>OX344749.2:30762681-31362681 GCA_947034885.2 Thuidium tamariscinum | reverse complement strand
TTAGCGAGTTGTGATAGACACATTTTTCTTTTAGAGAAACTGATTCTCTCGTTCATCCAATGATCGCTTACATGGCGCTTATATAGCGCTTCAATAGGGGCTGTCATGGCTCCTAAGAGAAACTGAATTTCTTAGGGAAATCGGAGTAGGTGAGATTTTCTGGGAGCCAATGAAAATTGCCGCATAGTGGAGGAGCCGTGATACCCCTTTTTGGATGAGTCCGGCAGGAGAACCGTTTCCCAGAGAATGAGTTACCTGGATCTGCACAGTACTTGTTACTTTTCGTCGAGTGAAACCGTCGTGGAGTGAAATTCAGGGGCGACAGATAGGAATTTCTTGAAGAAAATTGGGCGAGAGTGCCGTTTCTTCACCTTCAGAGGAGAAGAAATGGCACTTGATTTTCTCCGTGAATTCCAAAGCCGCCTTCCACGCTCGTTCGGCCCCCGCACGACACGTGTCCATTCTCAGAGAAAATGGAGGCCGTCAGAAGTGCCGTGACACCCCTAATGACAATGTTTTGATGCACACAAATGAGGTCTTGAGTGCTAATAATTGGGTGGCCATGTACCCTAGACCCCCATTTTCTCACTCCACTGATTTCAGTTGGCCCCATGGATAATAAATTGAGCCACCGCTTCGAATTGGGAGTTGGGGACCAGGCCCTCAAGTAAAGTGGCCCTGATTCATCATCAGGGTGATATTCGAGA
Source organism: Thuidium tamariscinum (assembly GCA_947034885.2). NCBI lineage: Eukaryota > Viridiplantae > Streptophyta > Bryopsida > Hypnales > Thuidiaceae > Thuidium > Thuidium tamariscinum. The sequence continues at coordinate 31,361,974 of OX344749.2, read as the reverse complement.
ACTCTCCTCCGTGTACGGCACCATGGGCCTTCCTGTGGGGACGGGGAGGAGCGGAGTCCGTCAGTCAAACCAGCCCCTTGCTCAATTAAGCTTAATTATGATTAAGCCGGGCTTAAGTGAACAGGACTGAACTTAGTTCGCCATCTCGAAGCCCCAGGCGAATGTCGGTCCGTGGCAGGGAATTTGCGAGGGAATTTGTGTTGCGTGATTGGCATTTGGCCCAGGGCTCCGGAAGGTGCATGCGCTTGCTATTCTGGTCTGGGCCGCGGCCCGAAGCCGCCGGTTCGTTTCCATTTCCAGGGGCCGGCACGTCTGGCCCCGCCTCCAGGAGTCCAGGCACGGCCTTGCTCCTTTTGGCCGTCGTGCCTGCTGCCCCCAACCGCCACAGCCACTGCTGGGCACTTAATTAAGCAGAACAGGGCGAGCAAGCAAGCGCCCTGGGTCCCAATCCGGCCATGGATTCATCAATCCTCGAGCGCCTAGCTAGCTTCTTATCTAGCTATATATTCCCTCCGCGACTGCTCTCTCTTCCACCCTCGCCTAGCCAGCCGTGCCACACAGTGCCTGGCGAAACTTACTAGAAACTTGGTGCTCAGTCGTGCATGCTTGGAATCGAAGCATGCGCGCGCTCGGCGCAGTGCGCCTGTCGTACGAGCTTGTCTTGAAATATATGCGGTCGTTGCAACTTCGTTACTCGTTACGCGCTACTCGCTAGCTAGCTGACCGGTACGGTGCATGGTGCACGGTTGCACCAAGCTCGCCTCTTCGGACGCTCGGAGAGCTGGGGTATTGGCGGCCGGAGTTCTTGCCTGCTTCCCATTGGCTACCACGCTTTGCAGTTCGTTAGCAGTGCAGACGATTCTCTGATTGTGTAGAACGTGAGCCTAGCTATTGAGTCTGTGCTTTCCAGTGATTGTCGTTGGGTTCATACACTGATCGTTTGTTGGTTTGTGGTAATTATATCGATCTTGGCGCTGCAATGAGTGAATTACTCACTATTTGGCACTCGATCGGACTTTTGGCGAGCGAGCCTCGAGACTGTTTCAATTCATTGAGAGGGCTCGATTCCTGCTTGGGTTGTCAGTTGGAGGATGAAGTGGTCGGTTGGAGATCAGGCAGAAGTCGTTAGCCATAGTCCGGTTGGATTGGACCCTGGTCTGAATAGAAATCAATTCCGTGTTTGATTTTGAATAGAGGTACGTTGCTGGTTGTGGTAAGGGATCTCGTTCTTGAATGTCGGTAAACGACACCCTCGCCATTGAATCATGGTTTTTCGGTAATGGGGATCTAGTTCATATATGGTTGATACAATTCCAGGAGGGCGATGTATATGATTACCTCTGACTCTTTACAGTGCGAGCTGTCTACAGAGGAAAGTTGTTCCTCTGATTCTCCTTGTTCCTAGTGCAAAGATAATTGTCTGGGAATGTTTGCCCGCAAGGCTAGGGAAACAAGGTTAATGTTTCTCACTGAGCAGATTTGATTCCATTTCAGCTGCGGGAGTAACGTTGAAGATCAGATGTTGCAAGAGTTTTTGAGTCCCCACGGCGCTCTGACGTTGCATGGAGTCTATGTCTGGATCTTCAATGTCTCCATCCCACCTTCCTGCACTATCCAGGGAATTAATTAATGGATACATGTGAAGATCTTGATGTTCCGGGCATAGCCTTCATGCATGCTAGAGCATTGTGGGAACCCGTGAACTATTTGCAACTGTCACTAGTATCTGTTCCAGTGATTCACAAGACAGAACTGACTGCATCAAATCCTGCTAATCGGTTAAGATGTGCGATGTTGTCAACGTTGACACGTTCAACTCCGGGCGTAAGCACAAACTTTCAGAGGATTGTACTTGATCAGGTATGCTGGTTATCTGTTCTTTCTCTCGACACTTTTAAAGACGGGTAGCTAGTGCGCTGATCATTCGTATGTTTCTATCATTTTGCAGGTATCCACGACCGCAAGGAATGATACTCAGTAAACAAGACGGAGAAACAGATTCGCCATGCACTCTCGAAATCTGTTTCTCAGATGGTCAATTTGGGAATTTCGCGAGGGACCCTGTTCAATCGTGTCACCCTGTCCACCCTATTGAGGATCGGAGATTGAAGGTGTAGAAATCGTAGAAAGCGTTTCACGTTGAAGCTTGATATGTAGACCTAACTGTTGATCAAGTGCTTATCATTCTTTAATCTGAGATATTCCGATTTGGAATTTTGTCTTCAAGGTCAGTCTGAGGCCGGATGGATCCGTCAGCAGTGCACACAATCATTATGCTGATTTCCTGGGGTTGCGAGTGGTTGCAATGGAATGTTTTGTTTGCTACACATTTTGATGTTTGTGCCAGTGATCGAGAAGGTCATCAGGCAATCAAAGGTTTCAATTCTTTGCCAGTGCATGTCCTGGGGGGTCCTACAGCTGACCCTACTCCGGTGAGCCTACTGGATAGGAACTGTTTTTGTCGTAACTCACTTGTCTATATTGGTGCACCTGATTCCTTTCATATCTGTACACGGCACGTAGTGCTCAGCATGACCCGAGTCCTGACTTTGTTGCCGTGGAGCTTTTACAATTGAACGTAAAATAAACTCATGTGGAGATCATAGCAATGGATACACTGGACGTATTTCCTGTAGATACATGGCCAAAGATTCGTCGCACCTAGCAAGCATATATGATCGTGGTAGAAATGCTAGGAAAACATCATGCAGTCTATTGTAGCCTTCATGATTTCAAGTGACTGTGGGTTCATCAAACCTAAAATTCACAACGATGATCTTCATGGAGACCATCGGAGATCAACCACAGTAAAGAAGAGAGGTATGTGTGCCATGCATTGTTCCATACTAGTGATGGGTGATAGCACAAAATCAGCACTTGCTCATTTTCTTGCATTTGACTAGTTTGGAAATCAGTGTTGAGAGTGTTACGAGTTTTTTGGGAAAAAAAGTATTTAAAAATAAATAAAATATGGGTAATAAGAAAGCAATGAAAATATTTCTGTTTTCAAAAATTTTGGATTATGAAAAATAATCTCCTAAAGTTATATTGAAAACAAGTTCATGAAAAAATTTACCCAAAACATGTAAGTTGTAATGATGAAATTGTAGAAAATAGTGAAAACACTGCCCAAAAAATTGAACTAAAATATGGAATATCTAAAAACTTAATGGAGATGAGACAAATCCAACAAAATTATACAAAAACATTTTTTGGAATGTTTAGAGCATCCCCATGCCTGCACTCTAAAAGCTCCAAACACGTCATTGTCATTGTGGCATGTCAAAGTTGTGGCATTGCCCCATACCAAGCACGCCAAGTGAAAAAAACTGCCTGGCCATGCCAAAAAATAAGAACATGGAATCAATATTTCAGGACACGGAATCAATATTTCAAAATATATTAATCTCATTTGTGATTGTGTAACATATTTTGTATATTGATTTCTCATGCATTGATTCCATGTCCCAAAAATCATGTTTGTATTTGAGTTGGGGATCATTGTAAAAAACACTTCACATTTTTGTCTAAAAAATGTAGTTTTTTAGCATAGCAGTCCTGCGCGTCTGCACTGTGCTTGTCAATGCCAGCCATTGATTCCGCGTGTCTCAAAATCTAAGCCGTCAAGTACTATGTGAATTTAGTACTATGTAGTACTACAAAGTACTACTTAGGCCACTGGGAGCAAAAAATGTAGAAAAAAGATCTACGGACCTTTTCATTTTTAGTAATTCAAAAAAAATTCAAAAAATTGTTTTTAAAAGTTCATTTTTCTAAACAAAATTGTACTCACATTGCAACAAAAAATTCCTCTAAGAAAATGTTTCCCTCTTTATAGCCTTTGTGCAAAGGAAGGTCACTTTGACCCCATGTGCACAATAGACATGTTACTATTTTTATAAAAATTCATCTTCAATCCTTGAAATGTTAGTAAACCTCCAACTTGTCCAATTTGTGACTTCAAATTTGGATTTTTGAGTCAAAAATAGGACTAAAAACCTCCAAAATGGCCAAGGTAGACACCCAATCGGGGGCAATTTAAAAATAGTAAATTAATTTTAAAAAATTTTAAAAATGTATAGAACGTGTAAAAAAATTTGTTCACCTTCATTCCAAATTTCAAGTCAAGAAAAAAGTGCAAAAGTTATGAGCAAAAAACTACATGTTAGAGGTCAAAGGGACAAAAAAAAAGGACAAATGTGTCTTGCAATTACCTTTAGCCACACAACAAATCACACATGATACTACAAATATTTTATACTTTCATCCTGATGAAGTTTTACACAAAAGTTATACTAATATCCTACTAATGAACACGTACACTGCAAATCAAGTTCTTGAAAGCAAAAAAATGGCGAATTTCGTCAAAACGGTGGGATTCCACTAGTTTGACACTATTGACAGTTCAAACCGTGCAATTTAAAACGTAAAATTGTCATAGATTCTTGAAATCTATATGAGTTATAGATGTCTAAAATCTATATCTATCTAAGATGTTTTAGACCACATGGTCTGAAACCTAAATTTGTCATAGATTTTGAAAATCTATATTTATCCTAGATTTCTAAAAATTTATACATGTCCTAGATGTCTGTTTTGAGTTCAAACCACGCAATTTGAAAATGGCATTTGGAATACTGCCATTTTAATGAAATTTGTTGTAGAACAATTAAAATTTTAAAGGCATTCTTTGTATACTTCATCAACTATGTGCTTCGCAATAAAGATGACAGTTTTAAGCATGTTTTTTAATACAAAAAGGCCTTGGTTACCAAATTGTCATAATAATTGCAGGTCTTTGAACAATCTATACATAGTTGGTGACTTTTGTATTTAAAAACCTCTCCTTATTTCTGAGGTCTTATTCTTGATATTCACTCAAATCTTTCAAATTTGATTGTTTATGTACTAGATAACCGACTCGCTGCGGTAGCGGCGAGTCGGTTATTGGACATAACTGGTTGTTGACATTTCTATCTCAACCTTTGATCTTGACAATCCGATGGAGTAGGAAGCAAGTTAGAAGTAAACAAGGTTATGAGTTGCAACATGTGATGGAGATGGCGATGGGTAGCCTACGACAGAGAGCCAGGTTTGCGTTGAAAACTCAAACAACCGGTTATGATAAAACAAGATTAGTATGACCATGGGGCTCTAATCACTTCAACCAAACCCTAACCACATAGTGCAGTGTGAATGCGACTGTAGAGAGGGAATCTCCGGATTCGGAAATGGGAGAATGAACAGAACCGAATGCCAAAGTGGCTGAGAGCCAATAATTATAACTTCAGGCCTGAACAAGTGAGGTTTTGCTGGCCCAGTGACCATCCTCCGCAAGGAGCTCGTTTCCACTCCTGGAGTTCAAAAATAGCCAGGCCTAGCAATTAGTGTGACCAAGACAATTCATTTGCCTTGCCCTTTTTGAGCTGGACTGCTGGAGTGCTGCATTGGGAACTTGGGAGCTGGGACATGGGACGGGGCATCTTGGACCCAGTGGACAGGTGTCTACCCCAGAAGCCAGATGGGGGGGGGAGGCCAAATTTAGACCCATAAGTACACTCATCAGGAAGTTAAGCTTTTTTTTAGTTTTTTTAGTGTTTTTTTTCACAAATGAGGAAGTGAAGCTTATGACTGCCCACTGTGCCCAGGCCTTCAGTTGCTTTCATGTAGAATTCTGTCACTTTCTGTCACTTGTCCCTTCCAATTTGAGACTGAATCCCGTGATATATTGAAGGACACTTCATTCATTACCTTAATTGTGACCCTCTTCATGTAGTACCACTTACCCCACCTGCTGACCCCTGTGCAGATGAACAGATGAACCTGGCGCAACCCACCGACCGTGCAGAATTAACTTCAGTTAACCCTGAACACCCCAGGGGACCAAAAGCGTCCTCTCAGTTTACAAATGTCCAAATTCAATCAAACTCCTTAGAAAATCTGATCTCTTTTCTAGTTACAGTGGAAACACCCAAAACCGTGCAAATAAGGAATTCAGCATAGTTGGAGGCAGTGTTTTCTAAAAATAATATTTTTCTAGTATTAGCGAGTGAAAATCATGAATATTCAAAAAAAAAAATTCCGATACAATATGTAATTTCTACAAATTTTCAAAGCATTGGCTTCCTAGACTTGTGATAGGTGCCCCCCAAACTGAATCCTGCGAAAATCAGCACTCAGCCAACTAGATTCTCCTATGTGTCCTTCAACTGTGTCAACTAATTATAATTACACATGTGGCGAACACATTAAGGAAAGTCTATTGACACAATTGGGTGAATCTATGGTCCATTCTAAGGAACAGGTGCGGGAATGGGTGTTTTGCCCTTACCATGGTAAGATTTTCAAATCAATCCAAGATGTAATGATTATTTGAGAGTCAATCAAAGTTAACTGAACTCAGCAAACTATAGTTGATGGGTGCAACTTTGGGGGCTTGTATCTCCTTCATCCAATGTTTGTTTTCAACAAAATTTGTTAGATTGTGTTCCTCTAGAGGTCTAGTTGTTGTGGTCAAATTTCTGTCAATCCAAGTTGTTTTGAATGTTTGGGAGCAATTCGAAGTTCAAAAATCATACATTTTCGGATAATAGTTATAGTGAACTTTGGCGGCTTGTTTCTTGTTCTCATAGTGTCTTCTTTCTTTAATTTTTTGGGAAAAGTTGTGTATATTAGTCTAGTTTGTGTGGCTAAAATTTCATATCAATCCAATAAGTTATGAATGATTGAGAAGCATTTTAGAAGAAGGAGGTTCAATCGTAGATGTGTTTTTTGCCCCTTTTTTTCTATGTTTTTGCTATTTCAAGGTCCTTTTGTGCAAATTAGTCCTAATTCAAAAGTAGTGCATTCTTGTAAATAAAAATAAAATGTTTACATATTGTCAAATGTTGTGAAATTAATGAAGGTTAACCTAATTTCATTATTTAGCATAGGTTTGTAGACTCACAAATTCCCTACCCCTAATTGGATTCTATGCCATTAAGTATAGTTAAGAACATCTCTATGGTCAAAGCATCCTCTAAACTACAATATCTACATACTGGAAATTTTTATACAATAACAATTCCTGACTAGTCAATTTCGTCCAAACATTAGGGGAAAATTGAACCCTTAAAGAGGCTTTGAGTTTTCTTACTAATATTAATACAAATTAAATGAGTATGAGAGTGCCCACATCATCATTACTACTTCCATGTGGGATTGCATGTATCCACTTGGCTTATAGATATTTGCGGGAGGTGTGTGCTCCATCTTTGATGATTGAATCATCATGAGATTTGAGAGATTTGGGAGATGGATTGGATAATGATGACAATTTTTGAGTATATCATGCAATTCTTGGCATAATTAGTGAGACAAAAAGGCTCTCTTTTGCCAAATAGTTATAAGACTATGGAGATGGATTGGGTGATGATGATAAATTTTTGAATTCAATATGCAATTCTTGGCCCAATTAGTAAGTTGAAAAGGCTCTTCCCACCCAATCTCTTGCATTACAAAGTGGCCTTTTTAGAGGTTCAATTCTCCCCTAATGTTGAACTCACACTGACACCAATGAAATAGTCAATTTTACAGTAAAATTACTAATGAATATTGCATCTTTGGTTTAGGTATAGAGTCCATTTCACATTGTCTAAGATTTTGCAACATATTTACTCATAATTGGGATTCACATTTCAATTTGGCCAATGGATGTCAAGGATTTATGTATCAAAGTTCCAATGTCTTTTCTATCCTCTTCACAATTTTTATTTGCTTAATTTTAGTTTCTTTCTTTTGAAATTTTCTCTCCTATATTCATTGAGCTGATCATTTCCTTAATGTTTTGTTCCGATTCATACAAATAGTGGAGCCTATAGCTTGACTTTGTGTATCAATGCTCTCTAGATTTTAGAATTGCTCTTTTATAGCCCTAAGATGTTGAGGTTTAGGTGAAGGCAAAGGTCCTTCCCACATCAGGAGGGACTTTTCTATGTATTAAAGGTTTGATTGTACATCATTAGATGTTTTTTGACCCCTGCAGAAGACTGTTCCAGTGCTGTTCCCCCGCAGCTGTTCCCCGCAGCGAGGGGAGCGGCCTGCTGTCAGATTTTTTTTTTTTTTAAAAAAAAAAAAAAAAAAATTTTAGTCTTCAAATACAAAAAAAGAATTTATTTATTTATTTATTTTTTGGTCGATGACGTGGCAGTCTCTCGGCCACGTCAGACCGCCTTGCCGAACCTCGCCGAACCTGTTCCCTGCTGTGATAACTCGCAGTCTTCTTGACCCCTCAAAAAACATCTAATGATTCAATTTGTTCAAAAGATTCAAAAGACTTGTGTTTGAAATTCTAAAGTGACCTTCGGGTCCAAATGAGGTATTAGGAGCCACCGGCGCCATTCCTTAGGTCCTTTTTGGAGGTCCTTTTGCAAATTTTATGAAACGGTTTATTCAAAAACATCATCATTTTCATCAAAATTAGTTCAAAAACTTATTTAAGGTTGTCAACAATGACCAACTTTATCCAAAAGATTATTAATTTCAATTGAAAAGTTTCTATATCCTCTACTTTAAAATTCAACAAAGGAGTAAAAAGGACTGGTTACATGTGCATTTTTGTGCTTAATTAAGACAACAAGATGACATCATAAACTATATAGTGTTCAGACATGACACTATAACATCTATAATTCATGAGGCATAATTTCTTAGGACAAATCTATTAAAATTTGAGCTTTACAATCAATAATGGTCCATAAAAAGGAGTGGTTACGGTAAAATTGGCTCCTAATACCTCATTTGGACCCCTTCTTCCTATCTACAATTTCCAATTGTTGAAACTTTGCTTTGACATTTTATTTCCTTCATTGTTGAGTAAGAACACTTTTTGATCTTTTTTTCCTCATGGTCATCAATTTCATATGAGTCAAGCAATTTAGAATAATGCATCAAATTACTGTTACAAAGCATTGCTCTTGTCAATCCTTAGATTCAACAATCATCCCTTTGCCCCCTTATGTCAGTATCCCCCAATGCAAATTGATACTTTGCTCAACTCATTTGGATATCTTATACCATCTAGATATAATCCACTAATTAATTAATTATCATTTCATTGCACCTAAAATCCAACATTGACTCTCGTTTACTATTTAACTGGTGTTCTTGCCTCATCTTCTCTTTTTGAAGGATTCACCAAAGAGAGGCAATACATTGCAATAGTCATAAAAATTCAAGCAACCTATAGGGCTACTGCACTTGCTAAATTAGGATTAGGAGATCTTATTTTTTGGCAAAATTTATCAGACCTTCAAATTGACACTCTAGGCATCCATTTGAAGGACTACATGTGATTCTTTTAGGGTATCTTCTAGTATAGCAGCCTCTTGGTGTATTTTAAGCTTTCAAGATGTTATCTTTCAAGTGTCACAAAAACTACAATTTTAATAATTTAAAAAATAATAATGATATATGGAATGAAAAATAGACTATTGGAACTACATACCTTTGGTTAAGCTTCAAAACATTTAAAGTTAAGAATTATATGAAAGTTTAGGTTTGACCTTCCAAATGCCCCTTAGACTCAAAAATCAAGTTATGGTTTTTTTAGGGTGGAGCTCTCATCTTCTTTTGTATAATCCTACTGGTGGTGTAATTTTTTGGATTTGGTTTTGGACCCTAATCTATATCCAGCCTTAGAAGGCAAAAAACTACAAGTTTGATTTGTACCCTATTACTCTCAACTAATGGGATTGCTCAATTTTCAAAGTTTCTTAGTCCTAAACCCAAATCTGAACTGGACCTCATAAGAGGTTTTTTGGCCATGTTGGGAGACTATGAGTTCCTCGACTGTTGAAACTCATTGAAACCTGTTCCAGCAGATGACCTAATGTGGTAGAGAGACTGCCACATCAAATAATAATATTTTATTGAATATATATTTTTAAATTTTAAATTTTAAATTAAAAAAAAAAGATCTGACCAGCAATGAACTCGTTCATAGACTAAAGGAGGGGACTGAAACAGTCTCTTAGTACCCTAAGAAAACCTCTTATGTTAGAAGCGAATGCCAATGAACCTCCTCTCGATATCAAAATATTGAGCTTCCTTGCAGTGGTGTGGTGTTTCAAATGGTAACTTATTTGATTATGTGATCCATGAAAGCTTTTTCCACGTGCATGTTTGTTTTTGTTTTTGTTTTTTTAAACAAAGAAAGAACCGTTGCATTGCAGGCTTCACTTTCGAAGCCACCAAGGGGGCCCTAGAATTTGGAGAGTTCTGTAGTGGGCAGGTGAAACACCACGTGGGCTGCAACTCACCTTTAATCCCCATGTCAACGTGCCCATGGTCCTCTTGGCCACAAGAAACTGTGATTCACATCTGGGTCCAAACTTTAGCATGTGTGTAAAACAGTAGAATATGATCACTCTCATGCCATTCATCAACAAGGGTGGACGGAGAGGATAAGATAGGTACACCCTGATCTTAAAGCACCATCTACAATGTGCATACATTTTCAAAATGAGTCATGTACCCAGACTGTAGATGGCGCTTTCAGAAACTGACTTTGATCATTAATAACTTTTACATATGGTATTCAAATCCTCTGTTCTTTGGTGCGTTGGAACATACTTTCACTCGCCAACAAGACTGCATGAAAATCTGAACAGTATGATAACAGGAACTAGGTAGAGTAAGAATAAGTGGTGCTTTTAGGTGTACCCACCTTAACTTAGTTTGGACCGAATGTTTTTCTAACTCTTCGATGCACCTCATGCAAGGTGGAGATTTGAAAATGGCCAAATGAGTGACCGGTAACTTACATGAAAAAAAAAACCAGCCCTGGTCTCCCGGATCTGCAGGGGGGAATATGGTAACTCATGAATCATCATGGCTGGGGGCCCTGCAGAAATTTCACCAGTCCTGATTTTCCGCTTGGGCTTCGTGCAACTTGCGCATGGTCGGGTTGACCCCAAAGTAGGGACAAATCCTCCATTCATTCCAAGATATTTGAGAGGAGGAGTTGGAGCAACATTGTAATGATTAGAGCATCTTCGCCGGCACTCATCAAAGGTTCGACATGTGTGTCTAACATGGATGACAAGTGCTTTAACTTGGGTCCCTTACGATATTTCCTCATGGCATTTGAATCCTAGTCTATGAAACAATCAATGGCCCTTGAATATTACCACAAGTGCAAGTGATGCTCAAAGAGCATTTGTACGGGGCACTCGATCACCAAGAATGTGACGCATGCCTAACTTGGATCCTAGAGAGTAAAGCACTATGGCTCTTGAAATCATTCTCTATCTTAAGTTGGTGTTGATCACTATTGACTATTTACAAGGCACATTTGGTGAGTAGAGAGGGAGATAAGAAATTTGAGGGCTCTTTTAAAATAGATGTAAACTTTTAGTACATAAAATTTGGTAAGTGCTTATATGGATGCTCTAGTCATTCATGGTGTTGGCAATGAGCTTGCCCTTTTTGTATCAAAACAAAATAAAAAATTATTTATGGTTTTAAATAAATTATTTTCTCTTCCCACTCTATATTTCTCTGATGAAAGATGATATAAGAATATTATATATATAAACCAAATAGCTAGCATTAGGAGACACTTTGGAATAAGATCTTATTGCAACTTCCTTCAAATACCATTATATTGCCTAATATTCATAGTCTATTATTATATTACTTTGTATGGACATGTTATGGTAATTGAGCCATTTAGGATCAATGGATTTTGTTACTACACAACAATGCAACATAAACCTTTCATATCTTATAAGTTGTAAGTTTATACATTTAACATCCACCACAAAAAATTAGAAATAGTCAAATTTCATGACTAAAGTTTGTTTTCTTGTGGCTTGTCCAATCATGTTTTGAAATTATAGAATAGATGCATGACAAAAGAACTTATGATGAGATAATGAAGTATGATCTAAGACTGCATAATCTATATAATACAATGCATTAGAATCCTTTCAATTTTAAAAAAGACCCTTCAAAAAAATGTATTGCATTAAATGTTAAACATCAAATTTTTTGAAGGATCAATTTTTGCTAAACAAACCATGCAAAGACACAAATTGGTGTTTCATTGCACCAATGGGTGTTTTTAAACTATTGTGTAGTCAAAATTCTATACAACATGGCAATTTTGCCAATTTTTCAATTTCTATGATTTTTAGCTTTTGCTCAAAATCAAATTACAAAGAATTTTAATAAAATTATGATTTTCATTTAATACATATCTTTTGAAAAAAAAATTAAGCTTCATCTAAGATTTCATTCTTCATCATCTCATTACATTTTAGACATGTCATACTCTATTAGACATACAAACGTACGCTATTTGTAATGATTATTTAAGTAATATTTTATATTCATATTTTAGTATTTAGAAAACTTCAACAATGTAATGCCACTTTTTTTATTGATGATTTAAGAAAAGTGAAAATAAATTAATTATTTTTTTAATAAAAAATATTTGGACCTTGTATACATTGATTATTAGCATTTTGAAATTTCAAAAGTTTGAAATCAGTAAATTGACTACTATGCATATATTTAAAAATTATAAATCATATTGTTCATTTACTTTTGTACATTTTGTTTTTCAATACACTACATTTCATTACAATCACTACATCAATCAAAACACCATAGCTTAAAAACACTTGATTTCTCAAGGCACTAGTGGAAAGGGAATATTTGAAAACTAGGAGGAGAAACAAGAAAAATAATAGGGAATTTTTTTTAATATTTTGGTTGTTTAAGGCCTACAATATGGTTCTAAAGACCCAAATTTGAATTTGAATTGTCAAATTGTGATCTTGTTGTACATTATAGAGGCTACTTATTTTGAACTTGGGGGCTGCTTCTATCTTTGTAGAAGAAGTGGAAATTTACTTCATTTTACTATTATGCCACCTAGCACATGCTTAATAGACTATTTTGATACCCAGTCCACTTTGTTGCACACTAATTCTTTGAAGAAACTATGACCAATTTACAAGTCATACTTGGAAGCTAATTAAAGCCCTACTTAGTTGTATTCAATACCCATATTCTATTTTCCTAACCATCTTCTTTGTACATGCCTTTAGCAACAATTTCTTGTGTACATAAGGATTAAAATTATCATGTGTATTTGTATCTTTTTTATGGATACAAATGTGTATCCTATTGTCAAGTTTACATTTGCCTATACTTGATATAATTGTGAGGATTTTGAGCATTCTAATCCCCTTGTTCTAAATAAGGATATGATATAGTCCCTAAATCTTGTTGAATATTCAAATTTTAGGATTTAAGAATAATGGGATTCAAAATATATACTAATTTGGTTTTGATAGGGTTTAGGATTTATTTATTTATTAGAGATTTAGGGATCTCCACTTGAGGATTTTACATATAATGCTCACAAATGGATTTTAATTTTAGGGTATCTAATAGATCCAAAGATTAGATCCAAAGAGTTCCAATAGACATTGATGATGATGACATATCTAAAAAAAAATTCTAAAAACAATGGGTGCAATGAAAATAAATAACTCCAAACCAAATCATAAAATTTGGTGGTGAACCCTTGTACAATGATTGCTATAACCATAACATATCATCTTTATCCATGAAAGATACAAATTCCTATAGTTTACTATGGTACGTGAATACAATATTGGAATGTAATTGAGAAGGCAACATATCTTCATTAGACTAATGACAAGAATTACAATGGTGGATCTAATGGTTACTTACAAAAAGTTTTCCTTGAAAATGTTTTGTCGTTTGATGTAAATAGGCTTCTTTCCAAGAATCTAGAGTGCCCTATGAAGGGCCTTTGCATGGTATGGAGGTGGCCAAAATTCTAAGAACATGATGGTATACTTGTTATAGTGATTTTATAAGCTTGAGTTATTTGATGTTTGGGGTCACAAAGTAGTACAACTATGGGGGCTTAAAGATGATTTGGAGTATTAGGTTATATCTTTGTCTAATATGTAAGGTTATTATTACTTTTTAAAATTTTGGATGATCCTTTAGTTTGTAGTCTAACATGACACCATAGGATTCAAATATTAACTTAAAAAGTTTAAGAGTTTTCATACAAAGATGATTTACTATCATTGTTTGAAGTCAATTAATCTTGATTCTAATTTTAAAATTTCAAATACCTAAACCATATTGTTTAATTTCAAAAAGATATCAATCTTCTTAATCCTAGAGCGTGCCAACATCCAATTTTTGGAGGATGAACATATTCAAAATTATTTTTCTGTCTCGTTACTGCTTGGATGGAAGTCATCCTAATTTTGAGAAATTCTTTATGAAGTTTTTGTTCTATCGAAGGGTTGGATTTGGTATTTCTAAAGTACATAATTTTTTAAAATTATAAATGTGGAAGTATGTCAAGTGGTTGACTTGCGTTGACTGTAGTTCAAAACCAAATTTACAAAAATGAGGTCATAGAATTAAAGAAAAAAAATATTTCAAAAAATCACCATGTAAAGAAAAGCTCATTTCAAACCCACTCCAACAAGTTTTACTTGAAAAATGATAATATTTTGCTTGTAATTGAATTTTGAAGGAATTTTGAAAATTTTCTTTTAGAATTTATAGAAAAATATTGGTGAAAGCATTGGGAAATCTAACCGTATGGATGGAATCTAAAATTCAAAATTTACAACTTTTGTTTGTATTACAATCCCAAAATATTCTTCCAAATAGTACTTTATAATGATTTTTTCCAAATCGTCAATTCTGGACATGATTCGAGACGCTCTAGGATTAATTGGACAATTCTAGCATGTGAATTAGAGCTTTCAAAGTTTCAAATAACTTTTGATCATAGAAACTTCATTCAAGGTTTTCTTTTAGGTTTTTTCAAGTTTTGTATATTTCTTGAGGGATTTGTGTATATAGTAATTAAATTTTCACAATATTTGGGTTAATCCTAGCTTCACTTAAAATTGTGAATTTTCATCCAATGTTAGTTTGATGAATTGTCAAACTTCATCTTACTCTATTGTAGGTATCTAATAGTATGTTTCTAAGCTCAAGTGTATTATTTTGGTACTTAAATTGATTTCAAACACTTGGGAAAGGTTGTACTAATAAATTTCCTTCTAAATTTTGGGTTTTCATCCAATTTTTTTTTGGAATTGATAGTCAAACTTCATCCTACTCCAACTTCTTCAATTTTTTTGGTTTATTAAATACCATGTGTTCTTAAAAAACTTTTATTATTTCTATGTGAATGGATGTTTAAACTTTGAGTTTGAGTTAATTAGAGTGTGAATTTCTACACCTAATCTCTAATTAACTGATTGATTTTTTGTCTATCTTCTAAACATGAGTTTTCTACGTTTAAAATAACTTTCTTTCTATTGTGATTTTAAGTAAAATCAAACTACAAATTAAAGAGTTCTACCATATTTATCTCATCTATACTAAGTATTACTTCCCTTTTTTTTATCACTTTCACCACAAGTAAAATATCCTTTTTAAACTCCATGGTGTTGTTTTTTTGATGTTTTTTGCTCACCACTTTAAAAGTATAGTCTTTTACAAGTTTTTTAGTATTTATAAAAATCAGCTCAATCTGTAAGCTAATTCTACACCCTAATGCTACTAATCCAAATATTGTAGATATTTGGTCACCAAGTGACAAGATATATTTGTTTTATTCCAATTCTAACTCCTTTGTCTAACTCCTTTGCTTGCCTCAAACACTTACAAAGTCTGATTCTACACTCACAATGCTAACCTTCACTTCTTCAATCAATCTCCACTACACTTACAAAGGCAATCCCACCTACATATAATTGACTCCCACTTACATATAGTTGACATCCACTTACATATTCAATGGGGCCATAAAGACTCTAAAATAGCCCAAGATCCTTTGCTTGTAGCTACTAGGGCTTTTGAATTAAGTAATGAAGATTGTTTATGGATCCAAAAGGTTTTAAATTGGCTTGAAGGCTCTTAATGAACTTGAGGACTCTCAATTTGGTTAATGGATTCTTGATATGGACTAAGGGTCTTGATTTTGGCTACTAGGCTATGGATTGTCTAAGGCCTCTCTTCAAGGTTGTGCAAGGGAGTGCTAGCATATAAGTATAAAATCTATAAGTCTTTGAGCCTAAGAATTATAATATGAATACCTTTTATGAATATAGGTGTTGATGTTAAAGACACTTATATTATAGATTCTTTCTATGTTATAATGTTCCTATGTTTTAGGTACATATGTTTTAAACACCTTCAAATGGTTGTAGGTACATACCTACAATTAGAATCAAGGCCTATAGGTTCACATCTTGAACTCACACACTAGCATCATCGAGGCTATGGATTAACCCAAGGGCTTTTATAAGGCTTCTTAGTTCTAGTCTACACAACTTAGTTTTTGGCCTAATGGATTTTGTTTTTTTCTAATGGAAAACTGAATTTGAACAGAAATAGACTAATTTGAGAATTGACATATTACAAATGCTTAGAAGAAATAAACAAAAAAACAAAATTGACTTATTCAAAATCATTAATTCTATAAAACTCAAATATATAGACGAATTTGAAGGGAGATTTTGAATGTTCTAAGTTAAGTCTTTGTTATAATCATATAGGATAGCGTGGTCCTAATCAACACTAAGTAAACAATATATAATGAAAGAAAAATCATTAAATAATGCCAATTTTCACAACACCAATGGAAAATTGACAATAAAGTGGCCGGGAAGGTGGCAAGGTGCCACATTGGAATTTCACACTAGGAAAGTAAAACAAGACTCTAGCACTCAGTAAATTCAAAGATATTTAATAATGAGTACACAAAATTATGAACATCAAAAAACACAAATAAACATTTTTTTTCAAGAAATTATTAATCTTCGTAGGGCCCTTATGTTTACTTAATCAAGTATTACAAAAATACGTAGATAGTCTTTGACAAGACCAAAAAAACACTTCTTCCAAAGAATAAAGTCTTTAGATACAAATTGGCCGAGTTGACCCAAAACACTATAATAAAAATAACAATAAGGATTCAAAATGAAAAGGTGGTACTTGGAGAAAAGGAAAAGAGTATTTTTATACAATTTAGAAGACTATCTCCCTTTCTTTAACTCCAAGATTATTTAAATTTTAACATTAGATTATTAAAAGCTAAAGAAAGTTAAATTTACTTTAGTTGACTATTCTAACTTTGGGTGAAAAATTGCAAATCAAAATTAATTGTTGTATTGATTTTAGAAAAGTTCCATATTAGCCTATCAAATATCTTATTTCCTTTTCTATCATCATTTAGACTAACTAAACTAGAAAAAATTCCAAATTCCAATCTATAAAATCTTGAAATAGAAATTTTGTTTTTCCCAATGATTTTGACTTGACTTGCTTGTCCAAAGGAATATTAGAGTAAGGTTAGATCCTATTTGGCCCTTGTTTAAATTGATATTGGATGTTTTGGGGATATTGGTTACTAATTTGTTTTGTTTGAAAACTAGCTAATAACTATTAAAGTTGTTTGTTATTCAATTGGAATTTATAAGATAGAAAGTCCTTGCCAATTTTACAAACAATGTAACTTATTTTTCTCATCCAAATTTAGAAATGGTACACTATTTTCCAACCATAATTCACTTATACATTCTATCCCTTACTATACTCTACAACATCAATTAGAAAGCTAGACAAGTTATCCAAGTAAGCAAAACAATATGTGACTTTTCAAGAAGTTCTTCAAATATAACTACATAGCTAACCAAGATCAATTTGGACTACAAGCCTACTTTTTCAAAACAATTCATCTCACATGCATTGTAAACTAATTAGAAAATGCCTTAAACAATCTTAAAATACTAATAAATAAATAAATTTTAGACCTTATTCATTATATATGTGCAAAAAGTGGAGGATCACAAGACTTACCACTCTCTACATTTGCCTATCTACAATCTCTAGTATCTTGGATTCTATTCTTACTCTAAAACGAAAGAAAAATCCATGCAAAGGGACTAGATTTTAACATATTCTTCATTTACACACTTTAGCCCAAATATTCATACTACTAAAATCATAACTCCCTCTGTAATGTCACAAATGCTACCATTAATACTAGGGGTTTGGTGCTTGCTATGCTATGCATTCATTGTATCACATATCGGTAAAACTTTGATATATTTGAATAGAATGCAAGATATTGATTTCAATAAGTCCTTAAAATAATTATTTTAAGTATTTTATAAGAATGTTTTCAATCATGAATACATGAAAATCTTATTGTCACACAATGTGATATTACAGAAAAAGAGTAGCAATTTGCAATCACTTTTGTAATATCACTTTTTACAAAGGGTGATATTATAAAAATAATGTAGTTGTTGCAATGAAGGTGATATTAAAGAGGATTCACAAGAAGATATAATAGAGGTAGCAAATCCATTGGTTTTCTTGGCTTAACACTTCTTTGCGCTTTTATGATTTAGTGCTTTTGTGAGATTTGAGCTTTCATGATATCAATTTTCTAAATTCTAATGATGATTGCATAGCATAGCAAGTACCAACCACTAGTCATATACTAAATTTACAAAAAAAATTGTCCATCAAATACATTAATAAATTGTTACACTACTACATTATTAATCAAGAACAACTCACCAACAATAGAAACAATACCCTTACAATCCATAATTAGTATTTCCAAAGATGTGGCTCTTGCACTCTACTCATTAAAAGAAGCTTTCAATATAACTTTACAATTCTTGAGCAATGCTAATTGCCAAACCTAATGCGTCCACCTAGGTTGCATTCAATATAAGACTAACACTAATTACTAACCAAAATACATACAAACAATAAATGCAACACAATACAATAACACATATAACTACACATATTGTAACCAATCCTAGCAACCAATTCACCATCTAAAGAAATACATACAAATCTAATAATATTCCCTCTACATGAAATGTTAATTTATAAAACAATATTTACTATTATTAAGTAATATATCACCAAGTATAAAGCCAGATTTTATTGCACATGGAAAAACAACAATAGTATTAAATGTACAAAATGGACTTACAACATCACTAATCTTTCTCCACAACAGCCTAACAATGATCTCAAGCCATAACCCCACCTACTTTTCATGCGTTGTAGAAATAAACAAAACCAATTTATAATAAACACAATTAAAATATACTTCCAAGTTCCAACAACCCAAAACAACAAACTCAAGATACATAAAAGGTGCACTACTTAGGTACAACAATACACATTGCATCTGTTGATGTACAACTGTACAATGACTTGAGAACCTTCATTGTAACTATAACTTATAATAAACTTCAATGATTATCGAACCAATATCATCAAAATAAAATAAAAAATTTCATTTTCAACCACCAAAATGAAATTAACATGGTTTTGTCAAAGATACAAATATACCCTACTCCAAAATAAACTACACTATAAACAACATTACATTAATATACTTTACTTGAACAAATTCTAACACAATTTTAGTTATGTCCTAATTCAATATTACATGTTCATATTTTTCATCATCTACTCTATAAAAAAGGGGGCCCTAATGAATGCAAGATGAATTGAGTTTGTTGATTGTGAAAAAATGGAATTTTGTTTATTGATCCATCCACTATTTTTTTAGACAAAAATAACAATCAACAATGATATGTTGATTGTGACCAATAACAAATTTTGCTTTGTAGATTTAGCAAATTGAGTATTGGATTACTTATATCATGTAGTGCATTTTGGTAACCATGTTTGGAAGCCATTATGACCTTGAATATTATTTTAATCATTTTGAGTTTAACTCATAGAACATATTTTATTTATACAAGATAGTAAATTAAGTTGCTATACATCAAAAAAGTCACTTTATAAGTCATCTAAGTCCACAAATAGTTCTAAAAATAGTTCCATTTTTGCACATAGAAGTCCATAAAGTCCCAATTACAACAACACCTAATTCAAAGTAGTGTATTATTGTATTGTTGTACAAAACCTAAAAATATTTATATAGTTTCAAAGTCAAGAAATTAGTGTAGGACTAATTAATTCCACTATTTTGCATAGCAAATTTGGATCCACATTCAACTCAACTTCCCAAAAAATCCTAGTGTTGAGAATTGTATCGCAATTACAAGATGGTCATCATAAATGACTACTTTCACACAATGCAACTTCAAATTCCCCCATCAAATTTTCGAATATAAGTATGATATTTTGTGAAGCTTCCCAACTTGATGAGTTTCAACATTCGAAGAATTCACTATCATTCTATCTTCCGGACACATCAAAAGAAGCTTTCCCTTCATGGCAACATCACACCAATTATTGTCAAGACATGATGTTGGATCCCGTTTTTTGAATTTTGATGTCTTGAACATTCAATGCCTTTGAAGACAACCCCTTATTGTAAAAAAATGGGGCTTTTGTACAATCTACCCACGAGGTAAGATCTTGGGAATCTTCTTGAGTTTGGACATCATTTCTCGTGCGCGGTCCACTGGCCCTTTTGTTGGGCACCTTGAGGAATGAATGCATTGGAAGCACCCAAACTTGAACCTCATCTATTTCTCATGATTAAACAACATGGGGGGCAGTGGGAATTGCAAGAAACCACTCAAACCTCCAACACCAAGTGCGTCTTGACGCCCACTAGACAAGTGCTACAATGAGTTAAGCTTATACGGTGGTGGCAATGATTGAGTGAATCCTCCCAAATATGAAACATTCTCTGGAGTACGGCAATGCCCAAAAGAAGGAGCTGAAGTTATCGTACTTTCTTTTTCTTTTTCATTTTCAAACTCTGTCTGAGGCTTGTGTTCTAAACGGTCAGCATGATGAACCCTACAATATCCTTGATTTCCTTTCAAGCAGGAAGCTTTTAATTCTTCGAACATAAGTTATGACATTTTGCTTGGGAATTTGGACAAACAGGCAACAGTGTGAGTTAGAAGCTTACAACTAGGGCTTTCTTTTTTGGCTTCCTAATGCTAGATTGCACTAGAAAAAATAATCTGGTTGAAAAACACTGTAAGAAATGCCAAAAACCTTGGGATGAAATTGCCAAACAACTTTGAAATTTAAAAAAATATTAGATGAAATCACCTAATTGTGGGTGAAAACCATACTATACATCCAATAAGTGGATGAATGTTGCAATTTGGAGCACCACTATAACATTTCATATCACCACTATGGCACTTCTTCGAAAATGAAAAAAGAGAAGTGCTTACAATCCATTTCGGACCACTTGAGGAATTCAACATAGCTTCTGGAGATGCTTGGTGGGGGCAAAAACATTTATTGTGTGGGGAAATAGATTTAAGACAGATCTGAAATTTTTTGAAATTTTTTCACTCAAAAACAAAATTGTTGTGAATGTTTTTTGTCAAGATTTTGTGAAAACTTATTCTTGGTATTTAGGTATGTTTGATTTCAACCATAGGCTAGTCAAGAAATTTAGTGGAAACCAATAGCTCATAATACATCATAATAGACTGGTTCCCTCCACCTCCTATGATTTAAAATAGAATAACTTAGACTTTGGAAATGGGGGGAGATTGGAAAGGGGTTGTCTACCTTAATCCTTTAACCTTGGAAGGATGTTGCGGACACTAAGTGTTCAATGGATGACAAAGAGTTCTTGTATATAAGATAGAATGCAATTGTTTGTCCTTGGAGTTTTGTACAAAAAGGGGAGATCATAAACAATAATTTGGTCTCCAATAAATACTTTTGAAAATTTTTTATAGCAGATGATTTGCACAATTTCAAAAAGTATGAATTCCATTGAGACCAACGTGTCCTTTAGAGATTAAGTTCTTTGACTATGCTTTCACCACATCCACTCTTACTAGAACTGCCATTTCTAATACAAGTACCAAATTCTAGAAAAAAAAACATTTTTTGATTGATGTAATTGTAAGATCTTGTAGCACACTAACTTGGAAATATGTGGAAAAAACTTCAAAAATTACCACCTTATGTATTGCAAGATATTAGTGTTTGAATTCACAAAAATCTTTTTTTGGGCCCTACCAAAAATTGGGCAGCAATACTTTACAACTTACAAGTTCACATTTGCATGAACATAAAGTCCAAAATGTGCTACCTCTTTGAATTCATTCTTCAAGGCAAGTTGGCTACATGTTTGAAAATTTCCAAATCATTTGAAATTGTACAAGATATAGGAAAAAAATATTAAGTAGAAAGAAGTAGAGAATGATTCAAAATACAATATTGTTAAGGAATTAGTAATGAAATTGAAAAATGCCAATCTTAATGGTTGCGACATTGTAATAAACAATCTACATCCTATGATTTTATTTTTCTAAAAATATTGAAAAGTGAGTAAAATAAAGACTTATTTTTTGAGAGTTGTAACCATAAAATCTTGTAGAAAATTAGTTTGAGAGCATGTGGAAAAAATTTCAAAGTTTTCCACTGTGTAAATTGCAAGATATTAGCAACTGAATGCTCAAAAATAATTTTTTCACCCTATGAAAAATAGGGTAGCTACACTTCAGAAGGTGACAATCATATGAAAATGTTTGAAAATGTTTGTGCTTCTTTAAATTCATTGTTAAGGCCAAACATGGTACTTGCCCAAAAAATTTCAATCTATTTGGATTTATACAACATATAGGAAAAAAATAGTAAGTAGAAAGAAGTAACAAATTATTTAAAATACAAAATTGATAAGAATTTATTCATAGAATTGAATAATGCCAATCTCAATGGATTCAACATTGTAATGAACAATCTACATGCTATGATTTTATTTTATTTTCCAAAAATATTGAAAATTGAGGAAAATAAAGACTTCAAAGTTTATTTTAGAATAGAAAACCAACTGCAAAAATTTGTTTTGGAAAAAAGTGATTTTTTTCAATGTGCCCAAACAGCCCATTTACAAGAAAAAGTACACCCTTTGTTCCACTAATAGCTTCTAAAAACCTTTCCCTTTAGGAATTAACTACTTTTTCAATCATGGTGATTTGGGTGGTGATCAAAATTGAGTTTTCGACATGGCTAACTTTGAAACTAATTTTCTTTCTGATGAAAACTCATTTTTTCTTCAAACTTCTATGGTAACATGTAGTATGTTGCACACTACAACTTTTGTATTTATACTTTTGGACTTTGTCCATTGATGTTCATGGTATGGCCCTTTGAATCAAAACAATGCAATTTTGTGCTTAGTTTTGGCAATCAATATATATATGAAGTTTTGAAGGCTCTCTTTAACAAATCAACTTTGGACAATAGTAAGATATCAAATTGTGCATCCACCTTTTGGATTGGATTGTAATGCTTCATTAATTTTTGGTTTATAGTATCTAAAAAGAATTTAGCATTACAAAGATATTGGATTGGTTGTGAATAATTAGGTGTAGTAGGGGAGTGGGATGGAGTGTAAAGACACATAACAAATTTGGATGGAATTTGGCATTATAATAGTAGGTTGCATTGTGGGGCATATTCAAGGATATAGCCATGTAAATAATGCACTATCAAGTGTTTTATCTTTTAATATGCTAGCACTTATGACAATGTAATGTCATGATTTAGTATGTCATAGTAATTGTGTTCCAATTTCTTGGACTACTTCATTATGTCTTTGTATTTGGAGTACTTTGATATGTGGGTAGTGACATACTTTAGTAATACATGTGTCTAGGTGTCAATGTAGTTGAGTTTGCAAAGTGGGTATGTAGTAGTGGAAATTTTTTCTAGTATGAATATCCTATGTATTGCTTATATTTGAATTGAAAAGGTGTTTGATTTGTTTGTATAATATGTGTAGGTTGAACTACCATGCTCCATAGTAGGGTCAATTATTTGGTGCCAAATGTTAATTTAAGTCCAAAATAAACTTCAGCACTTTAGAATATCATTTTTGAAAAATTTGGTATTGTATTCAAAATATCCAATATATTTAGCAATTATTTTACATAGTTTCAAACACCTCTATATAATGTGAGTTTGACAAGATATTTGTACAAGTGGGGTGGTAGAAGGTATAACAAATTATATGGGATATATAAATTAGAATTAGTAGGAGCTCAATTGCACATTGTTAAGTCAAAAGTAGAATTTTTTTTATTAATGTAGATTTGAGACCTCATTTAAATATGATAGAATCACTAGTTCAGAAACCTTTGAATTTAGAAAAGTTGGAAAATTAAAGTAACTTTAATCCCAAAAAAACTATTTGGAATTTTAAGCATTAGAGGCTTGAAATTTCAAACAAATTTTCAAAAATGGTATTTTTTTCCCCCAATTTTTTTAGTTCAAAGGTTTTTGGAAAAAATTATTCTACTATGCCAAAACTAGGTTTAAACTTCTACATTGAATACAATTCATGCCATTTTGACAATAAGTGGCCAAGCTTTTATCTTCAAATTGTTCTATACCATTTGAGGATTCATGACAGACAATGAATTTTACTACATAAACAAGTTCTCTACCTTCCATTCTTCCTAAAGTCAATGAAGCATATCTTTCAATTTCTCATCAAATAAACTTTTGATGGTAGATGGTTAAATGATATATTGGCATATGATTCAATGAATTCATTTTCTTATTGAATATTTTTTATTCGTGGCAAACCATCTCTAAAATTTATTTATGGATTGGTTATTTGATTTGGTTCCAAAATTGGCATAAAAATTTAGCATTTAAAGAAAATTAAAGCTCAACCGTATTATTTGAGTACTATAGAAGTTATTTGATATCTTTCCATTAATGTTGATGTTATTGGTCCATTTCTTGATAATTTGGAATAGGTGAAAGGACGAATATGTTGTTTTCTATTTCTATTGATAGGTTAGCTTTCACAAATCTAACAGAGCCTTTGCATAGGTTATTTTCTTGGAATTTCTATGAATTTTTGTAAAGATAGAAGGATATAGAGTATGCAATTTCAATATTACTGACCACTGAAGGACTAGTCTACTAAATTTGGCAACATAGCGATTTTGGGTGGATACGTGTGAGTGGAGATTTCCATATTTTAGGCCCAAATTTTAATGAAAGGTGGAGAAGAGGAATATCTTTTATATTTACAAAAAATCAAGACATTTGGAAATACAAGTAAAAAGTTATGACCTAATATGTTACTTTTTTTGGTAGATTGAGCAAATTGAAAAAAATCACTTTTTCCAAAAATAAAAATTTGAATTTTGTTATCTTCATTTATATATGGATGGAAAGCTTTGAATCATTCCATTTTGATCAAAGAGTCAAAAGTTATGAGTTTTTTTTGTTTGTGGGTAGTGATTAAACATCCAGCACCAAGAAAAACCCAGTTGCAACATTATGCTGGCTCCGCATGAAATCCTCCCTGGATAGACTCAAGCCTCCGAAGTAGAGGATACTAAAATCATGATAGAGCTGATCCCGTATCATATGCTATCCTTGTTACCAATATCAACTCGTATAAATCCATACACCTAGTTAGTCTTCAATTAACAAGATAGGAGTAAGCACTGCTTGACTAAATCTCTATGGCCATTGATCATTGAATGGAAATGGGTTTGTCTACTGTCCCTCACTAGTTCTACAAATCTCACCTTGAAAGATTTGCTTAAAAAACTCCTACATACTGAAAAAGATTTGATCACTGATTTGGCTATTGTACCCAAAGTAATCTCTTGGCAGCTCATAAAATTCTTAAATGGGAAGGCAAGGGTCTTCCTAAGTAGCACTGTCACAGGAATACATTTGAGTTACAGTGGTCCACAATACAAGGATTCAACATTTCTGCACTGAAAGGAGCCCTAATTCATGGAAAGCAAAGAAGCCCCTGCCTCGAAATTCAAGAATGTTATGATCACCTAAAAACTACATTTAAACTGCATAAATTGATGCAAAGAATATCGTCAACCTTACCCACCATTGTGTCGCACACATTTTTTTTTTCCAGAGCTCTTGGTTCTTCAATACTATATAACCATGTTCAGTGCAGGAACTTCTTCCTGTGATGATGACCGCCTCAGAAGCTGTCCTTAATTTTCCTCCCCCATTTCCATATTCCAATCAAAACTGGAAATCTCTCACCGACTCTGCAAAAACTCCCTTTCAAACAGTTTCTCCTTATTTCTTTTTCACTTGACTGACGACAAAGCTTCGGCTATTGGTCATCCTGTAGACGCCGTTTTCCATCCAGGCAAACTGGCGGTTGATGACCTTGTGCACATACTCGCAAGTCCTCAGTGGAATGAACAAGTATTTGTGGGAGAACATCGCTTCCCCGACCCCTATCAAGGATCCCGCCAGGACGTCACAAAGGAAGTGTCGCCCAAGTATGATCCGCGACGTGGTCGTGGCCAGCGCCCAGGACATGATGACCCACGCAATGCCACTGACGAGCAGACTCTCCCCCAAGTACATGGAGCCTTTGAGAATGATCACATGCTCCTTGAACTCCGTCACCACGAACGGCATCCAAATCCTGCGCGCCTGGTCCCTCCACATGGGGAGGTAGCGTCGGAACAGAGTGGTGGTGATCAAAGCCCTGGTGGAGTGGCCACTGGGAAAAGACCAATGGTCCACTTGCAAGGCCAGGAAGTGGCCCTGGTTGTAGGAAGGCCGCGGTCGTCTCACCATCTTCTTCAGAATGGACACGAAGATCAAGTCGAAAATGAACGTCATGAAGAGGTTGAAGAAGAACATGCGAACCTCAGGAGTGAGCTTGTGCTTGGGAGCCAGGAACGTGGCAGCTGCGCAGGGGATGAGGAACATGCCGTCGCCAGAAAACTCGAGGAGTCGGAGAAGGACGTAGAAGAAGATGCCCAGGCCTTGGGCATGGACCCAGGCTGAGACGGTGTGGTCCAAGTGCACTAAAGTTTCCAACCACGTCCTCGTGCGATCTGGGCAGGAGCGATGGTGGTGGAGCACATGGTCGTGATGCTCGATTACATCTTCGTGATGTTCGATGACTTCGTCGTGGCAGTGGTAATGGCGTGAAGAAGACCTGCATACATGAAAACCAAACACAAACACACTTACTCAAAAATAAAGTGTACCGCACACTAACACAATACAAACGAAGAACATATCCACATCACTCAACATAACATTCTTGAACAGAAAGGAGAGCCCTTTCTCTACAGTGCCTTGCGTTCCTGTACCTGATAGATGGCCATAAATTTCTTGGATCAATGGTCGTTCTTGATGGACAAACAACTGTGAAACAAATATGTCGGTCACATGGACCCAAACCTTACCATTCAAGAATGTTATGAATATCAGTAATGATCACTAAATCGATCACCATCTTCAACATAGGTAACCCATAGAGATAATCTACGTCCCTCCAATTAGGTAAATCTTCACAAACAGAGTCTTCCTTCTAACAAAGGCATGTAGTCTTAGCGTCACGCAGAAATGACGTGGGACCTCAGATGAACAGACTCTTGATTTTACGCCAATCTTCAAAACATAAATGCAGGAAACCTTCGAGGAATCCTTCTTCGTGGAGTGCTTCTTCGTTGGGTCCTCCTGCTCCTGGACCTGCTGCGACGAGGAGAGGGTGTTGATGCTCGGGAGCTGCTGTATGGCTTTGCTGCATGCCTGAGATATG
This sequence comes from Thuidium tamariscinum, assembly GCA_947034885.2. Taxonomy (NCBI): domain Eukaryota; kingdom Viridiplantae; phylum Streptophyta; class Bryopsida; order Hypnales; family Thuidiaceae; genus Thuidium; species Thuidium tamariscinum. The sequence goes on along the minus strand of OX344749.2, from coordinate 31,334,358 downwards.
ATATCGGTGCCAGAGGTGAGTCCGTCATGACTCGAGCTTACAGAGGGCTAATCGGTTGTGGCAGCGCAGAAATTGGACTTGGAGAACCCTCCAACCTTCTTTGGCATGGGCACTGCGTCAATCCTGCAGCATCCTGCCCATGTGAATAACACTAGTAACAACTCCTATTAAGGCTAGTATTAATAAACCCCAACAGCCTAGAGCAGCAAAAAATAAGATAAAATGTGCTACAAAATCCCGCTAGCGGGGGGTTTTTTAGCATATGAGAACATGGTACGAGACAGAGCAATAGCTACAATAGGATTGGTTTTGGCTAAAACACCTAAACCTGCCATATACTTGAAATTTTTTTTGACGTACGAACTAAGAAGAATACATTGATGTTCAGTAATACATAAATAAAAACACCAATTAGGAGCGATTAAATCCCCTGTGATAGCTTGTTGTAACATTTTAGAAAGCCCTTGTTGAGCATCCTCTAAAAGAATCCTAAATGCTAAGTAAACGAAGTTGCGCTCAATTTGGAAAAATGAGAGTTCCTCAAGTCAACGAGCCATTGGCTTCACATGTACGTTGAGACTCTTATTTTGCTTGGTTTGCTCTAATTTGGCATGACTTTGCTCTGAATAACGATTGTTTGGTGGATGTCATGTCATTACCAGAAAGACGTCAACTTCAGATAAAATTGCGAAGGTGACAACGTTCGACGGAGAGAAACTAACATCCAGATTCAGAGATTTTTTTATTTATGAAATATTTCACATGATGAGAGAAGAGCTACTTACCCACATGCTCACTTTTCCTTACATATCTGAAATAATTCACCTCTCGCGGCTTCATCTCTTCTTACATCCATAACGCTCGAATTGTTGATGCCATTCTTCAAATGACGTGAGAGCTCTACACATTTCAAGGGAATTTTCAGTAACCCTTTGAAGACCAAGGATTCATGGTTCATAACAGACCAATTCGATTGATAAAACTGCGAAAATAAAATTTACATGAAGCCAATTTGAAATCACCAGAATCCGCAGAGAACGTTGCAGGTGTTCGTGCAGTTAAAATACAAAAAATAAACGAAAGAGAGTTTCTATATGACGTACTCAAAACTGCTGTAAAACAGAAGAGGCTTACTTTGGACTCCTTGGTACTTCAGTAGAAAAAAGTGATCCACGACTATTCGACATGTTTGAAGGTAATGATTAGGGTTTTGCAACTAGGCTAAGCTAAAAACTGCAGCCAGAAATAAAATCAGCTACACACGCATTGAATTTTAAGATAATAATCTGTGAAAGCAACAATAGTGTGAAATAACTTGCCACACAGCATTGTGTGTGGAATAACACTCACTACAGTGTATACGAAGTAATGCTCTGCATTCTTGTACCAACAAGCCTGCTTTCTTTACAAATTGCTGCCAACAAGTAACTCTATGCTCTTCGCAGCACAGGATTTTACAGGATTGTTGATGGCTCCCTTGGACATCCACAAAGCTAAACCTAATTTTTTGATTGAGTCGCTCACCCTGAATTTGAAGCAAGAGTCTATTTCAAATGCAATCCCTAATTCCGTTCTGTTTCGGCTTGACGACCACTCCATAGAATTCATCCTTTGATTTAAATTTCTCATGAACAAAAGACCAAACACATGTGATTTCGAAGCACCTCAACTTTACGTAGGCAATGAAGTAGAGGTCGCTCATGCTGATCGACAACCCTCGCACGAAATTCCGAAATCAGGGCAGCACTCTCCACTCCGTTCATGAATCCATGAACCCTCAAAAATCCTTGTGTATCTTCCAAGACACGTGATCGCAGCACCCAGCTCCTTGTCCAGAAACTGGCCAGCGTAACATTTACGTCCTTCACAGGCCTCAGATCCCGAATATGCCCAGCGCAGGAAATAGAGTTATCTTCTCAGCGTCCTTAATCAAACCCTAAAATAAACAACAAATCTTTCCATCTTGGGAAACATCTGAACATGAAACCCTCAATGATTGCATTAGCAGGAGGAAGGATCGCCCTCCCAAGCAATTGCAGAATGGCGAGACCATAATCCCCGGGAGGTCTATTTGCTCATAACCCTAATTTAGTTGAAACACGCAGTATAAGCACCTTTGCTCGCGCCATACCCCTGCCTTTCATGCTCCCTCAGCACGATCTGCTTTCCTTTTGTAACTTCACTTTCCTTTCGCTTGGCATCTCCGGCTTCGATGTGCCATATGACTGGGTGTCACCTCTCTTTTACAGGCCTTGGAGTACTGGTCAGGTCTCAAAATCGACCAGAATTCTTAAGTTTTTGCGGAAGGTGTTAGTGTTTGTGTTTGTTCAGAGTAAGATATCCATCTAGAGATTCGGTGCTGTGCGTCTGCTCAATTTTTCGTGTACTGAATCTAGGGTTTATAGATTCTTGAAGTGATGGGACTGCATTTGCGTGGGAAATATCGACGTTGCGAACTGACGCAGCTGATGCTGCATTGTCAATTTTAGGGTTCGGTGAATCTGGTCGACGTGAAGGACAGTGGGTTGCATTTCAGGACAGCCAATGCGTTGACAAACTTTGGCAGGTACTATTATGCACATGATTCCATCCCTCTGCTTAACTGCAACCATAGTTTTCGACAATTTTTTTTGCTAATTGGCTGGAACTCGATCAGGTTAAGTTTGCCAATGTCGAGAATAGTTAACTTCGATGCCTTGAATAAGAGGTAATGCTTCAGCTCTGTTATTTCATAAGGGCACATTACAAACTGCGTGTTTACTTTCTTCATGAGTTGTTACTTTCAATCTGCCCTCTGAGACCTATTCATTGTCTTTCTCATTCGAGGGGTGTTAGAGTGCGCAACTTTAACTGCTACATTCTTGTCATTCTTTCCTTCTTAGATTCCTGCGCAATTCTGAGCCCCAAATTCTGGTAAATAATACTAGCCCCCATGTAGAGTCTTCAGTCGCGTCTGTGAATTGCCACTTACTGCAGAATGCAAATTTTGCACTCTGACACTCGTATTGGTGTTCATTTTTCTGAGCTTAATTTCTGATTTACCATTATAGAAGTCTGCTTGGACAGTGGATTTGTAAGCATTCTGCAGCCAGCTTATGATGTGCATTGTCTTGCGGATTGTTTACAGATCGGGAAGAGTGAGAATTTCTGTCGGATCAGAGAATGGCAAGATGTGAGGAGGAGCTGGTCAAGAGCCCTAGGGTGCGTTCTAGGAAACACACCCCAGTACTAAGTGAAGCCGAGACTCCTAGACCTCTGCCTGAAGCCCCAGTCCCGGTCACTAAATTGGTAGCATTTGACACACGATTTTCAAAGTGGGTGCACGAGCACTGTCTCACAGACTTCACCTACTCTTTCCTGCGATTTTTTGAATATTCAGGTAAAGTGGTACTCTTGGTCCGCTTATCTTTGGTCCTCTATAAAAATTGCAGACTCATGATACGGTTGAGGGTTCTTCGTAAGCATTTTTAACAATTCGTAGGAGTGTGATTTTGGTAGATCTATAGAGCTGTAGAGAGATCACTCTGGGTATTGGAGTCAAACTCTCTTGAGAACAAATTTTTAGCACTCAATGTATGATGATATCCTATGCAGTCATTCAAAGTGGGAGGTTGTGACAGTAGAAAATCCCATTTTCCGTTAAAAGATCATTGGTCGTAGAGTTTTTGCCAAGTCATGCTCACACCCAACTTGCTAATTGAAGGCCAACCAAGTGTAGGAATATATGAGTTGATGTGTCAACAAGGGTTAGCATATGAGACGGGATCAGGTCTCTAACGGTTTTCATATCCTCTAGCTTACACCACTCGAAAATCATGATTGGCTTTCTGTCCTCTCGATAACCCTGCCGAGCTTTCAATTCAGCTTGAAATCATGTTTTCCCTCTCGGAAGAAGAGGATAGCTATCATTCTATGTTTTTTCTCGTTCCTCTAGGTCGGGTAGGCTACTTCTGTGTTGTTCTCGTTTTTGAGCTGAGTCCTATCCTTTTCTGGTTTCAGGAGATGGTCTATTTTGGCTCCCAGCCTCAGCAATATTCTGGTTATCTCCATCAGCAGGGCGCCCCGAAACTCGTATGTTCGCTCTGAATCTCTTCGTTTGCTTGCTGTTGGATCTCGTCGTGGTTGGAACTATCAAATCTATTGTGCGCAGGAAGCGACCCCAATACAACCGAGGGCACTTGGTGATTGTCGCCATGGATCACTGGTCTTTTCCCAGTGGACACTCGACTCGTGCGGTGATGGTGCTGACGCTCCTCTGGCTCTACAGCCCATTATGGCACACCATGATCAAGCAGTACTGGTATCCGAATCTTAGATCGAAGTCCAGTTCCTTGTTTATGAGAGATTGGGTTCTGCCTCACGTCGAGAATCACTTGCTCACGATTGGAAAGTGTGCATCTGCGTTGTGGATGTTGGCCACAGCTTGTTCTCGTGTGATCCTAGGACGACATTATGTTCTGGATGTTGTTGGAGGGGTTGTCATTGGTGTGCTGGAGGCTCTGGTGGCACATTTTGCGTTGCATGTGCCGATGAAAGTCTCAGAGTTGCAGCATGCTTACCTGCTTTCCTTGTTTGGGTTATATGAGGAGGCTTTCTGGAGATTCTTTCATGGGCGTTGGATTATTAGTAGCCACGACTTTAGAGAGATGAATAGACAGATTATTGAGGCTGACCTGGGGCCTTTGTGACTGTGATTTTCCTTTTCCTTTGCCCATGGGTTGTTGTGCTCTTCTAGGGTTATTGCTCTACTTTAAATGAGTCACCATTACTTCTTGTTGCTTTTTTTTGCCTTTAATGATTTTTTTGAGTTAATGTTATTTTTCTTTCTGGTGATACCTATGCTGTGAGTCAGGACTCTTGAAATTGTTGACTTGGAAATGAGTAATTTTGAAAATCTATTGTGCAGCAGTGATTTTCTTTTGAGAATTTTTTTGCCAAAACGTTACCTAGTGTTGGTGCTGACTACCTTTGAATTAAAAAAAAAGAAGGGCGGGGGGGGGAGGGAATTGATGAAAACCAATTTTTAAGAAATATTGTATGAGGTTGTAAATTGCTTATATTGTTTCTATATAATTGAGTTATTTGTAAAGTACCCTAAACCGGGGTTTAATTTGTGAAAAAGCAGGTTGAGTTAAAAAAGTCAAAATAAAAGTGGGTATGAAACTTATTTTTCCATCAAAATGGTGCCTAAAAAAGTTTGATCCCCACTTTTGAAGTTGTGTGACATTAGTATCTTGCAAAAAAGTTTGATGCTTCAACTATAGTTGCCTTCTCAACTTCAAAAAAAGCCATGCCCAAAGTGAAGGGAACTTTACAAATAAATCAAATATTATAGGTGAAATTGTACAAGTGATGGATGGATATACAAGAATGAATGATTTTTTGGCCTTCCTTTGTGTTACACTACCAACATAGAAAAAGCAAAATAAAACAAACACCATTGTGAAGTATGAATTGAGGAAAAGGTCATCATGGGTTGTATGTATATAGTAAGATTAAAAAATACATTTAAGTGTAAGTCATGGATATAACAAATATAAAAATGATGTACTTTATAAACAACTTCAATAGATATTACCTGTATTTTTAGGATGTTGCCAATTAGAATGTTGAGAATGGATGATACCTCTAATTTTATGGAATGAATGTAGAACCAAAAATAAATAAAAATTTGGCAAGCATTGTACAAGTTATATAGCCTCTATGGCCATGTTCGCAATTATTGCAAGATATTGGAATGAATTTAATTTTTTAAGTCTCTTGTAAGTCATATATGTATCACACACCTCTTCTCTACGCCATGTTTACAAGGATTGCTATTATATGAGCCTAGAAGCATAGCCTATGGGCCTAAAAGACTGTACACCTATATTATAGGTGTCTACATTACAATGACATTAGGAAGTTATCTTCTATAATTTTCAACAGATCACTAAAACAAATCTGAACATTTCACATGATGATAGTTTTGTGTTAAATCCTGATTGAAAAAATCAACACCATTCCTACAAAATCCAAGGATGAACATCTACATTTCTATCTTATAGAGAAGGTTTCCCTATTATCCATCATGCACATAATGTTCACAATGACATTAGGGAGTTCTCTTCTATTCCCTTTGTCCCACAAAAAGATTCCTAATTAGATTGATCTACAGTCTTTGCAAGAAGAATTTTGGGAAGCTTTTAGTAGGACAGAGGCAATATCATTTTCAATATATAGATCACTAGTAGATACTACAAGAAAAACAGGTGTTTTAAATATAGTTCTAGAGATAAAATTTCAAGTAATGAACTTTTTAGGAGATTTTCAAGAAGTAATTACTAGGAATATGAGTCTTTTCAATAAAAATCTACTACAAAGACACACAATTCTAATAATTTCTTACTGAAAATCTCCTAGAAAGACCATTACTTAAAATCTTATCTCTAGGACTATACTTAAAACACCCTTTTTTCTTGTAGTGAGAAATCTACACATTCTAGATGACAATTTTTGAGTTAAATCTTGATTGAAAAAATCATTACCATGTTTAAAATAATGCAAATTTAACACAATTGTGTATAAAATGAAAGTTGAAACTAACACACTAAGTAATTGCATTAAAAATAATGCAGATTCAAACGCAAATTAAACCATCACTTGAAATTTATTTTTTTCCAGTGTGGACTTCAACTAAGGTAGGTACATCCAAAATGGCACCTGACCTTAAGGGTCGTTGCAAGAAACACTTACCGGTTTTGGCTCAAAATGGCTCAAAATCAATGAGTCCTGTGAGTCCTATGACCCTTTGAAATAAAAAAATTTTAAATTGAAAAAAATATGGATAGTTTGAAGAGCAATGAGAATATTATGTCTCTTGAAATTCAGACCTAAGAAAATTTTTCTCTAAATGTTATAGACAATGGAAAATACAATGAAAATAGCTCTTTTTTCACTAATTTGGTAAAAATAGTAAAAAAATTCAAAAAATGAAAATAAAAAATACATTTTTTCTTCAAGTAAAGGTCTTTCTTTTCCAACAAATTTCATCTTTGGAAAAAATAAATTCTATTCTCTACACTTGCGCAAAGTCAGCCACTTTGACGACATGTGGAAGTTGGACAGTTTCATATTTTCAAAAATCCTTTTTAGGGATTGTGTAACTATACTATAGATATAAGCATGCCAATTTTCAGCTCAAAATTTTCATTTTTGGGTCAAAAATAGGACTAAAAACCCCCAAAATGGCCAAGGTAGACAACCAATTGGGGGCAGTTTAAAAATAGTAAACTAATTTTTTAAAAATTGAAAAAATTACACAACATATAAAACTTTTGTGTGCACCTTCATTCCAAATTTCAAGTTCATAGGGAAAACGATGCAAAAGTTATGAGCAAAAAACTACCTGTTGGAGGTCAAGGGGACAAAAAATAGGACAAGTGTTTCTTGCAATCACCCTTAAAACGCCTTGTACAACGTGCATACATTTTCAAAATCAGTCATGTACCCAGACTGTAAATGGCGCTTTCAGAAACACACTTTGACTGTTAATAACTTTTGCATACGGTATCCAAATCCACTGTTCTTTGGTGCGTTGGAACATGCTTCCACTCACCAACAAGACTAAAAAAATCTGAACAATGTAATAACAGGAACTAGACACAGTATGAAAAACTGGCGCTTTTGGGTGTACCTACCTTAGTGAAAAGAATCTTCAATCTTCACTCCACCATCATATTTCGCACGCTTGCACTTGCGGCATTGGACTCCTTCCCGAACGTTTGTCGAGACGCTATCGCCTCGATTTTTCCCAGATGAATCTCCAGAGCACTCTTTCTCCGAGGCTTGGGGCACTCGTACTCCGGATTTCCCCGAACTCCTCTGATGGCTTCCATTTGGCTCGCCCTGGCTGCTTCGACTCTTTGCTCCCAAGTCGGCCAACCTCCTTCCGGCTCCGGTGCTCTCCCACCTAGATCTGTGAACTGATTTCGGGACTGATTTGTGCTAAGTGGCAACATCAAAGGATCTCGTCCGGGTTGCGACGGAAGAGGACTCGCAGGAAGATTCAACTTCCCAGAGTTCATTTCTTCCACCAAACAATCTTCGATGTACTTCAATTCCCTCAACCTTGATCTGTATCGAGCGTACAGCCATTTCATTCTGTGGGTTTCAAGTTTGTATGGAACTGCACAACACTTTCGAGCAAATGGGGCGGTGAACCTCTTGAGGTCCGTCGGTTCTAGTTGCTCCTCGTACGGCTGTTTCTCTAGTGGGCGGAAGGAAGACCGCTGCAACTCCAGTTTCTGCTGCCATGTCGGTGGATCGTAGCCAGGTGTGGGAGGATCATAGTCTTCCATATTGCGGTTTTAATATGTAATACTTGAATCTAGAAAAGACAACCTTCTTCAACGACCAAATTCATTAAATTCTGGTAAATGATATATCTATACAAAGCTATAAGCAAAAATGCGCAAAAATTCAAAAAAGGATTGAGATGCTTAAGGGTTTAGAAAACTCCGAGTTGTAATAAAAACTACAGTAGTGTGGCCTCTGCCGTTGCCACAATCCAAACTAAAGTAAGGTATTTTCTAAATTTTTAGCACCAAAAATAATTCAAAAATCCATAACTTTCCCACCATAAGGGAGAGGCACCCAATGGCGCACCTATATCCAATGCCGTTCGTTTCTACAGCACACAATCATTTCAAGCTATAAATGTAGGTAGGCAATACATGGCTTATTTCTTTTGACTTACAACAATAAGTAGTCTACAATCCCGCTACATTTTTGTTTTAGAATGAACAACTAACTTAGAAATGGATGGCATTGAGTGCAGGTGCGCCATTGAGTGCCTCTCTTGTAGGTTGGAATGTCACACTTCAAAGCCCGTGCACTCCTCCTTGTCGAGAGCTTTTCAATGGTACCAAGCACACAATCAAAGATGCATAGTTTAGAAGATCTTAAGTTCACAATGTGACAAAACAAACAAAACAAACAAAACAGCCTATTTTATAGTATACTTGAAATGTTGGTTTGTAAAAAATAAATAAGAGTAGTGAAATACATTAGAGTTAATCATAAAGTGAACTTGAGTTTGTAAAAGGGGTGGCAAAGGAAGATTTAACTAAGAATATTACTATACAAAAGAAACTCAACACCAAAACTCCATTAGTCCAAGTTTAATAGGTGCTTTATGAAATTTCATCTTATGTTTTTCTCAAACTTTGGCTTTTGGTTAGTCCTTGCACTCACTTACAATAAACTCTAATTGATATTGATCACTAATTGATTTAAAAGCATCAAAATTGAAGTTTGAGCAATTCAAGAAAAAAAAGCCATTGAAAAGTAAAGAAGTTTTTTAGTTTGTATCACTTGAATGTAGATATATAAACATCATTCTATGTTGAAAAGAATAGAATAGAACTGATTAATTACACATGAATTGATTGAATAATTGGATACAATTTGTTTGTGAAGTACACCAATTAATGTAAATGACATTTGATGACATTGAATATCATTTTGTAATTGATTGTTCTCACATCTTTATAATCTCTTTCTTATGTAATTTGAAAAAATCATTGTAGAAATAGATCTTTTTCTATTCATAAGGTAATTAAGAAATAAATCAATTTTGTACAACCTCATTTTTGTAATGTGGATAGTTGAAAGAAAACATTATTAACTTTCATCATTGCATAAATATTTGAAAAGTTGTAGAAATAATTCAAAATTTTGAAAGATGACCCTTAGGTTTGAAATGGATTAGGCAATTTTGGGAGTGACCTTTGGAAAATTTTCCATCAACATCTATAGAGTTTACTTTAATTTGTAACCATTGAGTGCTTTTGAAGCCATGGCTAAAATTGAAGTTACAACTAGAATAATAGAATGAAGCCATGACCAATATAATAAAATTCAAAGTCACAAAACAAAAACTCCAACCTCAAGCATCTATTCAATTAAAAGAGTTCAAAAGATTTTAAAAGAATGAATGAAAATCTTTCACATTCAATTAATTTATGAATGAAAAGTTTGAAAGAATTTGAATTTTGAAAAGAATAAAATGTGATAGTTGAAAGGTTTTGAAGCAACTAATGCAGGATCCAACAATAGCTATTTGTCAAGATACACCTCCAAATTTGTCCACCATTGCGAGTATTCAATTGCCAAGACTTCCACATCAATTGTAGTCTATTGACTTACGACCCTCAAAGGATAAGCCTATTGTTACTTTTTCAAACTTCATTTGTAAACACCTATGAATGTCAAGTTTCTATATTTATTTTTTAGAAAATTGATTAGATATCTTCTATTAGTTATAAAAAATTCACACTTTTTGGTAAAAATTTGAAATTTTTATAAATTTCTGAATTGAAAGTGAAGTAATTCATTTCAAATGTAATTGATACTTAAAAAACCTAAAAATTTCTCCATAGGTTTATAATATGACATAGAACATCATGGTGCAAATACTCTTATTGTATCATTCTAAAAATATAAAGTTGGCACTCCATGGTTAGAAATCTAAAATTGCTATAAAATTCTAGTGGTGACCTCTATATTGGATTTGCCAATTTTTCTACTAACCTTTGGATTTTGGTATTGACCAATGTAGAATCTAATTTTATGACTATAGAATCCATTTGAAGTTGCAACAAAAAAAATGGTAGAATGAAGTCAAGTTGAAAACAATAAAATTTTGAAGCCATGACAAAAATAATGTGTTTCAAAGTCATATGACTAGAATTGAAGGCCATTGCCATAATTTGTCTTTGCAATTTTGGGTATTGAAAAGTTTTTAGAAGCCAATCAAAACCTTTGAGTCCCAATTAATTTTCAAACCCAAAATAAAAGAGTTTGGAATTTAAAAAGAAAAAATATGAAAGTTGAAAGGATTTATTTCATTTTGCAATTAGTCAAGTACCTATGAATGAGAAATTTGGAATTTATTTTGTAAAGATGTGATTATGTTGGTGTATTATATTAGATCTAGAGATATCACATTTTGAAATTATAATGAATTTCTGAAGAAAAACAAACAAACTCATATCAAAATTACATATATATTAAAAAAAATTACAAATTCTCTAAAGGTGTATATTATAGAATAGGACATCGTAGTGCATTTCTTTTTCATTATATCATTCTAAACGTAGAAAATCATCAATCCATGTTTGCAAATTCAATTTTTTGAAGTACTAGTCAATATTCAAAAAGCTTTTTATATTTGGTATTAAATAGAATTATAGTTAAATAGCCAAAAAATATCAATGAAAAATCGATTATGATCAATAGAAATATAATGCTTTGGAGGCTCCAATATCCACTACCAAAACAATCTTTTACTCCCAAAATGGGGCCTTGAAACCTTCAATAAGGCATTGCTAGGAGTGTTTAGAGCAATAGAGCCCTAATTAATATTTAAATTCCTTTGCTAGACACATCTTTAGGCATTCTTAAATTTTTTAAGTCAATTTTTATTTGCACTAATAAATGCTTTAACCCAACAATTACCAACACTTAAAGAAAATTTGAACTCACCTAAGAGCTATATCAAAATTGACCATACCCATACAACACTAGATATTATCCACTTGCCATCTAAGAACATCCCGATGCCATACACCCCAATCACGAGCGCCCAGGGGGGGTTTGGAGTGTTGTGTTGGTGAACCCAGACTATATGATCCTCACTTGTCCCATTGCTAGAACCTTACTTGAACACGCCAAGACATAAACCCATTAATTCAACATGAGTATCCAAAAATGTTGTAACATTCTATATTAAAGAATACCTTTGACAATTGATTCTCAACTAGTAACCCACAAATCCAAGCCTTTAGAATCCATCACGTAGGAGCAAATTAAAAAATCCAAAAAATATAACCAAAGTTGGAAGTCAAACACAAAGTCAAATTGCACTCCATACCTCAAAGAGTGTGTTGCATGCCCTTGCAAGACTCACTATTTTCTAGTGTGATCTTCAAATTATAAAGAGGCCTGGCACTTTTTTTTGTTTGGCATGACTAGCATGGGGCAATGCCACAAGCCAAACACACCACATTAACATTTTTGAGCCCCTTGGAAGTGTTGGCATGGGGATGTTCTAATACAGTTCAGTGAAGTTTCTCCTAGAAATCGTCAATCACACAATAACCACTTATAGTCCATAATTGAGTTGCTTTTAATAAAGAATTGTCACATCATGGACCTTAATAGGGTTAATGATATGTTGCAAGATCAGAGCTAGAGCATAACCTAGACAAAACTAAGAGATGGAAAGGGTCAAGACGTTAAAGACTCATGGCAAATCTCACCACCACAAGATAAATGTCAAATTCATAATCCGAAAAATGTTTCTCTAGCTGTTGGAAGAAAAATGAGTACAATGCATACTTTTTGCTTTCTTCCAAAAATTACAAAAAGTCACGATTAGCTTGAAATAGCAACAGCTGTTTCCGATGACACCGCGCTAATGTTTGCTGTATTTGCCTCATCAATGAGTGCATATAAAGTTCGCAGCACGTCCTTCCTGTTCTCTTCTCTCAAATCGAACCTAAACAAGAAGAGGAAACCCACGTTAATAGCAGTCGTATTTCAGAAGCACAGATTAGCCAGTTAGTACTATAGAGGACATGGAGGAAACCCAGCCTATTACACGAGTTTCATCTCCAGGCCTAATGTTTTGAAGATGTGTAGACGAAGATCTAATCCCGGCTTCTAAGAGCTCTTCAAAGATACTCATACAGCACAAACCCTACGGCGCAGTTCAAGTAGGGTTTGTGAAAAGGCTGGATCAGCTAGTCGAAGAAATGGCATAAATGGTCAGTCAAAGAAAGGAAGGATCTGAACAGGAAATACCTTTCACTTGTGATGGTCAGCTCGTCATTATTTGGGTTGTACCGTCTGCCTACGATCAGGAGCAGTCTCTCCTTTGCTTTTTCACTGAGTTGCAACTCCTTCAAAAAGACGGCAAGTTTCACTTTCCGGTTAGCTGGGTGCCATGCATCCCCACCAGGTCCCAATACTACTCGAGTCGTCCATCGCAAAATTGGGCCTTCACCTGGTGGATCGATGTTTGGCGACGTTCCTTTCGCATAGAGGTCCTTATCTGCACTCAAAAGTCAACATACAGGCTCTCACAGTGAAGTTCACAAGTACAGGCCAATATAAAGCAATTAAACAATGCAAGAGCAATTAAAAGATCTCTGCTCTTGCAAGCGATTCTCAAATTCCATGCACGTACAAGTATTTCTGAGTTTGGGGGCGAGATTCTAAGGCTCAAAAGTGCACACTGAAATCTCGCACTAGAAGTTGAGAGCCTTGACAAACCCTATTAGCAAATTGCTAAGAGCGAGATTTCTATTCCACTGGAAGAGGTCGATTCTTAACGTAATTTGAAAACTCTAAGCAGGGGCAGACGTGCTGGGAAAATTTCTGAGGTTTAGAATTGCACAAAGTCTAAACAAGAAGAAAACAGTGAAATCTTGCACTAGAAGCCGAGAGCTTTGCCACAGTCTGTTGGGAACTTGTATCATCCTCCATGCCAACCCTTAAACCCTACTAAAACCTCATAGAAGATTCTACATCTACAAGAAGCTCTGAAATGTTGCGAAGAGAGAGCCAAACCTGGGAAAATGGAGTCAAGCGTCGGATGCCCCAGCCACTTGTCGACGATACCACGAGTGTTGTACAGATGAGTGATACCTTCCTCCAGCGGCACCATGTCTAGCTCATCTTCAAATGACTTATCGTACGTTCCAAACCGTTCTTTTTTCCTCATCTTCCTCGGCCGAGGGGGCTTCTCGCCATCTTTGGGTGGTTCACCTGCAGAATCAATCTTGATCATCTAAGTCATCGATTCTACAATGTATGGATCAACCCTAATTCCGACAATTCAGGACTGCTGGGTTCGACACTGACATCGATTTTTTCTTTAAACCCTAAACAAAAAATGACGATAAACCCAGCAGCATTACAAATTCGAGCACTTGCTGAAGGCAAATTTCTAATCAACTGCAACGTACGAAGCTCAAGATCGAGGAACGTGAGAAAAAACTGGAGAAATTTTGATGATCGAGTGATGAAATTAGTGCGGACTGGCACAAACCTACCTTCAGAAGAGGTACTGAATGGGACGGAAGAGAGTGTGCTGCGTTTCCACAACGGGAAAGAGCATGGCGATGACCTCGTGGTTGAATGTGATAAACGCAACGCTTGCTCTACCTGTCGCCAGGCAGCCCACTGAACCTTTCGCATATTTTCTTCCTCTCGCTTCTACGACTACGATAACCTAAACAACGATTCTCTAAAGCACACTGAATTCCCACAAAAGTATGACAACCAACTGATTCTCGCTGAAACCCTAAAGTTAAGAGGTGAGCATCTCCACCGATCGGCACTGAAGTTTAAGCTTATATGTAAGCGACCAAGCCATTTGGATTTTGCGCCGGAAACCATTGATCCCTAAATCTTTTTTGAAATTTTTGCTCATTTTAATCTATAGCTTTGGATATAGACATCGTTTACTTGAATTGCATCAAATTGGTCATACTGTGAAATATTCTTTTGGATGAATGAGGACTTATTTGAATGAAATACAACCTTGAAGCACTCCAAGCCACACAACAAATATTGACCTATGAGCTTTTGTCTTTTTGCTGTCACAAGCTTTGAAATTGGTTCTAGAAAAACCAATCCACTCCATATGTTTTTTTAATTTTGACCAAATACGTAAATTCTATTCATACAACATAACATAATATTTTTATAAAAAAATCAAAAGAATTATTGAAAATACATATTTTCAAAAAAATCTAAGGTCTTTAGGGTCATTGCAAGAAACACCTATACTATTTTGTGTCACATGTTGCATGCTGATTTGTTTTTTGGCCATAACTTTTGTCTTTTGGCTCCAAATGACTCAAGATTTATAGAGAAGGTACTCATAACTATTATACACCTTCCTTGATTTTTTCATAATTTTCAAAAATATTTTACTATCCAAAAATAGACCCTCATTGAATGTTATACTTTGCAGTTTAGGGTTTTTTAGTACTATGGAATATCTTTTTTTAATGACTTTAAGATGAAATTTGGATGAGATGGTCTTCTAGTAGACTTCTATCTTTCCAAGGAAGGATTTTCAAAAATAGTTAATTTTATGTGGTGAAGAGGTCTACAAAGTGAGCTTCTTTCTGCTTATATTTTGAAACATATAAAATATGATTTTGGTAGGTTTCTTGGTGAATGACCATCTCCATAAAGTTGTTGCAAATAGTCACTTTTTTTTTCTGAAAATAATTATTTTTACTATTTTTCCCTAATTTTTGAATCAAAGTACCTATTATCTTGAGATTTGGCACTTTTCAAGTTCTCCTACTTAGAGAATTTTTCTACCAATTTCCTTCGGTGAAAGCCTTTATTTTAGAGGTATATACATTATTCATATTTTTTTATTTTAAAAAATAATAATTTTCTAATTTTATAGTACTTCTGAAAAAGTCATAAGTATTGTTGCAAAACGCAACAAAATCGACAGGTGTTTCTTGCAATGACCCTTTACTCTAAGTCCATTTGTCAATTATGGGTTTAAAATATGATTTTTCAGTGTACTTTTAATTTTCACATTTTTGACAATACATCAATTTTTACCTTGTAGGGGAGAACTTCTTAGGCATTTCAACTTCTTGAGGGTTATGTACCTTTGGATATTGGAGAATCTTGAATGTTAGAAATGGTTAGATGGTAAAATTTGGTTGGTTCTAGAGCTTCTTAGATAGAGGTTGAAAAAAGTAACAGTGCTAGTATGTGAGCATGTTATTGAGCCTTGAGCATGTATATAGGTAGATATCCTACAATTATTGAAGGTGTTTACAATATAAACATCCCTAATATAGGTGTCTATAATATAAATGCACTATAATCATATAGAAGGTTTTGATAATGTAGACACTTATACCATAGGTGCATAGTCTTCTAAGTTCATAGGCTCACACTCCTAGGCTAATATAATAGCAATTCTCTTGAAAAAAGATTTAAAGCTTTTTTCTTACTACACCCAAGAGAATTTTTTGTAATGTCAAATTATAGGAAATTCTTTGATAGGTTCTATAGCTCCATAAAAACCTTTTGTAATGGGTTTGCAAGAAAATCTTTCCTATGTGGTATGAATTGTATAGAGACAAAAATACCCTACATGAGGGTCAAATTTGACATTAATTAGATACTTCTTGTTGAAAAAAATCCCACATGTCATCTCATGATTAGTTTAGGGTGATATAGTGGATTCAAAATCTCATGTGGAAATTTAAATTTTCTACTTTCTTGATGAATTTGATCCTTGTGAATGGTGTCACAATCCATCTGAGTTTCAAAAACACTTTGTAGAAGATCTTCATGGTAAGGTAATAAGCTTTGAAAGTGTGCATCTAAGGCAATAAAAGAGTACTTTGTAAAAGTAGGTGGTCCCAAATTTTTATAAATTATTATTGAAAAAAGAGAAATGAGATACACATGATTGAGTGGAAATTTTAATTTTAATTTTTTGACTTGAAGTGAATAAAATATGATTTTTCAAAGAATTAGGCATCTAGGTCCCTACTATAATTCATAGGCTACAGTTGAGATGAATCAAAGCATGCCTTTGAATGGATCCAAGGAGTGCAAGAAGTGAATCATTGCATGCTCACGTCGTCCATGTAAGTACTAAAAGTATCTACTTGATGTCCCAAATAGAAGGATGCAAATATATAGCCTAAAAACTCCATAAAACCTAACAGTGAAAAACTTATTTACAGTGTTGCAACTAAAATGAATTGAAGGATTCCTTACAATGTGTTAGAAGTGCATTAATTTTGCCTTCTATGGCTCCAAAATTGTAGTGATTGAAATCTAGAATCGCACAAACTAAAGACACATAGGACTACTATTTATCATTGTATAAAATTTCCTCCATATCAACAACCTTTGCATTTTTTTGCACTTTTGAAGGAATGATTGGTATTTTGCAAGTGGTTTTCGAGCCTTCTACTATACATGAAGAATGTTTCATCTAAAAAATTCCTCTCCACATATTAAGAAAAAACCTGCACTCTAGTACGTAGACTTTGCACCTCATACACCGGAAGTTAAATGACTCTGTGGCGTGGAAAGGCCGGTACACGAAGACCTCTATTGCAGGGCGCCGGCATCCTCCGGTGGGCATGCCATGCCGCCTTCAGAAAAGCAAAAGAGGCCTTTCTCTCCGATACTCCAACTTGCCGTGGGGTATTCTTTTTGTGCTTGTATCTCTTCGGAGTCGCAGTTGTGAAGCTTTCAGGATTTGATTTTGAAGCGTCGGAAGCGCACAAGCGGAAGCCTTTGATTGTCTGCGTTGACAGGTAGCGATGGCGCGATATGGCGACGCGCTGCTCATCGTATGCATCTCCATCGTGTCCGCCATCGTTTGCGAGGGCATCAGCTGGCTTCTCATCTACCGCACCGCCAAGTACAAGTCGCTTCGCTCCACCATCGACCGCACGTCCAAGAAGATCGAGGCCATGAAGACCACGGCGTCTCCGGCGTCCAGCAACAAGGCCAAGTCCAAGAAGGTGGATCGCTACGAGCTTTCGCTCAAGGACTCCAGCCGCGACCTCTCCCTGTCCAAGTTCAAGTCCGGCGCCGTGGTGGCGCTCGTGCTCATCGTCGTCTTCGGCCTCTTGTCGTCGCTTTTCGAAGGGAAGGCCATCGCCAAGCTGCCCTTCCAAGCCATCCCACTAGTTCAAAAAATGTCGCACCGCGGATTGCCCGGCGACGATCCCACGGACTGCTCCATGGTGTTCCTCTACTTCCTCTGCTCGGTTAGTATTCGATCCAACTTGCAGAAGTTTCTCGGATTTTCTCCGCCCCGGGGGGCCGCGGGGCAGGGTTTGTTTGCGATCCCCGAACAGAAGTTGAAGTAGAGAGGCGAGGGGTTTAGTTGTTTAATTTGTGAATCTTTCTTTATAGAAAGATATAGAAGGGATAGGGTCACGAAATAGATGTAGGCTGAATCTTGTGTACTTGTAAGATGCGCTTTGTTGAGTAGACCGAGGTTGAGCATGTCTGCGTTTCGCAGTCAGATTCGAGGCTTGGATGCACTCTTATTTGAAACAATCCTAACATCGCTCCAAGTGTTTATAAGAATTTTAGGGTTTCACATACTGGAGAGTTTCCAATCTCTTCGACTTGCAGTACTTTCTCGGGTTTACTCCACCCCAGGGACTGTAGGACAGGTTTTGTTTGTGATCCCGAAACAGACGAGATTTTATTTAATTATTTTATGAAACTTAGCTTCTTACAAGAGAATAGAAGCGACGGAGTCTGGCGATAGTATCTAACTCGAATCTTGGATATTTGCAAGGTGCGCTTCGTTGAGCTGATCATGTTTCTGTTTAACACAGAGTCAAGACTTGGATGCTCATATTTGAAAATGCTATTTGGGTTTAATCCTAATTTTAGGGTTTCTCTCATCGGTCCGTTTTCTATCTCTCCACCATCTGGGTTCCTTGAGGCACATCTGGTTGGTCTGCTGATAATCAAATGTGATTCCGACATTGATTCTGGTGACAATTGCACCAACCTACTGCAATGCCGCAATGCCAGATCAGCGTATTACTGCTCATTAGCAAATTGCGCAATTGGCATTCCTGTCTCGCAACCGAAGATCGAACGTTTCCAGTAACAGGATATAAGCAAACCAAACACGCTTTTTTACAATTTATTTCCCTTTCAGAGTATCCAGTGTTTTCGTTGCTGGTTATGGAGAATCGGAGATCCAAGGATTTAGGAGAAAGATGATCGCTGCACCTGCTGGTGTGGAAGTCCGAAATTGACTTTGATTGCTACATTCGGTATGAACGAGAGATTGACAATCTACCTCAGAAAGTCATTCTAGAACTTGGTTTGCAGAAGCTTTATGTGTCTCGATTTGATCTGTTACTTGGCAGGGAAGTTAAAAGGTCAAGTGAGATTTTCCTCTTAAGGCATTGGACTCAATCTGAACTGCACTTCGTGTATTCCCAGTATGACTGATCATGGCTTCTAGCCGACGGAGTGCCTGTCCTGCCCTTATCGATGCGACAGTGTCTTTCGCTGAAAAAATAGGGTACACAAAGTAATCGAAAATATGTGAGACAGTGGTGCTCTAAATAAATATCTTTTCGCTTAGCTTGGACCCCAGTACAGGTTGGGGCCGCGCCGTTGTACATTAGGTGAATTCAGTCGTGATTAAAAGCCAGTCATCAGAAGCCACAGTCGTCTGTAATGTATATAATTTCTTGCTCTCTCAAAGTCGAGCAGTAAGGTAGTGGTGGTGGACGGAACTGAGGTAAGCTGCTCAGGGTAATCCGGGTAATTGTTGGCTTTGCTTTGATCTATCGATGGTATTTTGATATTGAAGAAATCTAATCCTGTTGCGAATTGAACGCAATGAGCGGGGTAAGCTCACCCGTTAGTGAGGTGATGCGACAGGTTTCACTTCATGGTGTGTAACGTTCCTCCCACAACGCTGGTTCAAGCTTCATGTTGAAGTCGACTGTTTTCAAGCATGTCGATGCAATCCATTACTCGAAATTGCCCTTGCAGAACGAATCCCCGAACAAATCTCGTGCCTCGTTGCCTTTCGTTCAAAACGTGACCACAGCCGCTGCTCAGAAGAGACGACGGCTCCAGTGATCCAGTTCGTCTCAGGACAACGAGATATTCACGCATATTACTTGAGAACCCCACGCAAGGCTCCAGTTACGGTACGAAGACCTGAAAGCACTGTTCCTAGAGTCTCCTATGCTCAACTTTCATTTTGCTTTAATTTTTTTAACCCCTAAACGGCGAGCCGGTGGCCATGGAATTGAGGAATTTTGATACCGTGGGAATCATTGGTCAAAAAAATCTAAAAACACACGTTGGAAGTCAAAGCACTGTAAAAGATCTTCCTTTTCCACCCCTAATTCCAAGGATGAATGATTGCAATTCTGTCCTACATAGAAAGATTCCCTGAAGTTCATCGACCTGAAAATGGCTTAGGCGTCGTATAAGGGTTAAGAGGCTACTGGCAACCTAAACAGGAATCCAATCCAAGTCATTTCGTAATTTTCCAATATTCTTGATGATATTTTGTGAATCTTGAAAGTTGAAAGCATTGCATACCTACATATGTCACTAGGTTTCCTTGAAAAGACATCGTGGAAATACAAAATGCTTCAACCCAGATTGGTGCTGCTGTGGGTGACGTAATGGTGACACAGATGAGAGCAGGCTCCAGCAACGGCCCTGTTTTGACGACATTATATAAAAAAGTCTGTCATGTTCAGGATATTCATGCGGACTGAAAGGAGTTGCGAGAATCACCTGTTCCCATATTAATTCCTCTTAAATGATCATTCCCCTTACATGAAAGGTTCACGAGGCAACATGGTCCAAATTTTATTACGTACCACAATCTCACCCAATCATGATTTGCACCAATACCCGAACTTGAATAAACGATTATCGCATCAGGTGAACTGGCGACCTAAATTCATAATTTGGGTAGTAATTTACAAAGTGGTGGCGGTACCTTGCCCCTAATCAGACCTCCAGTGAATTGATCAAACTGACAAGAGTGATGCTTCGAAGGACACTGACAGAGCGGAATAAGGTAAGATTGAAGAATCTTCACAGCTCCATCGCTAGGAAAAGACTTTACAAGCTGGCTCCACGCAATCTTCTCGCCCTCCGAGAATGCAGAAACCTCCGAGAATTCACACTCCCGCAGAGAATTATCCTCACGACTTCTATGGGACTTCTAAATCTCAGCTCAAAGTCTTTGGAGACTACACGTTACAGTACAACCCTCCAGTGCATTTCACGGGATGTCCAGCTTGTTCTGGATCTCACTCAAAGTCTTCGCAGACTGCTGCAACTGCACCGTCTCCTCCTCCGTCAAGGGACTATCCATAACGCCAATAATCCCCGCCCGCCCAATCTCCGCAGGCAAGCTCAGAAAAACCTCATCCTGAATCCCATGAAACCCCTGCGCGCACACCGAAACTGGATGAATCCGCCGCTGATCCCGCAACAAGCTCTTCACCAGACTCGCCACTGAGTACCCAATCGCCCACGACGTGTAACCTTTAAGCTTGATCACTTCATAAGCGCCGTCCACCACCAAGCGATGAAGCTCCTGCAGGGTCTCCGTGCTGTACTTGATCTGCTTCTGCTCCAAATAGGCGATGAGCGGCACTCCCCCGATGCTGACAGTCGACCAGAGCGGCACGGAGCTGTCGCCGTGCTCGCCCACAATGTAGCCGTGCACGTTCTGCGCGTTCACCGCAAGTCTGTCCGCCAACAGGAAGCGGAAACGGGAGCTGTCGAGGTTGGTGCCCGAGCCGATGACACGGTTGGGCGGGAGGCCGGAAAGCTTGTAAGCCACGTACGTCAGCGCATCCACAGGATTGGAAATCACGAGAAGAGTAGTCTCGGGGGAATGTTCCACGAGCTGTGGAATGATGGCTTTGAACAGCGCCACGTTCTTCTCCACGAGCGCCAGACGAGACTCGCCTTCGTGCTGACGGGCGCCCGCCGTGACGATGCAAATGTCGGAGCCGGCGGTGACGCTGTAATCCGTGTCGGCCAGAATGGTGGCCCGGGGAAGAAAAGCCGCTGCGTGCTGAAGGTCTAGCATCTCGCCTTTCAGCTTGGCTTCCACGACGTCCACGAGCGCGATCTCGTCGCAAAGGTCTTGGGTTAAGATCGTCTGCGCACACGCCATGCCCACGTTGCCCACCCCGACAACAGTCACTTTGTACGTTCGTTTCACCACGCTCGGGGCACTCGAGCCGGGAATGAGCTTGAACAAGGAGCTCGCCACTTGCTCCGCGACGCCGAAAGCTGATTCCGGCGAATGCTCACTCGTGACGCGAAGCACGCGGGCCGCGTTGCCCATAACCATGGCGCCTCCTTTCGACTGGAGCTTCATATGATTTTGCGGCGTGAAGAATGTGCTCCGAAATCTGCTCCCACCGCTCATTAACGCATTTGAGGTTGCTGAAGAGTGTAGCGCACCTCCGCAAGCAACGAAACTCCTCATCCTGGACGAAACGTTCTACCCTCTCTCACTCAGCAATCTGCTCACCACACCAAGATACAAAAAGAATTAATTGGGGACTCATCTACCGATTCTCAATGCAATTAACAAGAATTGCCAGGAATTGACACAAAGCACCTTGCTGAACTAAAGTTGAGTGCATTGGGCGGTATAAGTACTGAATTCTCTCTAAAACTTCACTCTGTCAATCACCCTCTCTCCTCTCCTCACGAATATCAGCACACAACCTACGGTCGAACTAAGTCGATTTGAATCACAGACGTAACTTCTAACTCCCGTTCTCAGATTAGAAACACCTAACAAACCTAAAGATCTCGCGAGCAGATGCACACGCCCCTCCAGTGCGAGCGATCGAATGGCAAGGCCTAAAACAGTTAGAGATCAAATTGAGGGCTTGAGTACCTGAAATCTAGAGTAGATTGCGCTGCGTGAGCTCGGAGACCTTAGTGCGTGATCAATGGTGCAGGAATTCTGATAACAGTACAAGACTACTAGCACTTTATGTGCGCTCCCCGCGCGAAGAAGCTTGATGCAAGGAACAGGGGAGGGCAGTGCCGATGCGGCAAATGCCAGATGGCCTGGTCAAGGAGGACTTGCTCGACGAGGGTGGCGAACACTCGTCCTATTTGGTAGGAGCCTCCCAACGTCGTCGCTGCACGAAGGACGATGTCGCCGTGAGAGCATCAGCAATGTGCCGATGCTGCACTCCCGAAATATCGCGCCGGACCACCAGTCAGCCCAGAAATTCCGACCCGTGATCCTAGAACTAATAAGGTAAGAGGTCCTATAATGGACCATCTAAGGTCTGAAACAGAATTTCAGGGAGGTAAAACTTCTAGAAATATTTCTCAGTAAATTTTCCTTGAAAGACAAGTAGAATTGACATCTTACCTAAGTCGTTTCATATTTTTCTGAGCATTTTTGAATTAGTTATCAAAATTTGAAGTTGAAAAGACATAGGGCTCTAAAATGGTGCCCTAGCTAAAATGTACACTGTCAGTACACTGCTGAAGGCTATGAAAAAGCAACATGTACAAGTATTGTACATTTAAGATAGGAGAACCCGCTCCATTTAAGAGCCTTCTACCTTAGTTTATGGAATTAGTGCGATATGCTACCTTAAAGACAAACGGGCATCAACATTGGCTATCTTGAAAGTGAGTAAGGTAAAATATCCCGCATTACGGATTAAATGGGGGTTTGCCCTCATGTCATTGCTCTAATTTTTTAATTTTTTTCACACATGAAGGCAAGTGATAGAAATGGCAAGAGCAATTGAAACTATATTTATTCAACAAAGTGTGAATTTGTTATGAATATTTGAATTGTTCAACCCATCATGGCCTAAAAGTGTCTATAGACTATGCCAAAACCAACCAAAACAATATTCTTAACCCCTCACCACCCAAGGCCTAACTATGTTAGAAAACAACCTTGCTTTTCAAGTGTTATGAATCTAAATGTGAGTAAGGTATGAAAATCTGAACAGTGCAATCTTGTAGCGTGCATGTTGTAAGTGGTGTAAATCAAATTTGGGGTCATTTGATTGTATAGATTGAAAGATTATAATGTTTTAGTGTTGAAAAAAGATGGTGAAAGTTTTGCCAAAAAAACATTTGGAGGTGAAATTTGATTTTTAAACCTATTCAAATGAAAAAACTTTAAACTAAAAAGTGATTCAAAAGAAAAAGAAAAAAACTTTGGTGGGAAAAAAAATCATTCAATTCACTCATTGCATTTGCAAAATTGTTTTACCAAAATGCTTCTCAATCAATCATAACTTCTTGGATTGATATGAAATTTATACCACAAGAACTATACTAGTATGCGCAAGTTATCCAATACAAAATATTGAAAAAAAACCCTGTTTGAAGAAGTTATAAGCCGACAAAGTTCATAGTAATGCAAGAATGTCTGGATTTTGAACTTTGAATTGCTCCCAAGCATTCAAAATAGCATGGATTGACATGAAAATTTTACCCCAATAAGTAGACTTTATAGGAAACAAAACCTAAGAAAATTTATTGAAAACTAACATTTAATGAAAAAGATACAAGTCCCCAAAGTTGCAACCATCTCAATGTAGTGTGGTGAATTCAAATTGAACTTGCAAACTTTGAATGGCTTTCAAAAACTCACTACATCTTGGATAGATTTGAAAATTTTACCACAAAAACTAGACTAGTATGTGCAACTTTCAAAACAAGTTTGATTGAATTTAGACATTGGTTGCAAAATTTAAAGCACTTTGAAGTTGACTACTAGACTATGTGAGAACACTTTTGATTAACACTCATCTCACTCACCTATTGTGGTCACAATAGTTTTTAACATAGAAGACCTAAAAAAGTCACTTCCTACAATAAATTAACATTAAAAAATAGTAAGTTCCTATTGTGGTCACTAACCACTCCATTGCACTTATTTAAGACATTGATTGTGGCCCAAATCTCATACACTAGAAGAAAACCATAATGGGGTCATTCCTAGGAGTTCACAATGGATCAAAAGTCCATAATGGGTTGTTTTACCTTAATATCAAGAAAAAAAGGGAGGTGGGTGGGAGGGTTTTGCAAATTGTAAGGGATTATTGGGAGTACTATGACACAAAATTGATTAAATTGATGCTAATTCCAATGTAGAAGAAGTTGCAAATTAGCTATCAAATTTTATTGTTTGTTGCAATGTTGGCTAAAATGTCTCCATTAAAGGCCTTTTTTCACAATGTACTACTAGCGCAAGGATTTTTTGGGTAGAAATTCAACTAATTTTAGTCTTGAATTTAGAGGTCATTGATTCTCATTCAATGTTAAAACATTCATGTAGACTATCTATACTACTAACCTTTTAATCTTCCATCATCCAATTTTTTGACAATAAAGAGAGTATTCCAAAGCCTTTTGTGACTATAAGACTTCTCATTTGTCCAATCAAATGTTTGACTTTTTTTTTTAACATCTTTGTATAATGAATTGGATGAAATTCAACTAAATAATATACATATATAAAAATATAAACAAAACTATGCAAAATTCTATGAAGGGATCCAAAGTCTAAGTAGATAAAACAAATAGCAATGATGCTAAAGCATAAGTGCAAAAACATAAGCCTACAAACCTTGAACCTAGTTGTAGATAAGTACCTATAACCATTTGAAGGTTTTCTATAACTCATGTACATATATTTTAAATACACTATGATATAGAAAGAGTGTATATTATAGGTACCTAAGGGTGATTGTACAAAACACTTGTATTAATTGTTGCATTTTGTAATAGTACTCATCAATGCAAAGAGACATCGAGCAATTGAACCATCAAGCAGATAGGTTGATAAGTTCACTAGAAGAAATCTACGTTTGCCTCAACAAAATCTACGTGATGTGTTTGTTGAAGCAAATGCAAAATCTGTGTTTTTCTAGTTCTTCAACGCAATTTTTGAGTTTGCCTCAACAAA
This sequence comes from Thuidium tamariscinum, assembly GCA_947034885.2. Classification (NCBI taxonomy): domain Eukaryota; kingdom Viridiplantae; phylum Streptophyta; class Bryopsida; order Hypnales; family Thuidiaceae; genus Thuidium; species Thuidium tamariscinum. Next base: position 31,308,812 of record OX344749.2, on the reverse strand, counting down.
CACATCAAGTAGATTTTGTTGAGGCAAACGCAGATTTCTTCTAGTGGTTATAGAGCATTTTGGGTGCCTTGACATTACATTGATTCTTTGACTTTGACTTTTTCCTAGAATTTGATGTCAAATTCAAGTCTTTAAGTTTCATATTTGATACTTATTCTAACTTCTACTTGGACATAGGTAGACTATGAGAAGTAAGAGTTATAAATTTGGACAAATACCAAGGATAAGAGTTACTCTTGGGAACCAATCTATGACTAAAATTTAGTGATTTCCACCTTCCTTCCATTGTGAAAAGAGAGATTTTAAAGATATGATGAATCTTGATGCCAATTTGCTTGAATGCCTAATGAGACACCATTTGCCAATGTGACTTAGCTCCATGTTGAAATTATTGATGACCATGTTGAAATGGCCCCAAAATGGTCATAAAATTTTTTCATCATGAAGCTAAGTCACGTATTTGAATTTTTGATGATTAAGGAGATTGCAACTAGAGCTTTGTAAATGAGCTCCATATTCAAATGGCTCCAAAAGCATTTAACCCCTCAATGCCCAAGGGGCTCAAAAGTTGCCTCACATGGTTCAACGGTCCAATTTAAAATGCTATAACTTTTGTATCCAATGTCCAAATTCAATCAAATTTATTGGAAAAGTTGTGCATTCTAGTTTAGTTTTTGTCATAGAATTTTCGAATCAATATAAGCAATATATAATTTTTTTGAAAGCCAATCAAAGTTCACAAGTTCAATTTGACTTCACCAAACTGCAATTGATGGCTACAACTTTGGGGGCTTGTATCTTGTTCATCCAATGTTTATTTTCAATCAAATTTGTTGATTGTGTTCTTCTAAAAGTATAGTTATTGGGGGTCAAATTTTTATGACAATCCAAGTTGTTTTGAATGTTTGGGAGCAATTCAAAGTTCAAAAATCAAACTTTTTTGGATTACAATAAAATTCAGCATCTTGTTTCTTCTTTATACAATGTCCATTTCTAATAATGAGTGACTTGAGAAGCATTTCAATAGATGGAGGTACAATCATCAATGTATTTTTTGCAACATTTTTTGCTATTTTTTTTCTATTTCAAGGTCACTGTGAGTCAATTGAATGACAATTTTTTCCACCAATGTCTATGTCTATTGGTTTTGAAGCATTTTTAGTTTAAAGTTTTTTCATTTGAGTAGTTTTAGAAATGAAATTTCACCTCCAAATGTCTTTATGGGAAAATTTCAACATCTTTTTTCAACACTAAAATATTATAATTTTGCAATCTATAATGCCAAATGACTCCAAATTTGATTCATGTCATCTACAATATGCACATTACAAGATTGTACATTTGAGATTTTCATACCTTAGTGACATGTAGACTTATAAGGCTTGAAAAGCAAAGATCCTTTTACAACCAAAAAAAGCCTTGGGCTTTGAAGGGTTAAACCATTCAATTAAAACTTGAAGCTAGAAGAAGGCACTTGTGTTAAGATAAAGGTACCTATTTCAGACAACCTCCTTTGATGGCTTCATAGGCTACCTATTGTAGACAACATTTGGATGCACTATTTATTGAAAAAGATTCTTGTTTGTACCTTCTTGTCCAGTCATCTATGTTCCTTTCTTACTTAGAGAGAAGTGTCAAAGCTAACTGTAATAGGTGAGTCTATGAAATCGGAATGGGTCCTAATAAAAATTTTACATTTACATTGTATAAAATATTCATTTTTGAGGAAAAAAATTCTTTTTTTTCCAATGCTCCTTGTCTTTATGTTTGCACTTAGTAAGCTCAATTTCATAGTGAATTTCTCACATCTTATATGTTGAAGTGTTTAAGTTATCCATTATAGATACCTCTACCTTAACTCAATTATTAGTAGTACAAAAAACACAAACAAAGTAAAATCTTTTTGTCTAAATTTTTTAAAATTATAATGGAGTTTCACTCCAAAGCATTGCCACCCTAACATAGAAGTTTTTCAATAGATGGAATTTTGAAACTTTTTTGGAGATGCTTGTTGAGTGAAAGATGTTAGTATGGATGTTTCCTAAATATTTCTACAATCAAATTATAGGAATTCATCATTAGTGTTTTTCAATAAATTATCAAATAAAAGCATGAATACTAAATAATACAATTTACTATAAAAGGAATTTTGGTATTTTGAATCCAAAATTTAGCATACTTGATTGAAATTGTGTAAGAATTAAATGTTGTTTGCATGATAGAAAATGCCAATTGTATTCTATAACTTCTTATGTGGAATTTTGTGAATGGAACTATAGGTTGTTTGTATGATTATTGGAGATGATTGTACATTCATTTATTTTGACAATAATGACAATGACAATGTAAGCTTAACAAGGATTATAGAATCTTTATGGTCAAGGCTTGAAAATTTTCTCACATCACCATCTATTGAAGAGCACAAATAATATTGTACCTCATCAAAATGAATAAACAATGTTTTATTTCAAAAATCCACATAGCTTGCCAACCATACTAGTTTTCAAATTTGAGAAAAATGAAGTCAAGTAACAAATTATACAAAGATATAAGCAAATATGTGAAAAAACTCAAAAAGGATTATTGGGGTTAAAGGATTATTGAGTGAAGAAGGGTGTATGAGCTTTGATTTATGGTGTTTTGACCTATAATGTAAAAGTTATTGAATTTTGAAGTTTATACAAATTTTAAAAATAGTCAATTTTTAAAAAAAAAAAATTTGGCTATAACTATTGCATATGGTATAGTAGTTACAACAAAAATGCACATACAAGTTGATATTAAGGTGAACCTACCTCTTGTCACCTAAATTCCAATTTCACTATTGTGTATATAATGTTTATATTTTTTGTTTTGAAATATACTTTAAGGGATACATTTGCAAGGCAACTCCATTCCTAATCACCTGCCATTATGGTTATATAGGATGGCCTATTTCTAATCAATATTGATGCAATGTAATAAGTAATAGGACTTATGTTTGACAAAATGGCAACTATCAATGAAGCACATTCAATTGGTGCTACAATCTTTTATTATAGCACTCTCAATTTTACAACCAGCGTTTGGTTGGAAATGGAATGATTTACATCACAAGTATTGAAGGAACATAATCTTCAGTTCAAAAATATATGGTACTTATAGTTTGTGAAAAAAAAATCTAGAAAAATCTAGAAACCTTTATAACATTATTAATGGCTCGGATCCTTTGTCTGTATGAAGAGTAGTAATGGCTCCCATGATTCCTTAAAGGGCATGTAGTTATAAACTAGACATTACAAGAAAAAGAGGTGTTTTAAGTGAGTTTTAAAATATAGTCCTAGACATAAGATTATAAATAAATGACCTTTAAGGCAATTTTTAGAAAAAAATTACCTGAAATACATGTACTTCTAGTAAATTTTTGCTAAAAATTGTCTTGAAGGTCACTATAGTGAGATGAATCCATTTGCTACTTGATTTAGACTATATGCTAGGTTGTGTTAGTATTCACCAAGGTTTCTTGTGAGTTGGTGAAAAAACATTGGTTTTGGAAATTATAGAAATTATGTTACCTAGTATAAAATGATTGTTGTTACAATTATAACACAAGTCCTCTTTCCTCTTGAACTAATTGATACAATTGAAGGAAACTTTAATATAGATGTAATGTTTTTGAGAATTTTATTTGCTTCAAAAAAAAATTCTTGAAATAGTCTTGAATTCATTTGTGGGTCAACTAAGGATTGGTACCTCAAAATTAGACTCAAGAGGATAGTTGATATTGAGCTACAACCAAGATGCTTCATTTTTTTTGTCTACTCTAGAAATTTAGCCATGGCTAGTCTTTTTTCTAGCCCTTACTGCACATGCTTGATATGGGATAGTGACTTTCATTAAATTTGGCCATGCACCCATTTTATACTTCCTAAAGTAGAAACACCCAAAAGCATCCTTGTTCCCGTCCTTGTATCCTAAATTGGTACTAAATGTGTCCCTAAATTTGAATTAATGTGTCCTCCAAATGCTTAACTCTAATTTGCTAGCACATACTTAACACTCATTTGGTGACTATAGATTTTTTCAGATTTTAGTTTAGGATCCACCTATGTGACAATTTCAGTGGTCTCGACAACTAACACTTTGAAAAATCATAGAAATTACATATGACATTCAAGAAATCTAATTTTTTTCAATAATCATGATTTTCACTGTCTACTGCTACCAAAATATTATTCTTAGGAAAAGATGCCTCCAACTATGCTAAGTTGTTTATATTGACAGTTTTGGGTGCTTTCATTGTACAGTGCTGCAGTGGGGAAGCTCTTTCATGGCACGTTATGCTGCTCTGTTAATAGGAATTGACACGTCAATTTTCAACAAACTTGCATCTCAGACGGGCTCAGGGTTAGGTCGATGCATCTCGCAGAACGACAGAGTCCGAGCATCAGCTCCCTCACTTGCAAGTTCCGATTACCAATCAATCGTGTTTGACACGCAATCGACATGACGCTGGCCAAATTATCCCGTGGATTAGACTTTCTGGGACAATTTCGATACGAGGAATCGATCTCCGTTTCTTTTCCTCTTCTTTTGCCTTTGGGATTTTGTTCGGAAGGTGAGACTGTGATGAGGGGAACGAGTGAGGACCGGGCGGAGCAATGAGGTCGTGGAACGTGCTTGCTTCAGAGCATTCTGCGGAGAGTTCAATGCCTTGTGGAATTGAGGAACTGCGTCGGAGCAGACACAGCTCTACTTGTGGTACGAAGATTTCTTGGATTTCTGGATTGGATTCGAGGCATTTTGACTTATATTATATTTTCAAGGTTTTTGTGAGTCGTTTTGCTGACTACTGTAGTTTTGCGTTCTTGCTTAAGTTTTTCTTTTTCCATTTCCTGTGTTCGTGAGTTTGTGAGGTTTTTTATATGTAAGTGAAAAATATAGGAAAAATGTTCAGATTAAAGCTGAGCTAGAAATTGAGAATATTCTCGGACGATGTTATTCGTAGCTTTTATTGTAGGATTCAGTTCTCTTTTGTGTCTATTTTCGCTCGTCTTCCTCGTACTTTCGGGTGAACTTGTCCGGAATGGGAACGGGGATCTCCAGTGAGAGCGTGCCCAGTCTGATGAGTGGCTATGGCATTTGCTTATACGATTTACAGTCTCTTCCTTGGTAGACTAGCGTTACTAATACCGTGTATGCCCGTCTTGGACTTCATTTTAGGGTTACATTTTGTTTCTCGCATTGGCCTTCGTCGGTTTATGGATGAATCGTTTTATGAAGTCAATGCTCGGACATTTGTTTTGATTCTGAGAGTGTTATGTACCTGCATTCTGTTAGAGGAAGCAATTGGCCTGCTGGAGGTCATGTTGTTTCTTATTATTGAGTTTCAAATCCAACTTGGAAGATATTGGAAATTGGATTTTCTTAGAATTTTGCCTAGAATGTGATTTAGAGTTTTTTCGGTTGCTTCTTTCAATCTTCTTGGACGGTCGACTTATCACCTATGTTTCGAGAATGAAGGATTATTTGGGTAAGCGCACTTGCATCAAGGATATGGGCATTTGGATTGCTTGAAAGAAGCTACTTGGTTGTGAATTTTAGCAGGAATGTTAGCAGTTATCGCAGGTTGAAAGATATTATGGACCCGAGGGTGTACTCGTCAATCTACCTTGTAAGGGCTTATCTATTACCTTTTGCACAGATTGAATGCTTGAGGTGTTGATCTGCTTGTGCTTTCATTAGTCAGAAACTGCTTGATTGCATATAAGGATTATGAACCTGAGCTACATCTTATAAGGAATTTCGTGAGTAATTCGTATGAGTTGATTTTGGTCGGTTTGGTGAATTGGTTGTAGAGTTTTGACGTCCGAGTTTAGACGCCCAGGTCTGGAAACTCTCTACAATATCTCATGGTGAAGGAAAATGTTTGGAGCTCGCGGCTCCAGACATCAACGACGCTCACGACTTAGGCAAAGGGTTTCTTCTCTAAGTCATGGATTCAAGTGAACTTTGGTTAAGTTTTGGGGATGACTTCTTTTTGTGTACATGTTTTATGTGTGAATGTATGTGCAATGTTACGTAATCGAGCATAACATTATTGTGAGGTATCTTTGCAGTGTCAACAGCATGGAGAGAGTTTGCTTGGGGTGCTCTGGCCAGTGGATTCGGAGACACATTAATGCATCTGGTGGACACTTTGAAAACAGGATTCAAGGTGGTCAATGTGGAGTTATCTTGCAGGTATCGTGGTATTCTGATACTCTCTATGGACAAATATGTCCTTATTCCACTAACCATTAGCTCGTATAAAACAGCACAAGGCTATATCTACAGAAACTACTGTAGTACATGCTTGTTAATGTAGCTATCATAATTCCCTATCGAATATCAGTTGCTTGACATTCTGAAATACTCCTGTAAAATATCTCCGTCTTACTGCATTGAGTCATTCATCCTCTAGTGTTTCGTTCTCACATGTATTGATGTTCTAGTCATTCTACAAGTTTTCAGTTTAATTCATTAGCTGTGTTATATTGACATGTGGCCGGATTCGGATGTGCTCGGGCTCTTGCAGAAGCAGAGCGACATTGGGCATGCCCTCAAGAATATTTTAGGCATGGACAGAGTTCGAGGTGAGTGTATTTAGTGCTTCATTTCAGTACGTTGACGTTTCGCGTGCTAATTGTCTTTCGCAAGCACAACCCTATTTAATGCTCCTTTCGTGGGCTTGGCTTTTGCAAGTTCCTTCCTTGTGTAGTTCAAATTTTCAAATACTTTATCCTTGCTCTAGGGAGTTCTATTTGATATGTTAGAAATAGTCAAGCAGAAGGTGTGTTATAGCTGGGAGGGAACGTATTAGTATTTGCATTGGTTCAACTATCCATTTTAGTGGCTGGTAATGCTTATGTTATAATGAGTGGTAGTATTTAAGAACTCTTAAATGGTGTATTGCATGTGTTTGTCCTAATAAATCATTAACGTGTTAATTATGTCAATAAGCTGGAACGGTATGGCTTATAATTTCTGCTCGTTATGTTTAGCACTATACAGGGGTGTAGTACCTAATACAAGTGGCTCAATGATAACAGGAGTCTACAGACTTCAGGTTTACTGAGTCTATGAAATACTGGCTGGAGGATGAGCGTCCCAATGTGATCGGTCCGTGGGCTCACTTTTGTGCTCGTGCTATTGGTACAGTCTTAAAACACTGCACCTTTCATTGTTCTCATTGCTTCTTCGCAAATATGATGATTGTGTTTTTGCTTGAAAACAAGCCGCAACTGTGTTTTTGCTGAATTACTTTAAGCAATGTGTTCGTTTTATCAGATATAAGGGTTGGTTTAATACATGGCATCAAATCTGGAAACACGAAGGAGTTCGAGGGTTTTTCTGAGGAGCATTACCACAAGTTCTATGGTTTGTTCCTGTGTCAGCCGTTAGTTTCATGGCAGTGGAGTGGTTGAGAGAGTTCAATACCTAAACAACTATGCATATTGACTCTCAACCTGAACCTGTCCATTCTAATGATATCCTGTCGTCTTTATCCTCCCAATCGTAAATAGAATCAATTAGAGTTAATCCTGCACAAAAATTGAAGGCTTTTGAGCCGTGATGCAGAACAAATGGTGGTTCTAGAGATTTAGCATACTTTCCATAGGTTCTTCATTCAATTTGTTCCACATGAAGTCTCAGGAAAGCATAAAGGAACCACCAGTGGGATGTTTAGTACATATGAAAGAGAGATTCAAAATGTCCTTCCAAGATAGAAGTGAGGACTATTTTTGAGCTGCCGGAGGAGGTGGGATTAGGGTACGGTGGCTTGCCGGGCCCGGCACTTGTAGCTAGTCAGGTGCTCTAGACTCCCTTGCAGTATTTCATTTTGCATCATCCAACACCCTATTGTAAGCTAAACTAGCCCATGACAGGCCAACTCTCTAATGCAGACATCTGTAAAATTACCCATTACAATTTTCTATCAGTCAATAGCACATTTTTTTTCTAATTAAGGAGGTTAGGAATTCATTTGGTAGGTTGATGGTTAAAATCAATGCTTTATATGATGGTGATGGAATTATTAAAGATTGATTTAGGAACTTCCACCTTCCTAATGAAAAGTCATTATAAGATTTAACTTTTTTGTTCCATCATGACATGTCCATTTCAGAAAATATTATGACTATATTAGAAAATATTGTGAATGCTTTAGGTGATTTAATGACCACCATGGCCACTCTTTTTGATGGTTTTGTTGTAGTATAGAGATTGTTTTGAGTCATTTGGATTGTACACTTCAAAAATTCTTAACAAATTCCTACTTTGTCAAGAAAATGAAATTTCAATTGTTCTCTCCATTTTGTATGCTTGTCTTTCATATATATATATATATATATATATATATATATATATATATAGGTGAATGCAAGAAATACTTGTACTATTTGATGCAATTGCATGATTTTTTCAAGAGTGCTTTAAAATTAGAAAAATACTCCATAATTTTCAAAGTTAAAGACTAATGTATATACCTCTTAGATTTAAAAAAACAAAAAAATCAAAGGAAATTTGTTAAAAAAATCTCTAAGTAGGAAAACTTGAAAAGTACCAAACTTCAAGAAAATAAATACTTTGATGTTTTAATTAGGTAAAAATAGGAATTTTAAGAAAAAATTAAAATTAAAATTGGCCATTTGTAAAAACTTTATGAGGATGATCAATCACCAAACTAATTTTTTACATGTTTCAAAATGCATGCAAAAGGAGGCTCATTTTGTAGACTTCTACACCACATAAAAATAAATATTTTTAAAATTCCTTTGGCCATTAGCTATAAGCCTATTAGAAGACCATCTTTTCTAAATTTCAGCTCAAATTTTGTTTTTCTAGGTGCTAAATAGTACTAAAAACCTCCAAATTGGCAAATGTGACATTCAATTAGGGTCTATTTTTAAATAGGTAACTATTTTTGTAAAATATAAAAAATCAGAAAGGATGTATAATAGTCATGAGTACCTTCTAATACAAATCTTGAGTCATTTAGAGTCAAAACACAAAAGCTATGGCCAAAAAACAAATCACCACATGTCATGTGAGTCAAAATAGTACAAATGTTTTTTGCATCCACCCATACATACATATACATACATACATACATATATAAATAATTTCAGTCATAAATGTCTACATGTCAAATGAATCATTCCGCTTATCATAAAATGGTTTATGATAGGGTGTGAAGAGTCCTAATGCTTGATTTTGAATAGAAGTTTGATGAGATATTGTAGTAACCAATTGGTCTTTTGGTCATTTTAAAGTTTCCCATCTATAAGTACTCACCTAATTCTATTTCTTATTCAAGTTATCTTCTAGAGGTGTGATTTTATATTACAATTTATATAGAGAGTAAGGTAAGTTTGCTTGTGACATGCAAAATGCCATCCAACTCATCACAGACATATTCTAGTGGTACACATTTCAACTTTGAATATGTACACCATTAGTACAATTTTGTTTGTAATGGGCTAGATGAAATTTTGCCTATTATAGGCAAACTTACCTTACCTTGTACCTCCAAACACCACTCAAAGCTAATTTTTCCAAACCAAATAATGTTTCTGCACTAGTATCAATTTTGTTACTATAGGGATAGTATTTTTATATTTGATTGTATGCAATTGCAATATAGGATATGAAAAATATAATTGTATATATACATATGTACATATTTTTGTATGTATTATTTTTTATTACATGTAAATGCTTCTAAAAATCATAATTAAATTATATACTAAAACCATGTATTTGTATATTTGCCATGGACTTCGAATAATTTATTTTTGGTAAATGAGACTCCAAATTTCCAAGCAGAAGGGGCTAGGCTAGTAGTTTTGAAGAGATAGTTGCATTGTATGATTGAATTTTATTCATCATCTCTAAGAGTATAACATCCTTACCTTGTACAAAAAATTTCCTAAAGTACATAGTTTAGAGGTCAATTATATTACCTTTGTTTGACTCTTGGCTAATCATTGTGAATTGCAAGAGCATATGCAAATAAAGAAAATATATAGAACATCTAAAATTGACATAGATTAATCTATATGATGATCTTCCCAACATAATGGGTGTAAAATATTTAGCTTTAGTGCTTTGAACTCTACCAAAGGGATTCTATACATGATTCATTTTTTGATTTGAAGTTTTTGTAAAGATGTGTTTTACAACAACCTTGAGAAATAATTTGGCATTCAATTGTAAAATAAATTATAAAGAAAATCTATAACAGTCTTGAAGAAGAAGCTTGGAGATTCTTCCTTGCATTATTGTCCACACTCTTAACTTTACATGGCTAAAGCTCATAATGATGATATGTTTGAATGAAAGATTTTTCCTTAAATCACTCATAAATGTAGTGCATGTTTTCTTTCTATGAATTCAAAATATTAGAGCACCTCAATTTTTTTATGAACGTTCATTGTTAGATACTTAGATTCAATTCTAGTTAAATGGAATGGCCTTCTATAATTTGTTATTGATGTCATGTCACTTACGTGAATTACATCTATATCATTCAATTCATAGTTGCTATCAACAATATTTGTAAATATAAATCAAAACTTATAACTTAATCCTTTGGCAACAATTAATTTCACCCTAAATATCAAGAAAATTAGATTAATATTTTGTGAAATGGATTTGTTATTGTAAATTTCTAAAATAATTCAAATAAAAATAAATTAAGTATGTATTTTTTTGACTTCCAATGCGGAAATTGCTTTTTGAACTAAAAAGAACATGCTATTTGACTTGACATATATACTTTTGATCTAATTACTAGAGAAAGAAAATTTGGAGATATGTACAATTCAAGTGTTATTCAAAAATACAAAGAATTAAAACAAGATTTAGATGGAAGAACCTTGCAAACAAAGGGGCATGATTTATACATCTTAGGAAGGTCACTCCCTATATTTTGGGGGCATACACATGTATGATTAGGTTATATTACACGAAAATTTATTTTAGGTCTCTTAAATTTTATACCCTTCAATTATGTAAATTTATACTTTATAGTATTATTAAGGATCTTATTTTAATTTACTAAAAATATAGTAGAACATTTCAAGGACATTACAAAATGTATATTTTTGCAAATCCAAGCACATATTTATATATTATAAAAATGCTCAAACAATGAAACAAACACCTAAGAATGACTCTACACTTTACAAAAACTAAAGATATTTTTTAACACACACTTAAGTATATACAACTTTGGAAGCTAAAAAGATCAAATAAATAGAACAATGCTTTCAAAACAAAGCACATCTTCTTCAATCAAGTTGAATAATGAACCCATCAAACAATGCAATGTGTTTCCAACATGAGAGCAATAGATGGAAAAAAATGAGAAGAGAGAAAATCCTACAACAAAAAAGGGTAGTTCAATGACCTAAACCAAGTTGTAAACTAAAGAGGAAGACCAAAACCCTTGCAAAAAATGAAAAAAGGTTGTTTTTTGAAGTACTAGTTGTACAAATTTGTACTAGACTACTATAGGAATGTATAGAGTTTTTTCTTAAAAACTTTGACGACATGGATTAAAAGATTCTAATGCTTGAAATTAGAAGAATTTTTTTTTCCAACCTTGTTTAAGGTGACCAATGAGACTATAAGTACTCCTATAGTGAAATCTTTACACTACACATGGGTATATTTTTACATTTTCATCTTATATATGATGCCCAAAAAATTTCAAGGCATTACAAATTTTGATTTAAGCACCTCATCAACAAAATTTATTCTCCTAGAGGGGAGGAGGTACATATTTATACTGTACACAAAGGTCAAATTCAAGGGAAATTAAATCATTTTTGGAGAAAAAAACAACATGTGTCATCTTAGGAATGGTTTCATATGACATGAACCTATAAGAATATGATCAATGTAGAAACTCAATTTTGGCACTCAAGGTGTTGAATCAAACCTTTAAATGTAGTACCTTCTACTCGAATTTCTAAAACATCCTTCCTTAACTCACTTTGTAGGAACCTACCTTGATTTTCAATTATCCATTCAATAGACAATCATCCTTAAGGGATTAATTAGACTATAGTTACAATCCCACATATTTCAACAATTGAGTACTTGTCTCTTCACTTGCCTTCTTTTCTTTGGAAATGTATCTTTTCCTCTAGGTTCCCTCACATCCTCTCAAGCTATTTTGGCCTTTCACTCCCTTGTTTTGTTCACATCTCCTTGTCTCTTCTCATCTTGTGAATGGGCATTGTCATTCAATTACACTTCTACTCTCAAATTCACTTCACTTCAATACTTTTATAACATTGTTTCAATTAGTAACCTTATATATTTGCTTGATTAAATCTTACACTTTCCCACTACATGCTTCAAGGGATTTCAATTCAAGAATTGAATCAATATTAATATTAATATCTATTTATTGCAATTCATGATGCTACTTTCTTTTTTACTTTCTTTTTGAAAGATGCATTGGAGATTGTTTTAAGGTGCTTTCAATTACTTTGAAATTATGTCTACTCAATTTAACAAGTAGAAATTTCTTTAGTCATATCTTGTTGTCCCGGTTGTTGTGCATTTAAAATTCATCTTATTGTTGTTGAGGTTGTAATTCACTGCTCATTAATGGTAAAAAAATTTTGGATGTTTTCAAAATTTATCTATTATGTACTATAGTCAAGTTGTTATGTGTTCAAATAAAGTTAGTTGATTTCTAGGTTAGGTTGTTACAACATATTTTTGCTTTGTGCATAAGTTTAAATAGTATTCAACAATTTTGTATATAGAATGATAACTTCATTTATAGAGAAAACATCCAACAATATTGTATAGTTTGATTGAATACTATTATTGTAGATTGCATTTCAAGAACCTTGCATCTACTAGATTATCCTATGTTTTATACATTTTTTCATATAGTTGAAAGAGCATGTCACTTGTTCATAAAATTCAAATGACTAACCATTAGATTGCTTGACAACTCATTTACATTGGATAAATGAAATGACAAGCATATTAAAGTATTCAACTTTAAGATTCACTATAATTTGTCAAAATTCATATTATGGTTCTATTTGTCTATATGTTCAATCACAGATCCATTATACTACCCATATTTATACAATGAACATATTATAAATGTAAGAGATTTTAGTATATATCAACTTCAAGCATCCCACCTACTAATACATTTAGACATGTTGTTTTTTGTTGCAAAATCTAATGGTATTTTTTTGCTTTTCCATGTCAAATGTCTTTTTTATAGAAGTTGGTGGATCTCAAAGTCAATAATGATATGGAACCACTTCTAATCTCTTCTACTTTGCACACTATAATAATATGCAACATAAGTTTTGAGGATGTGATTTTTGTTTTTATGGAAAGCTCTTGCTTTGCTACTATTGAACATGTATGAATTGACTTCATTTTCTATAGTAAGAGGACAATGTGTGAATGTTCCATGGTTACATAAAAATTGCCAAAAAAAATTAAAACTTGGTACAAAGTTCATTGTTATTAAGTACTATTTGTTGCTATGAAGATGACTTGTTTGTTATATATTAACTAGTTTTGGAGACTACAAAAACAAATCAAGAAGAGCAAGATAAGAAAGAGAAGTGATGAAACCATCAACTTATGATGGAAACTGTATGAAATGGTACGTGCTAAAATATAGAGCAGAATTCTTATATCCCTACATTTCAGGACTCCAATTGAAAGAGAATTTTGATGATGATGACATCTTTTGTATTACATTTGTACATCTCTCAAGAAAAGTTAGGTGAATGTCAAATGTTTTGGAGGAAGTGGAAGTGGAAGAAGGAAGAAAAATAGAATTTGGATTTTATGCATGATTTGTAATATGTGGCATCCTTGGAGGATATGAGGACACACATAAACTTAGAAAAAAACTTAACTAAAGTCTAAAAAGATGTCAATGACATAAACAAAGTATGCAAGAGAAAGATGTCATGAGGACAATTACACAAAGTAGTTTTCACTGTATAAAAGAGCAAGGAATCTTTGATGGTATGACACCCTAAAAGTGACAAGTTGTCTTTTTCTTAGTATACTCTTGATATTCACCATTGTGTAAACTTACCAATGAACATGTTTGATTGCTTGCATAGTGGAAATGAATATGAAAAAACCCATTGGCTAAGGCTATAAACTACAAGACATGACTGTATCGATTTATCGATTTGACTTGTTACCATTTTCAAACACCAATTCTATTTCTCTTTTATAGAAGAGAATGAGTGTCCTAGAAACTCCTTCAACATCGTTCCAAAATTATCCATAAAGAGGCTACTATATCAAGCGATATTTTTTTTCTTTAATATTTTTTTAACTCATTCCGAATTGCACAAGCATGGGTGACGCTTGTGACTCACCAAGCCCTCCTCCGCATGTTCCACCTTCGCACTTCACTACTGCGGCAAATTCTGCTCGGGATCTCATTTACAAGGGCTTTGTTGGAGGCCAAATGTTAACGGTTTCATGTCTGGGACCATGTGGAACTCGACTTACGTCTTCAACAACAATAGCTCATGATTTCACAGTGGGAGCTATGAGCGCCACCTTCCTTGAGGGCAGTCAACGAAGGCACGAGCTCACTTTCAGTACTCTCAGCAACCAGGTCTCCTTAATATCAGCTTTCTCATTAAGTTAATATCATCTTGTTGGGAATGAGTTTGTTGCTTCTCATTTGTCATATAACATCCTTTGTTCAGTTATAAGGAAGGTAACCCAGAAGCTCCACTGATTGCTACCATGCCTGATTATTGTTATTAGATTGTTCAAATGCTTTATTTTCTTGTTGGCAAGTGAAAGGAGGTTCAAACACATGAAAGAACATGACATTTGGGTATTGTATGCAAAAGTTATGAAGGAACAAAAGTTTGATTTTAAAAGCATTTCTTGCACATACTATAGATACATAACTTATTATGGAAATGTACAAAGATTGTAGATGGTAGTTTAGGATCAATGGCACTTTTGGTTGGAGGCCTACCTTATACTTGGTTTCAAGACACGTATAAATGAGTCAAGTTGTTCTAGAATTCAATTTCACTAACGGAAGGTATATTTACACTTGGTATTAAGGGAAATGTTTGCAATGTGAATCTAGTTTAGATTCTAGAAACAAATTTGAATTCAATAACACTCTTTAATTGTTAAATGCTAAGGCGGACGTTTTGTGTCCGATGAAAGACAAAGAATCTTCCCTTGTAGGACACAATTACAACTATTCATCTTCAATACTAGAGGTAGAAAGGAAAGATGTTCTACGATATTTTGACTTCCAGTGAGTATAAGAGGATTTCTAGCCGGTATAGAAGACTGTGAGTTCCCAAATGTTGGGAACTTTTGGGAACGCTTTGCTGATGTGGTCGAGCGACTGCCACGTCAAAAAATACTAATTAATTAATTAATTAAATTAATTAATTATTAAAAAAGAATTTAAAAAGAATTTGGAATTTAAAAAAAATCATTTTCTTTCTTTTTAATACATTCTGAAGTTTTTTGGAATTAAAATTTTATTTTATTTTTCAAAAATCAAAAATTCAGACCAGCAGGGGGCTGGTGTGTAGCAATGGGAATAACTTAGTTTCAAGAACAGCCCTAAAACAGTCTTCTAGGGGCCTTGAAATCCTCTTATGTGGTTTATTCAAACTAGATGATGTCACACAGTATCAAAATGCATGATTTGCACAGCCACCGGTAGTCCAAGGATTAACATTAAGTGAGAACATACGGCTTCAGTTTCAAAATTTGCTGTTGTTAAAATTTGCTTTTGTTGAAGTTTCCTTCAGGTCATTTGTGGGGCTATAATTTTTGCCCTCTTTTGCAGATTAGTTGGACAACCACTTTCTTGAATGCTTGGTGTCCAGGCATGACAATAGCCGTATCGGCTGCACTGAAGGAAGGATCCAGCGATGGGTCTGTCAATGTATGACAGACTGCACTATTCCCTATTAATTTTTGTAATGTCTTGTTATGTACCGACTAATAGTCAGGTCTATAGAAGGCAGGAGGTCCATAAACCAACCATCTAAGCCCTGGAACTGAAATTTGGGAGGTGAAACATCTTGAAATATTTTTCAGTAAATTATCCTTGAAAGATAAGTAGCATAGGCATCTAACCCAAGTCATTTCATATTTTTTGGAGCTTTATGGAATTAGTTACAAATTTTTGAAGTTGAAAAAGAGTGGTCATATATGGTCATCAAAAGTGACCACCTCCTCAAATGTGCAGATTTGGAACACTGATAAAAGAAAAATGTAGCTCTGAATCATATTCACTTTTAATGCCCTATTAAAGTTTGAGCTTCCTACTTGAATTCCTGCAAAAAAGCATAAATGTTTTTTGTATTATGCTAGCTTAGCTACAACCACACTCCAATAAGGCAACTAAAGTTGATGGCACTAGAGTTTGATCACGGCATTTTGAACATTGGCATTTGATCAAAAGACTCTTGATCCAAATGCTTATTGCGCTTTAAGTTTTCATCATGAATGTTGGATGAAATAATTGGATGATACTTCTCCAAAATGAATTGAAAATGTAAT
This sequence comes from Thuidium tamariscinum, assembly GCA_947034885.2. Classification (NCBI taxonomy): domain Eukaryota; kingdom Viridiplantae; phylum Streptophyta; class Bryopsida; order Hypnales; family Thuidiaceae; genus Thuidium; species Thuidium tamariscinum. Next base: position 31,292,222 of record OX344749.2, on the reverse strand, counting down.
GGACTTTGTGACAATAGTTGTGACAAGGGTGGTGACAGTGTGTGTACTTGATATAGTAGAATGAGGAAATTGTTGTTGCCAATCTTTGAAATCAACTTCCAGTTAATATGTACTCATGTTAGCTAGCGAGCAATGGAAAATATGGTGACATATACACAGCTTGAATGTGTGATTGTGATTGTTATGCAGGTGCAATATGTGCATCCATTGGCTGCAATGAGCGCAAAGATTTTTGGCCCCAAATCCAGACCTGAAGCAGAGGTGGCTGTCAACATGGGCTCACCAAATGCATTTGTGGGCGGAAGATTTTGCATGGATGCGTGCAACAAGAATCTTGATGTTTCTCAAATTGGTACAGACTCTTTGACTGCACAAATTGTTAACTCATCCCAATTGAAAATCCCCCCAAATGAGAATGAATTTTGATGTAAGGTAGCAATACTCATAATTGTCAAAATAAGCAATTTAGCACGGTTGGGAGGCACCTTTTCCTAGAAAAAATATTGTTGCAATATTAGCAATTGAAAATCATGAATTTAAAAAAAAATTAGAACTTTTGGATAAAGCATCAAATTTCTAGGAATTCTAAAAGTTGAACTCCCTGAGGCACCCAAAACTACACTTTCAATAGTAAAGTTGCTTTCATTCTCACAGCAAAATCTAAAAAAATCAAAGCCCACCAATAACAATTAAGAATGGGGATGATTTCAAGGTATTTTTGGAGACAATTGAAGGTAACTCTAATGTCAAAGAATGGGTATGTTAATGGTTATAGATGCTTCTACCTTAGATCAATAACACTCGGGTGGGTCACTTCCCGCATTTTAGAAACCATGTGCGGCATAATATAGTATAGGATTAATTGTTTCAAGGTAAAATTTATAAAGGACTTACAAATAAATTAGGGGACTTTCAAAGTCGAAGATGCATTATAAGTAAAATAGGTAGCTAAAAAATCTCAAGTATTAAAAATTTTTACATATAATTTAAGGACTAAAGATTAGGATCTTGGAAATTGTATTTGGTAGGGTCAGTTTTATTTAGAGCCGGTTGTACAAAGTAGTCAAAGTATAAAGGTGGTACACAATGTTTGCATAGCTAGATGTACAAAGTAGTTAGTGTATAAAGGTGGTACACATTGTTTGCATAGTTGGTACATTCAATTTTTGGATTTTTGTATATTGAAAGTGGTAAAATTGTCATACTAGTTCACTTGACTGAATTTTAAATACAAAAAAAGAGTGTGACAACAGAAAAAAATATTGAGCCAAATAAACATTGCAACTTTTTATGCAAATTTCCTTAATCTTCCTTCTAACCTTCTTGCTTTTAACTTTATCTTTGATTCACTTCTTTCCCTTATAAAGAAAATACCCTAGAAAAAAATACTTTCACCTACATTATGGGTGATTGCAAGAAAGGCCTCCCATTTTTTGTCTCGTTTTGAATAGTACTCACAATTTTTTCAGGAGTACTATTTAATTAGAAATTTTTTTTAAAAAAATTGTGAAAAATAATTTTCATGAATATACCTTTAAGAAGAAGGTACCCTAAGAAGGAAAAGTTCAAGAAAATTCTCTAACTAGGAGAACTAGAAAAGTGCAAAATCTCATGAAAATGAGTACTTTCACATTTTTATTTGTAAAAAATAGGAAAAGCAATTTTTAAAAAAACTAAAAATTGGAAATTTAGGAAGGATTGATGATGATGAGATTTCACCAAAAGAATTATTTTGAAACCATTTTTGATGTTCAGAATTGTATGCGCAAGGGGCCCCTGTTTGCATCAATGTAGAGGACATAAAATAATGTTTTTAAAAAAAAAAAATTCGTCAACTTATAAATCTTTAGTGTATAAATATACCATACAAATTTCAAGTCTATATCATTAATTTGGGATACTCCACAGTACAAAAACCCCCTAAATTGCAAAGTGTGACAAATTAGGTAAATTAAAATTTAATTAGAAAATGTTTTTTGGAAATTTATGAAAAATAAGGAATTTCTTTATTATCAAGTTGGCCATCTTCAATAAAAATTTCAAGTACATTGGATCAATACCCCAAAAATTATAACCAATGGCACAAATGTCACTTCCATTGTGACGCCAAAAAGGACAGCCCTTTCTTGCAATCACCCTTATATAAGTAAGTATAGGGTGCCATAATATAGGACATTTTCACAAATTATGTAATTATAGGGGACCATTTATTTGAGCCTTTGAGGTAAATAGCCCTCCAAAAAATACCCCCTTGCCGCATGGGGGGGTATGAAACATACAAAGAGTGACCCACCTGAACAATAACAACAATATTTCCTTCTCTAATTGAATGCATGCAATTCATTTACTTTGTTCTTGTAAACTTGGTTGGACCTTCTTTACATCTTAGGTAAACTACCCCATTGCGATCAAAGTTGGAGCAAGCCCATTGTGGGCAAAATTTCAATGGTGGTGCACATTTGAGAACTTGAATATGTGTACAATACCATAACAATCTTGCCCACAACCATGAGTTTGCTCCAATTCTAACCGCAATGCAATGGGATACTTTACCTTACTATTAAGGTGTAAGTAGCTTCATCTCATTTGGATTGATTTAGATGTTATGACATATTTGTTCTAAGGTGGAAACCAAAAAATGCACCACTAACCTAAGACCACCATCACCACTCTAGGTATAACTCCAAAATCAATATGCACTTGTGTGGAAAAACCAATTTTAGAAGCTTGTGCCAAAAAAAAACTTTGACCCTTCATAACTTTTGTATATGGTATCCAAATTGGTTGCATTCTTTGGAACAATGGAACCTCCTTTTACTTGCCAATAAGAATATAAGAGAATTTGATCATTGCAATATCAATAGTTAATTAGCATACTAGTAGCAAAAAGTGGTAGTGTTTTGGGTGCTTGCCTTAGATAAATTATCTATGATATGATGCGAATATGGGATTGAAGGCAAACATTTGTATATGTCCTTACAACTTTGACTCCTAACAATAGTGTACCAACCTTGTGTGTTTAGGTTGTGGCTACCGAGGCGGGGACATGATGGCCACATTTTTGTGTGATCCATTCATTGATAAAAGTATTGACGGATACTTCACTCGTTTTATCCAACCCCAAACCCAAGTCGGCGCTCACTTTACTTTCCTGCTGGAGAGGAAGCTGAAGTCCGTCAAAATCGCAGGCTCTCACGTGTTGGATTCCCAAACTACGGTGAAGGGGAAATTGGATGATTGTGGGGTAGCTTCGGCTCTCCTCCAGTATTCACCCAATCCGCAAGTCACATGTGGGCTTGCTGCTGCCATTGATTTCAGGAATTGGAGGCAAGCTCCCAGTGTGGGGTTGAGCTTACAAGTGCTCCCGTCTTGATGGAAAATGTGGGTGGCCCGGCCGGGAAGTGATTTATTTTGTGTGTACTGTAAAGTAGAACAAACTCTGGGTTTTGGAGAAGCATTGGATCTTAAAATTCTAGAGGAGATCATGGAAAGTTTTTGTAGTATAAACACCTGTAGTATAGGTGTATAGATTACTAGGCTTGGGTGCACACGATAGTGCAATTTTAGGTGTACCGTTCTTGTAGGTTAGTTTCGTAAATAACTCGGCAAAATTTTGAAGATGTTGAAACTTACAAAATTACTTACAACCATCTCTAAAAATTTGAAAAAATTGCTCTTGAGAAAAAATAGAAAAAGAAACAGATTTACTCATGAATAGAAAAGAATCAATCCAAAATTAAGAGTGTCCTCATGAAGCACCAAAAACGGGGAAATTCCTATCTGCTACCGAATTGTGAAACTGAGAAAAGTAAAATATTTTGACATGAACTTGTCGAAACAGACCTACACAAACGATAGTTATCTTACGAGGGATCTACAAGATAAATTAATCAAGCACAAAATAGAATTTATTTTTTAACTTGCACCCCTGGAATGATGGGCAGGGAGAACTGACCCCCTCGCTTGGCCACTTGGGTAAAACGCTGTAATTTTTTATTTTTCACACAAATTTGTTTTTGCAAATTTTGAATTCATATTTGCGATCAGAGACTGCAAATTAGGTAGGGGGTGCTGAAAGTAGGGGTGATCACGGCCCAAACTAGGGGGCTTTTTGTTTCGATTGCACCTCTAGTAAAACATGGTAAGGCCGAGCGAGGGGTCCAATCCACCCAGATCTGGAATGATGGACTTGGGTGGGCCGAGCGAGGCATGTTTACCCCGGCCGATGAGATTGGAGAGCACCCCGGAACGCTCCCTCGCTCAGTGAGAAAGCAAGTCCGGGTCTTCCAAGAGCAACAAAAATCTGGAGAACAATCGGAATCGATCCATCCCCGGTGGCAGACTGCCATCACAGCAGGGACGCAGATGGAACCCCAACTTCTGCCGGAAATCAGGCCATTCATCTTCCCGGTCCAAAGCCAGAGATGCCGACGGACGCAGACCGACGGAGCCCTGGCTGGACAAGTACGAATCCATTTGCCGCATAACTGATGATCCTGTATCTTCTCTTCCTTTTCTGATGCCGACTTCCGGACAACCCTAGCTAGGGCTCTCTCCCTTCCAGTTTCAATGATCGATGGTCGGACGTGCACGTGGCTCCTAAAGCCGCTTCTAAACTTTGGGTTTTCCTGTTCAATTCGCCCCTTGCCGCCCCTGAAAAGCCAGCCCTGACTGACGCAACCCACTGCGGCAACTGCTCAAGTTCTGCTCTCTAGTTTCCACCAACCACCACAACCCAAGTATCCAACGAGACACAGCCAGACAGCGCCGATGGGAGATCGATCGATCCAGTAAAACTCCGTCACTCTGATTCAACTTCAGCACGGCATGATTCAACTTAACCCTTAGACACTAATCACACTATATAATAAGTGCATGAGTGCATGATGGATGACAGAATTTTTCAATGTAAGATATAAGACACTAGTGCAAACATTCTTCTTTGCAATTTTGTGTAAAAAGAGAAGGTCCTGCATAAGAGTTTGACCTCCAAGAAGTGTTCTTAAATTTTTGGAAGCAAACGAGTCACATGGTTCTAGAAAGGATGATTTTCATGATGACCACCTTGACGTTCGAAGGTTAACTTCAAGTGCAACCAATATCAACAATAATAGCAACTAAGGATATCATTTTTTATTACTAAACATACGATATTTACTTTGATTGAATCTCATCAACTAGTGAAAATCTGAAAGAAGGCTTCAACACACTTCAACATGCATTATTGGGACACTATATCTACTCCTTTTTCATCTGGGGTTTTACCCACCTTAATTTGGAGGCCTGTGAAGAGGCCACATCATTGAGCTGGGGTGACGACCAGTAGAGATTCCCGAAAGTAATACTGTTTAGTATAAGAGCAGAATGATCCTTGCGTGCATCAGCCTGACCAGGAGTTCAGTTTCCCATCCAGCTGAAGCCTCTCCTAGTCTCTCCCCGTGTCTATGGAATCGGTTCAAGGTTCCAGGTGAGTCAAGGGACAACATTCGAACTTTCGAAGCTTGCAGGATGTTTACAATTAAGTCTCAAGAGAGATTCGTTCGCAGGAGACAAAGAAACAGTACTTCCCCTCTTTTATAATATATACTCCGTATAATGTACTGTTGGTGCTTGTTATTGATCAAACTGATGGCTTGCTGAAGTTTGCTATTCTCCAGGTAGGAGGAGGCATGTTCGCGAGTTGGAGATAAGGGCAGGGCGGAATTCGTGCTGCAGCTACGACGACTTGCATGTAGAAGCGGCGGCGGAACAATTCATGTGTTACGGACAGGATTACGGAGTTGTGTGAGTCCCGAACGGTGCGTGATCCGGAGTCTGGTGGGTGCGGCGATGGCGAGAGATGAAATTGGAGAGGGGCAGGCGGCGGCGGCCACCGCGAATGGTCCGGCATCGGATGGAGTGGTTACTCATTACAAGGAGCTTCTGAAAGAGAACATGCGGTACAAGAGCTTGTGGGAAGAGATTTCGGGAAGCTTGGGCGACCTGGGAACGTTTGTGCCGATTGTCCTTGCGCTCACGCTTGTTAATGGACTCGATCTCGGCACCACGCTTATTTTCACCGGAGTCTGCAACGTGCTCACAGGTTGGGGCTCGCCCTCAAGGCGTGTTTTGCATCATATTTTTTGGTTGTTTTGGAAGCTGCGATCAAATTTATGTTGGTCAACAGTAATTTGGCGAGATTATCACAAGTCCCTATTGATTTATTGCTAGAATTTGTTCAATTAGGCGACATAGAGCTCGAGAAGAAATCCCGGCCTCTGCTCGTCCCGATAGGGCGAAACCGCAATTGCATTGATCAGTCCGCTGTGTGTGCATTTCTGTTACAAATGGACTGAGCGCTGGATGGAATGTGTATTCCCTAGGGTTGTTGTTCGGGGTGCCGATGCCAGTGCAACCCATGAAGTCGATCGCGGCTGCTGCAATCACTCCCGGTCACCTCCTCACGATCCCCCAGATCATGGCCGCTGGAATTTTAACCGGAAGTATTCTGGTCGGTCTGGGTGTCACGGGTTTGATGACTCTCGTGAACCGCTTGGTCCCTCTGCCCGTGGTACGCGGCATCCAGCTCTCGCAGGGGTTGTCCTTCGGCATCACCGCCGTGAAGTACATCCTGATCGAGCAGAACTTCTCCACAGGCAAAGCTGGCAGGCACCGCCACTGGCTGGGCTTGGACAGCAAGCTGCTCGCCATCGCCGCCATCGTCTTCATCGTGCTCGTCAGCGGCGCCGGCGAGTACACCATCAACCCTTTTCCTAAAGACTCCGTCGAGCGCGACGCCGTGATCACGGATCCCAACCCTCGTCGCAGACGCACCTGGCGGGAACGCCTTCAAATGATCCCAACCGCGCTTTCAGTCTTCCTTCTCGGGATTGTGCTTGCGTTTATCCGCGACCCCGGGATCGCAGGGCGTCTCCGCGTCGGCCCGTCTACGCCCCAAATTGTGCACATCAACGCCCACGATTGGCGTGTGGGATTCGTCCGGGGCACCATCCCGCAACTGCCGTTATCAGTGCTAAACTCCGTCATCGCCGTATGCAAACTTTCCCACGATCTCTTCCCAACAAAACTGGAAGTTACGCCCATGAAAGTCTCTACAAGTGTGGGGCTGATGAACGTGGTGGGGTGCTGGTTCGGCGCGATGCCGGCGTGTCACGGCTGTGGTGGACTGGCGGGGCAGTACCGGTTTGGTGCTCGTACCGGCGCGTCCGTGGTGTTCCTTGGCTCACTCAAAATCATGATTGGGCTGCTCCTGGGAAGCACTCTTCTGCAAATCTTGCGTCACTTTCCCGTGGCGCTGCTCGGGGTGTTGCTGGTATTCTCAGGGCTGGAGTTGGCCATGACGTGCAGGGACCAGAATACGCGGACTGAAGCGTTCATCATGTTGTCAATTGCGGCGGTGTCGCTCACGAATTCGAATGCCACGATGGGGTTTGTGGTGGGGATGGTGCTCGCCGTCTTGATCAAAATGAGAGATCCCGAGACGTGGAAGATGCTGTACCGGTATACTCCTTGGGGCAAGCGCCGAAGCGCGGCCATCCCGCAGCCAGATACTCACCACGTCTGATAAATACTCACTTGGGTGTTCCTGAAATTGGCGGTGGAAATTGGCGGTGCGCATCGTCTTAAATTTCAGTCGCATGCCAATCGATTGTAACAGTGTCACGTTGGATAGCGAACTAGCTGCAGATTGCTTGGAGCGTTCCTGGCCTGCAAGTCTGTCATTAATTTCTGTATTCGAAACATCGGGAAACACCTCGTTTCCGTTTCGTAATTCCTTCGGAAACACCTCGTTTCCGTTTTGTAAGTCCTTCGGAAACACCTCGTTTCCGTTCCGTAGTTCCTTCGGAACACCTCATATCCGTTTTGAAATTCCTTCGGAAACACCTCGTTTCCGATATGTAAGACCTTCGGAAACATCTTGTTTCCGTTTTGTAATATCTCTGGACATATTTCTGTGTTTCTATATTCGATTTTCATCAAAGTTTCTAGCATCGGGAAACATCTCGTGTTTATTGTCGCAATGCTTCATTTTGTTCTTTTATTGGGTGTCACTTGAAGTTCCATGCTGGCCGTGGTTCTTTTCGTTTCTATTATGATTGCATAGGATAATGCCAGCAGCAGTGATGCATTTGTCAAGTCCATCTGGCGACCTCTTGTTCTGAGAATCGAATTGGTAGATTTGATCATAGATTTGAGTAAGCTGAAATGGAATCAGTTCACTACGCTGTGAAATACTCCAATGATAACACCATTTTAAGGAGTTTGCTAAACAAAAGTGTTAAGAATGTATTATCTTAATACAATCTCCACTACAGTTCACTATAGTCATAAAGGCAAATAGGGATAAGATAAGAGTTCTTTGAACCAATAATAGAGGAGGAGAATTATTTATATTCTCTCCTAATATATAATTACACATCTTTTTTGAATATAAAAACTTTCATCTTGTGTATTTTGGTTTTGCATCTTTTGTAGTTTTGTTTCATCTTCTATTCTCAACTAAGACAATGATGAATTGGTTGCATGGCTAAAGTAGCATTTGTAGTGAATATCCAATGCTTCTAGCTGGGTTTAAGTCTAAGGTAGAAAGAACATTGTGAACCCTAAGGTCACTACCTATAAGTAGACAAGCATTTTTTTTACTATGGCCTAATTTGCAATTTGAATATCCTAAGGTCAATTCCAAGAAAAGCACATATTTTTTTGAGGTGTGAACTTGTTTCACAATTTAGACCCAAATGGGATTATAATATTTTTTAAAATCACAATTGTAATTTTTATGAATTTTTTAAGTGGTTTGTCTTGAAATTACAAAATTGTTCATAGAATGAAGTCATGAACATCTTATAAACAATCCATAACTACTCTTCCATATCCAATGGTATTTAAGTATTCACCATTGAAGAATTGATACGACATCCCTTGTTGGCATTAATGCGGTCATTTTGTTAGAAAAGAAACTTGGATGAATTTTTGGGACTAAATTGACGCAAAAGTATAAATAGAATTATTGAGTAGGCAATTGGAATGAATGGACATGCTTATCTTAGTTATGCTCGTTGAATTTACAAATCTTTTTAGCAAAAGAATCGGGCAACTTGGGCATCTTTCTATCTAAGAATTAATTAAAGTGCAAAAAAATGCTAATTAAGAAATCCCAAAAAGAACTTCAAAGTAGTGACTAAAACTCTTACTAAAAATACTTGCTTTGAACATAATAATTGGTTTGCAGTTGCCTCTTGAATAGTTCTTTAGTAGAGTTGTCAACTCTATATAAATGTTCAAATGAAATAGTAGGGTAGATATATCCAATAGCAACATCAACTATTCAATAACATCTATAGATCACCCAAAATCCAAGTGCAAGTGGTTCCAAAGTAGACAAGCCAAATTCAAGAAGTGGCCACTCTTTTAACAAGTAGCCAATCACGGGTCATTGCAAGAAAGACCTGCGGCAAAGCGTAGCGTTTTGCACAGTACTCACTTTTTTCTTTGGGAGTACTGTATAAATAGTAAATCAATTTTTAAAAAAAGTGAAAAATATGTTTGATGTATATACCTTTAAGAAGAAGATACCCTAGGAAGGAAAAGCATAGAAAAATTCTCTAAGTAGGAGAACTAGAAAAGTGCTGAATTTCGTGAAAATTGTAACTTTCACTATATTTTCACATTTTAATTTGTAAAAAATAGGGAAAGTAATTTTTCTTGAAAATAAAAATTGGCCATTTGGGAAGACTTTATGTTAAAGGTATTTCACCAAAATAATGATCCAAAAACTATCTTGATTGTTCAAAAATGTGCGCGCAAGGGAGGCCTGTTAGCACACATGTAGAGGAAAGAGAATAATGATTTTTTAAATTTCCTTCGGTGGAAACATGCCTACTTAGTGTAGGAATAGACCCTAGAAATATCAGCTCTAAATTATTAATTTAAAGTACTCCCCAGTACTAAAAACCCCTAAACCGCAAAGTGTGACAAATTAGAGAAATTAGAATTTAAATATAAAATGATTTTTGAAAATTTCTGAAAAATAAGGGTTTTGATAACTATCAAGTCAGTCATCTTCAATAAAAATTTCAAGTTCAAAGAGTTAATACTTCAAAAGTTATAGCTCATGACAACTCCGTCACTCAAAGTGTGACGCCAAATAGTACAAGTCTTTCTTGCATTCACCCTCACATGTGTATAATCAAAATTACAATGTGTTGCTTTTGGCTGTTTTTGTGCCTACTTTGGTGTTAGTCTACCATTCATAATAGGGGCATCTATGTAGTTCTCTCCAAAAATTCATATTGTATTCATATAAGCTTGGCAAAATACAAAACCAACTTTTTTTAATTTCATGAACTATTTCCTAACAAGCACATATCATTTTTCTCTCTATGCACATTCAAGATCAAGAGATTCAGGGTAAGGGTCGCATTGAGGTGCTTCTACCTTACCCCCAGTCCAAATCTTAGCAACAAGAACTAAGGTTGAGGCACCAAATGTCGACCACAAGCCCAATAGCCAACCTACAAGGGACCCTATTTCCAATCAAGTCCTGAACATATTTTCAAATACACCTTGAATTGCGTGTTTTGGTCCTTTTTGAGGCCAAGACTAATAAGGTAATGACACATGTCCAAATTAGTGAGCGGAAGAAGTGAACGGAAAGCAGTTAAAGCATTATCGGAATTAGGAGACTCTAGACATTGGCTATTGGTCTGGAGTACTTTTTGCTTACCAAAATTCACTGTAAATTCAGTTTTAGAAATAACATTCTGAAAATTTTTCTATCCCCATATTTCTTATCTTCCTACATGGGAAAAATTCCTACCACCTCATACTGTGCAAAATCTACTCTGAAATTGCTTAAATGGTCGGCTACTGGTGCCTCAACCTTACAGAAAGCTGCGCATTACCTGAAACTCAATTCCTCAAACTGCCACATAGTCAACGTTCAGGAACCTGGCTCTCCTAGGGTTGTCCTTCCAATGACGGACATTATGCTCAACCCCTCCTGAATATAATATCTGGATATTTGCTTGCATACAGCTTCACGACCGGCACATTGACTAACAAATTCAATCCAAGGGCATAATACACCTTCTGTTAAACGTGAGCATTTCCTTCACAATTGCAAGAATATATCTCATCTGAAAGCCCAAGTGGCTAATAACAATATGAATCAAAGGTATCATCAAATGAATGTGTATAATTATATTAATTAAAGCAGAATGGTCCTCACTAAAACATACCCACCTATCGTCTACTGGATCGACAGTCTTTGCCCCCTTGCCAGCCGCAGTAGAACCATGATCGCTCTTCAACTACGAAACAAATAGGCATGAACACGTTCCTTGGAAGATCAGACAGTCCACAAAGGGAAGGGGGAAACGATGTTGGTAACAGATAGTGTACACCTGAGTAGTTTTTAAATCCGTTTCCTGTCACGAAGGAAACGTCAGGACTTCGGCGGCGGCTGTTGCTGCGTTTCCGAAATCACTTGTACTCCAGCATCATGTTGTTGTCAGAGGACAGCCCAATGCAAGCACGCATGATATTCTCCAACATCGCCCTCTGCTTCGCCAAGGCGTTCACCACCGGGGTACCGGGAGGCACGAGGGGTGCCTTGGTGAGGTAACTGAGAAGAGCCGCCACTGGGTGGAAAGAATGCAGCTTCTCCTGCAATATGCAATACATTGAATTAGTGCCCAGAAGTTACAATGCAAAAAAAATGCAAAACGAACCAGAAGCATTCCAATATGCAGGATTTCGTTTCGAAATGCAATATCTGGTGGATTTAACCGAGAAATTTGAACACAAGAAAGTTCACATATGACCTACACATGTTCTTGGTCCCTTTGGGAAAAAGGTGTTACCTCTCCGTCTTCCTTGAACTGAATGCGGGTACAGAGCTCAGCCAATAACACCAAGTCCAAGATAAGGGGGGCTGCCAACAACGAGTCCTCACAGGTGTTGTGCATCACGATTGTGTTGCGGCCTCCCATGAAGATCTCGGAAGTGTACTCGTCCATGGCCCTCTTACTGTCACCGACGTAAGGCACGTACTGCAGTTGCCGCAGAGACATGTTAAACGACAGTGGTGCATCTAGCAGTGAACGACAAATTAATCCAGAAGTGAACATTCCGTTCAATAAATGTGGCTACAATGGAAAAAGCAACAGATTACCTTGATCACAATAACGTGGTCGGGGTGTTCACCAGGCGCGTACAGAATGGAGTTGCTGGCCACCATATCGTCCACAACATTACTCTTGGAGATTTCCTTCGAGCGGAATGTCTGAGGAGCGGACAAGTTCATTCCGTCGTTGTTTCCCAAGTGGTTGTAGCTCACAATGGATGTTGGCTGTGTACCACGCCAATGCAAGGTTTAGAAAAATGGATTCATGGCAAATAGCACGACAGGACAAGAAACTGCAAGCTTTCAGGAAAGAGGTAAAAACTGGACTGAGATTCAGTGAAAATCGGTAAGAAAATTGATGATAACTCAGAAACTGCTAAATGGGAACAACACTATCCAATTGCAAAGAAAGTCTCACCTTTATTCCTGCTCCAACAAGGAAGTCCACCAACACGGATTTCATCTTGGTCTGCCCGCTCTTGAAGTCGTCACCACCAATGAGCGAGTTCTTCTCAACAGCATACTCAATCACACCTGCATTAAGTTGCAGAAAATCGAATAAGCTCACAGAAAATACAATCGTGAAACTCGGTCGTGTCCCAGTGCATAAGGGAATTTATTCGCAGGCTTGAACTATTAAAAAAAAAGCAAGATGAGACTTCAAACAAGTAATTTCAATCTCTCGCTCGGCGTTGCAGACGATCAGGAGGACTTTTATCAGGCACGAATGTGTTCTGTGGGCTTCCATTGATGAAAGGAACCTGCTCGTGGATGCAAGCTAAGGCAAACAGGGTGGACGGTGAGATTTCCGAGTCTCCCTTCTCCAAAGAGGCGAACAAGTTCTCCTTGGTGTCGTTCAAACCAACGATCACATCACTGTATCGCTCTGTGTTGGCAGTCCAAAGCACCACAATCTTGTCCACACTGTTCTGGGTTTTGAAGTTTCTACATTCATCGAAGACCCAAGTTAGCAACACTTGTCCGCAAAAACGAAAACGAAAACTTGAAAGAGAGAGAAAGATACTTTCGAAGGTATGCACAGCCCTCCAATGGGTTGTTGCAGTACCTAATGTCTTGGATAATCCTTTCCATCTGCTCCTTCTTCGTCCCTTTGATCAAGTTGTTGGCCCGAGCTTCCTGGTTTGCGGCGATGAAGTCGGGATCGTAGATACCGGGCATGGGGACCATATCCTGCATGAGAGGACGGACTTGCTTCTGCAGATCAATATCCAACACACGAGCTCGGTCCATTGCATCCGCCAAGTTCATGTTGGAGATATCCCATCCACCAAAAACAATGTCGTTGGGGTCCACCTGAGCACAAAGAAGAACGACCCTCTGTAACGAAACAAGACGAAGTTGAACTCTCCCAGTTCAAACTTCCTCCTAATCGTTCTGCCAAAACAGAAACCAACCAAACAGAAAGCAAATCAAGTACGGACACACAGAAAGTGAATGTCTTCACCATTGGCAAAATGCTCTTGAAAGGCACATGGATTTCCTCGCCCCGGAAGGAGCCCACACGACAGGTTGAAGATTGGGTCAGAGATCCAAAGTAGTTCGCGTGCTGCACACCATCCTTGGTCACCCATGAGATACCCCTGTCGGTTAACACCAAGAAAATCTAAAAATTCAGAGAATTCGTCGAAACTTCCTTCGATTTCCTCGGTGGTGCATTAAAATAAACCTCCTCGTCACCAATCGATCGTCTTAATCAAAACGACAGCAATCTTGGAAAACTAGAACAGAACCTCTCCACACAAACACCACCAAGATCCGCAAAAACTCCAAACACCAAATAGCCAGAGGAATCTCGAAAGGCACGTACTCTCTGTTGGCAAGAATACCAGCCGTGAGTGTGGACCCGTTGTTCCCTCCCCATCCGACAAGCATCATTCTGCAAAACCACAAACGCACGCACACATAAGCCAAATCCCAAGTCTCCAACACATATTCTTGAACCCCGAGCTCAAAACTCTGAAACTAACGACAGAACCTCGTGGAACACCTTATCGGCGAAACCCGCAACACCAATGTGGCAAATTAGCAATTCGCGGTGCCATACCCGAGCTTGGGCACCTTGCGCTGCGTGGCGAACTGATAAGGCACCGACTTGGGTCTTGCCACCCACTCATACTTGCCATCGCTCTGCTCGTGCAAAAACTCCGTCGTCTGGTACTCATCGGTCGACTTGATCACGTCCTCCGTGTACTCCACATGGGGACTGTCGACGCGGAAGCTATCCACCAACATCTTGACACAAAGAAATGGCGAGGCGCTGGGCCTTAGAGCAAGAGAAGAACTCCACAAGCTAGCTCTTCGGCTATGAGGGCTCTCACTTCGCAAGCCGGAGAACAAGAAAATTGAACTGCTTCGCCAGCGGCGCCCGCCCTTTAACCCCGTAACAACGCGGGGTGGTGGGGGAATCACGGGCCTGAGGACAGATGGTACCTATGACCGTGTTGAGGAGCAAATCGATCAGAAAAGGAAGGAGTGGCGATGGAATCATGAGCAAGGTGCTGCTGCATGATGTATTCTCCTACGTGCAAACAAAGGCAACCGGAATCCAGGACTTCAGTATGATATCAACAAGAATTGTGAGGAGATTCTGAAGTTGGTCTGGATCAAAAAAACGCAAAGCCACGAAATGCTGTGGCATCACCATTTAATGGAGATTGTGGGCACCATGCTTGGACAGTAGCTATTCAGGGACTCCAAAACGAGAATACTAAGTGCAATCCGAGGTTGTAATTGGAAGAGGGTTCATCATTCATGAGGAATCCAGAAACAACAGGCAAGCCAATTCCGCCGTAGTAGAGGAAAGATGAACCTTCAAATGTTGAAGTAGGACGTGTACATGATCACAGGCAACATCAGATGTGGAATCAAAGAAATCCGGTACCGTAGCCAATGCTACCTCACAGATTTCTTGATGGAAAGGAAGATGGGCTTCCTCGACTGCGAGCAGAGTGGTCAGCTCTTCTGCCTTCTCTGCAGGTGCAATGGTGACGGAAGAACGTGCAGCGAGCAGCAGCAGAGAAGCTTTAGTGAACGGGCAGCTACAGTGACGGGAACTCCCAACTGCTTTTACTGTTGAGAAGGCAATCCGGCGAATGAAAAAGCTCTAAGCTAAAACAGCCCAATGCAGTCAGTGAATGACCCCATTGTGGGGGGTTTTAGTATGTGAGATTTTGGGCCATAATCAATGTCTTACATGAGAATGATGGAGTGATTACGGATTAATGACCTTCCAGTAGAAACACCTAGAACCATCCAAATAAGAAATTGAGCATAGTTGGAGGCAATTTTTTCTAAAAATAATATTTTTTCAATATTAGCGAGTGAAAATCATGAATATTAAAAAAAAATAGATTTTTTGGATGTTGTATGTAATTTCTATGATTTTCCAAAGTGTTGGCTCCCTAGAGGCCTAGACCATCGAAAGTATTCAATAGATGCCCCCAAATTTGAACATTGCTAAAATTAGCAATGAGACAATGAGATTTTGGTATGTGTCCTTAATATGCGTCAACAAATTAGAGTAAAGCATTTGGCAAACACAATAATTGCAGTTTAGGGATAGTTTTGGATGAGTCTAGGGTCCAATGCAAGGTACAAGTGTGGTATTGGGTGTTTCCCCCTTGTGAAGAACTTCCAACTTTTAAGTGTAAAATTCATTGTAAGAATTGACTTTTCAAGCCTTCTATATTAGAAAATATTGTGATTGCATTAGGTAGTAAGATGAGCACTATAGATTTAGAGTTAGTTGGTTTGGCAGTAGTCTATAAATTATAATTTCAATTGCACTTGTTGTTTCTCCCATTTGTCTTTTTGTAGGAAAAATATTGAATACTTTCGCATAGTTTGAGGCCAATCTCCTAATTCTCACACACGATGTATTGAAAAGAGGAAATCAATGTGTTTTGTATTAATCCCCCTGATTTTAATTTGTAAAAAATTGAGGGTTGTTGATTTGCAATAGATACTAATTGTTTTCCCTTCATACCATTGATCTTTGAAAAAAATTGAACTTATTGATGTCAACTATCAAATCTTGGCCATCAGATATAAGAAACAAAATATAATATGGAATACTAATAAAAAATGTGGAAAATGGATATGAAGATAGATTCATGATATATGATATAGATATGGGTACTCTAGATACATAATGTAGATAAAGTACATATATACATGCTCAAGATATGGAAACAAAAATGTCATATATTCCATATCAATTGCAATCATCTTGCATCTTGAAAATTACAAGTATGGGGGGTAGAATGGGGTTATGTGAAAAAATACATTTTGTAAAATGAAATTAGTTAATTCATTGTTTAGAACTTATTGTGATAATTTGTTACAATGACAATGACAATGAGCTCAAAAAAGGTAAAATTAAACCGCCTTTTCCCAAAATGGATTGTTTTACCTTATGCCAAAGCTCTCCTTCGTCATGTTGATGGTCATTGTCATCTCTCTTGGATGTTTACTCCAAGCTTCTAGAGACACTTGCAAATTGAACAATTGTATCTAAACTTGTTTAATCCATACTAATAGAGTCCATCCTTCACAAGAAATAATACGATGTAATACAAGTGAAATGAATATGGAAATTATACCATTTTGAAAAAAAACAAATGCTTCTAATTTAGGTTTAGTAAATTCATTTCAACAAACATTATAGATTATTGCAAAGTATACTAGTGCAATGTACATAATTTTATGACTTCAATCTTTATTCTAACACTATTGACTTGAAAAGGAGAAAATGGGATAATAAAATATAAAATAATCTATATCCAATGGCAAGTCCAACAACATGGATACTTGTATATATAGAAGCTACTACATCTAGGACGCATATGTGAACACTTCTTTTGACAAATTTTATACAACTAGTATTTAGCTCTCATAGGACATGGCTAATGAGTTTATATAGCATTGTAAGTGAATATTTTGAATAACATTCCTTTCTCTTTAACGAATTTCAAGAAAGTTCCTTTGCCGAGTTATTGGCAAAGTGCAATTGAGATGCCAAATGAAAAATTAGATTTGTTAGTTTATGGAAACTATGTTAGAAGGGATTTGAGAGCATTACAAGACCACAAGTTATTTTGAGTTCCCGGACTGTGAGAACTTACTACATTAGCAATTTGATGTGGTTGAGAGAGTGTCATGTCAAAAATAATTATTTTTTTTAATTTAAAAAATATTTTAAGAATATTTTTTTCCAATATTTTTTTTCAGAATTAGCTTAAATTTTTTTTAGTACATTTTGAAATTTTTGAAAAAAAAATTCTTAATGCCTAAATTTTTAATTTTTGAAAAAAAATTAAATTGTCTAGACACCAATTTCTAAACAACATACGGTATAAAGAACAACTAAGGGAACAACCTTGAAATGGTCCTTTCTTGCCCTCAAATCTCCTCTAATGATGTCATTATGCACACTCCATGAATTAACAAATGTATCTATTAAAAGATTGAAAAAGAATGCTATCATTTGTGGGTGATTCCACATAGAATATATTTCTCGCAATTATTGTGTATTATTAACTTAGTACATGTTTTTTGGATACTAAAGGTACATAAAAACAATTTTGACTAGTTTTGGGTCATCTTTGACTTTTCTATGAAATGTTGGCTTTTCACCTTCCACAAAGGGGTGGTGAATGGCTTGATAGTATATAGAATAGGTCTCTTGTCTTTCCTAACAATGCAACACAATTTCCTTGAATAATGTTTTTTTAATATGACCCCTTCAGTTTTCTTTGCAACACTTGGCACCTACAACTCTTTAGGTATGTATTTTTATCAACCAAAAAAGTGCCAATGCCCATAATGCCAAACTCTAATAAATCCAAGATGAAAGAGACTAATGTGAAAAATTATCCATAGTAACTATATATCTAGGCTTCTTTTATGGACAGATAAAGATTGTGATGAAGCGGTAAAGCCAAATCACATTTGACAACCTCTAGGATTTGTTGTGGCATGAAGCTTATATATAATCAAGCATTATTCTCTCTTGCTCTCAATTAATGGTATCCACTTCCTTCCTATTTTTTATTAACCTCGTCATTTCTAGAAGCTTCTAGTGCGGATTGCAAGCCTCTATGATAGGAACCAAAAAAAAGATGCTTGTGTATGTCAAAAGTAGTCTCCACAATCCCTAACTCATTGAGGCGCCTTTCTTGTTCCACTAGAAGAAAACCGTGTTTTTTTTTATGTCTAGCCCTGACATACTCATGTCCAGAGGTGAACATGTACATGTCTAGACAAATGTCTGTATGTCAGAATGTGCATTCCAATGTCTATAGTAGATTTTTGTGTATGTTGGAGACAATCGTGTAAAATTCTAGTGAAAAACAAGATGTGCTTCCATTGACATTGACTTTTTGCTACCGTTGGTTGAAGATTGGGTGATGTTGAAATTGATGTCTGTAGGAACGTTCATTGCCACGTCAGCTTCATTGACCCATTTTGACTTTGGATAATTTTGTAAGAATTATTTTGGTTAAAAAAAAAATGCTACCCAAGCAAAAAAAAAAAAAATGGGCAGTCACAGGAAAAATTCCGGGGGAAAAAATGATGACATGGCTGTTGACGTCACATCTGACATCAAATATTTGTGACATGGCAAACTCTATAATCTGATGTGGCAAAATGCCACGTCACTACTTTCAGGTACTACACAAATTTAATGTTCTCTTAGACGTCGGAAAGGACTTCATTAAGTCATAGTAGACGTACTCTGAGACATTTATAAGTCTCATAAGGTATCGTATAAGAGTGTGTCGTGTTCATGTAGACGTTGATTATGACTTCAATGCGTTCCAACAGACTCTTATGAGACGATAGGATGGACCTTATGACATTTATGGGAATTTTTGGACGTTTTAAGTAACATATTCTAGAGTTCAGAGGTGTTTAGTATAGTGCAAAAGTTAAATCCTACTGCTTGAAGTTTCATGTATTCTTCATTGAACTCAAGCAAAGTTACCATATATAAACATAAAAGACTATGTCCTAAGTTCATCTTCAACATCCTATGCCATAACATTTTCTAAAATGGTCAAGGACACTAAAGTTTCATCTAGCATTCAGGAGTTTGGAGATTTTCTTTCATTGCAACAAGGATTGGATCAAGATGTTCATAGTTTGAAGTCTTCTATTTTCTATGACAACAATGACATTTTTATAGGGTTCAAACAAGTCACATGATGTACAACAAGTGAAGCAGATGAAGTAGGATAACACAAGATGTTTCAAAAGCATTGCGTAATATAATAAGAAAGCTTGTTTCTATAGAATATTTTCAAAGGTATTTTATGTGTGGCTATTTACCTTAATTCTTGTATTTAAGATGACTGTATTTTTACATAAAAAGCTACAAAGGGTATATTTTCAATACCCTATAATTTTTGTAAATTCATTCTTGTAGATTTTAAAATAGGGCTATGTTACATTTAAAATTGAAATTTTTTTCCTTCTACTACATATATGTACAAGATTTATACCATGAAACCAACAACAATCAATTCAATTTAAGTGCTATTGACAAAGTGGTAGTTTTCAACTTTTAAAGGTCAATTGTTCATTGAACAAACAACTGAAAATTTAGGTAGGTTCCTATGAAGTGAATTTGATTGGATGTTCATAAAATTTTAACATAAGATGTGAATATGTCTTTAAGTGAAAATATATATTTTTTCCAACTAGGGATCCAAATCAAAGTTATGCTTCCCTAAATGTTTTTAGTAGGTTGAAAAATTTGGATATCTTTGGCACATCTTTTGCAAAAACACTCATTGACTTTTGAAATTTGGATAATATACAAAAAATAAAATATGGTATTTAAGTGTCTAAAAAATTTTTGAACCTCTAAATCCTAAACCCTCAAATTTACAATTTCACACTAACTATGTAGCTTTTTGAACCCTTGTCATAGAAATTACACAAACATTCACAAAAACAAACAAAATAAGAAGTCATTGTACAACACAATAGACCAAAATCCTAAATCCTAACTGTTGAAAATACTAAAGTGTAGGAAGATGAAGTCAAATGAGCATCATCTACAATGACTTTGAACCAACAAAAAAAATCTTTTCAATTTTTTTTAATCTAAAATGCACACAATTGCAATATAATAATGAAAATTTCCTAAATTAAACAATTTTACACTTTTGGTATTATAATTGTATAATTTTTTGACAATATTTTTTAAAAATTTGTATGTTTTAGTATCAAAAATTCATTGCTTCTATAGGGTGATTGCAAGAAACACTTGTCCTTTTTTTGTCCCCTTGACCTTTAGGAGGTAGTTTTTTGCTCATAACTTTTGCATCTTTTGTTCATTTGACTTAAAACTTGAAATGAAGGTGCTTACAAAAGTTTTAAAGTTTGTGTAATTTTTTCAATTTTTTCAAAATTAGTTTACTATTTTTAAACTACCCCCAATTGGGTGTCTACTTTGGCCATTTTTGGGGGGTTTAGTCCTATTTTTGACCCAAAAATGCAAATTTTGAGCTGAAAATTGGCATACAAGGACCTCACCTACAGTTACACAATACCTCAAAGAGATTTTTTGAAAATACTATACTATTCAACCTCCACATGTTGTCAAAGTGGATGACTTTGTGTAAGTGTGGAGAATAAAATTAATTTTTTTCAAAGATGAAATTTGTTGGAAAAGAAAGACCTTTACTTGGAAAAAAAATGGATTTTTCATTTTCATTTTTTTCAGTTATTTACTATTTTTACCAAATTAGTGAAAAAAGAGCTATTTTCATTGTATTTTCCATTGTCTATAACATTTAGAGAAAAAATTTCTTAGGTCTGAATTTCAAGAGACATAATGTTCTCATTGATCTTCAAATTATCCATATTTTTTTCAATTTAAAAAAAATTTATTCCAAAAGTCACAGGACTCATAGGACTCACTAATTTTGAGCCATTTTGAGACAAAACCGGTAAGTGTTTCTTGCAACGACCCTATGCACCAATTTTACGAATGTGCATTACTGCAATTATTCATAAAAATCATACTTTCAATATCAAATTAAAGATATTTTGCAATGCTTAAACATATAATTTTCATTATCCAATTTGTGTTATTGTTTACTAAGCCACTGGACAATATTCATTTATGGTAGCTATAATATTTCATTTATGCTTGTCTTCTTCTATATTGATTCAGTATTGCATTAGTACTATATTGTTAAATATTTGCATTAATATTGAAAGTTACCCACATGAATACCATTTCACTTGGAAGAAGAATTTTTTTCCAATCAATAGATTACTTGTCACTTGTCATTAACTATCACTAAAATTGGTAGCTTGACTTCTCTCTACAACTTAGGAAATCCAACCCAACTCATAGAATCTAGCCCCTTAGTTTCTTAAATCCAAATTTATTATAGTTCATAAAACTTCAAATTTTGGGAGACCTTTTGGCAACCCTATTTTAGAAAAAAAATAATAGGTAAAGCTATCTATTATCACCTACCCTTCATTATAAATAACTTGAAATATTCCATTTTAATGATGCTAGTTTACTTTTTAAAATTATCCAAATTTAAGCACACTTTGCTGCTATGTGAGGCTTTTAAAATTGTTTTTAAGGATGCCGTTGTGTCCCTAGCTAGGCCACTTGTGGCTGGCTAGTTTTGTTTTTGTTTCCTTGCAATGAAATTCCGTTTCATTTGTGCCAAAAAAAAAATTGTTTTTAAGGTGTCAACTGAGATATCAATTGAAACATCAATTAAGACATGAAGATATTTTTTGCAATATCAATTCAAACGTCATTTGAGATGTCCAAATAGACAAGGTTCACAACCTGTTGCACTAGGAAAATCCCATATGGTTTATCTTTCCTCCTAGCACCCCATTAGTATAAATATCTTGCCTTCTCATGTCAAAATATTCATATAATAAATGGTTTTTCAAGCCATACAACATAGTTGCCATATATGGTGTATTATATATAGATTACAATGTATAGCATATTATGTATGATGTATTTATATGGTGTACAATGTATGGTGTATGGTGTATGGTATATTGTATACAATGTATTGTATATGGCATGTTGTGTTGGACATTATATTTGCATTGTTACATATGTTGTAGTAGACATTATAACATACATGTGCATTATGTAGAATACGTGTGACTAGTAGATATATCAGTGTCATTCTGAATTATACATTTAATCACACAAATGTCTAATGTGACATTATTTTGTTTGTTTGATTTGTACTAAATATTTTAATAGACGTTCATGATGCCATCAAAGTTGACATTGCAATATATTATAATGTCCATATTGATGTCTCTGTAAATGTGTATATCTCAAATATTATATCTGTTACTACAATGTTGAAGTCTTACAGGACATTATATGTCAATATATTTATATCCTTGCCTATACCACATGCACGGAGATGAACATCATATGAAACACATAGATGTCTCTAATGATGTCTTTTGAGACATAAAGATGTCTTTGTAGACATCATAGAAAACACCCCCCAAAAGCTCAAAAGACAGTAAATGTGCTTTTAAAAATCTGCCACATCACCATTTGAACATGCCATGTCACCCCATTTTGACCCCCAAATGAGCTGATGTGGCAGATGCCACGTCAACAAAATCTGGATGGATGAAAAAAAATCCTAGCTGGCTGCCCGTGCCTACATGGCGCTAAATTTCCAACCACATGGCACTCTTTTAGGACCCCGTTGACCGGTGTTTTTTTGGATGTCTAGCCCTTGACATATTCATGTCTGCGTGTTTTTTTTATGTCTTGCCGATGTTTTTTTTAACGTGATCCTTTTGGACGTCCATGTTGACATAGATGACGTCTAACCCAACATCAACATGTCTATCAGGACGTGTCCAAAAAAAGACTATTTTCTTCTAGTGTTCTTTGTATATCAAGAGTTGAAAAGCCATGAGCATACTCATTGGGGAACCAATAGGTTGCAATTCCCTATTATTTTTTCAAACCATGCAAGAAAACCTCACTAGCAACATACTGCATTCCTTGAGATCAATATTCTCAAACAATACACTAGTGTAAAAGTCTGTGTAATTGCACCATGCATCAAATTTATTTTTGTTCCATATATTCATCTTTTTATTGTTGTCTTTGTGGTTAGTAGTCTACTACCTCCAATCGTCTTTAGAAATATTAAAAAAGCCATCATTGGCACTACTCAAACTGTCAAAGCTATAGGCACAATAGATATACGAGCTATAGAATTAGATGCAATAGGTTCAAAAAATAGTCTCTATAGGGATTTCTAGAACCTCACCTTGCTCAAACTTCACATTGTTGGAACTAACAATGTTAATGTGAGCATGAGGATCATATTGAGTTATGAGTCCAACACAATGACTTGAGGTATCTACATTATCAATTGTTATTTACTCTTCAACACCCAAAATTTTGAAATTGACTAATTTAATGGTGAATGGTTGAACTACAGTAGTAGATAGTTGAAACATTGTTTATTTGATTTGAAAATCAAGAGGGCAACTTAAATTTTGAATTGACAAAGATTCACAATTTTTTTGTTGCGAAAGAATGTCAATCAATAGTAGAAGGCAATTACCTTCAAAAATTCCTATTTCAAGAAATTTGCAAACATTAGGTATGTCAATAAGGAATGACTCATCCAAAGATACTAAGTGACTAATAAAATCAACAAACAATCAAATTTAATTTCTTCCTATATAGAATGGGACAACAAAGCCTGAGCAAAAGTATTATTGATAGAAGGTGCAATACACTTCAGTTATTGAAAAAGAGTAATGTAAATCCCCGGTGGATGCACTCCTCGTTTCTTTGATGTCAACGTGTAAACTGATGAAGGGTAATTTTAATTGCTTTGGATCTAAATTTTATATAATTATTCAAAGTAAATTAGCATCCATATAATAGATTTCTAGACTTTAGAAATAATGAAGGGTATACAAAAATACAAAATTTTATCAATTTCTTTTTTCTAAAGTAACTCCACCAAAATTCCCTTCCAAAAACTTTAGCTTTCTATAGTATGCATAGAATAGTATAAATTCATGAGTTGTACACTGAATTCACAAAGATGTAAGAATTTATGGTTTACTAAAGGTCAACTAGAAACTCATGTGCTTGTTATATAGGCAAATTTAAATCTGGATGAAAGAACCTATGAATGAATGATATTTTCACTAGCTAGGTACTTCCGTCAATTCAGTCAATGATTAAGTGGCGGGGTGAGTGGGTGATTGGGGTTCAATGAAGTTTTTTGAACATTAGGGTTTTTGTTTATGATGGTAGAGGTTTTTTGAATTTGCTTGAGAGATTTCAAATTCATGTTCGAATTGGGTTTAGGTCTCGCAAAGATTAAGTGAAGAATTCTAATGCTTACTGTAATTGTTTGTATGTCAATTGTTTATATGACTTTCTACTATGTTGTATTTATAATGAACCTTGGGTGTAAAAAATTGGCACTCAAATTTTTCTTAACTAATAGATAGTGTATATGAATTAAGCACCCTTTAGAGATTTAGGTAAAGTGAGCCCCCAATAAATCCCCAAAAATCACCTACATAGCCCCTAAATAATAGGGACTTGTTCGTAGGTGGTCAATGAACTTCCCAAATAGTGCATCCCCCAGAAGTAAATCATAGGAGAGCCATTGGCCATTATTTTGTAGTTTTTGCGATGCCTGCTAATTCAATGAGCACTAACTACATTAGGATAAATGTCAACAAGAACAAGATCAACATTTACAATAGAATCATTGTATTGAACAAAATCAATGGCCACAACATGATCAATTTCTACAACAATAGGTTCAATGTCCACAAGATTATGAATGTCAATATGTGACAAATTGATATTGAGCTCAAAGTTTGGTTGAGTATATATAAGAATTTTCATTCTTACAAATGTGGGAGTTTGTTTGAGTTGAAGAATTCACTACACAACCTAAACTACAAGCAATCTAATATGGTTACAAACCCTTTGGCATCTACAATCAACTATTAAAACTCAAAAATATGCTCTTAAACTGCAATGTTGAGTGCCAAAGTAATGTACAAGAATCAAAACAAAAAAAACACCTTGGAGATTGAGATGCACAAGTATAAAAAAAAAGGTGCTAAAGCATGCCAAACAAAAATAGATACAAATAAGAAACTTGCAAGTCTTGAGGCAGACAAACAAAATCTTCAAGGTTAGCAGACAAAACACTAAAGCCAAGAGATGAAACCCTATTGAATTGGAATGATAGTAGGTAGGTAGAAAGTAAGTAGGTCCTTCTAATCTCTTTATAAGTTATATTTAATGACCTCTAAGAGGAGGTAGGTTTTTGGTGGAGCCCCTCATGTTACTATGCCTCAATTCTCTATCAAGAACCTCTTTCCTCTTAAAGGTTATATAGTCCTTTCCAAGTTTTGGTAACTTACCATAGTTATTATTATACATAGTTCATATACTCTTACTCTTTGGTGTAAGTGGGTGTTTAGAGGAACTAAGAAATATTAGAACTAAAATGTGTATATTATTATCTTTCCATCCTAGGACTATTATATTTGGTGAATGCTTTTTTCATCAAGGATGTCTACAGAAGTGTTGTATAAAGTTTAAAAAACAATCATAGGACAAATGGAATGTGTACGGATGGTGAGAAGAACTGAATGCAAGATTGTTTGTTTACAAGCCTCAATAATGTAATCATCACTATCCATGTCGCCTTCATCCCTACAAAATTCCTTCCATTATTTCAAGTTGGTAATAGTGCTTTGTGCTACTAGTAATTGTTCAACTTCAGTAAATGAGTATTTAGTGATATTTGGACAATGGATATGACAATTGAAACAATAAAAAGATATGTACTTCCTTGGTTCTCTCTTGCTCATCTTCAATCTATATGGGAAGGGATAGATACTTGTACACACTATATGATAGAACTCTAGAAAAAATCTATCTATATCTTTTTCTTCTCTACATTTTTTCCAATCCAATATTTCAGCACACCAATTGTAGACAACCAATGCAAACATTATGGACACATATAGGAACAACATGCATATCCTTACTATGTGTTGGTAGGTTTACAATGTAACTATCAATCATAAGTCCAATGATACAGTGAATCTACAAATGTTTAGCATTGTCAACCATATTGTGCCATCTTTTGGGAGGATAGTCTCACTATCCACCCAAAAGAATTTTAAATTAATTAATTTTTTAATTATTAACTCAACCCAAGCCCCCAACCCCAACCCCCTCCCAAACAAACTAATTTTTTTTAAAATTTTTATAGGATAGACAGTCAGTATGGGTTTTACCCATATATGTATTCAGTACACGTATTTAATACACATATTTAATACACGTGTTTAGTACACGTATTCAATATATGTATTCAATATATGTATTCAATACGATCTGTATATTTAGTACTATATCCATATTTGGACGTGTATAGTATACATATTTAGTACTATATCCATATCCGTGTTTGGACGGTTGAGATTAAATCTCACAAGATTAATGGATTGTGATTTTTTTGAGAAATCAATGGTGATTTTGAAGATCACTATTTTTTTTTAAAATATCAACGGCTTGTAAATTTTTGGAAAAGGGGAGGGGGGGGAATGCAAACTAGGGTGGTTGCATCTTTTGAGAAGATAGTGAGCTTGTATCAAATGTCATAGAAGAAGTTGAATTTGAAAGGTACACCTTGTGCAATGAAATTTTGTATAAATGATTTGTTTCTTAAGTTCTAAGAGCTTTAACATAAATCCTGAATGAATAATGATTAGTAACAAAACAAAATTTTGGATGTTTTTAGTTTCAAGTTTTGCAACAAGCAACTTTACAATGTCACTATATAAAACCAACTCTTATAAGTACTATAAGAAATTCATGTTTTAGGTGATGGATTTTAAGTGGCATCCAATGTAGCAACACACGTTTTTATGTCAATAATAATGTTTGCCATAATATCTTGATGTTATGGCGGACATCATTGTTGACATAAAAACACGTGTTGCTACATTGGATGTCATTTAAAATTCATCATCTAAAACATGAATTTCTTATAGTGAGGCTTGTCCACTAGTCCTATAAGGACTAAAAAACTAGCTAATGTAGCATGTGCTCCACAAAAACTTTTGGAAAAATGTCTATTGGCTTGTTTCTTAAAAACATAGCTATTTACATGTACAATTTATGATCTAGGCAAGTTTAACCTATAGCCGCCTTGAAAGAGTCTTTTTCTACTATAATTGAATCTATGTACCCCATGTTACCACTAAAACAAAACTATTTTTTATTAATTTTCCAAATTTGATTATAAAAAACAACTAAAGGCTTTTGTAATTTGGCAAGGTAATAAAAGTCTAATTGAAATTCTCAAGAAAAAAATTTTTAAAAGGAAATTTAGTGCAACTAAGCTTGATTGTTGTAACAAAAGAAAGGGAGGGGAAAGAAATTTAAAGAAAGGGTAACGAAGGGCCTTGAATTTGTAACCTAGCAATTTGTTTTCATTCTTGAAGGTTTTGATTGATGCAAGCTCCTTTGCTTCAAAAACCTTGCTATCTAGAAAATTGTAGAGTTTGGGTGTTTGGAATCTACCAATTGTCTTGATTTACTCCCTTGGGGTAATATTTGAGATTAGGTTATTGAAAAATGTGACATGTTCAAAAAGTGTATTTCAAATGTTTGATTTCCATGTAGAGTAAAGGTTGAAACTGTAAGAAATGAATTAGCACTTTTTAACTTGAAAGGTGGATTGAAGTGGGCATTTTTTTCCCCTTTGAGTCAAATGTATTCCAAAATTTAGTATAAATCAAGCAATCCTAACTTGCAAAACTACCCTGAAATAGCTAGATTTATTAACCCCTAAAACCCTGAGTTGCGTTTTTTGGCAACATAGAAATTTTGGGCAACGCACTACGAATGGAGTTTTTATTTTTTTTCTTCGAAATTTTCACACAACATGTGTTCAAGGAGTAGCTTCAAGGCCAAATAATTTTTGTAACTTTTGACTACACAGTTAAAAAGTTATGCCATGATATGTCATTTTGTTTGAAGTGAGGGCAGCCCGGGCAGTTGGAAAAACTTCTTTAAAATTTTTTTTTTCAAAAGTAAAATTTTAAATTGACTCTTTAGGTTTTTACAGACATGGGAAGCTTTGAATCATTCCATTTGAATTTAGGAGTCAAAGTTATGAGGAATTTAATTTGCGGGTAGGTATGGAGTTTTTGAAAACCATACCTACCCACAAACTAAAATTCCTCATAACTTTTGACTCCTTAATCCAAATGGGATGAAACAAAGCTTACCAAGTCTATAAAAACCTAAAGAATCAATTTGAAATTTCACTTTTGAAAAAAAAGTTTTTTTAAAGAAGTTTTTCCAGCCGCCCAGGCTGCCCTCACTTCAAACAAAATGACATATCATGCCATAACTTTTTAACCATGTAGTCAAAAGTTACACAAATTGTTGGGCCTTGAAGTTACTCCTTAAACACATCTTGTGTGAAAATTTTGAAGAAAAAAAATAAAAACTCCATTCCTAGTGAGTTGCCCGAAATTTCTGTGTTGCCAAAAAATGAAGTTCAGGGCTTTAGGTGTTAATCGATCTTTATTGTAAAAAATACTTATAGACTTGGATTACCATATTGTAGGTCAAAGTCGGCACCTTCGTGTTGAATTATTTTAATTTTGGAATTTGGACACTTCAGTTGCTTAATTTGCTTTTCTTGAAATTTGGCACTTTGCTTTTTCTAATTTTTGACACTTCCAATTTTGAATTAACTTTTTCTATTCATGCATAAATGTGTTCCTTTTTCTATAGATTTCAAGAATAAGAATCTTAAAATTTTTGGATGTTCAAAATTAGCAACAACAAAATTTCAGATTTTCAAATATAGTTGTACAATTATAGAATTTTAAAAACATGTTTAGAATTTTTTTGATTTGAGACATGTTCCAAATTTTCTCCAAACTGACCTACAAGTAGATAAAGACCCTCAGCACTCATTTGGTGAATTTTCTAGTTTCTTCCTGATGACAATGAATTGGAGAATAGGAATGTGCAGACGATGTGGAAGGGTGTGGCGGAATCTCCATCTTTGGTAGTGGCCCGAGGGGGAGGGGTGACTTTAGTTATGTGAATGGAGCAGGGTGAATGCAAGAAACACCTGTACTATTTGTTGCATTTTACTGCAATATTCATGACTTTTTCAGGAGTACTTTAAAATTAGAAAATTAATTTGAAAAAAATTTGAAAAATATGAATAATGTATACACCTCTAAGATGAAGGTTTTCACCAAAGGAAATTGATAGAAAAATTCTCTAAGTAGGAGAATGTAAAAAGTGCCAAACCTCAAGAAAATACATATCTTCATGTTTTAATTTGAAAAAAATAGTAAAAATAAGTAAATACAAAAAATAAAATGTGGCCATTTACAAAAACTCTATGGAGATGGTCATTCACCAAAAAACCTACCAAAATAATAATTTATATGTTTCAAAATTCAAGCAGAAAGAAACTTACTTTGTAGACTTCCACACCACATAAAAATAAATTTTTTCAAAATCCCTCACATGGAGAGTTATAAGTCTACTAGAAAACCATCTCATCCAAATTTCATCTCAAAATCATTAAAAAAAGGTACTTAGTCTAAAAACCTCCAAATTGTCATTTGTGACATTTAATCACTAGTACTATTTTAGTATTAAAATATTTTTGAAAATTATGAAAAAATTATGTAAGGTGTACGATATTCATGAGTACCTTCTCTAGAAACTTTGAGTCATTTCGAGCAAAAATGAAAAAGTTATGACCAAAAACAAATCAGCACATAAGGTAGAAGGCTCAGAAACCGCTCATCTAAGGGCTGGTTTGCATTTTTACAGTATTTCTTTAGATGGGAACATTTTTAGCTCATTTTTCAGACCAAGAAAAATTGATGGGAAATCTAGCCCAAGTGGTTTCATATTTTTTGAAACATTATTGAATTACTTATGAATTTTCAAAGGAAATGTGTCCTAGGTCCCTATTTATGTTCCTAGGTCCTTCATATAGTGTTCACTTGCAATTCTAAAGAAAAATGGGGAAAGCAAAGACAATGATTGGCTCTTGCAATAAAGAATGCTTTTTCCTTCACTTCATTCAATGACTCGTGAGGTCAATTTAAAAACTGCATCATGTCCATTCTACAACTAGTTATAGGGGCGGTTCTTAATGCCCGAACTGTTTTCGAGCCCTCTACCTTAGGTTGTGACGGAAAATAGTACAAGTGTTTCTTGCATTCACTGCTCAGAAGCGGTGAAGCAAGTAGAAAAGGAGCACCTGGACTTTCTCAGCGTACGATAGTGCTGACAAATGATTCTGCCAAGCAGCGAACAGAAGGACTTGCTGCGTACTTGCCTGGAAAAAGGGAGGGCAGAACATTGTTGTTCGGCATCTAACTTCCTGTAATTAGCTTGCTGCACAGTACAGTACGTGATTGTGCACAATTTGACTTGTTCCACTGATGCGCCTGCTGCTGTCATCCAAATTTGAATCTACTGTGAACAATACTCCGTAAATACTAACTCAATTGATATTAGATATAGAAATACTGTAGAAATGTTTCCCTTGGAATCTCCCTTCTTGAAACTGAAAGTATTGGAAGGTACGTACTCACTGGGTTTGCTTTGATTTCCACCTGTCTGGCAATCTGGCATGCATCTCGTGTTCCAGTTTGTCACTAGCATTTGCACGCCGGAATGGATTGATTCCCTGTCAGTACAAGGGTAAGTAGCATATAGGTAGACAAGGAATAGGCCATGTTCCCAATCAGGATGCGCAAAGTTATACGGAATAACTTTTATCCCAACCGGGATCCCAACTCTTTAAGGAGTGGTACAACGTGAGCGGAGCACAATCGTGTGAGTAGAGTTCTGGAAGTGGGTACAACCAACGGTTCAGTTCGGCCGGCATCGGAGACCATTGCATAGCTCACCCGGATTTATGGCTCCCGCACTGCCATTGATCACGACTCAAAGATCTACCGTGGCCACGATCTTTTCAAAGAAGTCTTACTAATTTTTCCTTTGTCCCGTCCTTTGTCAACATTATTGTGGCCCAAATCCTTCAGTTTCCAAGGAGCAGCAGTGCAGAGTTTCCGCATCCTCCTCCGTCGTCCAAGTCCGTTTAATCTTCGCGTCCTGGTGTGCTCGCAAGATACATTCCCTTCGAAGGTACACCAGTGGTCAGGCTCACACAATTTTCGATTTCACATGGAGTTAGTTAGAGCCCACTGCACATGAAACAAAGCCAGTGACGAGAGAATTCAGTTTCCATGGATTTTTACTGTTTTTTTATATCGAAAGTGACTCGAACTCTCGAAGTGAAAAAACTTTCATTTCAAAGGTTCAAAGAATTATGCACAATTATCTGCAACTTACTGATTGGAGTGTACCAGAAGGTGAGTGGCAGGGTCGTTGTACTAGAAATACCAGATATGGTGAATTACAATTCACTTATTCCGGTCTCTTCGTGGCACGAATGCAGGTGCTGACTGATACGGTACATTACCCAGAGCAGATAGAAAGCAGAAGCCAGACTGCCAGAGACGGATGCGAATAGCTTATTATACTCCGTAATAACTTACAGAAAGTGATTATTCTAAGAAAAAGGACTTAGGGCCACCTTCCATGTGAGCTGGGCTGGTAAGAAAGCAGAAAGACGACAAGCAGGAGTTGCCAATTCTCTTGCCGGCCTCAGTGAGCGGAGAAGCAGGAGTTCCGACTTCACCGATATCGGTGGATGACGGGATTGGTGGAGAGCGATCGAACTTCAAGGGAATCGTTACATGTGCTTTTCTTACTCGATATCTCCCCACCCACCGGGTTCACATAGAAGTGTCATCACTCACTTGTCACTGTAGCTCTCCCTTGCAAGTTCTAACGGCCCGGCTCACATGGAAGCTGGCCCTTAGAGCATCCCCATGCCAAACCCCTCAAGCAGGGGCGTCAAATGGGGTTTGACATGGGTTCATGGTTAGTGAAGGTGCTTCATGCCCCATACCTACACTCTTAATTCACTCACTAAACACATCTCCCAAGTCAAAAAACTACCTTTATCAAGCCAAGTGCAAGGTGTCAGGCCAAGTGTTGGGCCTCCAAGCTCCGAATGGCTAAAAATTCTTTGAGAGTGTGCCAGATTGAGGAAATCAAGATTTAGTGAGCCACAAGTGGAAGAAACACAACAGTTGAGTGTGATTGTTACTTTGATGCACTGTAGCCAACCCTTCAAGTTGAAGAACAAGGGTTGCGTTAACTTACCTGTATTGCTGCCTGCCTGCGCACAGCCGACCCCGGTAAGGGCCGGTTCCCATGGGGGCCTGGACATCCAGGCCCCCCATGGGAACCGGCCCTAAGGACCTCTCTGGAAATGCATGCAGTAGCAAGAATTGCTCTTCCTGTACTATTAAGTATTAAGAGCATCCCCATGCCTGCACGCCAAAGGGCTGCAAATTGATAATGTGGAGTGTTTGCCCTGTGAAATTGCCCCATGCCAGGCATTCCAAACAAGATATTTACCCAGCAAAAACTTGAATTTCGTGAGCTTCTGTCAAGTCAATTATGTCACGTTTTCCCATGCTTTCCGTTGAAACAGAGATTCCAGCGTTCCACTCCTTCCAAATTAAGCCGATTGACGAAGTTCCTTCGTTTCCGAACAAGTCAGAAGCTGAATATACCTGTACTATATATAGAATTCTCTCCACAAAAGACGGAAGGCCGGGGCAGGAGAAATTTCCCGTGGTGGGCGAATCCAACTGGAATGTACTGTACTGAAATTTCCCAGGGTGTCAGAACTCAGAAGTGGCCGGGGTCCGGCTTGGAGATTCACGCAGATTCAAGTCGGGACCCACTCACTTTCTATTTCTTGGCGGATTCGGTGATTACGTATTGAGTGTGGCTTGAATCTCAGCAAGTCAGCAGCGTAACTTAACTTAGGGCCGGTTTCTATTGGGCCTGGGGCCGGATGGAAGGTTGGCCGGATTGGCCTTCAATCCGGCCCAATTTTCCCATCCGGCCCTAGTCAATATAAACCCTTGGGGTCGGATTGTAGGGCCGGATTCTTGGGTTGGATTTCCAATTCCCTTAGGGCCGGATTTTTCTTAATGTTCAATGTAAAAAAATACAAACATATATGTTTATGTATTGTTTCCTTTTTTTAATTTAAAAAAATTTGTAAACATACTTGTGTACATATTTTTTGCTTCTTTACTTTAAAAAGTAGGGTAAATTTGTTTTTTCCTTTTTTGGGGTTCCTATTTAATTCATTTTTTAAAATATGAAAGAATTTTTTATTTTTACTTTTGCTCTTAATTTGTCTTCCTATTTTTTTTAAACTTAAAAATGGAAAAGTGAATTTATTCATTTATTTTTAACCCTATTTCTTTTCCTTTTCTAAATTGAATATTTCTTTTACTTATTTAAAATTATATTTACATGAAAGTAGGCTTCCTATTTTATTATATATTTTGGGATATTAGGGTATTTTGTTATTGCTTTTATCACAATATATTGATAGACGTTCCGTATTCTTAAACTTTTGCAAGATGTTGACTAATCAAAGGCAAAATGTTTTAGTATCATTAGTCTTATGTCTTGCTATGAAGTTTGTTTTCAATTCTATATTGAAGAACATGCAAGCAGCTATTCATTCTAGTGACTTATCAATTCTTTTAATGGTTTTTCTTTCATTAGAAGATGATTCAAGGCCACGTGTACAGACTTTACATAGACATAGCTGACAAAAAGGTTTTTTAACCAATCAATTGCTTGGGAGCTATATTGATAGTATGTTTAGAGAACGACTTAGGGTAAACAAACAAACTTTTTTTTTCTTGTGCCAATTTCTAGAGCCACATATAAAAAAACAAAATACTCAATTGACTGAAAGTGTCAATGTTCAAACTAGAGTTGCAATTACATTGGCTAGACTGAGCATGTTCTTCTTAGAATTGAAAACAAACTTCATAGCAAGACATAAGACTAATGATACTAAAACATTTTGCCTTTGATTAGTCAACATCTTGCAAAAGTTTAAGAATACGGAACGTCTATCAATATATTGTGATAAAAGCAATAACAAAATACCCTAATATCCCAAAATATATAATAAAATAGGAAGCCTACTTTCATGTAAATATAATTTTAAATAAGTAAAAGAAATATTCAATTTAGAAAAGGAAAAGAAATAGGGTTAAAAATAAATGAATAAATTCACTTTTCCATTTTTAAGTTTAAAAAAAATAGGAAGACAAATTAAGAGCAAAAGTAAAAATAAAAAATTCTTTCATATTTTAAAAAATGAATTAAATAGGAACCCAAAAAAAGGAAAAAATAAATTTACCCTACTTTTTAAAGTGAAGAAGCAAAAAATATGTACACAAGTATGTTTACAAATTTTTTTAAATTAAAAAAAGGAAACAATACATAAACATATATGTTTGTATTTCTTTACATTGAACATTAAGAAAAATCTGGCCCTAAGGGAATTGGAAATCCAACCCAAGAATCCGGCCCTACAATCCGGCCCTACAATCCGACCCCAAGGGTTTATATTGACTAGGGCCGGATGGGAAAATTGGGGCCGGATTGAAGGCCAATCCGGCCAACCTTCCATCCGGCCCCAAGCCCAATATAAACCGGCCCTAAATGCAATACTAGGGTGACCCGTGCCATTGCCACGGTCTAAAAGAAAAGAAAAACAACAGAATAAATAATTTTCTAATTTTTTTAATGTATAGAAACTTCAAAATTCAATAACTTTCATGCCATAGGTTGGAACACCATAAATCAAAGCCCGTGCGCCCCTCCTCGCCGAGGGCTTTCCGACGGTACCAAACACACACCCGGGGGACTCACGGTCTGGGAGATCTCAACGTAACAAACATCCAAACAGCCTATCTTTATAGGGGGATTGAAGTACTTTTTCAGATCCAGATTCAGTGAGCTATGACTGCAATAACTAGCTAATTTCAAACTGCAGGCAGAGGCGGGGAGCTCACAGTTTAACATGATTCTATGGAGTACCTTATGGTAGGATGCTCAAAAACTGTGCGTGTTCTTGCAATCATTCAATAGGGGGCTGTGAAATTGACTCCTGACACTTGAGAAAAAAACTGTAGATTACTTTCGAGCATGATAGATTTCATTTACACTTCTTCAGAGGATAGTTTTAGAGCTACAAGGGGTTCATTTTCAACTAAGTGAATAGGTGTCTACTAATTTTATTCAAAATAAAAATTAGTTGTTGAACTACCTTCTTTCAAATGACAAAAAATCTGAAATAATGATGAATTCAATCATTCTTTTCAGTCTTAGAAAGAAACGCATTTAGAAACCATATCAATTACTTTTGACATGTTGCAATGCTAGTTTTTAAACAAAGCCTGATTTTTTTCAAAACTTGGCATGCATGGGTTTCCAAGGGCCTACTGGTCACAATTAGGGCCCTACGGCAGATTGTGTTTGAAAATTCATAACTAATTCAATAATGCTTCAAAAAATATGAAACAACTTGTGTTAGATTCATCCTCTATTTCTCTTCAACTGAAAAATCAGCTAAAAATATTTCCATCAAAGGAAATACATGAAAAAGGCATATCAGTTCTTAAATGAGCCGTTTTTGAGCATACTACCATAGTTCATACCTGAGTGAGGTCAATGGTCTGGCACTTTTATAAACTAAGGGCTGAGTGCATAAAGGTTGCTCGACCCCTCCAAGTCAGGGCTTCATAACATTGTTAACTGGCTCGATTCTCTTCCCTGCAGTGGAGGAATAATGCGATCCTAGATTCCTAGGGAATGAGTTAAGATATATTATGAATTGAACTATTGGCTAGCTAGTTGGAATCTTTTGGTGAGGTGGTGTGTGCAGATTGGATTTGTAAAGTGTGGGTACAGTGCTTGGAGAGTTTAAGTGGTGATGCCTTTGACATATACATTCAAATCAATAGTACCTTGGGAAATTTCAACGTTGGTAGGCTTCCTCAATCCATGGGAACAAAAGGGCTTCCTCTAAGATAGAAGGCTTGAAAACCACTCACCTCCCAAATGTACATTGTATGTGTACATGATGTTTTTTAATCTTTACAAGAATGTACAAACAGAGAAGGCGGTTTTAGGGTAGAATGTACAAACAATGTTTGACACAGAGGTAATTTTAGAGCCTTATGTCATATATATTGACTTCAAAAATTCATAACTAATTCCACAAAGCTCCAAAAAAATATGGAACAATTTAGGTCACATGCCTATTCCGCCTATCTTTCAAGGAAAATTCGCTAAGAAAAAATTTCAAGATGTTTCATTTCCCCAAAATTTAGTTCTAGCCCTTAGATGGTCCGTTTATAGACCTCCTACCTTAATATTGGTTAACAATGTTATGTTCTATACATAGTAGACTAGACCAAAGTTGGATCTCTAGGCACCAAGTTGTAAGGTCTAGTCCAAGCCTACAATATGCCTGTAGCTGTGAACCAATTCTCCAAATAACATATCCATTTTTCTACTAATATTTGGAATTATGTGGCATGTGGTAACAATGAATGACGTGGTTTACAAAGACAAGTCTTGGTATAGGAGAGACAAAAAACAAGTAGAAAATATATTTAGATAAATAGTAAGTCGGGTTGATGGAAAGGAGAGTGGGCTTGAAAATCCTAAAATCAAGGATGGAAGAGAAAGAAAGGGACTAGAGCTCCAATTGGAAATTGAGTTCAAAGTTTCTACATGCAACCCTTCTAGGCCCAATTTAACATCTAGTCAAGTTGTTCATGCAAATAGTCCTTCATTCCAAGGTTGCAAGTCAAAGATAAAGCCCTCCATTTCGTGCTTGATGAATCCCTAAGCGTTCAATCTCATCTCCAAAATTCATCATTTCAATTGGGAAAATCATCATAAAGTATTATTTGGAAGAATATTTTGGAATTGAGATGCAAACAAAAGTTGTAGAGTTTGAGCTCTAAATTCTATTTACATGGTTACATTCACCAATTCTTTCACTAATATTTTTCTTTAAATTTTGAAAGAAAAAATTCTAAATTCCTTCTAAATTCAACTACAAACAAAATCTTCTCATTTTCTAGGATATACTAGCGGTTGGTGCTTGCTATGCTATACAATCATCATTAGAATTTAAAAAATTGATA
The DNA here is from genome assembly GCA_947034885.2 of Thuidium tamariscinum. Classification (NCBI taxonomy): domain Eukaryota; kingdom Viridiplantae; phylum Streptophyta; class Bryopsida; order Hypnales; family Thuidiaceae; genus Thuidium; species Thuidium tamariscinum. The sequence continues at coordinate 31,254,865 of OX344749.2, read as the reverse complement.
TCATGAAAGCTCAAATCTCACAAAAGCACTAAATCATAGAAGCACAAAGAAGCGTTAAGCCAAGAAAACCAATGGATTTGCTACCTCTATTATATCTTCTTGTGGATCCTCTTCAATATCACCTTCATTGCAACAACTACATTATTTTTATAATATCACTCTTTGTAAAAAGTGATATTACAAAAGTGATTGCAAATTGCTACTCCTTTTCTCTAATATCACATTGTGTGACAATAAGATTTTCATGTATTCATGATTGAAAACATTCTTATAAAATACTTAAAATAATTATTTTAAGGACTTATTAAAATCAATATCATGCATTCTATTAATATATATATCAAAATTTTATTAATATGTGATACAGTGAATGCATAGCATACCAAGCACCAGCCCCTAGTATTAATGGTAGCATTTGTGACATTAGAGAGGGAGTTATGATTTTAGTAGTATGATTGTTGGAATGGATTTGAAATGAGAATCTCTTGATATGGTGATTTTTTTGGAATTTTGGTGAACATTATTTGATTCTCTGACTTCATTTTTGCAATTTTCCGTTTGAATTAGAATCAATGTAATTATGGCTTTGTCTACATTTGTAATTTTAGAAAAATATGTACTCTAGTAACACCAAATCCAACCCTTAGATAGGACAACAACTTCGTGAAGTATTTCTAAAAATTAGGATGACTTTCATCCAAGGTGTATTGAGAAAGAAATCTAATTTTCAATGTGTACATTGTCTAGAAATTAGATGTTAGAGTGCTTCGTGGTTAATTTACCTTGCACACCTCTCCTAGTTAATTTGGGGCCTTTGATTCCAAATATGATTTCAAAATGTGCAAATTTTATCATGTGTGGAAAATGAAAATTTGGATGTGAGAGCTTCAGGATTAATCTACATTCCACACTCCTCCGAGCTAATCTAGGGCCTCTGATTGCAAAAATGAACTCAAAATGTGCAAATTTTATCATTTGTGGAAAATGGAAAATTTCAGCACTTTCCCAAGGGATTGAGCAAGGGGGCACTTCCAAGGCTTTTGTATTTTGTATTGGCTAAAAACTAGCAACAAATTGTGAAGTTTTTTTTGCCAAAAAACTTGGAATTACAAAAAATTATTGGATGACATCACCAAATTGTGGATGAAAACTAAATTATGGACATGTGATTTGTATGAATGTGATATTTTCTATCACTACGTGGATGGTGTTGAAATTTGGAGCACCACTATAACATTTTATATAGCCACTTTAACACTTCATAAAACATGATAAAAGCAACCCTGGTTCTCAGTTCACCTCGACCTGGTGATGCACCTTCACGTCTAAGTTATTACAAATTTAGAATGGGTCCTCAGCAGGTGCTAGCCTGTAGAAATTAGCTTTGGATCTGAAGACTACGCTCTCTCCCCTCTGATCCTTCTCGCAAGCTGAATATCCTTGGGCATGATGGTCACCCTCTTGGCATGGATGGCACACAAATTGGTGTCCTCAAAGAGCCCCACAAGGTATGCTTCCGCAGCTTCTTGGAGGGCAAGGACAGCATGGCTTTGAAAACGCAAATCAGTCTGCAACAAATCAAGAGAACACGTCATATGTTAAGCTACAGAAGAAGATTCCCATAACTTCAAAGCAACCAACTCAAAGCATGATTTACAAAGCATCACATTCCTGAAGCAATAATACGGTAGATAATCATTACATTAATTTTCAAAACTGTAACCAGAAAACGCAAACACGTGGGAAATGTTTTTTATTGCTCTGGTAAAGATGTCACCTTGAAATCTTGCGCAATTTCACGGACCAAACGCTGGAATGGCAGCTTCCGAATCAGCAGTTCGGTGCTCTTCTGGTACTTGCGAATCTCACTGCACATCAATCCAGTCTCGTGAGGAAGCCAATCAAGTAAATAGGGGTCCGTTGGAGATCATTCAATTTCAGGACTATGATATTGTGCAAGCGCATGTGTATGATCCGTATGTGTATGATCCGTATGCAAGCGCATGTGTACAGTTTCATCTATCTACACATTATAATACTGTCGCTGGCTCTATTGACATCTAGGGTAAAATGGACTTGACATTATCGTTGCTTTCATGGTCTTGCAAAACACGTGAGAGCTTGAAAAAAAATCACAATATGTGGCTTGGAAGGCGGGTTGTGAACTGCTTAATAATGCAGTGATAGTTATGTGTTCCGTCCATCCAGAAAAAAAACAAGGATTCATGGTTTAAATATGACCGATTAGATCGATCATATTCTGGAAACTATATACTACGGATACGGCCAAATTTTATATCACCAAAATAAACCGAGAGCACTGTCAAGAAACAAGATTGAACTGAAGACTTCCCCACATGACATAACTCAAAACTGCTCAAAACAATAAGGCCCCATTTCAGCCTCTTGTTCCATGGGCTAATTATTTGTACAGAATTAGGTCACAGGTTCACATAAATGACTGTACCAGGTTGGAAGCACTCACCGCAGAGCAACTGTTCCTGGGCGATACCGGTGGGGTTTCTTTACTCCTCCGGTGGTAGGCGCGGACTTCCTGGCAGCCTGTCGATGGATGAAAACAGCACAAACATCAACACCCTGCATGCCATCCTTGCACTGGATGACGACAGCATCATGTACAGATCGCAACATTGAACCGTGTGTGAGAACTCAATTTAGTAGCCATTAAACTCACCTTCGTTGCCAATTGCTTTCTCGGAGCCTTTCCTCCGGTTGATTTCCGAGCAGTCTGCTTGGTGCGAGCCATTCTGTTACAGCAACAAAGAAAATTGGTGTCACAATTTAAAGACGTATACTGAGATGGTCATCCAAATATCCAAAACCGAACACCTACGTCCTCCTAATTACAACATCGATGGCAAATAAACAGTTATAGTTACATTTTAGGGTTTGGGGCAGGAAACATGCATCCCTCATATATGTGCAAGCATATATACACGATTTCAGAAGAACAAATGCAACCACATGAAGTATGAAAGAAACAAACGATTGACGCAGAGTCGAGTAAAATGTCTGCAATAAATACTTGAATGTCTGCAATCGAAAAGTGGTTGCATCGTGGTTTGAGAAAACCAATAAATTTCTATGAAATCAAGCATTCTGGATTGGAAGATGTTGGAAGAATATGGTACACACCTTTCCTACGGAGTTTGTGCCGATGTAGACAAATGATGGTCGCAAACAAAACCTATACAGAACGCTCCTCTCCTGAAGAAACTGTGACTCTTATATCCTCAAAAAGAACTGAGAAGAAACGAAAGGGCAAAGGTGAAAGACAAAGGGTGGAGCCGGCCTTATATGCACTGGCCCTTGGGTTACCCTCGAGACTAAGGTTAACATTGCTTGGCATCCACGGTTGGATTACCCACGAGAATGCTTGGGAAACGTGGGTAGTAAGCTACTAATCCCATCCGAGTAACCATTTGGTAGGCCAATATTACTAAACAAACCCTAAACTGGTACACAAATGCGTTCACACTGACAACTATCCCAAACTCACCTTTTTGCAGGCACCTCAAGTCAGAAAACAGGTGCCAAGATGAGTATTTGTTAATCGTACTAACACAGATGGGTAAATAGAAAAGAAAAACTCAAATATGACTAGCGTATAAAATCAGTAGATAAAATTGCAAATAGTCTCCGATAAGTATGTCGTCTAGCATGGCTACTGAGAACAAAGACATGAATTTAAAGACAACCAAAGATCCTTCCTGTAGCACCGTTTCATTGATATCGGTATTACAACTGCCACCAGATGAACATGCTTTCGAATCTCCAAAAAAACTGATCAAACTGAAATAACAAAACCCATATCGCTCTAATTTGTTACATGCACCAGATAATTTTGCCTCCTCACTCTTCAGCCTGAAAGATTCCTAAGGACTACGGGATCCTCAAATGTGCTTCACGAAATGAAGGGTCCCTGAAATCATTAACCTAAATACGGTACTCTCTCTCTCTCTGGGTAGGTCATGGCTTCATTCCTTGGGTTATCCTGGCAAAGATGAGACAATCTGGTGTTCGCAAAGCTACAAAAATGAATCTACACTCAATCCTCTTTGAAATGACCTTCTCTAGACCGCTAGTCTAGAAAATATTCCTCGCCACACTAGCATTAATTTACATTGTAACACACTTGTCACAGCTTCAGCCAATTTTGGGAGCCCATGCAGTCAGATTAACAAAGAGGTCAAAGTGTATTAACTACATCTATTGACTAGATGTAGTTACAATACTGCCGCTTGTACCTCTAGAAGTTGATGTGGAGGACGATGATGAAGGAACAGCATCAAGCATTTGGGGTTTTTTCAGCACTTCCTTTCGCTTCTTGTGGCCATTGTCATTACTAACCTTGCCTTCCGGAGACGAATCCTGCAATAAACCCTTCAATTCTGCAAAGTGCCTCTTTTTCAAGAGCTGAGCCTCGATGTTCCCTTCGTCTACGAACTCCAAGAGATCGTCGTCAAGCACATACTCGTCTATGACTGCCGAAAAAGACGGAAAATATCGTCGTCCCATTGAAGCTGCAAAAATTTCCACACCCCAATAATTATGATTGAACAAGACGGCATTCATGTACAATGACTTTCAGATGAAACCACAAAATGCTAAATCTCTACACCCTAAAGTTGAACACACTTACTTCAATGCTAGCACACTTCAGACTCGGTAAATGCAAAGGTAGGAGAAGAAAACCTAAATAAGTAACAAGATACTATTTTGACATAGAAAACCATAGAAGTGTTAAGATCACTGCACCTAATTGTGACCCTTTTCTCACACCATCTTCTAAAAAATTCTTGCCTAAAATGTATTGCCTCTATGTATTGCCCTGTTGCATACACCTATTTTCAGCACTTGAAAAATTCATAGTTCAATTCATACACAGTCCGAAAAATGAAGAAGAAGAAAATCTAAAACACCCCTTCTGACTTCCGACAAGATCCAGCAAAAAAAATTGGGTAATTGTATAACAAGAACAATGTTCAATTACGTATTCGGAGGCAGTTAATGAAAAAGTAAGTGTTCAGGAAGGGTAACTTACTAGCTTTCCGTAGAGCCATACACCTCTGTCTCATTGATTCCAAACGCCTCTCTTTCGATTCTTCTACAACAGCTACCCCCACCAACTCCGCAAACCTCTGAGTAGGCTCTTCGTTGAGATCTACGGAAGGTTTCCTCTTCCGACTGCCGTTTCCTGGTCCCGAAGAGCTCATAAATGAAGCGTAAGAATCTAGATGTGCGCATACAGTATCCGTTTCGTGAGGATAAAGCAGCCTCGCCAATGACACTGCAAAATTAAAAGGGAAAATTGTGTCCACATCAAAGCAGGTCTACAGAATCAAAGAAGCCCGAATTAGGTCTCATGTTGGCTCAGCAGATTTGAGTAGGTCAAAAAGGGACATTTTCCCGTCTAATTTCTATTTTTTAACCAACACAACCAATGTTCTGTGTTCATGCTGATGATTTAAAATTTTTGGCCCCATCTGAACTATACTTTTCACAAAATGATCAACCATATTGGTCATTTTGAATCCACAAAATCGAGTTGTAATATGCCAAATTGGTCATTATAGATCCAAGAACCCTAGTCTTCTCGGGGTATGCACGAAACGCATCATTTCGGAAGTTGAAGGCTGAACAGGTTTTTCTACCTCGATTCTCTCCGTAAGCAATACCGACATAAGCTCCTTCTCAGTAGTTGGTTCACCCATCCATGTTTGTTTAGGAGGATTGATTAGCTCATACAGAGACTTTCTTCCGTCTAAATCATTCGTTTTATTACCAACACATCCAATGTTCTTTGCTGATTCTGCTGATTTAAAATTCTGGCCCCATCTGAATCATACTTTTCACAATATGATCAATCAAATTGGTCATTTTGAATCCACGAAGCCCAGTCTTTAAGGATAAGAAACATGCACAATCTCGGAAGTTAAGGGCTAAGCAAATTCTTTTTTTACCTCGATTCTCTAGGTAAAGCAACGCCGACATAAGCTCTTTCTCAGTAGTTGGTTCAGCCAGCATAGCTGCAGCACCCAAAGGCACTGGTACCATGTCCTTTGCCGCCTGTTCCAGAATGCTGACACAGAGGTGTCCCTTTGGCATCAGCCCTTTATCCAGATTCAATTTCTTCGTCAGCCGCCTCGAGATGTCAAGAGCTGTTTGATTATCCAAAGTGCAGTCCTTCAAATTTGCACCCTTGTCCAACACATTGACAATGCAATTAGGCTCCCTCCTCCAAGCAGCCACATGCAAGACTGTCATCCCCCTCTCATCACGGGCGTTTGTATCTGCACAAAAATCACTGATCCAATTCATGTATACGATCTCAAAGAAGCTAAAGCACTAGCATATTAACACAATTTCTCTTTAAAAAGTCTACAGTCTCTGAGTTTACAGATTATCTACTCTCGACAGGAATAGTAGGAAAAGCATCATGAAAATGTCAATGAATTTTTCATCACCTTAAGGCCATCCATTCCTTACCTGCAAGGTCGAGGTCTAGCAAGTGAGCCAAAGTTCTAGGGTGACAGTACGCAGCAGCATAATGTAGTGCGTGCGCTCCATTTAAATTCAGTTTTTTTTCATCCAGCAGCAACCGCACCAGCTCTACATCATCCGAATCTAGAGCTCTGTTCGCAAAAATACATTATCCTCAGTACGAAGCACTCGGAAGTGCAAAGAAGGTAAGCAAAGATCACTACAAACACTTATCCTTTCATTTCTGAACCCTACAGAAAAATCTCATGCGTTAGCTTCAGCAGAAGAGTTTTCGAAAGGTCCCGATGCTAAAAAGGTTCTACCCACATCACAGCTGACAAAGTAAAGAGCAGAAGGCTCTGAAAACAAATTGAGGACCTCGCAGATTCCTAATACCACGATAGAGCTGCTAGATCACATCTTTGGAGAGACTAGATTGGTCATATCACAGCAGATTCCATGTAAACTAGCAGCACCGCGTAGTAAAAGACCTAAAAATCCAACAAATTTACCCAATCAAAATACAGAAGAGGCTCTTTCAATGGTCAGAATGATTAGACTTACGTCATTCAGACTCTATATGATCATTGTGACCATACGGAGACGTCCCACGAATCATAGGAAATATTTTTACAGAAAAATGTTTAGAAGTCTAAGTTTACAGAAAAACATGTTATAGTATGAACCAATGACAAAAATATATTGCCTGTGGATTCTTTTGCACTGCTTCTCTTCCGCCGGCGTCAGGCGAGACCCGTCAAGTCCCAAGTCCTGTCGCATCTTTCTCACTTGCTCCAGAGCTGCTCCCGAAAACTCCCTCTCCAGGGTGAGATTATCAATCGAGGAAGAGGCTAATGCGGTTAAGCATGCCAATTGCAATTGAGAGCACTCGGTGGTGGAGACTGAGTGATGCACATGCAGCACGTCGTGTACTTGAAACTTCCCCATGGAACCAATCAGATGCTCCTGCAAAACCCTGCAACTTAGAGCCAGTTTGAAGCCCCACTTCCATGCACAAAGAGTATCGTGAAGCAACGTTTGAGTTGAACAACAATGCTATGCCAACCTTTAAGAAATTATTCTCAAGGTGAGATAGATCCCCCAATGCAACTCGGCTCATTGCTATTCTCCCAAGTACAATCGAAATCATGACGGTAAGTTATCTCAATGAAAGCCTTAAGAAAAGGATTTGGATGTAGCCTTCCGAAGCAACTCCAGACAGGAAGAAACCTCTTTAAACCTAATTTAGTCCGCGGTTTTGGAAACGACCTTCGAAAATTCGTGACTAACTCCATACAGTTCCTAAAACTACAAAACAACTAGAGTTCAACTCCATGTTCTCTTATTAATCTTTAACATAAAATTACGAGAGCCATGTTTCTCCCTGGCACTTCAGTGGACTAAGGAAGAAAAACCTAGCGGCATGTGACAGACGACGTGGTTGTGACCCCTGAAGACTGCCATACCTGAGCTAGAGTCTTCAAATCCGGTAATTCAAACGCCACAGACGCGCAGAGAATCTCCAAAACGAAGTCGATACTCGGCCGACACGTCAAATGAGCACAACTCAAGTGGTAGCACTCCACAATTGCAGGCCAGGGCTCCATTTTGCCACCATAAACATACCCCATCACCCCCATGAAAGCTTCAAACCCTACTTTCCCCTCCTTCACAACAGAACTCAGTTCCATCTCTCGATTCTTCCCATTCAATTCAACCTTCGCAATTACCTTCCGGAAACCAGGGCATCTAGCAGCCAGAATGCACCGATGCACCAAAACTTTCCGGCCATCGACAATAACAGTAAGGTCGCTGAACTCCTCATCAGGGATGCTTATCAAACTCCCAATTTCGGAACAAAGCTTCTGCAATGAATCGGATGGAAGTCCCACACCACCACCAGTGCTATTGCTACCCTCTGAGAGGGGCGTCTCCTGGTCATGACAGAGGCTCACCATGGCTGCGAAAGCTCCCACATCCAGATGAAAGTGAAAAGCTCCGGATTTCGTCGAAAATAAACCCAAAGATTCGAAATCTAAACCACCAAACCATCAAACCATTTCAGCATAGAGTGGCCCGATTTGAATACAGGAGCTTGCGATGTGCGAGACTACAGTACTATGATGAAGCTTACCCAGAAGTGCACGCGCGAGAAGGACACATGGTGAAAGACTTGGGGTCACTGGGGCCTTGGGGACCACAAGACACAGTATTTGCTGCAAGGAAAGAGCTGACGAAGCCGCTAGCCACCAGAATATCACTTTCTACCGACCAGGACTGACTGACAGTATGAACAAGGTCAAAATTGAGAGATTCCAAAAGGCTTTGGCTGGCTCGGTCGCCGTTCATCCAAATGGAGGTTGTACTTCGGAGGTGTAAGGTAGAAGCACGTGAAAGCAACACTTGTTTCAAACTCATGGATCTTCAAAATAAATTGATGTGTGTTTCTTCAGAGATGATTTACAAAATTAGCAAAATTGGTTTCATATTTTTCCGAGCTTGTATGAATATAATATGAATTTTTGAAAACAACTACATAGTTGTACCTACTGTGAACACTAGACTAACACCAAAGTTGACACGGAAACACCCAAAAGGTACGTACTCTAACCTTGCATCCCATGCAAGTGATTGGCTATTTCTTGGAAGAGTGACAACTTCGTAGAACCTCACTTGTCTCCTATGGAACCCGACATGTTTTCTTTGGGTCCACTTGCACTTGGATTTAGGTTCTTTTATAAATAATTAAGAACAATTAGTGTTGCATTTTGATGCTCCTATCTTATCAATGTGGATTGGGAGGAGTGCAATTGGTTTTGAAATTCCAAAGCCTATTCAAGGCTCAATGTAGGAGCATCTTTCCAATGTCTACTCCTACAACATCCCTAAGAGCAATAGAGCATTGTTACATTCACACAAAAAATCTAGCACATCAAATGTCTTATAATGGGCCCCACAAACTTTTTTGTTGATTCCACTTGCCAAATCTCTAATTTGAGAGCATTGACATAGTGACACAAAAAAATTGATTCACCAAATGTCTCACAATAGGCTCTACAAATCTCATTGTTGATTCCAACTTGTCAAGTCGTCACTGGAAACAAGGAGTTTTTTTCTGACAATTAGGTACAAAATTGAACCAAATTTTTTGGCCTAGCACCTAGCCTATAGGGAAAAAAACAGTAAAATTTTGGATGAAATCACCAATAAACTTCAAATTTTTAAAAATAGTTGGTGAAATCACCAAATAATGGATGAAAATAGAATGATACATATGTATTATGTGCTAATATGATATTTTCTATCCAATATATGGATGAATGTTGAGATTTGGAGCTCCACAATAAAATGAAATATTGCCACTTTAGCACTTCACAAGAAATGAAAAAAAAAAAACTTGATTGGAAGGCGGAATATCCAACACACTCAATAACGTGTAGGCTACTATTCATAAAGTCAAGGCTACCATTATTTGTTTTCCAATGAGTTGTTGGAATGGTGAAATCTCATTAATGAATTTCAAATTAGAGGGTAGAGCAAGGGTGAAGAGCATCATTAGAGGATTCCATGCCAAAAACTAATTTTTAGAGAGGTCGTTGAAGAATTTAATTTCTAGAATGTAAAGGTGGAAGACCATTCACAACCCAAGCACATCTACCCAATAGCTAAAGTAGCTAGCTCTTTGATATGATAATTGGATTGTCCTAATTCCATTCAACATTAGGGCTTTTATTTCCTAGTAAAATTTTGCTAGATTGTTAGAATTCTAACCTCTATTCATCACTCCCTCCAAAAATTGGCATGTTCAATGAAGCTAGAGGGAGAGACATTAGTTAAAAAAAGAAAATTTATATATTTGTGACTCTAGGTAGGATAAAAAAATTGGCAACTTATGGGTTGCCAATCTACATTTGGATTGTCCTTAACAACTATTTCGGGATAGAAGTAGTTCTTGGCAACAACCAAAAAATATTGAAGATTTTTATTTTGACCACCACAATAATTATAAATTGACCCTTAAAGTATTGGTAGTCATTAAATATGGAGTAACCCCTAAAGATCCAAGCCAATTCCTTCAAGGGACTCAAAGGTTCAAGTAGGTATTTATGATTTCAATTTTTTGTAGGATTATTTGAATTCTTTTAAATAAGAAAATTTATTAACTTTATACGAGTATAATACTTTTTTTCAATCTAGAAAGTAAAAGTTATATCACAATAACAATAAGCCCAAAAGAGACAAGCTCACATATTTTTAAATGAATTAAAACATAGAAAATAATTTATTACTTATTTCTTCAAAGGTTATATTTTTCTCTATGTAAAAAATTTCAATTCATTCCATTTGAATAAGTGATGTAGAAGTTTTGAAGCTTCTTTCTTTGCAAATTTTTTTAATAAATTCTTGAAAAAATAATGCATTAACTCCTTCATGATTTCAAATTTAACAATTTGAGAAAAAAATAGCACATGGTTTACTTTTCCTTGAGCTTAGAAAAATCTCACCATTGAAATAACTATCATTTCAATTCCATTTTAAGCTATCAACAATTTAGATTTTCCTTCTATCTCACACCTATTTTGATTTTAACCCATAAATGCCCAAGGCACCAAAATTTGGTATTTGCAAAACTTTAAAGTAGCTAAATAGAACCTATTCAAGTTGCTATTTAAACTAGTATTGTATTGTTTTGAAAACTTCTTTTTGAAGTAGAGTTTAAGCTTCAAAAATACAATCTTGATAATGATTGATTATAATTTTTCTATCCAAGATTTTGTGCAAGGGTTTCCATTGCAATCTTGACTTTCCCTAGCATTTGGGCACTTGGAAATGAGCCTCAAATACATTAGATCTTAGAGAAAAAAAACATATTAGAAATTCATTTAAAAAAATTGTAGAATAGATTTCGAGAAGCCATAAATTGATTAGGGTTAAATATATTAGGCCCTTTAACCTCACTCTTTTTTGGTGACCAGCATTTTAGATTGGACATGTAAAAAGAGGATCAAAAGACTTCATGTTTTCTTTTTTCAAGTGTAATATGTCTAGCTTGAATTTGTATAGTTATATATTTTTTTAATTGATAAATCTTATCAAATTTTTATCCTTTTGTTTAATTTAGATCAAATTTTTATCTTTTTGTTTAATTTAGATCAAATTCCTAGATGCTCAAAAAAGGCCTTGGATTTTTACAGTAGGGTTAAAAAAACTTTAAAGTTTGAAAATCGTCAAAGTGACAAAGAATGTATTTTTTTTCTCAACTTTCAAATCAATCCTTCAACTTAAAAGTGTTTAAATTCAAAATGTGTGGTTAAAAAAATTAAATTAAGAGGATTCAAAGCCTTAATTATAGCCTAGTCAATCTAGAATTTTAAGAAATAACTATTTTCACTTAGGTCTTGTGACCAATACAGTCAAAGTTTCTAAAATTTCTTCCAAACATTCTCACATTAATTTGATACAAGATCCTATAGTTTAATATTCTAAAAATAGAAGTGTTTAGAATGTTTGTTGTTTTATATTGAAAATGACAACTTTTGATTGATTTTTGAAGAAAAATGGCCTCATGACTCTAGGAATTGAACCTTTGGTAGATGTAAGGTAGACTACTCCATTTTTGTCACTTAGTTTTGGACCCATTTCCACCTAAAATTCCTCCCAAAATTTTCTTCATTCTATAGCACAATCAAGGTTTTCTATGACAAAAATCAAAGATCTCATGACAAGTTGGGGTAACATGTCACTCCTTCAATAGATAATATCTAGTACTTGTTTAGGTGGTTATAGGATGTTAATGAGTTGCTTATGACCCTTGTCTAGATGCAATTTTGTAATTTCAGGGGTGACCACTTCAAAAATTCATAGAAATTATAATTTTGATTAGAAAATTATAATTTCTTTTGGGTTTGATTTATGAAACATGTATACACTTCGAAAAAATATGTGCCCTTCTTAGAATTGGCCCCAACATAGCTAGATTACAAATCATATGGATTGTCTTTTTTTTTATCACCCACTTGTATAAAGAACATTTCTTTTCATTCATGGTACACATCCATTCCCATTTTTTTTGCAAAGCATGCCATATGGCTACCCTTTACCTAATTTTTTTACGTATGGTCAACATTTTATCATAGACTATAGTCATTTTTACCAATTTACCCATAGTCAAAATACACTTCTTACTAACGTGGTAGTCTATGTTTTTTGGAATGTCATAAAAAAACATGAACTTATTTTTTCAAACATTCTTAAGAACATGTCCATCACTCCATCTATGATAACATCTACTTGTTCTCTAGCTTAGTTGTACACATTTTCCACAACATCACATCTAATCCACACTTCTTTAGCCATTTACCACTTAACAAGCAATGTCTCAAAAAACATGATACACTTTTTGAAAACAACACCCAAAATGTGGATTTCTTATAGCGGCATGTTCATTTTTGTTTCATTCAAATTGTAGATACAAACCATGAGAACACTGACGACCTCATCTACTATAAAGAAGGCTAAAAAATCACAAGGGAATGAAGCAATCATTTCTAGGCGCTCAAAATCATCCTCTAGTTTTTTTGTTGCATTATGCACTCACGAACCAATTTGTTCCACTTGGTGCTCCAAAGTTTTCAATGACAGTGGAGCATAGGGCCAAAACATTTTGTGTTTTTTCTTGTTCAATAAATATGAGCAATGAATGGGGAGTAATGGCATTTAGTTACAAGTTAGCTGGTTGAAATCAAGAATTTCCAAATCAAGTTCAAAATTTTAGGAAAAAACTCGATCATTTTAGAGGAAATAAAAATAATATTCTTTATTTTCTTATGACCTAGCTAGCCCAAAGTATACTTCAGACAGCTGGTTAGTCCAAGGTTTTAGCCAGTTAAGCTAGAATTTCTTCCCGGGCTGTGTATATGAGCAGTTGAGCACTGAAAACTGGCGAGAATGAATTCGGTTGGTATGTCAGCTGTTCCACCTGGCCCTGAAGAATCTACCTGCGCAGGAGGAAGCTCTGACGTACAGGGATTCGTCTCGTCTCTGGATCCCGATTCCCGAAAATCAATAACTTCAGCCTACTCGGTCAAGCCTCCAAATCAAAAGGCTCAGGCCAGGCTCAGGTGCATGTGGGCTTTCAACCATGCATGAAGAACTGATTGATCGAGGGATCCTCGATATTCTTGTCGGCTTTGGTGTCGCTGCTATCAAGGATTTTAAATGCAAGTTTGAAGCCTGCGAGACCAATATTCCTGTTGCGGTTATACCTGAGCAGCTACTGGAATGTAATGAACTTAATCACAGGGATCTCATATCAGGTTCCCGGTGTTCTTTCCCATTGAGTCCCACATTTCCCACTGAACTTAAATAGTTAACACCTGTAAAAACTTTACTATTTACAGGAAATTTGGACACATGTCGCAACGACTCACACATAGGGAAATATGGGACTCACTGGGAATAAACTGGGAATTAACACCGGGAACCCAATATGAGCTCCATGTGAATTACTAAGGGTAGTCACGGCTCTTCCTCCGAGCCGAACTTCGCCACCGTTTTTCGTCGTGGCAGCGTAGGGTTGGCCCTTGCGAGACGGTATGCGACGGAATATTCTTCGATGGCGAAAACTTCACCGCGTCGCTTATTCTACTCCGGAGGTGAATAAGCGGTGTGAAGAACCGTTAGCGAGCGAAGTTGTTATCGGAAGCTGTCGATCGCACCGTCGGAGTTGTCGATCTCGCATGATTCCGATTCTACACGCTCACCGCACTCGAAAGGGGTGTCACAACTCCTGCACGATTCACGACTCCTAATTGGACCCTGTTTACTGTCATTCTTCTGCGAAATCTGGGTGCTCGAAGGAGCCGTGACTACCCCTACTGTGATTTTGGAGTTTTCGATTCTTCTTATGCGAGACTTTGAACCCTTCGATGAAAATCTTAATTAATCCCTTCCGGGCGCTTGATTCGGATGATCTGGTGCAATGTGGTGTCAAACTTGTTGTCTGAGTGAGTGATCGATCCGACTGATTTTTGGGATTCAAGGGTCAATTGTGGTTAGCTAGTGATTCCGACCTCGGGATCTCCGGGCAGGTGAAGCGACCAGTCTTGGCTACGGGTGAGCGGTTCCAATGTTCGGGAAGTTTTTGGAGTTTTACCGGCCCAAATTGAACCGGTTTTTCAAGCGGTTATTTCCGGTTATTTGTACTCAATTTTTAAAAAACAAATTCTAGATTCTCAAAACCGTTTGTTTTTTCTGATGATTCCAAATTGCAACAGATTTTTTGCCCAATTCCATTGACTAAATTTGAACTAATTGTTGGTTCTTCTTGGACATTGAGCAATTCTACCCATTGACAGCCTCTTTAACCCTTGTAAGGCATGAGAGAAAATCTGAAGCTAGTAAAGGGTCCTTTCAGCTACAATGAAATGTGCAATTAAAAGGAATTTTAAAAATTTTAAAATTTTAATTAAAAAAAAAAAATTAAATATTTTTTTAATCCGAAATCTGATGGGGCACATGAGTTGACTCCTCACCTTCCATATTCTCTAACTGCTTTTTGGACTGGTTTTTCTCCTAATTGCACATTTATATGCATCTTGGAGGTCTTCTACTGGCCTTAGATTTTCTCTCATGGACACTACAAACTAGAATGTTTTGATGGATGCAAAAGAATCCTATTTAACAAAAGTGCACACATTCATCTTTGGAATTTTGTGCAAAAAGGAGGGCAATTGCAAGAAACACTTGTCCTATTTTTCATCACACCTCATGTGTTGATTTGTTTTTTGGCCATAACTTCTATGTTTTGGCTCCAAATGACTCAAGATTTATAGAGAAGATACTCATAGGTACCATACAAATTTTCTAATTTTTTCATAATTCTCAAAAATAGTTTGATTTCAAAATAGTACTAGTGATTGAATGTCACACTTGGCAGTTTAGGGGTTTTTAGTCACTAAGGAGTACCTTTTTTTAATGATTTTGAGATGAAATTTGGATGAGATGGTCTCCTAATAGACTTATAGCTCTCCATGTGAGGGATTTTAAGAAAAGTTATTTTTATGACGTGTGGAAGTCCACAAAGTGAGCTTCCTTCTAGTTGCATTTTGAAACATATAAAGTATTATTTTAGTGATTTTTTTGATGAATGACCATCTCCGTAAAGTTGTTGCAAATGGTCACTTTTTATTTTTTTTATTTACTTATTTTTACTAATTTTACCGAATTAAAACATGAAGGTATGTATTTTCTTGAGATTTGGCGCTTTTTAAGTTCTCCTACTTAGAGAATTTTTCTATCAATTTCCTTCGGTAAAAACCTTCATTTTAGAGGTGTATACATTATTCATACTTTACAAAAAAAATTCAAATTAATTTTCTAATTTTAAAGTACTCCTGAAAAAGTCACGAGTACTGTAGTAAAACGCAACAAATAGGACAAGTGTTTCTTACAATCACCCAAGAATCAAAGGTCTTCTAACTAATTCAATCTTCTAAAGGTGCTTTTGGATTTTTTGAAGTATGTAATACACATTGTATCCAAAAGAGTGATTATTGAAATGACTAACCTATCTTTACTAGTTTAAGTTTGACACAATGCTATGAACCACCCTTTAACCCCTAAAGGACCAAACATAGCGATTTTGGGTAGCTCACTACAGATGGAGTTTTTATTTTTTTTCATTGAAATTTTCACACAACATGTGCCTAAGGAGTAGCTTTAAGGCTTGACAATTTTCACAACTTTGGACTACATGATCAAAAAGTTATTGCATGATATGTAGTTTTCATTGGTCGTTAAGCAGCTCAAAAATTTCTTATAAAAACTTATTTTTCAAAATTCAAAATTTGAAATTGGTTTTCTAGATGTATATATATGCAGAAAGATTTAAATCACTCCATTTTGATTTATGAGATGAAAATTATAAAGAGATTTAGTTTGCAGGCGGTTATGGATTCTCTACTCTAAAATAGACCTTGAAAGCCTTTATTTTCCTCAATTTTAAATATTTTTGAAAAAAAATTAAAACTTTGGATGTTGATTGTTTGTCACAAAATTACAACCATTGGGATTGACATTTTTTTATTCTATAAATAAAATTTTAACAATTTAGTATTTTGAATCACTCTCTACTTTTTTCTACTTATTAATTTTTTCCTATATATTGTACAATTCCAAATGATGTGAATTTTTTTGAGCATATAGCCAACTTGCCATGAAGAATGAATCCAAAGAAGCACCACCATTTTGGACATTTTTTCATAGAAATGTGACTTTGTGAAGTGCAGCTGCCCACTTTTTTGTAGGGACAAATTTTTTTTTTTGTCAATTCAAATGCTAATATCTTTCAATCTATACGGTGAAAAATTCTGAAATTTTCTCCACATCTTTTCACACAAGTGTACTATAAGATCTTACAGTTACATGTGTCTAAAAATGTTTTTTTTTCAAAAATTTGGTGCTTGAAGTAGAAATGGCAGTTTTGGTGTGTTTTTGGTGAAGACATAGTCTCTGACCTTTAGGTTAAGCACTCAAGTTTTCATTGTCTCAACGACCTACTCCCAAATCTTTAAATCCTTGTAGTTTCTTTGATGTGTAGAGGCCTAGAACCACTTCAAAATAGTTGTCTAAAAGCAAGGCAAAATCTTCATTTATAATTATTTATTTTACAATGAATCCAATTGTAGGATCCTTAAGTGAACTTATATAACTACATCTTCTTAAAATATTAGAATGAATATCTCCACCAAATTGCAAGTTCACATAACATTATTCATGTTGACCTTGGGGATACTCTTTTATAACCCCAAAATAAGGAGCCCTCTAGTACATGACGTTGAAGACATTGACAATGCACTTCTACTAAACAAATTACACCTACAACAATAATTAATATTCCTCCTAAGGTATTTGAAAGGGACTTATCCTTCTACTTAGGTCTTCAAAGGAGTTTGTTGAGGACTTGAGGTGGTTAAACCATAAGAGGTTTCTTCAAGGTACTAAGAGACTATTTCAGTCCCGTTCTCCAATCTGCAAACCAGTCACTGCTGGTCAGATTAAATAAAAATTAAATAAAAAAATTAAATAAAAAATTTATTTTTTTTAATTTTTTAATTTTTTAATTTTAAAAATATATTATTATTTCTAAAATTATATAATTTTTTTTAAAATATATGTATATATGTATATACATATATATGTATATATGTATATATGTATATATGTATATATGTATATATGTATATATGTATATATGTATATATGTATATATGTATATATGTATATATGTATATATGTATATATGTATATATGTATATATGTATATATATTCATCTTTAAAAACTATTTTAAGTAGAAGGTGGTAGTAAAGGAAAGAAAAAATCTAAACTACTAAATGAATGTAGTCGCTCCCAATATGTTGTATATTTTCCTAAAATTTTTCTAAATTTTTTGGAGTAATCCATAAAGTCATAAATATTTGGAATCATATTTTAATTAATAATATTTTAATTCAATAAAATGTCAAAATTTCAAAAAATTCTTCTCAAAATTTTTTAAAAAGAGTTTTCATTCTACTTACAACAAGAAAGGATGTACAGTCTTTGTTTCGAGATGTTTTGAAAGGATTTTGATATATAAATTATTGAATTTGAAAGTTCATTTTAAGAGTTAAAAAACTAAAAAACTTATATTTGTAATTTGATTGTAGCAACGGCATAGGGTACACTAGCATTGACTATATAATGCACAAGTTTTGTGACATAAATGCTTTTCTCTGAAAATCAAAGAAGGTTGATGGTTTCATTTATCATGGTATAAAAATTCTACATCCTATTCAAAATTTTCATGCATTTTAATCCCTAAAGGTTTTTTACTATTATTTCACCAAAATTACTCCAAAAATGTCATTTCTAGGACAACTATCAAATTTTAGAAAAAAAATATTTTTGGAATAATGTAACAATAGTATCTTTTAGTGCACTAGTTTGAAAAGATGTAGAAAAAATTTCAGAAAGTTTCACCATGTAGATTGCAAGATATTAGTATTTGAAGTTGCAAAAGTCCTTTTTTTACCACTGTGAAAATCTAGGCAGCTACAAGTCAGAAGGCCGCATGATTTGTATGAATTTTTTTTCAAAATGGTTGTTACTCTTTAAATTCATTCTTCAATTCAAGTTGGATACATGCTTGAAAATTTTCAAATCATTTGGAATTGTACAACATGTACAAAAAAAAACAGTAAGTAGAAAGAAGTAGATAATGATTCAAAATACTAAAATATTAACAATTTATTTTTTGAATTAAAAAATGCCAATCCCAATGGTTCAAATGTTGTAATAAACAATCTACAACTAATTTTTTAATTTTTTTTCAAAATTGAGCAAAATTGAGCAAAATAAAGAACTTCAAAGTTTTTTTTAGAGTAGAGAATCCATATTTACCCGAAAACTAAAATTCTTCATAACTTTTGACTCATTAATCCAAATGGAATAATTCAAAGATTTCCACGTAAGTATAAATCTATGAAACCAATTTCAAATTTTTATTTCGAAAAAAAGTGATTTTTTCTGATCTCCCCAAACTGCCCAAGTTGAGAAACAAACAACATATTATGCAATAACTTTTCAAACATGCAGTCAAAAGTTACAAAAATTGTTGGGCTTTGAAGATATTCCTCGTGTACACCTTCTATTAAAATTCGGTTCGAAAATATCAAAATCTCTAGTCACACGTACCTGCCCAAAATTGCTATGTTGCCAAAAAAGGCACTTTGGTCCTTTAGGGGTTAAGAGGTAAGTTCTTTATCTTGGAACATTAAATTGGTCACCATGGCATCATCCTTTTTGGTAATGTATGAATCATTTGTTCAAAAAAAACCAAGAGCCCTTATTTGAAAACAAACTATATAGTATACTATATAAGACCTCTTTTTTATTGAAAATTCCAAAAATGAACAACTGCACTTTTGTCTTACATGAATGATTATTTCTCATCCATTAGGCACATTTAGGTCAACACATTGTTATAGGGTTAAAGGATGTATCATGTATACCCTTCTTCATACTTTGTCAGTTTTTTTATAGAATTACACATTTCAAGACTTCAATATTTTTTCATATAGTAATATACATCTAAACTTTTATCTTCATTTTAAAAAAATAAAAAACATTAAAATTAATTATGTATGATTTTATTTTAAATCTTTAGAAAAATCATAGGAGATAAAAATTTGCTTTAGCTCATAAAGGCTTTTGACAATGTTTTTACCAAAAATGCTCAAAAGTCCAAAACTACCACTTCTAATACAAGTGTCAAATTTTTGAAGAAAAATGTTTTTGGACACATGTAACAATTAGTAGAATCTTATAGCATGCTAGTTTGAGAAGATGTAAAATAAATTTCAAAAATTTCCACCATGTAGATTGCAAGGTACCTACCCATAGAATAGGGTAGGCACATTGCTATCAAATATTTAACTAAAAGTTCCCAAAATATTTTACAACACTATCAAATTCAATTTTTAAAAATTTGTCACTATATTTAATAGATTTCAAAATATCCAACTGATGGCTTTAAATGCCAAGTCTATAAATGAGTGAGGCAAGGTATAAGACAAGCTGTTTACACAAATAGAGTGGTAGGGGGGTAGAACAAACCATGTAGGACATGTAAATGGTTAGGATTAGTAGAAGCTCAACCTCTCATAGATACATCGAAAGTAAGAATTATGTTCATAGTGCAATTTTAAACCTCGTTTACACAACATAAAATAATATTTTTCAAAAAACTTTGAACTATGGAAAGATGAATAAACAAGTTGGATTTCATCTTCAAAAAATCGTTTGAGATTTCAAGACTTCATCCAAAAGTTTTGAGCAAATTTTAGAGAGGAGCTAGAAGGGTTTCTTTTTAGACATTTTCAAACATTGTTTTTATCTTGTCCATAACTATTTTTTGGACACAAAATCACAAACAAATTTTTGGGGATGAAATTTAGACTAATTTATCAACTTTTCTCAATAAAAAATATTTTGAAAAAAATCATTTTGCTATGCCAAAATAGGGTATGAAATTCTACATTAAACACAATTTTTGTGCTTTCACAACTCTGAGTGGTTAAATTCTTATCTTCAAATTATCCCATATCTTTAGAGAATTATGAAAGACAATGGATTTCATTATAAAAATGGCCTCTCCATCCTTTATTCTTACTAAATGTTAATATTGAAAATCCTCCACTTTGCCATCAATATTTTTTTGAAAATAGGTTGTCTTTTGGATTTAATATAGACTTTTTAGACCTAAAAATAGACATTTTCTAATTTTACAACAACTTGGTCAAATAATATCTACAAAATTTGGCAATTTTATTTGTTCATTTTTATTTTTATTTTTCATTTAAGAAAATAATTATATCCCATCGATCTTACCCTACATTTAAGATATTAGCATTTGAAAAGACAAAATACCTTTTTTTGGCATTATGAAAACTCAAGAAGCTACACTTCACAAAGTTACATTTGTATGAAAAAATGTCTAAAATGGTGGTGCGTCTTTGGATTAATTTTTTGAAGCAAGTAAGCTTCTTGCTTGAAAAAATTCAAATCATTTGGAATTGTACAACATATAGGATAAAAAATAAAAATGAATAGAAAAAAATCCAAAACATTAAATTATTAAAAATTTATTTGTAAAATTGAAAATTTCTAATCCTAATGGTGGTAATGTTGTAATAAACAATCCATATCCAACTATTTTGTCTTTTTCTCACAAATATTAAAAGTTGTCTTACATCAAGGGCTTCAAAGTTATTTTAACCCCTAAAAGCCCAAGGGGTTGGAAACAAAACACAAATGTGTTATAAAACGTAAGTTTAATCAAAATTATAAAATTGTTTTTAGATTCTCTTCAAATGAATTTTGAAAATATAACTTCAAAAATTCACCAAAAATACAATTTCTTTATTTAGTATATGGATTTTTTTTATTGGTCAAAATTGTGGTTTCTATTGATTTGTAAAAAAATGCAAACGATCTAATAATGAGACCATCAATACTTTTCTAAAATAGTAAGTTTTTCAACACTAAACAATTCTAAACCTTTTTGTGCTATATCTATTATAATTTTTGTTTGACCATACTGATCTTAGTTTTGAATATCAATGTTGAAAGAAAATTCAATTTTTTCAAAACTGAAAAAAGAAAATTTTGAAAAAAGTTTTTTTTCTTGCTCAAAAATTCTGCCCGAAGTTAGGTAGCGACCAAAAAATGGTTGTTTGAGCACTTAGGGGTTAAAGTCAATAAACTAATACAAATTGATACTCTTCGTTACTTTCTTCTCATTAATAAAAATGGAGTGATTAAAATTTTTTCTTGTATATATAAATCTAAAACATCAAATTTTACATATTTATTTCTTCAAAAAATCATTTCTTTTGAACTACCTAGACTAAAAAATAAACTACGTTTTCTACAATAACTTTAGTCAAAAGTATTGAACATTGTTGCACTTTAAAGCTACTCCTTGGATTACATGTTGTGTGAAAATTTCATGGAAAAAACATGAAAATTCTACTTGTAGTAAGCTATCCAAAAACATGCATTCGAACTTCAAGAAATAAATATCACAAAATTTTCAATAGCAATGGAGATCATTGTGATAAACATCATGGTATAGTTGGCATAACTCAACAACCTCACACCAAGAAAAATTAGAAAGAAGAAGCAAAAAAGCGGTGTATTTTAAGCTTTTGAGATGCTACCTTCAAAGTGTTCCAAAAACTACCAACTTTAACAATTTTGAAAAAAATTAAAGTGGAATAAAAAGTACTACCTCCGTCCCCAAATGATCTTCCTATTGGAAAAAATGTTTTGGATTAAGGCCAAAAATATTAAATTAAAGACCCCTTTTGTACTATAAGTAGGATATAGGGTTCTCCTTGCTTCTGTAAAATTTTGAGTTTCAGAGCACTTTTTAAAGCATAGTTTAGGAATATTGAAAAGTGAAATTTTTTGAGCATTTTCAAGGACCATTAGTGGGCACTTAATTGTCAAATGTGAGATCATCATTTTGTAGGCATTTAGTATGAACTTAGGACCATGTGTAGACTCCTGTTTCGCCTTCTAAAGCTTCATCTCCTTCAATCAAGCAATATTCAAAGAGGTGCAGAAAATAATAATAATTAATGTCGATTGATCTTTTTAGTCATTTAATTTGTCTTTTGATTGATGTTTTCATGGTTGGAGGGAGAACTATTACTTAACCCCTAAACGACTAGCCAGTGGCTGTGAAATTGAAGAATTTAGATACTGTGGGAATCATTGGTTCAAAAAAATCTAAAAACACGCGTTAGAAGTCAAAGAACTATAGAAGATCTTCCTTTTCCACCCCTAATTCCGAGGATGAATGATTGCAATTTTGTCCTACATTAAAAGATTCCCTAAAGTTCATCAACCAAAAAATAGCTTGGGCATTGTTTAAGGGTTAAAGTTGTTGTATTGGTCCCCAATAAAAATCAAAAGTGAAATTTGACCAATTTATAAGTCACAAAGTGCAATAGGAAGATCATTTTTAGGACAAAAAATGAAGGCCAACAAGAAGATCATTTTGGGACAGAGGGAGTACATTGGAGCTACTGTTAATTTTCTAAGTCAAACTTAAAGAAATTTCAAATAAAAAACTATGTGAAAATTCAGGTTTGACTTTTAATACCACTTATGGAAATATTGAAATACAGAAAACAGGTCCCGTTACAACTTCGTAAGAAGCTAGAAGCTTGCTACTGTAGATTAAGAATTTCAAGAATTTTCATGCACGTAGAAGAAACACAAGATTTGAATTCCATTATATTCTGTTCTCTGTTCCATATTTAGATCATAATTCATACAGAGCTGAACTGGTGATGTACACGAACTTGCGAACGACCTGAGATGCAACTCACCTGTAGGTCGAATCTAAGGGCCTCTCAAGCCTCACTGAGAAAAAAATTTGAGCTAGAAGGTTAACGAAATACAATCTC
Organism: Thuidium tamariscinum; assembly: GCA_947034885.2. NCBI lineage: Eukaryota > Viridiplantae > Streptophyta > Bryopsida > Hypnales > Thuidiaceae > Thuidium > Thuidium tamariscinum. The sequence goes on along the minus strand of OX344749.2, from coordinate 31,231,341 downwards.
AGATTTGTAGAAAGGAAGGCGACACTCCTAGAAACACTAAACGACTATAATGTCGTCCATGAAGTACCTCATGCAAATCTTTGCAAATATCCGAATTAAATTTGTTCATGAAGTGTAAGACAAACAAAAACGCAGTCCCACCACATGAGATGCCTAAAACGATGATCTAATGCATCAAGTTGACCTACTAATACTCAGTGAAATTACCAACTATTCTCTTACAGTGAATCGGCACTAGAAGATTGAACAAAACTGGAAAAAAAGAATCTGAATACCTACTGTACTAATTGTTGATAACTTCCTCTCTTGGCAGGTGAAATCTTCATCTGCAAATGAAAAATTGACCGTTAACATGCTGTCACGTCAAAACCAAAGCAATTTGAATAGATGTCACGGACAGCAAACGTTAGTCACTAACTCAGCATAGTGACAGTTTAATGAACATCCCATAAAGGTCATCACACGGAACCTCGACAAAAAAGGCAGCCCCAAAAGGATGTACTTACAGTATCAGCAAGCTCAGCAATTTTATCGTCGTTGATTCCGAGAGTTTCAAGAATTTTTTGACCGGCGCAGCCCTTCTGAGCCCAGATACCTAGAACCAACATCGTCGTGCTCAACTCTTCACCGTAAGCACCCTCTGTAACAAATAACAAATGTCAAAATGGAATTTTGAAACTCGCAAAAAATTGCTCCCGAGAACCAGCGAATTAGAGGTCAACAATTACACGAGGAACTTGTAGAAGGCATCAACAATAGATGAACATATAAAAGACTGGGCAGTCGCGTCAGCAAAAGTAAACCCTAAATCCTCAAAAGAAACATGTGGTTACCGCTCCTACAAAAAATCACATTAAAGTTCGAAAATACCAGGTTTGTTCTTTGGATCAACAGCCCAGGCCAACGCCTTTTGAGCAGAGCTAGTGAGAGCTGGATGCTCTGCACTGAAGAAGTACATGTCCGCTTTGCCAAGCAGCTTAATTATCTCCTCCTTTGCTCCAAATAGCGTCACGCCATTTCTTCTTAGAAACCTAGCTGCCTCACTGGTACCTACATACGACCAGCCAAATAAGTGAATTACACTCGAAACATTCCAACCACTCCATCCACAACTATTCCATCATTCGAAATATTGCAATTATTCGATCCGCAATCATGATTTGGCTGTTGCAAAAACTCACCTTCAGTGAGAATTCCCAGTAGAAGAGACTCCGTTCCTGTGTTAGGGTACTTCAACTTGCGAGCCTCCAACTCAGCCATGCTGAAAGACTTCACAGCCCTAGCCTCCCAATTGACCTTCGGGGCTTCCACTCTGCCAGAAACAATTTATGAACATGTATAAGCCAAATCGATCCACTCTCTAAAAGGTAGAATATCAACGATGAGGGACCTACAATAATCCCATGTAATATGGAAATGAATAGGACTGCTCAAACACATAAGGTAGGCACTCCCAAAATCGCCACCCTAAAGTCTTGAATATTGGTTAGGTGGATGGAGGTGTTAGGTTATCAATCCATAAAACTATGACCTCGCATGACTATCGCAAACGGTATCCGAAGGACGCATTCTTAGAGTGTTGGCATTCTCTTTCGTTGCCAACAAAACACGTAAACAGGTGAAATGTAAGCCAGCCTAATAATAGTAACTATGCTCAGTACGCTAGCAACAATAGGTGTCCATTCGTTCGTAATCCAAAAATCCAAATTCCAGTCGAATGAGTTGCAAGAAAATAGATACAAACTTAATCCATATTTCGCATTCCGGAAAAATACCAATTCAACAACATAGCCCTTCAGCATACACTCAACATCCCAGCACCAGCGCCTTGAATTCCAAACAAAATCCACCACAAACTTAATGCATGTCTCCAGCAGGCAACACCATGCACACGGCACTGAGTCGCGCCTGTCTCAGCGAACCCTAACACCGTAATTTGCAACTCGCAACCCCGCAATTCAACAACATCGCCACGTAAACCTCAGAATCCAATCACCAGTGCCCTGAATTCCACTATAAATCCCCACCCCCATCCCACTCCACCCCATCCCACCCCACACACCCCACACCGACTTACTGCAAGTCTCCAGCAGGTAAAACCATGCAAATAGCACTGAGTCGCATCTGCGCCGGTCTCTTCGAAACCCTAGCGGACTGCGCATTCTGCACCAATGGTACAGCAGCAGCCACGCGACCACTCCAGCCCAGCTCGCCGCTCAAGGGGCAGCAGAGTCTCGCGTTGGGCGAAGAGCGAGGAGGTTGCAGGAGAAGAGATTGCGCAGCGGCGGTGGCGGGCGTTGAGCAGCACGGGCGGAGCACGGTGGACGATGCCATGGCTGTGGAGATTGATGAAAGCTCTGAATGCGAAAGTTTCACACAATTTTACTGGGCAGGTCTCCCTCCACAATTGCTGTAGCCGCTGCTGCTGCGAACCACAGCGGTGAGGGCGATGCGAGAGAAGAAGAGAAGATGCTGGCAGCAACGGGTTGGGAATTCGATGGCTATGGATAGAGATGGATAAATTTCATGCAACGGAAGAAGAAACGGGGGCGGGCGGGGCAGGCAACAGTCCCGTCACTCCCGTGAAGAGTGAGGAAGCGTGACGATGAGGATATGGGGGAACTCGGGGGAACTTTGGGAACAAAGGCTTCGGGAACTCACATCATCCGGGCGTCCTGACGTCCTGTCCATTGCCTCCATCGTTGCACCAGGTTGTTTTTTGTGGTTTTCGGACAAATGGTTATGTGGCCTTCCTTTGAAGAAGGTTTTAAGTTGTCTGGCTCCTAAATTTGGAGGACTTGAATTGAAAAAGGTCATATTTGACTAGTATGCAATTTTGAATACATAATTTTTGTATGTGCTGGCTTTGCACAGTAGATAAAATGAAAATTTTGAAACATTGTGGCAATGGTGTGCAAGGGCATTATTGCTATTTGGCATTTTCTAACACATTTTTGAGTTGATGATATTTTTTTTGAGGAAATTAGACCTTATAAGGTCTAAAAAAACAACCTTGCTTTGCACATAAGTTATTGTAATATAGGAGGAGACTCAAAAAAAAGATTGACCATCAACCCTTGAGCACTCAGACGTCCCATTTTTGGACGATGTACATATTGAAATCTAGATTTCTTTTTCATTACATCTTGGATGAAAATCATCCTAAATTTTAAAGATACTTTATAAAATTGTAGTCATATCCAAGGGTTGAATTAGGTTGTATTAGAGTTCTTATTTTTCTAAAATTATAAATGTGGAAGTATATCAAGGGGTTGACTTGGGTTGACTCTAGTTCAAACATGGAATTGAAAAAATGTGGTCATAGAATCAAAGAACATAAAAGTTTCAAAAATCACCAAGTCAAGAGAACTCCATTTCAAATCTTTTCCAACAAAATTTACTCAAAGAATGACAATATTTTGCTTGTAATTGAATTTAGAATGAATTTAGAATTTTCACTTTCAAAATTTATAAAAAAATATTGGTGATAGCATTGGTGAATCTAAGTGTATAGTTAGAATCTAAAACTCAAAGTCTTCAACTTTAATTGGCATTCTCAATTCCAAAATATACTTCCAAATAGTTCTTTATAATGATTTTTCTAAAATCATCAATTCAGGAGTTGAGTCTAGACTCTTAGGATTTTAGAAGTAACCCTACAAAAGTGCCATAAATTGCACATAGAGTTATTGAAAATGGAATGGATTCTAAATAAGGTAGAGGTATCCATTCTTGACCTAGGACCCATATCCAACCTATAGTGTGCAACTATTTTCAACCAAGGCTAGAACGTATTTCCAACCAAAACTATGATGTATTTTTTCCTTCCATTTCAAGGTTGGGCCAATAAGATCATGACACATGTTCCAAAGTAGTGTACAAGAAAGTAGAAAATAGTGAGCAAGAATGTATTTAGTCTATGATAGAAATTGGAAGAATCTAGACATTGGCTATTAGTTTGAATAACTTTTTGGCTTCCAAAAATCATAGGTATTTCAATCTTAGGGATAAAATTCTAAAAAATTTATAGTCCTCATATTTCCTATCTTCCTACTTGGCAAAAATTTCACTTAAGGCCTTATTCGTTAAAATGAGACAAATTTCAGTCTCATTTCTATTTTAAGGCAAAAAAAGCTTTCATTAAAATGAGACTTCTCATTAAATTGAGGCTAAAAAATGTCAAGAATTATGTATTTTCTTCTTTTAATCATTTTGTAAATAAACAAAACACCTCAAAACATTTAAAACTTTATACATGTTTTTTTCAAAGACGACTTCTATATCTTACAACACATAGGAAGGATTGCAATATTGCACTCAACTTCACAAACTTATAGTATAAAAGAAAATATTTTTTGTAAACAACTTTGCAATGCAATTGAAAAAAAATATTTTTTTATTAATAGAAATCAATATCAGCTACATAGTCACAATACTTGTAATGAAAGACATTTATATATATATATATAGCACAATAGAAATGTGCACAAATACCATTTTCATAACTTCTAACTATAGTAGGAAAAGCAATTGAGCACTTCAAATACAACAACAAAAATCTACTACTAACTACAACTACCAAATATTCATTCTTCTTCCATAGACTCATTTGCCCCATCGTTGCGTTCACTGATTAGAAAGGCTGCTATTGATGCCTTGATGATGCCAATTTGTAAATTCGGGATCGACCCTTTCGATTTCTTAGTATTTTTGGAAACGAGGCCTCTAAGTCATTAGAATATAGCTAGGTGAGCTAATACTTGACTATGATGATAGGATCACGGTATCCTCACACCACAAATTCCCTTTTTTCGTATCCCATCCCTCATATGTGTCCTCATTAGTGTGTCGTTTAGAGGAAGGCGTCCAATATTGAATTCTAATCATATCACTAGAAGAAAACTACACTATTCATGCCAAAAATTGCGTTAAACTTGCCAAATTTGCGTTTTACTTAACAAAGACTGCGTTGAGATTGCGTTGCATTCAACGTAGTTACATGTGGAGTGGATTGTATTGAATTTTCCCTTTATAATGCAAAATTCTACGTTTCAACGTGTCAACACAAAATTGAACAAGGAAAACGCAAAATTCAACAAGGAAAACACATAATTTTGTATTAGAATGAAAAATTTTGCATGATACAGCAGGACTTCAACACAATCCACTCCACGCGTTACATTAAATGCAACACAGTTTCAACACAATTTTTGTCAAATACAGCGTAGTTTTCTTCTAGTGTATGCAAATGCCCAGGATCTGGACTTGGAGTTGTAATGGTTCTAGCAAGCCAAAATGGTTTATGGTCACCATCAGCGGGTCGCATTGCAAGAAGATAATCTTCCTATGTACCCCTATTAACACGGAACAATGGATGTGGTTGATCACATCTACGCCCAACAAACGGTGCATCTTCAATGTTTTCCTCATGCAATGTGCCATCTCTTTGCATTCAATCTATCTCATCAGGGGCAATCCTCAAAGCCAACTAAAATCCATCAAATAATGTCTCACGCATTTAAAGAGGTGCATTCAAATCCACTTGAATGCCTTTCCAATAATCTTCTAAGGAACCATTCTTCCATCTGAATTCTCTTGTATAATCTTCATTAGCCATTTTCTTCTAGTGTGCAACAAAACCACTCAAACTTCTCTAAGTGCCTTCATCAGTTTAGGAACTAGAACTTGTGGAGGACTACTTATTGGCACTTTAGGAAGCCCATCTGTAGTCTTAGACCACAATCTAATCCCCTTGCCATCTTTTGGCAACCACTTTAAATCCGTACACAAATTCTTATATTCCATCAAAGGCCATCCATAAGAATTCATAAAGAACTTAAATTGTTGAAATCTAGAATGTCCCTCCAAGAAGTCCCCACCCGTGTTGAGGTATCTATGTACAAACGCCTTAAAGTCATGAACTTTCTCAATGAAATGAGGAATCATAGGGTGGTCTTCACATTCCATGAAGGACTTAATGAGCCTTGGAAGTGTTGGATAGTTATTAGTCTTCAATCTTGAGCTCCATCGACCAAAAAGAACATCAATGTCTTCATGAGTGTGTCCCACAATAAGGAAGGTGATGTACACCTCCCAAAAAATGCCTTTGCATACAAGCATAGAACAAAAATAAAAAACATATCGGTTCTTGTTGTCCCTAGAGCAATTGTCCAACTGCAAAATTAGTACAAGAAGAAGAGGTTTAGTTGGAAGTGGTTCATCCTGAGGTGGAAGGAGGGAGTCCAAGTAAATTTTTGCTCCATTTAGAATTGCCTTTGTTAAGGTGGATTGGTTATCTTCTACTAAAAATAACATGCAAGATGAATTCTTTGGCGCTCCTTCCAAATCACGCAACAACCTTGCAATTGATCCAATGGTTGATTTGAATTTGTTAGATAAATGTCCAAACCATAGTGTGCATATCACACATCACCATACCTATGAACAATCATACGTGTAACAGCTATAGGCATTTTCATGAAGGATTTTGTCACTTTGGTTTTGTAAAAAAGTGTGGAGAAGCTATCTTTAAATGATCCAACTTGTCGTGAATGATGCACAACATCTTCTTTGGGTTTTTTATGGAATCTTTCTAATTTTTATAGTAGTACTCTCTATGAGCCAACTACCCTGCATTATGTTTTGCCAAACATTTTGACCACTTAGATGTTGCCTCTTTGCCCATGTAAGCATTTCTTAATTGCTTGTATTGGTTACACAAGCTACACCTAGCAAATGAATCTCCACAAGCCTTGCAGCAAACTCAGGAAAAAAAATATGATGAATATTATTCAAACCGCTAAAAGAAATTGTTGGCAAATTGAAGGTTGCATTGGTTTTATTGATTGTTTTCAATTGATCATTCTCGCAAAACGAGGACGGAAGAACCATGGCAGTGATCTTCTCGATTGACATTTGGTGCTACATCGCTAAGGAAGTCCTATAGCGCCGGCTTTCCACCAAAAGCACCTAATCTATGGGCATTTACTATACTATGGTAGAATTTCATTGTGTTGTGAGTTGTGACCATTAGTAGCCTCTTTAGTTAATTCTTGTAAGCTAGGACACCTAACTTTTAGTTGAACTATCCTAATACGAGCGGACAAGAGCTTCAATTTTTCAGCTTTCAATTTCCTATTCAAATCACACCCGTGCTTAGCAAGTTTTGAAATAGATAGGTACCCAAGTTGCTTTCTTGCTCTAGTGCTCCTAGTTCTCCTTTTCTCAATATTGCAATCTTCCCAAACAACTCGTTTGCGGAAATCATTTTCCAATGGGATTCCAGAGTAAATGGAACAAGAGAAATTCGTGAATCCATCTCTTGAATTATCACCCCTACTATATGATGTGTGCCTAAACGTATCCCTAACTTCTACAACTATATCATTTGCAATGAAGGTAGCATTAATTTGAGGCTCTGGACACGATGAGCCTCTTACATAAGGATCATCTAGCAATTCTCTCACAGAATAGGATATATCAACATATGTTGTGGTGGGACCCCGGAAGCTCCAATACAACAAAGTCAAAACACCATTTTTATCCAAAGAAGGGCACTTACTCAGTTCAGCTTCTAGAACAGTAGGTTGGGCTTGCAACCATCTTCCCAACGGTTGGAATGCACCCTAATCCTCGATGATAGAGTAGGCCGTCCTTTTTGTTTAGTGAGTAGGCCGGGGAGTCTTCTTTTTGAGAGCCTTCTGAGCTTTTTTGACAGCTTATACATGCTTGGAGGACGCTAGATGATTCCGGAGATTCTACTCCAGGGTCATTGCAAGAAACATCGGTCTTATTTCGCGTCACAACGTGAACCATTTTTTTGTTTTCCACTATAACTTTTGGAGATTAAGTCCAATGAACATGAAATTTTTATTGAATATACCTAACTTGAAGTTTATTAGATTCCTTATTTTTCAAAAATTAAAAAAATCATTTTATATTTAAAAAACATTTTTGTTGAGCTGTCACAAAATTATGTTTATGGTTATCATTACGTTTGTAGTGTCTAAATTTAACAATTTGAAGACAAAACTTTCATGGTCTATTTGCATAGGTGTAAAAACTATAAATTCCAAATAAAAATCTAAAAATATATTTTTTTATATCCTCCACATGAGTACAATTTTTTTCCCGTGGTACATAATTTTTGAACATTGATGATGGTTCTAAGATTGTTCTTTTGGTCAAATCTCATCAAATTCAACTTTCCTCAAATGGCCAATTTTTAATTTTTTCTTAAAATTGATTTTCCTATTTTTCACAAATAAAAATGTGGAAGTACTAATTTTCATGAGATTTTGTACTTTTTTGGATTTCCTACTTAGAGATTTTTCCTATGCGGCCTTTCCTTTCTAGGGTACCTTCTTCTTAAAGGTTTATACATGAAACATATTTTTCACTTTTTTTAAAACTTATTTTTCTAATTTTAAAGTACTCCCGAAAAAAAAAGTACTATTGAAAACGCTACACTTTTTGCAAGGTGTTTCTTGCAACAACCCTCCAAATTTTTCTTAGGCGGGCACAAGCAGAGCAAGTCTCTATAGAAGAAACACCGCACCTTCACCCAAAAACTTTTTTCAGGAGTCCCCTTGAATGACTCCAACAAGCTAAAGAGCTTCTGCGTATCCCCAATACTATCATTAACAAGCTTGATTATCGAAATTCCTTCGTTTATCAACTTCTTGTGTATCTTGGGAGTCAAAGCCGTGGTCTTCCCTTTTGGAGCAATGGATTGAGGATGATCGGAGTACAAGATATTGTTGTGAGTACATCAATTCTTGATGTGGTTGGTACTTGCCTTGGAAATGTTTGCATTTGAAATTGTTGAACAAATTTTGAATGTTGATTTTATCATGCTTACCACTATCTCTCCTTGTCTCCTTCCAACATTCAACACAAAAGATCTTCGCGGCTCCATTCACATTGAAATCTGATGTCTTCAACAACCATGGATTGTCCTCTTGTGAGAAGCACTTCAGATCCCTCTTCATCTTCTTGACTTGTTCCAAGTACACCTCCCATATCTCCTTCGACAAAAGTGTCAATTCAAGTTGGTGATCCAAAGAATCAGTACCAACTGATTTCCTTGAGACCCTAGAACTGTCGATAGGATCCACAATCTGCACTCCACCGTCTTCCTCTATGATTGACAAATGCATAATTCCTGAACACAATGAACTTTGCACAATTTCATCTTCAAGTCGACAACGTTTGGGATTTCCTTCACCCGTGCCCAGGACAGATAGAACAAAAACATTAGTTAAAACGTCTACCAAAGCTTCCATTGTCTATGGTGTTTGGTTGCGCTCTTCATTGTCCCAATACTCAAACGACCATCGCAAGGTGCCTTTCTCCTCAAGGTGAAGCCGCAGAGAAGCATAAGTTTCCTTTGCAAATACCTTCACCCTATTGTAAAATGTTGGAGGAGTGAAATCAGCCTCCATTGTCCACATTTTTACTTCAGTCGCCATAATACCTTAAACATCCAACCATGTCTGCAGAACAACATGGACTTGTAAGTTATCCTTATTGTAGTCAAATAATACTTTTGAATTCAACAACAACAAAGTAGAAACATGCAATATTATGCGGAGAATCACGCATCTGTTTTCAAAAGCAAAATCACAACAATTCTAATTGCAGTAGCACCCTAAATCACTAGAAGAAAAAAGTAGAAATCCCTGTTTATTTCAACAAAACATGTCAGGAAAATTGTTTTGAGTCGACTACAACTGTAAGCAGTTTTGCAACGCAGGAAAAACGACTACGACTACAATTGCGTTGCTGAAAACGGAGAAAAAACGCAGAAAAACACAGAGAACGCATTTTTTTGTGTTTTTTTGTGTTTTTTCCGCATTTTCAGCAACGCAATCTCAACACAATCTTCCTGACGTGTTTTGTTGAAATAACAGGGATTTCTTCTAGTGAATTGTGTGGAACCACGACTGATCTCACAATTGTGTCCATGTCAATCTGATTAGAGAGGGACAAACAAACCCATATAGTCACCGTGTCCTGAAGCATTGAGAATCGGAGACCTAAACCTTACACCGAGTACTTTTCGACTACAATTGTAAGCAGTTTGCAACTTTCGTGCACAAAACAATTAGAATCCTATATTGCACACAAACTCAACAATCCAATGGTAGAGTCTTGGAACCCTAACAAGCAATGACAACTCATAATCATCCATCCGCAGGGAAACACTGTCAACAAGTTCATCCAGTACACTTGGGCCTTGGATGCTGGACTAGCAGTCTAGCTAGGAGTCCATTTACAGTTACAATTGTACAGGGTTACATAAATACAGTGTAGCACATACATATTTTAAGATCCTCTCCATTAAATTACTTGTAAGAAAAATTAAAAGCCCACATTTATAGTCTACTTAAATTAATTTTAATGGAATCCTTCACTTTGAATGTTGTCTAATGTAGTTGTAAAAAAATTATAATTTTTCCCTCGAATGAATTAAATCCTCACTATCTTCTGCCACACATCGTTTTTAAAATGCACTAAGTAACCCATCCATGACTGTTTAAGGATGATTTTGATATTTTTTGCAATATATCATGTTCATTTCCAATTAAATTGCTATGTTGGCCAATCAATAACAATTGACAATTATTTGATCTCTACATTGGGTAACAAAAAAACTACTTAAAAATATCTTGATGGTCACTAGTTACTGAAAAGCATCTTCAAAACTCAAAATTAAATGCAAATGCTATCTTTTGCCCCAATGGCAAGGATTTGGATAGTGTAAAATCCCATCACACCAATTTGAATGAGTGTTTGATCAACGGTGCTAGTATGTGAGCATGAAAGTGTGAGCATGTGAGCCTTGAGCATATAGATAAGTACGTATATGCAACCATTTGAAGGTGTTTATAACATAAACACCTATAATATAGGTGCTTATAGCATATATACACTATTAATATAGAAGATTACTATAGTATAGACACTTATATCATAGATGTATAGTCTTCTAGGCTCATAGGCTCACACTTTTATGCTCACATAATAGCAACCCTTAGTGTTTGATGAATATAATTTAAATAGTATAATTTTTAGGATGAAATGGAGATGAAATGAAGATGGATACCAAAAAAATTGAATGGATTATGAATGAACATAAATGGAACTTGGAACACAATTATATTGTTTGACAAAGTATGAGAATAGTGTATTTCACATTATATTGATTTTATATAAGTACTTTAATCCCTTGAAAAGACCCTTGGAATCCTTCTATATGATCCATATTTAACCTTATAATCATTCAATTCTGGTTTAATATATGAATTGTGATACATTGTTATTTATGTTCTATCATGATCATTACATTATTTTGTATTGAAAAGTATTTGGTCAATGTTTTTTACCACATACTATGAAATTCATAATATACTATACAGTCACAAAGGTCTTTCTAGTCCTTCAAGGGTTAAACTTCCCTATTTATGATTTTCAAATTCATACAAATTCGTGCTATTACTGTGGGGCACACTAACTGTTTTCTTATGTGTAGTTATTATGCCACAAAAAAAAGCCTTAAAAAAGAAATCACTGCACAACAGGTGGTTAGCCCCAACTAAATTCAACTAACAGAATAACGAACTTCAACAAACTGGCCCCACACTCCAGAAGCTGGAGCTCGCTCGGCGACAATCGGCCACAACAAAATTCTCAAACGTCAGTACAGTAATTGCTCTTCTCATGGCCAGCGATGGGGCTGCTCCAGTGTCCTCCCGCATCAGTAAGTGGTCTTCCCCTTTCATTTAAATCAACGGAATCACGCAATGCTATGTAGCAGCATTCAATCTTTTTGCCAACAGCTTCACATGAGAATTTCTCCTTGAGCAGCTAATTAGGGTTGCTACGGATTATTGTTGCCATGGACTGATGAATGTGTGTGTTGCCTGTGATTTGTAGCTGTTATTCGTGTGCTGGTGGCTGCTATGGGCGACAGTGCGCGATCCGTGCAAGAGGCGGCTGCGTTTGCACTTTGCGAGATTGCTCGACAGTGAGTGTGCTGCTGCTTCGCTCTGTTGTTGTGCATTACGTTTTAAAGTTTCAGAATCTGAATTTGAGAACTTTATATCTTGACTTCAATAAATGTTGCAAAGAGTTGCGTACTTTAGAATGTGTGATATGCTATTAGGAATGCTGAAGCTGTACTTGATTGCTGCGCCACGAGTTTACGAGCTGGCAAGCGGGTAGGCTGCGCTCTTTGACCTTTGAATATTATGCTGGAGCATTTCCTAAAGGAAAATGGAATGTTCTTGTTCTCCTGTTCGTAATTTAGCAGGGATTTGAACGCTTATAAAGTTCTCAATCACTGAATCTGTACTTACAGATTAAGAACAGAGTTGTTCAAACTAGAATCGAAAAACGTGCAGCGTAAGACAGTCAAAAACGCAATTGTGAGAAAGGGAATACTCTGTTTTGAAGTAACTAAGTCTAGAGTTGTCAGTGCAGGAAGTTTAGGAAAGGCACGATAGGTAGATGGGCATGCCGGTATATACGTGCGTAACGTCGAGACATCTTCCCGATTTGAGCATTATCTTACATTTGAAGTAAAATTCAGCTGTCGCTGATGATTGTTCTTGTGATTATGGGAATTAGGTCGTAAGTTATCGTGCCGGTTTGCTGCTTATCATGGCCTACACTATTCGGGAGATGAGCGAGGAACAGGTTAATTCAGTGCTGATGCGCACCACTGCCAAGCTTGCTATGGTGGAGTTGTCAGCAAACAAGGTACACTCGAATTTCGAAGGAGTCATTTTGCCATGCTTGCAAGATTGGCCTAATTCCCAGATTGAATTACGAGTAATCCTAGGGTCTTCAACTCTAAATCGGTACTTCTCTTTTTTTCATGCTTGAAACAGGAGGGAATTACAGATTGGAGAAGCGCAGCTTGTAATCTTCTTGTCGCAGTTGGATCGCGCTTACCGGATGTTGTAAGGTCCCTTTACGCTGTTATTGCTTAGTTGCCAAACTCCCTTCGTTGCTAGGATTTGTAGGAATTCTTTTTTAAAATGAAAGACTGTGATCTTTACATGCTATTTCAATCATATCAATTGTGATAGTTGCCGTGAATCGATACCGCCATCGTCCGCTTAGCTGAGGTCTTTGATTCCAGTACCCCTCTAGGCTGCTCCCTCGTTCTAGTGAATTAAATGTGTGTTTGAACAATGAGCTACAGCTTATGGACGAAACATTCAACCAACTCGCCGGAGGTGGAGTTCCTGTTTTAGGGTTGGTTCAGACATTGGCCGAGTTTGCGACATCTTATGGTAAACATATTTCTCGTCCTCCTTTCCTTTTCAAATTGGAACGATTCAAGAATTGACATTGACGATGAACTTAGAAAAACACTTAAAGGTCCTAGACTCATGCGTCAAAGATGCTAATCTCGAAGAAAACTCGAGCTACGTTGTTTGGTTTCGTACTTTGCCCTGTGTGCTACTCCACTCTCACTGGAAATCTGGATTGATCATGGAAGGTGTGCAGTTTGCCCCTCGGTTTAAGCATGTTTTATCCCGTGTGCTGCCGATTCTGAGTGGTATTAGAGACAACGAGCGGCGTCTTTTTGCGAAGGGTAAGTACACAGGAAATTTCCTCTCAGGTCTAGACTAGTGCTTTTAATTTTGTAAGATTTGGCATTCATTGACTGGATTTCATCGGCATTGTTTTCGAGTAGTTCTCTCCACGTTTGGATTCGTATCTGCTGCATTTCGAAGATCTTTTCTATTACTGAACTCGTTGTTTGTAAATCTATTTGCAGCATTTACGTCCTGGTGTGAAACCATGAACCATTGTCACGAAGTCTGTCCATCAAATTTATCACCTGATGTAGATTTGCAGTACGTCATTGAGCTCTCCAATTTGGATAATTCAGAAGCATATAATTGTCCAAATATATGTTCGGAACTCACTCATATATGAAAGCGCCATGCTCGGTGAGGAATGACACGTTGCTCAATACAACCGCATTCTCTTTATTTCTGCAGGGCGCTACTGCACCAAGCATTTGAACTTATGCTGGACGCCTGGGTTATGTCCCAAGATGCTGAGGTGGGATTGGAACATTTTTAATAAGATGTATGTTCAGAAATTTTGGACAAAGTCTTTCTTTGTTTGTAACTTAAATCCTTATATTACTCTGATCGGTTCAACCTCGACTGATTATAACGTGAGGACCCTGTACTTTGGGAGACCCTTTACGTGGATGCAGGTTCGGCTAGAAACTGCTGAGGCATTAGGAAAAATGATGGGTCTAGTTAGCAGATCACACCTCATTTCAGCATTGCCTAGACTCCTTCCGTCCATTTTGGCAGTGTGAGTTGCCAAGCATCTGTAGACGTGTATTTGCGTAGTTATGCTCGAAACATGCACAGTGATCTAAGAGTTAACCTCATTGAATTTTTAGTTTGACTTTGCAGTTGCAGAAAAGAGAAGGACAACCCCCTGCCAGCCACATCAAGTTTGCACACAGTCCTGTTTCTTATTCTTGTGAATGATGGTGGATCACCATTGATCGATTTCCTGGTAAAGCTTTTAACCAGGTGGAGCCTGACGTAGCTGTCACCTATGAATGTCACCAAATATTGCACAGATTGAGAAATTTGCACTTATAATTCAGCGGGCACGGTTTTCATTTCAGAATGGTCGCCATTCTCATATACTATGACGTTTTTTTGTACTTTAAAATCTCACTGCAGATTATTTTCACTCTTGGAGCCCTGCATTGGATCTGTACATTTCAATAAGGATAACAGTAAAGCTTTGGTGGCAGGCTCTGGCTCCTGCATTAAGTTTATTGCTTCCGAAAGCTTATTTGACTGTGAAGAGTGGAAGTAACAGAACATTTAGCGCCCAAATGAAGGTACATATCTGAGATATTGTCCTCAAAACATTTTGATCATAGGAGCCTATGGGCGCAAGAAGATGACTTTAGAATTTCATCCTCTTACTATGCATCACACCGTAAATCTGCCTCCTGGAGTTTGTCAGAGATGTGAGTTTGTCACTGACCCAAGCATTCAGCTTTGTCACACCTCACTGTTGAGACGACTTCTCCTTGTTACAGCGTAGTAACTTCGATTAGCTGGCATGACTTTGCACGAGTTGGAAAGGAGCTGAGAAGGTCTGCCACATTTTTTAATGGATTACTTACATCTGGATTGTCTTTCGAATAGGATGGTCCACACTAAAATCTGAGCCCTAGATGCTTGTTGGATACTCGACATCTATATGGAATGTCGATTGTGGTGTCGATCTATGCTGGGTTGACAATATGTTCACACCGCCCGTTTCCATGGCACATTGTAAATTTGCAGAATCACAATGAGGTTCTTCGCTGCTTTGTCACAATAAGAATGGCGTACCCTTCTGAAATTTTCAATTATCTGTTGCATGTAAGTCATTCTATCTAGATTCTCCTGCTAAGTGAATCTTCTTTGACCTTGTACATGAATTTATCAAAAACTCCAGCTAATCATCTCGATCAACTGATGCCCCTCTCTTAAAGAAAAGCAAACTCAGGTTTAAGAAATATGCAGTCTTGTGCCAAGAATTACCAAACTCTACTGCCTTACAATGTACATAACGTCTATTAGTTTGGATATTGTTGCAATTGGCGCACACAGAGGTTTTACAAGATCATTTTGTTTGTTTTCAGCAAATTCGTACTCAGGAGAGCTGTATCCAATTGGGCATACTATCAGTCTGGAAACACCTAATAATCAGGTTAAACCCATCTCTTTAACCCGAACTTGGTCGCCTTTCGTATATAAAAATTTGACCTCGACAGGGACTGGCTGAAGTGAAACAGAGAGACGACCAATTCACTGCTCTCGTCATGCGCAGACATTCAGAGCTATGGTTCTTCAGAAGAAGTGAGATTGCTGAAGCTGTGAAGTATCTTCTCCATAAACGAGACTTGAAGATGAGAAAGTCCATTGCGGAGGTGCTACTATGCATGAATATTTCTGAACTCTTTTTATCCTTTTTTGCGTTCTTCATGTCTAAAAATAGTATGACAATAAACTGAAGTGAAAAATAAATGGTTTGAGCATATTGTGGAAACCAACAATACTTTGACATAAGTTTTTCTGCTAATATACTGATCTGCCTCGTTGCAGTTAATTGTATGCATGGCCTCATGCGGGTACCTTGATAAAGAGACCAGTGCAGCGTATATCGAATTTCTTGTGAAGCAATGTGTATTGTCGGATACAAAGAAGAGGCCCTCTGAAGGTGATTGTGCGTCTGCTGAGAAACCAAATGCGTCTGAACCTCCTGCCGATGTAATCTTGGAGAAAGTATGAATCATCTTTATTACATGAATTGCAAACATGTTGTCTGCACACGGGAACAATCAAGAAATTTGGTTTTGAGCATATTGAATTTTTACCCTCGGCAGTTTGTTGTAGTGAAGGTATGCTTGTCTATTTTGTAAGGATTTCGGAAGACATGTGAGTTTCCAGGAGTTACGGCGTGTTTGCGAGACAGGGTTGCTTCTTCTGGCGGGCACTGATCTTGCTTCGGAGGTATTGTTCTCGTCATAACGTTTGATTAAACTTCTGATGTCCTGTAATATGGCCACGGAAAGCTTAGTGCTTTATTACTGCTAGGTCTGTTCACGATTCTCCTCTAGAGGAAAGTTTGAAGGGTGCTACTTTTTGTATACTGAGAAGTTGATGTTTTTTCCAGGTTGTACTGTGGCCATTTCTGTTGAAGATGCTTATGCCAGTAGAATACACAACATCTCTTGCTACTGTAAGTATAGATCTTGAACATGGATCATGTAAGAGCTTAGAGACACGTCTTGCTTGTCTTGATTTCATAAAAGTAAATGCTCTCTCGCCACTGCTTCTTACCCCGAATGTTTTATGCAGGTGTGCAAGTGCATAACTGAAATACTGAAACATAAAATCTCTAGAGGAGAGAAGGTTTCTGTTGATTACACGACGTCTCCAAGTATTCCACAACCAGAGGTTTGTACTCAATTAATCACTTTTAATGGCTTTCAATGTTTTTAATTTGGAATCCTACTATATCCATGTCCAGTTGTAGATTCATCAAGGCCATTTGAAATGCAGGAACTCCTTGCTCGTCTCCTCTTACTTCTTCAATATCCACTGGAAGCAGAACTTGCTCCTAGAGTGCTGATTGTACGAGATAATACGCGCTTTTATAATTTTGTATATTCGCTCCTGTGAGATTGTCCATTGGAATACGTTTAGCTGACAATTTTCACATACGCATTCCATAACATCTGAGACTCTGTCTAACCAAACTCTTTCTCTGGATGTAGATCCTGGACTATTTGGGGCCGATATTTCCTACAGCCGTCGTGCTCCTCTGGGAAGTGCAGGTCTGTAGTTGCCCAAGTCTTGGCTAGTCATAGTACAAGTTACACATTTTAGAAATGCAATTCCCGTAAATTTTTTCTCAATGAGGGTATTTTTGGGTGCAGTTTTGCCCAATTCGCGAGTATAATGAGAAGTTCTACTTTCGGGAGTCTAAATCATTTTTATGTTTTTTTGGTAAGCTTTAGATTCCCAAAATGAAGGCTTACATCAATGATATTGACCCTACCTCCTGGCAACAAACAACTCGGGAAGACATGATTCTGCATGTAAGAAATGGGTTCTTCATGTCCTTACTCT
Organism: Thuidium tamariscinum; assembly: GCA_947034885.2. Lineage (NCBI taxonomy): Eukaryota > Viridiplantae > Streptophyta > Bryopsida > Hypnales > Thuidiaceae > Thuidium > Thuidium tamariscinum. Next base: position 31,213,660 of record OX344749.2, on the reverse strand, counting down.
CGAATTATAGATTTCTAGACTACGAAATGATTGTCATTCGTAACTAGTTTCATTCTCCACTCATCTGAATCAGGCTGGTCTGTTTCCGCTCTCTGATTCTTGTACAGTCTGAGTGTGCAGTTGTTATCCGATCTACTTGGTGTTGTACATGATCCGGAGTGGATAATGTCATTTGGAAATGCAATGGCTGCTCATTATAATCTGTATACAGACAACCAGCAAATTGCACTGCTACACAGGTATGATATCTAGTACATACTGGATGTAATCATGCACTACATTGAAAGAGTTATCAGGCATTGAATAAAGAGAGAAAATTTTGAAATATGAAAAAACAAACTAACCGGCAATGTCGAGCAGGTGCATGGGAACTGTTTTACGGAAGGTTGATAATGAGGTGTACGTGCGACAGATGATCTCTCTTATGTATGAACGGGCTGATATATCAAATGAGACAAATAGAGAGGGTCTTGCCACGGCAATGGGTCTGGTACCAAGCTCGCTGTTGCCGTACTGACGATATTAATGTTGTTTCAATGATGCATTTTAATATGTTTCATTCGAAGTGGAGGTGTTTCTCGTTAGATGAATTGATGATAATGACCCTTGTGGATGTTGAAACCTTCTGTATCAGGTTGCTTCTGCACATCTGGATGCTGTGTTGGAGAAGCTGCAAAGAATTCTTGACAGTCAAAAACGTAGTGGTTTCCAGAGGTACTGATAACTTGTCTTTTTCGTGAAACACGACTTCATTACGTTGAGATTGCTTCTGGGAATGTGATATTTGTTTTTCTCCACCTTGGTATTAAAAATAGGGGATAAAAATTCTTGTGCCATGAATGATTGTAGACTTCTATCAAGGTTTTCCAAGCATCAGAATACTAGAGCAGTTGACGATATTTACGCAACATTGGCACTTATGTATGGATACGCTGCATCTTATGCACCTTCAAACGGCATTGAAGCTCGAATTGAGACGCTTGTGGTAAACACTCACTTGCTATTGCAGAAGTCACTCATCAGCCGCCACCTGTAGCGCATCCCAGATTCACTTCGAAATAGCTGGGTTCAATTTTGTATGCGTGCGGATTCTAGAGAGAATCACCGTTTCTAGTGAATGAGACCCACCGTCAGCCTCATGAGCAGGATATTATTGTTCATTTAGCTTTGCCAACGTCAAATTTGATTCAGTGCTGCAGTCTTGTTTATTTGTAGATTTGTGGATGTTTTGAGTTGAAATGTTTACTTGCTTCTTCTAAGTCGATCTGCAAGCCATCGGTAACAGAGTTTTCGACAATTTTCGATAATCTCCTACCAAAAACTCAGGCTAGGTATTCCATTAGTGTACTTGCAGGGAAGCAATATGCTTAAGAGTTTATTGAAGGTCAAAGCTCAATCAGCCAAGCAGGCTGTTGTAACTGCTATCAACCTCTTAGGTGTGTAAACTGTGGATTCTCCTTGAATTCTCGCTAATATACTTATATTATATAATCTCCTTTCTCGTTGTGTGCAAATCAGGAGATACCAATGTGTTCACTGTGATCTGAGATTTGTAATCAAACCTCCTCTTGCAGGCCAAGCGGTCATCAAAGCTGCTAAAGCGGGAACAATATTTCCACTGAAGAAAAGGGATGTAATGTTAAACTACATTATTTCTTTAATGACCACAGAGGAAAAGAACGCTTTGAACCTTGATCTTCTGCACACACAGGTAGTGCTGCTTAGGAAGTTTTAAAAATTGCACATCGCTCGTATTTCTCTCTTCCTCGAATGATACCCAGTATACATAGCCTGCAGTGAACAGTGAAGACGGCAATGACACAGTCTGAAATATCCAATGAGATGCAGGAGATGGCGTTGAATGCCTGCAAGACATTGGTATCTGTTGATCCCAAGCTGTCTCCGGCAATGCGAGACTCTGTCCTCCAGGCATGTTATTCTTTTCTTTGATTCGATTGTTTACATCAGATACAATTTTGAGGAAATCGTCACATCGGAATGCCGCAATGGAAGTTGAGAGAACATTGAGAGTGGACTGGCATGAGCAAGAATTTTGTTTTGTGGAAGTGATGTTTTAGACCCTCAGAGACCAGAAAGGGTAATAGAGGGTACTATTTTACTTCACTAAGAGATTAAATAATCGAGATTCAGTTTAGGCATGCTCAAAAACACGCTCTAGTTCTGAGGACATCATTATTAAGAGTACTGACTGTGTTCTAGCAGACAACATTCGACTTCTTCACCTTGCCAAGTTTGGTGGCAGTGAGTGGCCCATTGTTCACCAACTTAACCAGTTTCTTGTGTACCATTTTGCGCACCAGGTACTTCATGATACGTTCTTCAGACATTCAGTATTGAGCCATCAGAATAGTGATTGCGAGATACAGAGATTCACACATTGATGAAGACATTGATTGCTGCTTGTAGTTCTACCTAATGATAGAATGTACGAGAGTCTGAATAGGCAGCTTTGTTTTCGCTGATCTTTACCTTGTTGGATAGTTGGTGTTGAATCTTCTTATCATTTTTCCTTATTTTATTCACATTTTCTTAAGCAAGTCATGTTGTTTGAGGTTTCAATCCATGACTGTGCTAACACTATGAAATGTGTATATGACCTCGATTGGTGTCCCAGTGGTGACGACGGAAAAAGTAGAGCAACACAATTGCAACTTTTACTCAAACGTCTTGATCAGTACGCATTTTCATCAGAAGAGTGCGAAAGGAAGAGGGCAGTTCGTACAGTGTTGGCACTTCTGCATCATTTTCGGGACCTCTGTGCACCTGGAAGTTGTAGCTTAGGCTACAATGGTAGCTGCATGCACCTCCAATCAACATCGGACATTGGTGAGAGTGGCATTGCTGGCGTGTGTTGCATGTTTACCTGTTCCAGAGTATCAATTCTACGACTTCCTAGGCTTAGGGGATCTTCCATTTCAGTGCACCACATGCACTTGTTTCGGACGGATGCTCTATACAATGCGCGGGCGGGTTCTGCTTTAGCATATTGCGAATCTTTTGGTTGGGGCCGTCTTTGGGAGATGAGCATTTCCCCAGTGCCACGAAAAAATGGATCTCCTATCTCTTCATCTGGTGTTATTGTTGATTATAGCTGAATATGAATGCAGCGGAACGTGCGACTACATGGCTGTAATTTTTTTGCTAAGTGGTGTAGAAATTCTTACCGGCACAAATGTAAAAATAACAACTGCTTTTGGGCAGGTAACCCTGCTCTGCTTCCACCACGCGAGGTCTTGAGGGTGGGGGAAAGAGTCATGTCTTACTTGCCCCGTTGCTGTGATGCGTCTCCAGATATCAAGACTTTAGCTGGTCAGGTGATAGAAATTCTCCCTCGCTTTCCCTACCTTTTTCTATTGGGTTTGAGGTGACAATATGGCTTCAGACTGAGGAGGCTGTGGAAGAGGCGCTTGGATGCATGATTTGACCAGAATTCTGATGTTGTGATTGGAACAGATAATAACAATGCTGTGCGTTATCGTTCAGCTAATTCCCGATCCAGTTGGGGCTAAGAATACAGAGGGTAGTAAGGCCTTGAGTTTGGCCTTGTCTGCTTTGCAAGACCTCACTGATAGTGCTAAAGGGGTGAGTTCTTCTATAATTGCGGACACTGAGCACCTATACCGGTGCGTAATTCGCATGGTTCCGTCAGAATGTTCATGGGCGAAGGGAATGCTACTGTTGCCTTGCTTTCCACGTAGATAAGCTCACAAAGCCTACTTTTTTCATAAATCTCTTTGCAGGAAACAGAGGAAGGTGAAGTTACCATGCTTCAACGCGTTACTGATGTTGTCGTCAATCTTCTCAACATTCACGAGGTAAACTCAAAAAGAACTCCACTTTCTGAACAATGACGTCCAAGCATTCTATTGCTGGACAGTTGAGTAATTAGTATCGATTGTTATTCATGTCTCTAGTACGTCCTCTTTTCTTTCGAACTTGTTTCTGAGTAAGCTAGCTTTTTGCTCAAAATTAGCTCTGGGGCAATGGTTCAGGTGGTCGCGGCATTGAAAGGATGTAGAACAGCCGTGTGTGATAAGATCTCGCAGTCTGCTCAGGGGGCAATAACTGCTGTTACCCAGATTATATGCTCCCGAGGTTGTCAACTACGAGAAGGAGATGTATCCAGGTAAGGACTTCTGGAAATGCTTGCCCCTGGTGCTTGGCTTCTGATCCGAGGTCACCAGTTCTTACTGCTCTTGATTCGGGTTGCGTGCTAGGATATCCCGTACTTTGTTGGAAGCTGCGACAGCTCAATACGATAGGCATCAGCAAATTCTGGAAGTCGTAAGTTTCTTTCGTTTATCCTATTACAACTTTTTAACTTCGATATGTTGACCATTCTATAATCAAAAGGTGAAAACATCCCGCACTTGTAACGACTACCTCTCCGCACTTAGGGGAAAGAAAGAACCTCGTTGGAGTTCATGCATGTGGACAACGAAGGTACTGAACATTGATTGGAAGTCGGTTTATTGTTCAGATGTGCAGCCTTGCAGAAAGTTCAATCGCAAAGGTGGTTTTTTCGGAGATAGTCTCTGCAGCAGAAGTAGAATGGATCAGTGACGAGAGCAAGACGAAAAGCTGGCCAGTCAAGCAAGCAATCCTCGTGAGTCTAATTTCAGTCAACTAGATGCCTGCATTGTGTGCCAAAGATGTCTGGTATTTCAAGATCGAAAGTTTTAACTACTTCTGGTAATGATTGTCCCTCAGGAATTCGTTTAGACTCATGTTCCTTATGTTAGATTTGGTGGAAATATTAAGGATATGTGGTAATTTGAGATTCATGTTCAAAGCTTGTGTGCGGCATGTTTCAATTACTTGCTTGGCAGGCTATTGTTTATAATAAAAATTTATCAGTCCCATTCCTGGAGTATCTTGTGGACATACTTGACCTTGCCCATGTTTCCGGAGAGGATGATCCTGATCAAGGCAACATTTCAGACCACCTGACCTTGCCTTTGAGTCTAAGCCGACGGCCACAGGCGGCAACTCTTGCCCTTCAGGCGGTTTGTAGGTACGTAGAACTTCATGGAAGAAATACATCAGATGTGGCAGACTTGAGGGTCACGAACACTTATCGTCCGTCACTCAGTAGTTATGGTTCGTTATAATCTTGCAGGTTCTACTTTGAGTAGTTCATGGCAGGAATCCATTGAACGGATAGCTCTCTTGATTCTATACATCCATTGGACTGAGAAATTCTTAGGCAATACATTGGGTATAAGATCTTCGAGTAAAAAATTGAAGAATAGGTATCCTCTGATGAATGTTTCCAATTATAACCTGTCGAATGTGCCAGTTAAGAGACTGGTTGTTGGAAATCTGGACAGGTGCGAAAATGATTTAGTGAAGCAGGCAGTCAATCAGTGCTATCCAAGAGTGCTGTTCGCTCTGTTGTTGCGCATTGGAAGCATACAAGAAACAGTTAGTACCGACAGGCAACCAGTGAGGTAGGTCTTGTAGTAGTTTTCCTTGTGGACTATCACGTGTATTCCACAATACTAGACGCTGCCTCACCTTTTCTCGTCAAGTTGGACACGACACATCTCATTTTTTCTAGTGATAGTCTTGCTTCCAGTCAACAGTTTGTCTGGATGAACCTGTCATGCTGAAATCGTCATAAATTTTTGGGCGTTCAGGGACATGGTCGCAACTATTCACGCATTCTCTGAAACCGTAGAAAATGAAGACATGGGCAAGGTATGAATCTATGCGATTCTACACAAATGTACATAGTATTAAGATACATGTGCATGGTTACCTTGGAGCAAGATTATATATATGTTGACTAGGTAAAGTGTAAGCCAAGATTTACAGGTCGATGCCGAAGGTTATGTACTTTGACATGTATCATTAGCTGTGGTAATTACTATCAGTAGTGATGAATTCTTCCGGCTGATCATGTTCTTACACATTCTTCTAGATATCAATTCAGGAGGCTTCGATGACATGAAAGTTATCACTAGTTGACAGCCCAACTGGACCTTTGTTACAGGTCCTGTTCACCGACGGAGAGCAGCGTTTGAGTGGGGAGCGCTGGACCGAGGCTATAGAAGAAATTGCCTCGTTCTCATCCCGAGAAAGGCCAGAAGAAGTAAATCGTAGCTATAATTGATTAACATTTGAGATGTTTGAAGATTCAATTAACATTTGCGAGCTTTCGTTCCAAAATAGGGTTCAACCATTTAGTAGTTTCTACACATGACGCTTTTGAGTAGGTCGCCGTTCGATTAAGATTGTACATGTTCATTTTTTTCTGAGTGCAGGTGCCCAAAATGTGCACACTTCTTTGGCCAGCTTTGGAGATGCCCCTAGATTGCCAGCGTGCTGCTGCCGCTGCAGCTCTCTCTGGATTGGTCCAGTACTGGTATTTCCTGTTAACTACTATGCAGAGATCTGTTGTTGATTGTACGTTTCATTTTTCATTTGAGTGTACCTTATATTAGACTCAGGCTAATATATTTCATTTCATATGCATACAGTGAAAACACGGACGCCCTTTTGGGAACTCTTGTAGACGCTCTGAGCACACATACGAGCGACGAATCCCCTACTGTTCGACGATTGTGTGTGATGGGCCTTATTCAGGTCTGTCATACTTCTCAGCTACTACATTATTTTCTGTTATTGCTTCTCATAGTCCCATCAATATGAATTATTCCAGTGGTCGTTCATAAATTATAACCAGTGAGGTACTGTTTCTTTTTTAGCATTCACCTGGCCTTCTCATTCCCTGTTCTTAAGAACCGAGCACCTATTTTTTTCATTACACTATGTTGCTAGTTTCTTGAATTGAGTGAAATTCTTCACAGATGGTTAAGAGGGGAGTTACCAAGTACGGATCGCAAGCTTTGAATGTGATTGTTGCTCTGCTGGAAGACAATGAAGACGAAGTGGCAAATGCAGCTGTCTGCGGACTTTCACCAGTAAGTCAGCTGAGTAAACTCGATTCTGGAAATATGACAATTGCTGTCATTTCCATTTATTGCTGTAATGGAATTGATATATCTCTGATATAATTCTGACATACACTGATAGCTTTGATCTCCAGGTCGTCCAGGTCGTAAGTTCGGAGATTGTGGCTCCAATGCTGCTGAATCTTTGTGTGCGGTTAAGCTTTCTGCAGGTAAGACGAACCATTGCAACCCGGTTTACAAGGCATGTATCAGTTTATCTGTAGCCTTAATCAACTAGTAATCAACTTAACTTTTCAAGTCATGTAATAGACCCGACCTATGGAGATTACACGAGCTGCAGCATTTGAGACTCTCGGATCTCTGAGTACATTTGCCACTGGTGCTCAATTTGATACTTTCATGGAGCAGGTCAACAGTCACCAATCCCTCCATGCTTCGTGTAGCTTTTCCAATAACATTATTTGACAAGCTCACCTCCAGAATCTTCTTCATGATCTCATCTAGGTTCTGATCATTCTAGCTGACAAATGCTTGGAATTATGTGTGTGTTTTTTCAGATTCATTCAATCCTGCCACGCTTGGTGTTTCATGTCAATGACGAATCCCCTTTCGTGTCACAGGCTTGTAAAGTGAGTTCAAAATTTCTCTATTCTTCAGCTGTACATACTTGGCTTTTATATATGCTATCGCCGTAATTTCATCTGTGGGCTGGAGTATGGTTGATCCCGTCTTTTATTAAATATTTTTCTTTAAATATTACTACGATCTTACATTCTTACGATCTACTTCGTGTATCTGCTCAGAACGCCTTGAGAAGTATATCACCATTATTACATGCTCAAGACATTAGAGCACTGGCTAATTTGCGTACGTTTGACTTCGGTCGAAGGTATATGAGCACTTTGAATTTCACGGTTTAATTCTAGAGATTGGAAATGAATTACATTAGTAACCAAGAAAAATTATGGTGATAAAGTGGGTCCAGGACGGTCCTGCAATTTTTTGGTAGTACCCTCAGTACCAATATTCTCGAAGAATTTGTGTCCTCCTGTGTTAAATGATGATTGAGAAATATCACTACCAATTACGTCCTCTAGGGTCCTGTACAAGTGCGTCAGGTTGCGGGGGCACTTTGGTACAGCTGACATACGTGTCCATATGAAACTTACAGTCTGGAGTACGACGATTTTGTCAAGGAATTTGTGAACCATCTAATGCTGCAATTTGGTGACAAAGTGGACGTCTACGTTGGTTGTGCAATTCAGGTAAGTTTGCAATATCTGCAAGTCGTAACTTGAACGGATCGTTCCTCAAATCAAAATGACGTTAGGAATCAGTCATTAATTTGAATCTCCATTATAATTTGACCTTAGTTGTCAAATCCGTTTACCTCGTTTCGATCCTTGCAGCTCGTATCTCTTGAAATCACTATTGAGCCCTAATCAGAAACCCAGTGCATTGATGTCCCATATTCGATGCTAATGTCATTCCTTGAATAGTGCAGGCATTTGATAGCCCATGGCCTATAATCCAAGCAAATTCGGCCTATTTCTCTGGCTGCCTTTTATCTCAGGCGAAAGATACAAAATGTTTAGCAAGATACTTGCCGCAGGTTTGCTGGCTATACCTGGTATTAATTTCCATCACTCCATATGCTGAGTAATGTACTGTACTGTACAGTGAGTATGAACTTACTGTACCTAATGAGCTAGACTTTTCTACCACCTGTAGCTCTTTTCTCTTTTTTTTAAAATTTGGTTTATTGTGTTCTGGATCAGGTGTCTACTTTGCTTATGAAGATGACAGCCAATTCTCCAAGTGCTCTGGTTCGAGCGAAGTCCACGCGAGCTCTGAGTCTTATTTTGAATGACATGGAGGTCTCCAGTTCCTGATCGGTGCTGACTAATGATAATTTTACTGTAACGTCCAGCTTACATATCCTGGGATCCTTGACTCGTCACTCACAGGGTGAGTGAACCCTGAACTCCGTCAATGTCATCGGTTACTTTTATTAGGGCACGGTGACCCTACGAATTTTGTGCAGACCTCAGGCAGGGTCCTTGCATTTCTGCGGAATTTGTGGGACGATTGTAACGCCTTGTTACATCGTGGCCACTTCACTCAACTAGGTAAACGCATAAATCATACGGAGTATTACCAAGTAAATTGAGATGCAGTAGTTAATTATTAGTGCACAAAATAGTATATACTGTAGGTTCACAAATCCCAGAAATTTACATAATGCTTTAAAATCCTTGGTATGTTCTGGCTGCATTCGGTATAAGATTTTCATTCTTCAGAATCTTCAAAATATGTAAGATTTCTTTCAAGTTTGTGGATTTCTTCCAAACATGTGGATCTTGTTGTGGTATAATATGGTTTCTACCTGATTTTTGGATTTTTCCAAGGCATATGGATCTTGTGAGTTATGGTCCGAAATACTTCAATTAACCAATTTGGTAAACCAATTTGGAGCTCAGGTAGGAGGTTCGTAAAGCACCCATTCATGAGCTGGAAATTAATTTGGGGAGGTGAGGTAAGACTTAGACTTGATATTTTCAGTATACTTTCAGTAAATTTTCCTTGAAAGGCAAATAGAATTGACATCTAATCCAAGTTATTTTATATTTTTAGAACTTCATGAAATCAAATATGAAATTTTGAAGTTGAAATGTCATGGTCACTAAATGTGTACACTTCTTGAAATGCTTAGTATTTGTACATTGATGGTACAATGAGAAACCAAAACATACAACTAATGTACATTTCAGGAAGTAGACATTTTTAACCCAAACACTTTCCAAACCTCCTACCTTATAGCCAAGTAGTAGCCTCTATTACTTTCACCTTCAACATTATGATGTTGATCATTTGGATGTTCATAGGCTATGTCACTATGTCACACCCATAATATTCTTCATCATTTTATCCTCCTCTTCTACTTTCAAAACTAGCTCCCTCCCCCTTTTACAAGAGAAAATCAATCCTACAACATAACTACACAAATTACTTAGCAAAGGAATATCAAAATCTATATTTGCAATTTGAATCAAACACCTTCTCTCAACAAAATTCATGATTGCTTTCAATTGTTGTTTGTCATCCAATTTTTGTTTTGCAATAACTTATGCCATGTCCTTGTGTTTGACTGTGGAAAGATGGAAGCTTGTAAAGAAATTAGAATTATGAAATTTTGAAGAACTTGATATTACCTGCTTTCTTTCAACTACCAATCAAACAAGGCTCTAGTAGCACTAGGTGTCCAATCCTAGGAAAAAAGTTGGGAGCCAATTAAATCTAGACCCAAACTTCTAGCTACTACCTCAAATAATCACCAAGCTCCCAAATTCCTAATCCAATAGTATTCAATTCACTAGTTTGCCTCTATATGGTTGTCAAGTATTACTTGGCATCTTAGAGCATTGAATTGGGCTTCTATCTCTTACTCATCTTCCAATGTGAGCAAACAAAACATCCTAAGAAAATCACAAAAAAAAGTTCAAAAATATATTAGATCAAGGTTTGAAATATATCTTTGCCCCTTGACTCTCTTTTGTCTCCATTGATCTGACATTGAGAATCACGTCAAAATTGTTGTTTGGCCTCTTTTTGTCATCACTATATAGGCTACTAGTTAACATTAGACCACCTTTTGCATCTTTCATTGCCTAGAGCATGCAATGGTGGTAAATCTAGGAATTGCCTCTATATAGTTGTCAAGGGTGATTGCATGAAACACTTGTACTGCTGTGTTGTATCATGTTTTGTGGTGACTAGTTTTTTAGCCATAACTTTTGTTTTTTAGCTCCAAATGATTCAAATTTTTTTAAATGGGTACTCATAACTATTATACATCATTCAAAGTTTTTGAGGATTTAAAAAAAATATTTTACTATTTTTAAATAGCCCCCGATTTTTTGTCACACATTCCAATTTAGGGGGTTTTAGTACTATTTAGAACCCAAAAAAATGAATTTTGATCTGAAATTTTGAGAGGATGTTTTCTTAGTAGAATTATAGCTTATCTCAAAAGGAATTTCAAAAATAGTCATTTTCATGTGGTGTAGAAGTCTACAAAGAGACCTTTTTTCTGCTTGCTTTTTGAAATGTGTAAAACATTTTTTTGGTGATTTTCTTGGTCAAGCCTTATCACCAAAAAGTCTCCTCAAATGGAATATTTTTATTTTTATTTTAAAAAATGTTTCTTATTTTTTATTAATTAAAACATTGAAGTATGTATTTTCTTCACCGGAATTCTATGTGTTCTATGTCCAAAATTCTAGTGAAGAAAAATACAACTTTAACATTTTAATTTGTAAAAAATAGAAAAAACAAATTTAATGAAATCTAAAAATTGGCCATTTGAGAAGACTTTTTGGTGATAAGGCTTGACCAAGAAAATCACCAAAAGAATGTTTTATATGTTTCAAAAAGCAAGTAGAAAGAAGGTCTCTTTGTGGACTTCTACACATCAAAAAAATGACTATTTTTAAAATTCCTTTGGAGATAAGCTATAAGTCTACTAATAGAATATCCACTCAAATATTCAGCTCAAAATTCGGTTTTTTGGGTTCTAAATAGTACTAAAAACCCCACAATGTCAAAGTGTGACAAATTAACAAAATTGAATTTTAAATATCAAATGATTTTTTTAAATTTGTAAAAAATAAGGATAATAATGTGAGTCAAGATATCTAGGAATAATTTTTTTAATTTGGGCAATTAGTTTTTTATTCAAAAGTTAGAGCCATCTTAAAGCAATCAACTCAAAAAAACGCAACAAATAGTACAGGTGTTTCGTGCAGTCACCCTCAAGTGTTGAAAAAATATTTTTAAAGAAGTTTTTTGAGCTACTTGGGCTATCCAAAGATCAAAGAAAATCACATATCATGCAATAACTTTTCAAGTATGTAGTCAAATGTTATGAAAACTATTGGGCCTTAAAGCTACTCTTTGGATACATGTTGTGTGAAAATTTCCAAAAAAAATAAATATAACTCCATTCATAGTGAGCTACATAAAATCGCTATATTGCCAAAAAATGCAACTTGATCCTTTAGGGATTAAAGGAGAGACATTCTATGCTTGAATTTCACAAGCAATGTAACAAATCATATCCATATTTTGAATGGATATTATTGAGGCAATAACTCCCTCTTTTGAGCCCATTGTGTGTAATGGACTCAAACAATTAAAAATTTTCAATTATTTTCACCACTACCTCCACCCCCAAATCTGATTTAAATATTAAATTAAAAATTTTAATAATGTTGATTATGCCTATATTCCCCACTGCCCTCTTATAATTTTGAGAAGGTGGGATTCTATACAATCACAATCAATATGGAACAACCAAAATGGCATCCGTATCCTTTTAGTGTATCCGTGTCAATATATTCAAAAATACATTTATGCAATTGCATTCATATTTGTATGATTGTATTCGTATTAATTTACCGTATCCATGTATACATTTGGTAGTTGTTGATTTTTCTTGGAGGAGGTAGGATTTTTTTGTTTTCCATTCCAACAACTCTTGATTTTCTGGAGGGGGGCAAGGGCAAAGAAATTGGAAACAAGGTTGATTGCCTCTTTTTGATACATTGTACATTGTGTGTGAGGGCTGGTGCATTTCAATTAATGTGCACACACACCTCCATTCACTCAAAAGACCCCCCATTAAATTTATTTAAGAATTATTTATTAGCCATCTTCCTCCATTTTTGTGATTAAATTTTTTTTGTATCAAAACATCCATCCCCTCCTCCTATTTGAATTTGAGGGAGCAATTCCAAGTTGCAAACAACATGGAATATGTTTGTATCCCATATCCCATACTTGTATTGTACCATATGTGTATTGTAGTTGTATCTATATTGTTCCATATTCCATATATTGTACCATGTATCCATATTTGTATTCATATCCCAAATACATGTTTATATCCATATTTGTATTTCTTATTTTTCCATATCAATGGCAAATTAAAAGGAGGGGGGGATTTTCTCAATAAGGAGATCAAAGGCTCTCATTTTTTTGGTTAATGGGAGGTTGCTAGTTGTGGGTGCCATCTTTTGAGTGGACAATAAGGCTAAAATGCTGTGAATTCAAAATGAAACAATGTGACACAATGCAATGTGACGAAAAGTGGCAGTCACTGCTATTTGATTAATTTTCCTACACCCCCCTCCAAAAAAAATCAATAGCCGTTGGATTTGAATTAAAAAAAATTCCACCCCCCCCCCCCTCTAAGAAAAATCAACAACCATCGGATATTGATACAAATACCGGATACAAATATGGATATTGAATACAAATATTGAATACGGATATAAATACTAAATACAAATACAAAATATGGATATGGATATATAATATTGGTACTAGTATTGAATACATGTACTAATACTTAAAATTGAACATTGATATTGTATATGGATATGGTATACGGATACGGTACATGGGATATCATTTATCCCATATTCTTTCTCTCCTATCCCACCCTCTGAGAATTATAAGAGGGGGTGGGAGGAGAGGAGGGGGGAGGGGACGGGGGTTAAAAAGTTTAAAAAGTTTAATATTTAAAGTTTAATGTTTAAATCATTAAATCAGATTGGGAGGGGGGAGGTGCTAAATTTTAAAACTTAAATTTTTTTATAGTTTTTGTGCTCATTGTGACACAATTTGTCACAATGACAATGAGCTCAAAAGAGGCAATCACTATGCAACTATGCAAATGAATGCCAAGGCAGATTAAAAAATATTTGAATTCTAAACTCCAATGCTCCTTGTACACATTCCCAATGGAGTTGTCATTAATCTTAGCTTGGAGCAACCACTGAATTGGCCACTCAAAGGTGGCAATTGCAAATTTAATGAATGACATTAAAGGAGGAGGCTCAATAATGGACCATCTAAGGGAAGAAGGTTCTCTGTGTGGAAAAGGGTGGTAGCTGAGAGTTTGGAAAGATATGGCAGGGAAGGAGAAATTGAAGAGGATTTGGAACGAATTTTCAACATATTTTTTTAGTCACAATGAATTTTAAAAGCATAATCATAGTTGAACTACCTTAGGTCCTTATTAGTGTTCCCAGACAGTATTAGTAATGAAAACCAAGAATGATGTAAATAGTGCAAGTGAGGTCCACAATGCTTCAAGAGCATGCCTTGAACACTCTGCATAGAGTCTTAAAAGCGTGCACCATATCTTATGTAAGGAACACCAAGCATGTACAGCCACCTCATATGCATATGTCAGTTTGCAGAATTTAAAAAAGAAAGAACTGTACATTTCTACTTCTAGTAAAGACCACTCATTACAATCACCAAATTCACATGCAAAGAAATTGTAAATCGCTCAAGCTTCTATGATGTAAACTGAAATTAAAAATTTTGTCATCTTTTGCACCATTTTAGGAGCTTCTGTAGGGGCGGTTTGAAGAACCTGAGCGGTTTTTGAACCTCCTCCTATACATGTTCACCATTTGAGACACATTCAAACTCACTTCAAAGCGGTGATTTCCAATGTAGATTAGACAAGTTGGATTGCCACATTGCTCCTCATGGAATTTGGCCATCACGTTGTGGCTTGTAAGGCAACCCTAGAACATGTTTCCCACCATGAATTCCCAACAAGAATTCCACCCTATTAAGGTAGGAGGTCCTAAAATGGCACATGCTGTAGAATGAAACAAGCTCTAGAGGTACATTTTGCACTCTTCAATGTACAAGTAGTCTACATTTGACAAGGTGATCCATTTAAGAGCCCACTGAAATGAACTTTCTGCAACTTGAAAAATTTGTAACTAATTCCTCAAAGGTCCAAAAAATATGAAACAACTTGGATTAGATGTTAATTCCATTTTTCTTTTGATGAAAATTTATTGAAAAATACTTCAAGGAGTTTTAGCTTCCCCAAAATGCAAATCAGCTGTTAAGTGGTCCATTTTAGGACCTCCTACCTTATCATAATTGCCTTATGGAACCAGGCTTGTTCACTTCACCTCCAAGTGTACCTTGATTTCAGACAATTTTGAAATGGTATTGAACAGTTATTGTTACTTTCGGATATATCTACCTCAGCGGCAGTTGGGGCAAATTCTTGTCCCATCCAAGCCATTCTAGATAGTTGGGTCGGTAAAAAAAATAGACCCCTATTCTATGCTTGAAAAAATGATCTCTTACTTCCCCCATAGTAAATTTCAGGCCTTTCATTGCAAATATGAATTCAAAATTTTCAAATAAATCATGCATAGAAAATAAAGAATTTCACTATTTTTCAGAAGGGATCAGTTCTGCATCCAATCCCTCCCTTAACCCCTAAAGGAAGACCATTGTTCTTTTGGGGGATAAATTGGATTTTGGATTGGTACCTATAGTCTCAATTTTTGTCATGATTTTTTGAAATATATTTTGAAGATAGAATTTTTTTTAGCTTTTTGGGATAGAATTTTTTCCCCTATAGAGAACAAAACTTATGCCCAAATAAGCTCAAAGTAGATGAGACTGGGAGACTGGGCACCAAAAAAAAATTTTAAATCTTTTAATTTTTTTCCTCATAGATCATATTTTTCTATACTTAGAAATCTTTCATTCATTTCATTTGAATAAGATATGTGAAAGTTATGACAATCTTGTTTTGGGGGCAATCAAAATATTTTCTTCAAAAAATAACTTATAGGATTTTAAATTTCTGAATGCAAGTTTTACAATTCTTCAAAACAAAAAGTTCCACATGGTTAAATTTTCTTGTTAAAATAATCTCACCATTGGAATTAGTGTCTTTTAAATTAATTATAGAGAATTTTTTGTTTTGAATTTATTTTGTTGCCCCAATATTCTCAACTCAATTTTCTACCATAAAAATTTGAAGCTGAAAACTTTGTAGTACAAAAAATTTTGAGTTAAGGAGGTTTAAAGTCAAATAATCTTATAATCTAGTTCAAAGGCATTGCAAGAAACACTAAGCATTTTGTACATACTTTTGCCATAGGCCCATAGTACTCATGTTCCATTAACAAGAAGGTACCTTACAAAGGAAAAGTGTTGGAGAATTCTTTAAGTAGGTGAAGTAGAAAAGTGCAAAATCTCATTATAATAGGCACTTTGACATTTTTACTTGTAAAATATAGGATAAGAATTCTTTTAAAAAACAAAAAATGTCCATTTGGGAAGAGTTGATGGTGATGAGATTTTATCAAAAGAATAATCTTAGAAATACTATCAATGTTTAGAAATTGTATGCAATTAGAGTGTTGTTTGCACTCATATGCAAGTCACAAGGTAATATATTTTTAGATTCTTCCTTGTAGGAATGTACTTTTCTACTATTCAAATAGACTACAAAGATTTCACCTCTAGATTGTTAATTTTGGATACCCCCTATACTACAACCCCCTAAATTGCAAAGTGTGATAAATTAGCTAAATTAAAATTTAAGTTTAAAATGATTTTAAATTATATATATATATATAAAATTATCATCAAATTAGGCATCTACAATAATAATTTCAAGTTTATTGGATTCATGCTTCAAAAGTTATAGCAAGAAATAACATCACTTCAATTGTCATGTCAAATAAGATAGGTGCTTCTTGCAATGACCCTCCAACAATGTAAAAAAAATTGATTACTTCACTTTAAACACAAATATCTTGTAATCTACACAATAAAAAAATTGAAATACATTCTACACATTTTCATTCTTGTTTAAGTGTAAGATCCTACGGTAAGACGTCCAAAAACCCTAATTTTCAAATTTCTCTTCTCTTTACAATAGAAATGGCAATGTAGGGTATTCTTTTGTGAAAAAAGGATTGGTCTTTTAAGGTTTAAGGCCACGTGCTATGCAAGACTGGTAGCCAAAGTTAGAAGAACAAACTACTGGGTCTTAGTGAGCAATGGTGCTCTAAGGTAGGTACACCCAAAAGTGCCCTGTTCCTAAAAGTGCCATCTACACTGCACATACATTTCCAAAACCAGTCATGTTCACATACTATAGATGGTGCTTTCAGAAACTGCCTTTGATTGTTAAGAACTTTTGCATACGGTAGCCAAGTCCTGAGTTCTTTGGTGCGTTGGAACATGCTTTCACTAGCCAACAAGCATGTTGAGAATTTTGGACTAGTTAATAACAATAAATAGGCACAGTACGAATAAGTGGCCCTTTTAGGTGTACCTACCTTAATATGGATCTTGTGGGTAGGAAGAAATTTAATAAGAATTTCACACATATTGATTCAGCCCTTCAAGGGTTCAAGTTTGACCAATCTTTACCAATGGAGTTATCCATCAATTTGAATAAAATTTGAAATCCTCCAGTTTTTCAGTCACATAACATTCTTAACCCCTAAAGTTCCTTCACTATGTTTTAACAAAAACTGCTCCAAAACTGCCATTTTTAGGACAACTACCAAATTTTTTTTTAAAAACATTTTTTGACATATGTAACCGTAGGATCTTTTAGTGCAATAGTTTGTAAAGGTGTAGAAAAAATTTCAGAAATTTTCACCCTGTAGATTGCAAGATATTAGTGTTTGAAGTTACAAAAGTCATTTTTTTTTCACTGCGAAAATCCGGGCAGCTGCACTTCAGAAGGCCACATTTGTATGAAAAAATGTCCAAAATGGTTGCAACTCTTTGGGTTCATTCTCCAATTCAAGTTGGCTACATGCTTGAAAATTTTCATATCATTTGGAATTGTACAACATGTACAAAAAGAATAGTAAGTAGAAAGAAGTAGAGAATGATTCAAAATACTAAAATGGTAAAAATTTATTTATTGAATTGAAAATTGCCAATCCCAAAGGTTCAAATGTTGTAATAAACAACCTACACCCAATGTTTTTAATTTTTTTCAAAAATATTGAAAATTGAGTAAAATAAAGGACTTCAAAGTTTATTTTAGAGAAGAGAATCCATAACTACCCGCAAACTAAAATTCTTCATAACTTTTGACTCATTAATTCAAATGGAATGATTCAAAGCTTTCCATGTATATATAAATCTATAAAATCAATTTCAAATTTTTATTTCCAAAAAAAGTGATTTTTTCTGATCTGCCCAAACTGCCCGAGTTGAGAAACAAACAACATTTTATGCGATAACTTTTCAACCATGTTGTCAAAAGTCACGAAAATTATTGGGCTTTGAAGATACTCCTCGTCCACACCTTCTATTAAAGTTTGGTTCCAAAATATGAAAATCTCTAGCCACACGTACCTGCCCGAAATCGCTACGTTGCCAAAGAAGGCATGTTGGTCCTTTAGGGGTTAACCACCAAAAATCATTCCCCGTACTGGAGGTATAATTCCCCTCTTGATACTTGGAGGCGAATTGAATTATAATCAATGAAATGTAATTGACTGGCTATGGTAGAAGGCTCAGAAACCACTCATCTAAGGGCTGGTTCGCATTTTTACAGTATTTCTTCAGATGGGAACATTTTCAGCTCATTTTTCAGACCAAGAAAAATTGATGGAAAATCTAGCCCAAGTGGTTTCATATTTTTTGAAACATTATTGAATTACTTATGAATTTTCAAAGGAGATGTGTCCTAGGTCCCTATTTATGTTCCTAGGTCCTTCATATACTGTTCAGTTGCAATTCTAAAGAAAAATGGGGAAAGCAAAGACAATGATTGGCTCTTGCGATAAAGAATGCTTTTTCCTTCACTTCATTCAATGACTCGTGAGGTCAATTTATAAACTGCATCATGTCCATTCTACAACCAGTTATAGGGGCGGTTCTTAATGCCCGAACTGTTTTCGAGCCCTCTACCTTAGGAGCAATTGTTTGATGGATTGTCTATGCTCGATGGGATGGGTTGATGAGTTGGACGACACGCATAGGGCAAATTTAAGAAAGAAAATTAAAAGATCCTTTTTTCTACTAGTATTGTATGGAGGGTGATTGCACAAAACACCTATCAATTTTGTTGCATTTTATAGTATTCATACATTCTCTTTGGAGAATTTTGAAATTAGAAAAATAATTTTAAAATTTTAAAATAATAATGGTCAATGTGCACTTATAGGGTCAATGCAAGAAACACTTGTACTATTTTGTGTCACACGTTGCATGCTGATCTATTTTTTGACCATAAATTTTGTGTTTTGACTCCAAATGATTCAAGATTTATAGGAAAGTTACTCATAACTATCATACACCTTCCTTAATTTTTTCATAATTTTCAAGAATATTTTACTATCCCTAAATAGACCCTGATTGAATGTCACACTTGGCAGTTTAGGGGGTTTTAGTCACTAAGGAGTACCTTTTTTTAATGATTTTGAGATGAAATTTGGATGAGATCGTCTTCTAGTAGACTTCTAGCTTTCTTGGTAAGGGCTTTAAAAAATAGTTAATTTTATGTCATGTGGAGGTTTACAAAGTGAGCTTCTTTCTGCTTGTATTTTGAAACATATAAAATATGATTTTTGTGGGTTTTTTGGTGAATGACCGTCTCCATAAAGTTATTGCAATTGGTCTTTTTTTCTTTTTGTATTTACTTATTCTTATTATTTTTCCCTAATTAAAACATCAAAGTACCTATTTTCTTGAGATTTGGCACTTTTCAAGTTCTCCTACTTAGAGAATTTTTCTGTCCAATTCCTTTGATGAAAATCTTCATCTTAGAAGTGTATAAATTATTAATATTAAATTTATTTATTTTTAATTAATTTTCTAATTTTATAGTACTTCTGAAAAAGTCATAAGTATTGTTGCAAAATGCAACAAAATTGATAGGTGTTTCTTGCAATGACCCTATAAGATGAAGGTAACCACCAAATAAAAATTATAGAAAAATTTCCTAAGTAGGAGAACTAGTAAAGTGTCCAATCTCAAGATAATAGATACTTTGATGTTTTATTTAATAAAAATAGGAAACTAAAACTAAAACTAAAACTAAAAATTGTGCATTTGCAAAAACTTTATGGATATAGTCATATACCCAAAAAAACATCAAAATTATTTTTTACACATTTCAAATGCAAGCATAAAGAGGTTCTACAACCTCTGTTTGTCAACTTCTGTACAACATATAATTACTTATTTTTGGAAATGCTTTTAGCAATATCTAAAAGCATACTTATGTCTTATGACCGTGTCCTTTAAATTTCATCCCCCAATTTTTTTCTCTAGGTACTACTTTGTTCCAAAAAATCAAGAATTGGCAAGTGTGATATATAATCAGGGGCTACTTTTGGATAGTAAATTCTTTTTATGAAATCCCAAAAAATTATGCAAGGTGTATATTAGTCATAAGTATCTTGTCTATAAATTTCAAGTCATTTGGAGACAAAATGCAAAAGTTATGGCTAAAAAAATAACTAACTAAAGGCGTGTGACAAAAAATGGTACAAGTGTTTCTTGCAATCACCTTGGAATTGACTAGGAGTGTATTTTTCATTTCTTTCTTTCGAGTGGAAGTTACAAGGCTAGGGGGGCTCCCTCTTTCCGTGGAAGAAAAAAAGAAACCTCCAAATCTTCCTAGCAATGTTACAGGGTGATTGCAAGAATGACTTGTCCTATTTGTTGTCCCCTAGGCTTTGGACAGGTGGTTTTTTGATCATAACTTTTGCATTATGTCTTTGTTCGCCGTGAAATTTGGAACAGAGGTACACACTAAAGTTCTTGACATTTGGTAATTTTTTGAAATTTTTTAAAATTAGTTTGATATTTTTAAACTGACCCCAATTGGATGTCTACCTTGGCCATTTTGAGGGGTTTTAGTACTATTTCCAACCCTAAATTTCAAATTTGAAGGTGAAAATTGGGATACAAGGACTTTTACTATAGTTACACAAGATTGTGAAGAGATTTTCTAAAAATAGTAAATTATTCACCTTCCACGTGTGCTCAAAGTGCACTACCAAGGTACACTTGTAGAGAACACAAAATAATTTCTTTGAAGATGAAAATTGGCAAGAAGAAGCAACTTTAAGTTAGGAAAATTAGATTTTTTTATTTTATTTTTTTGAATTTTCTTACTATTTAAAAATAAATAAATTCCAAACTACCTATTTTCTTGTATTTTTCATCACTCTTTGAGAGAGCATAACTTTTTGACATAAATTTTTCTAAGTTAGAACTTTCATCTATATACTATTTAGAGTGTTCTTAAGAGTATCCATATTTTATTTCATTAAAAAAAATTTATTCCAAAAGTCACAGTACTCCAGTACTAAGGCCATTTTGAGACAAAACCGTGAAGTCATTCTTGCAATCACCCTACAATGGAAACACCCAAAACCGTCCAAATAAGGAATTCAATATAGTTGCAGGCATCTTTTTTTTGAAAATGATATTTTTCTAGTATTAGTGAGTGAAAATCATGAATATTAAAAAAAAATTAAAATTTTTAGAATCAATATGTATTTTCTATAAATTTTCAAAGTGTTGGCTCCCTAGACCACTGGAACCATCCTATAGGTGTACCCTAAGCTAAATTCTACTGAAATCAATTGTCAATGAATGAAAATTATACATGTGTCTTACAACTGCGACACCAAATTAGAATTAAACATTTGTTAGACACTTTAATGAATGCTTATGGATAGATTTTGTGACACTCTAGGATCCATGAATAGGTATAGGGACGGAAACGGGGGTTTCTCCCTTATGCAAAGAGGCTTGCAAGACAATGGGTGGGATACATATATGGCGAATTTCGTTAAAATGACGGTATTCCATTAGTTTGACACTTTGGACAGTTCAGACTGCGCCGTCTAAAATCTAAAACCGTCATAGATTTTTGAAATCTACATGTGTCATAGATGTCTGAAATCTACATCTGTCCAAGATGTTTCAAACCGCGCAGTCTGAAATCTAAACGAGTCATAGATTTTGAAAGTCTAAATGTGTTCTAGATGTTTGAAATCTATACTTTTCCTAAATGCCAGTTTTCAGTATATACATTGTGATGTGAAAAATGACATAAGGAATACCGCCATTTTAATGAAATTCACCATATATCTTCTTGTCTTGTAGTGCTTTTTTTCGCTGTTTTGTCCACCAATGTCACATGGCACGAGGCCCTGAGTACCATGCTTCATGGCGTTGCTCTTCCCCTCGTTTCCCGTCAATTCCGAAATCCCACTGTTTTCCAAATTCTTGTCATCCATGAGAAATACAGAATTCCCTCATTTTCCGTTCCCGGGGGGAATGTTGACAAGTATCTTAGTTTGGACCCAAGCAAGCCTGTTGAGCGTTGCCGTGACACCCACTCCGCTCCCTGTTGCAGCGATGCAGAACGCAGCGGTTTGAGAATCCGTGTTCCGTGACTCACTGACAGGGAGCGGAGCCCAGGCAAGTGGCTCCAGGAAAGGTCTTTCCACGTCAACTAATGATTGTGTTTGGGGGCAGGCCCCCATACCAAACACCTCCCCTGCCAAATCATGCCTTGCATGTTCGAGTTTGTGGCCCCCAGGTACCCATACCAGGCCAGTTTCTTCACCAAAATAAAACCAAATTTAACATTTAAAATCCACCCAAAAATCAATGTTTTGTTTTGTTTTGTTCTGAAACAGTGAGGACTGAGGAGTGGAGGACAGGCTGTGTCTGTGTCTGTAGCGGTCGAGCCCAAGTGACTTCGCATTAATAGCTCAGGCTGCTCAGTGTGCTAACTACATTCTAATTTTAACACTACGCGATGGCCCAATTTTTTATTGATCAACGGGAGTAACGCTAAATTTGGCCCAATTTCAGACCAGACAGTTTCATGCAGAGTCGCTCCGCCGTCTGTCTGCGGGCTCCCATGATGTGTCTCGGCTTGCCAATGCATGATCGATGTGCAGCCTGAACTGCACCCCGTATTTAATAGCATATAATTATTGAGTTAAGTATTCGGCGGACTGAAGAGATTCACTGAATGCGGAGCTCCCGTCCAGACCTGTGGAATGTCGGAGCGAATTGCAGGAGCACGACTTCACTTACCGACGCCTGGACTGGAGAGTTCAGAATTCCGCGCTCGATCTCACGTTCTCTGCAGCTATGAAATTCCGTTTCATTGGTTTCAATAAAAAAAAGGAAGAAGCTAGAAGAATTCGATCTCACGGAAACCGGGCGGCTTGGCAGTAAGCTGAAGTTAAGTTCGGAGAAGGGGAGTCAGCAAAGTGAAAACCGGATCATGACAGACGACACCGAAAATATATAGTCCGAAGAAAGACTGAGGTCTTGAGGAGGCCTGAGAATGGTTGGCAAGTGATTATTCAACTGAAAAAGGTTTTGGAAGTGCGGATCTTGGGGTTGGTAGACAGAACTCAGAGGGGGATTGAGTTCTAGACGTCCTTGGAATGGATTTTGGGGACATCATAATGATCATATGAATCAAATATGAATTAACCCTTATAGGACGGACCGGTGGCCGCGGAAACCATGCATTTTGATACTGTGTGATATCACCTATTTTGAAAAAGCCAAATATATGCACTGGAAGTCAAAATACTGTACAAGATCTTCCCTTTCCACCCCCAATACTGAGGATGAAAAGTTGCATTTATGTCCTAGAAGGAAAGATTCTTTGTTATTGGGTGAATGCAAGAAACACTTAACGGATATTTCGTTAAAATGGCGGTATGCTAAAAACTTGGCATTTTCAGGTTTAGACCATGTGGTCTAAACTGTATACCGCTCCTAGATTTTAAGACCTTGGAGTTTGAAATCTATACTAGACCTAGAGAATGAAGGGGAAAATGGCGTAGGAATATCACCATTTTAACGAAATATTTGTTACTTGTACTATTTGTTGCGTTTGGCTGATTTTTTCAGGAGCACTTTAAAATTAGAAAAATAATTTTTAAATTTAAAAAAAAATATGACTAATGTAAAGACCTTTAAGATGAAGAAAACCACTGAAGGAAATTTGTTAAAAAAATATTTAGGTAGGAGAACTTGAAAAGTGCCAAACCTCAAGAAAATACATACTTTGATGTTTTAATTAGTAAAAAATAGAAAAAATAGAAAATAAAAAATAAAAAATAAAAAAATTTCATTTGCAAAAACTTTATAAAGATGGTTATTAATCAAAAAAATCACCAAAATAACTTTTTACATGTTTCCAAAAAATGTAGAAGGAGGCTCACTTTGTATACTTATGGCGAATTTCGTTAAAATGACAGTATTCCATTAGTTTGACATTTTTGACAGCTTAGACCGCACAGCCTGAAATCTAAACTTCTCATAGATTTTTGAAATCTACATGTGTTGTAGATGTTTGAAATCTACACCTGTCCAAGATGTTTTGGACCGTGCAGTCTGAAATCTAAACTTGTCATAGATTTTGAAAATCTACATATGTCCTAAATGTTTGAAATCTATACCTTTCCTAGATGTCATTTTTCAATTCAGACCGCACAATCTGAAAAAATGGCATAAGGAATACCACCATTTTAACGAAATTTGCTATACTTGTACACCATGTAAAAATAACTTTTTTTGAAATCCCTCTAGTTAAAAGCTACAAGTCTACTAGAAGACCATTAAATCCAAATTTGAGCTCAAAATCATTAAAAAAAAGATACTCAATAGTACTAAAAACCTCCAAAATGGCATTTGTGATATTCAATCACTAGTACTATTTAAATAGTAAATCATTTTTGAAAATTATGAAAAAATTATGTAAGGTGTATGATAGTCATTAGTACCTTCCCTAGAAATTTTGAATCATTTCAAGTTAAAATGCAAAAGTTATGGCTAAAAAAAAAATCAGCACATGCCGTGTGACACAAAATAGTACAAGTGTTTCTTGCATTCACCCCATTTAGTGGATGCCAAACGTCTGTGGCGTCGTTCAAGGATTAATCTTCAAAAAGATGGGAATAAATCAGCATCTTTGAATAGCAACCTTACACTCTTGTGTAACCATATTGGTGTGTAAGTACAAAGACGTGAGCTTGAAACCTAGTTGTGGGTATGTATGTACATACAATCATTTGAACGAGTTTACAACATATGTGTCTATAACATGGGTACACTACAAGATGGAAAGAACTTATAACATAGGTAGCTATAACCATAGAAGATGTTTGATTCCTGGGCTTATAGATTCTACATTGGTGATTGCAAGAAACACTTTATGTTTTTGGCTCAAAAACAGAATATTTAGCCACAGTACTGGTAGTATTGCAAGATACTAGTAATACAACACTTCAGCATTGCATTTACAAATTTTAACTGTCGATTTTAGATGCCTATAGATTTGGACTGTCAATTAGTACAGACTATGCAATACTATAGACTGCTACAAAGTACTACAGAAGCCACTAGTAGCAAAAAATAGCAAAAAAAGGGGTTGTGAATCTTTTCATTTTTATTAATTCAAAAGAAATTCAAAGAATTATTTTAAGAAAATCCATTTTTCTAAACAAGATTACATTCATTGCAATAAAAAATTCCTCTAGGAATTTTTTTCCCTCTTTATAACTTTTGCACAAAGGAAGGTCACTTTGTCCCTATGTGAGCAATGAATGTGTTTCTATTTTCATTAAAACTCATCATCAATCCTTGTAATGTTAGTAGACCCCCAACTTATTCAATTTGTAGCTTCAAATTTTGGATTTTTGGGTCAAAAATAGGACTACCCCCCCCCCCCAATGACGAAGGTAGACACCCAATCCAGGGCAAGTTATAAATAGTACACTAATTTTTAAAAACTTGAAAAAATTATTTAACTTGTAAAACTTTTTTGTACATCTTCACTCCAAATTTCAAGCCAAAAGGACAAAAGGTGCAAAAGTTATGAACAAAAAAATACCTATAGGAGGTCAAGGGGACAAAAAAAAAAAAAAGTGTTTCTTGCAATCACCCATACTCACATGCTAGCACTCTCTACTCTTATCTAGATAGATCATTATAGTCTTGCAAGTGAAAATGATTTTCTTGACAATAAATAACTAGATTGCATTAGAATGCTATGGGAATGTGTGATTTTTTGATGTTCAACTATTAGGATTGATTTTTCCATCTTCTATTAAGTTCACAAGTTTGTGCTAGATTGAGATGTGTGTATAAGCCAACCACACTAAATCAATATCATTAGGTTAGAATGTATATTTTCATATCTTAATCTAGTTAATTCATTAGGCACCTGACTGCAAGAAACACTTGTCCTATTTTAAATGACATGGTGTGTACTGATTTGTTTTTTGGTCATAACTTTTGGCTTTTGGCTTCAAATGACTCAAAATCTACAGGAAAAGTACTCATGACTATTATACACGTTCCCTAATTTTTTCATAATTTTCAAAAATAATTTACTATCCAAAAATAGACCCTAATTGAATATCACACTTTGTAGTTTAAGGGGTTTTAGTACTAAGGAATACCTTTTTTTTAATGATTTTGAGATGAAATTTGGATGAGATGTTCTTCTAATAGAGTTCTAGCTTTCTAGGGAAGTATTTTTAAAATAGTTAATTTTATGTGGTGGGTCATTGCAAAAAACACCTATACTATTTTGTGTCATACATTGCATGTTGATCTGTTTTTTGACCATAACTTTTGTGTTTTGGCTCCAAATGACTCTATATTTATAGATAAAGTATTTATAACTATTATACACCTTACTTGATTTTTTAATAATTTTCAAAAATATTTTACTATCCAAAAATAGACCCTGATTGAAAGTCACACTTTGTAGTTTAGGGTTTTTTAGTACTATGGAGTACCTTTTTTTAAACGATTTTGAGATGAAATTTGGATGAGATGGTCCTCTAGTAGACTTCTAGCTTTCCAAAGAAGGATTTTCAAAAATAGTTAATTTTATGTGGTGTGGAGGTCTACAAAGTGATCTTCTTTCTGTTTGTATTTTGAAACATATAAAATATGATTTTGGTGGGTTTTTTGATGAATGACCATCTCCATAAAATTTTTGCAAATGATTACTTTTTATTTTTTGAAAATACTTATTTTTACTATTTTTCCCTAATTTTTGAATCAAAGTACTTATTTTCTTGAGATTTGGCACTTTTCAAGTTCTCCTACTTAGAGAATTTTCCTATCAATTTCCTTGGGTGAAAACCTTAATATTAAAGGTATATACATTATTCATATTTTTTAATTTTTTTTAAATTAGTTTTCTAATTTTATAGTATTCCTAAAAAAGTCATGAATATTGTTGCAAGATGCAACAAAATTGACAAGTGTTTCTTTCAATGACCTTGGTGTAGAAGTCTACAAAGTGAGCTTCTTTTTACTTATATTTTGAAACATATAAAATATTATTTTGGTGGGTTTTTTTGGTGAATGACAATCTCCATTAAGTTGTTGCAAATGGCCACTTATTTTTACTATTTTCCCTAACTAAAACATGAAGGTATGTATTTTCTTGAGGTTTGGCACTTTTCAAATTCTCTTACTTAGAGAATTTTTCTATGCAATTCCTTCTACGGGTACCTTTGTCTTAAAGGTGTATATATAAGTCATATTTAAAATTAAAAAATTTAATTAGTTTTCCAATTTTAAAGTACTCCAAACAAAATCATAAATACTGTTGCAAAACGCAACAAATAGTAGAGGTGTTTCTTGCAATCACCCATTAGATGTTCTTTAAATTACTATGACCTCTATATGGCTATAAACATGATGTGGTCATGGGGTATTGCACAAACTAGCCAATTGTATGTTTTGCAATGCACAAATTTTATTGCAAAATACACCATCGGATGAGTGCCAAATTTAACATTCCACGATGATACCTTTCTGATTTCTACAATTGAATTCTCTATTTACACTTTCCATATTGCCATTAAGAACAATGTCTTGTAAATAGGTTTGAAAACCATGTTTTTGAAAAAAAAGCCTCTCTCAAATTTAGAGGTCAAAATCACATTGATGACTTCTTGGTCACTTTAAAAGACCCTTGCAATTGCTGGCGGAAGAAACCAGACCCAATTTTCTAACTTGAATAGAGAGAAGCCCTTTTCTCCTTCCTGAATAATCTGTCTCTAGCACTTCACCCAGTGACCTCTCGTACCAACCAACCGCCATTCATCTAATTTTATTAATTCTTGCCACTCTAGTTTTTCTCTCCCCGATCATGAGGTGCACGTCACAAGAATGGGAGAGTGCTCCAGATAAATCGTTAAATTGGTATGTTTCCCAGCACCGGGATTGTGCCATTAAGTGTCTGGACAGAGCTTTGAAAACGACGACTTTCAACTGCCCCCAACATTCAAAATACTCGACTTTCAAAAATTCGGCATACAGGAATACTCGACTGCAGTAGTGGAAACATGGTGAGCGTAAAACTGGAAAATAATTCACAATTAAGAAGACCCATGTGACCAATTATTGTAATCGTGGATCTTCTCATAGTCATTTTGTTGGTCTTCACAGAGCTTGTTTCCAATTGAGCTGCTGCTCTTACAATCAAACCTCACTGCCTCGATCATTCCGCCAAGGACTCTGTCCTTTGGTTCCTTGAACTTTTTCCTGCGCAATGGAATTTGTCCATGTGTTTCGTTCAAAAAAAACAAGAAAAACAAATTCACTGTCTCGAGATGACCTTCTAAATGCACCATCATCACGTGTGTTGACAATTTGCATAGGTTCTGAGAATATACTGGTTGCAGGGAATGTGCGATCGCAGGGTGTCATGAGAAAACGTTGAGTTTAGATCTGAGGTCTCGATTTCAGCGGCTGAAACTCCGCCAAGCCAGGTCACTGAAACCGACTATTTTAACGGATACGCGAGGTTAGTGTACAAAATTATGTAGGTCGCTGATTTCCGGAGATTGTTCTGATTCCAAGTCGTTGAATGGGCCAGAAGCACCTCTCCCTGACTGCGCCCTATCATGGTCAGATTCATAGTAACTGGTTCAAAAAGAAACTTGTATCCTGATATCGACGGAGAATCCATATCAGTCAAAGTCGAGACTCCCACCTGGAGTACCGCTGGCCTTAACTTGGGTATGCATAATCACAATAATTTCATTGATTTCAACCACTGAAAACATAGCACGACTCAAAGCTGGAAGGAAATCAACGTTAAATGGATGCCTGACAAATCCGTAGGCACTGAACTTGCAAAGTCGAATTAAGGTATACCCGCACAAGTTGGTGTTCCGGGTGATATTCACACAGTGCATTCCGTCAGACAGTCCAAAGGTTTACTTAATTTCATTCTCTCGAAGGGCTGTTCATACTTGGCATTCAGAGTGGTGTTAGCAACATGGATCCAGCCTAAACATACATCTTAAAGAGGCATGAAAGCAGACAAAGTTTATACCAATGCTACGGTGGGAACGGTTGCAACTTACAGCACATTTCCATTGACAGAACTAGAACCTCTCTAATCTGCCTCCCGTGCAAAAGTAGATCCTCAAGCTAGCTGGCAATCAGCTTCTTTGCCATGGTAGCCAACAAGTCCTCCAGTCCCACAATTCGTAGAACTGGCTTAACTAGATCGATGTGTGCGTAATTAAAGACTTTAAGCTTAAATTCCTGAATCCTATGTACGTGTGCAACTTTAATTTAGCCCGGAGTTCTCGACGAGTCGATTCTGGCCAGCCGATCCACCAGCATCTCAAACTTGCGACTCCGATCCAGCATGCTCAACCTCACAAACTCCCCGCCCACTCCGAAATGTCTCCCACTGCGCGTAATGATCCGCCTGGCCTTCAGCATCTCCTCACAATCTTTCGCTTTGAGGCACCGCAACCAGGCGAAGGCGGGAGTGGGGGCCATTTTCTGGTGGAAGAAAGTGCATTCAGAAGGCGCAAACTCGGGGATGGCAAACTCCGTGGAGGCGTTTAGGGCGGATCGCAGGCGTGACCACCGGTACTGCATCCTGGCCGCGCCGAAGTGGAACAACTTGTTGGTGGTGGAGGACGCGTCGGAGGGGGCGTATCCTTCCACCACGGCTCTCAAAATCTGCGTGGCGCGTACTTGCGAGTCGTGCGAAACACCGATCGTGTTCAGCTCCATGAATTTCATCATCCGCTTGGCCACGGTCTCGTCCTTCAGAATCGCCCACCTGGTCAAGGGATCCAAGAACGTAACGCCGAAAAGGAAATTAGTATTGGCTTGTATTGCAGGCCTCATGGAGGATTTGGGTTTTGCACGATAACTGAACTGATGTCTTATAGAGGAGAAATCCCTAGTGCTACTAAGGAAGGGATTCCATTAACCTTACAATACAGTAGAGGCTCCATTGACCATACATGTGAGCTTTAATTTGGGCTAAATGTGTAAATACTGACATATAACTTTTGGCAATTGATTTTTAGCTCAACACAAAGTAAATGTGCAAAATCGTTCAAATTTCAATTATTGTTGTATCTATGGTCAATGGAGACTTTACAATAGAGGAAGGGTCCTTCACAATACTATTTACAATGGTTTTACCTGCCATTAATTGGCAATGGTATTTTAACAGGAACATGCAATTGTTTTGCTCACAGTTTTGTAACGCTCCCAATTCACATGCTAGCTTTTGCAATAGTTGACTCATGGTGATTTGCAATTGTGATGGTAGAGTAGGATACACTGGTATACACTAGGAATATGGAATTTGGGCATGAAAGGACAGTCATGATTTTTCCAATTACCATCTTGAATTTCTCCTGCATATGTGACAAAGATTGGTGCAGACACTGAAGATTGGTGAGTGGGTACATGACGAAAAGCCCGACGGAGTTTCGGTGTGACTGATCAACAACGGAGGTGGATGAGGAGAAGGAAATGGGGCGTTACGTACCCAATGCGAGTGCCGGCATGACCAGTGCTCTTGGAGAGAGTGAAGAGCATGATGTCGTGGTCCGCGGCTGCAGTGATGGGCGTGTAATGAGGCCAGTAGTACGCCAGGTCGTGCACCACATGCGCTAGCTGCTGCGGCGTGCCCTTCTTCACGATGGCGTGCTGAATCTTCCCGTCAGGGTTGTTGGGAGACGTGACGAGCTCGATGAAGGGCTGCCCATCCGAGGTGTCGAAGCTGGCGGCGTCGCCGGCCCACTTGAACAGCGCGGAACGCAAATAGTCCGTCACTGCTGGATACGACTGACAGAACCAACACATTCAATCGGGAGGAGAGTCATAGTCGATTTCATGGTTTAGGTACTCTACTTGTAAACTTCTTTTGATTTTCATCAAGAGAGACCTTCACAAGAGATAAGTTATTTTCCATAAAGTGAACTTGCTCGATTTCAATCTTCATTTCATCCCAATTCACTTGCATTTCAGTCCAGCTCCTTTCCTTTTCGATCATCCTATCCACTTCATCGAGCTATTATCTTCGCACAAAAAAAATAGACAGAAAAAATGACTGTAACCTCCAGTGCATTCTTTATGTAAACTTCTTGGTCTCCCGTTATACATTTCCAATATTCATTGCCAATGTATAAAGTTTCAACCACTCTGCTGAAAGTGCTATTTGGAGGAAATTGAGGAAGCCATGCCCTATTCATACCTCCCTGTAATTGAAGTTTAGCCAATTCAATGAAAGCACAAATTGGAGCGATGTGACAACTACGACTCCACTATTGTTCAATGAATTGTGTTTTAGTCAGTTCATAGAAAGTCAGGGGAGGTCCAATTGAGAAGAGAGCGACACATCTAACCAACCAACAATACGATAAAACCAGTATGGTTCAAACCAGTCGAAGCACACATCGAGGAGACAAGAAACGTATGAGGGCGAGGCGCAAACCGAATAGAAGGGTGCGGCGGACACAATCCTCGTTGGCGCGGGCTGGTCCTGCGCCGTCAACGCATACAACGCGGCTTGAAACAGCTGCGTGGATCCCGTGCCCACCACAATGTGCCTTCCGTCCGTGATGGCGTTCCCCACCACTCGATGCAATGCCCGAATCTGCTCCTCCACCTGAAACGTCAATTTCGTTAACTTGGCGGTATTCAAATACTTGGGCGCCATTCCCAACGCGCGTTCTAAAACATAAATCCGTACCGCTCCTAGATTTGAGACCTCAATGTACATGTGTAAGTCACAATGTTTGACGCTAAAATCGTGCCAATTCAACGGAATGGACCATGTACCTCCTTCTCCATGAACCACACGTGCTTGCTCTGCGCGAAGTAGCTCATGCGCTGGTAGCCCAGAATCACCGTGACGCTCCTCTCCCCGTTCTGAAACCAAAACTCCTCGAACATGGTGGGATCGCCGTGGTCAAGGTCGATCACGCAGCTGGGCACCACTTCCGCGCAACCCCGACCTCCGAAGCACTCGTGGCACTTACAAATCGGAGCTTGAGTCCCTGTGTCGCCGTTTTCCAAGTAGCCGTGGCCGGAGCAGGGAAAAGTGGGAGTATTAGCAATTCGCGCCGTGAATCGTTGCATGATCAGCGACGGAGTGTTGCCCACTTTCTCCTGGTGGAGAATCCATGTGGAAAGGACGAATATGACCACAAAGCTGGAGATTAGCGCTGGCGTTGGCCAGGGTGTGCTGGAGTGGACATGGTGGTGGGCGGTCTTGCAATGCGTGGAGAATGGGGAGCTCGGCAACTTCGCCGCCACCAGATGCTTCCGCTTCCTAGTGTCGCGCCCGACGCTGCTGTATTTGAAAATCCGCTCTGCTTCCATGGTCTCGATGCAACCAAGCGCCCGTGGTCCTCGATCAAACCATTGCCAGAGCTTGCGAGCTTCAAAATCGGCAGCGATCGAGCATTCCAAACGAATTGTGAAGAAAAGCAATACTTTTACACGCTTCAATTCGTGGAAGGCGCATCAGCACTTCAAGGATTCAACAAAAAACTAGCTTGGACCCAATGAATCTGAAGGTCGATACCCGCGGGACAACCAGCCATTCATTCTTCCGTAAATTCGCAGCTCAATCCTGCGAGCCCACAACGACCACATTCCAGTCTTCAAATTTCCCGAATCCTCACTCGTTACACCCACTAGACACCACGATTCGAATTGAAGGCATTCACGAGACACTCAAACACAATCGCATCCCAAACTAAAGCCCCCGTCGAGCGAGAGTCCAAACGAGCCGAAATCCCGGAATACAGGCCGCCGCAGACACAGACGACCCACTAGCTAATGAACCACGCACTCGACACCGAATTCGTCAGCCAGACCAGCAACCCAGCTCGCAAGCTCCCCATAATCACCCCACCATTCCGACTTCAGGAACTAGGACAACCGGACGAAATCCATTCCCAGCTGAGCAATCAAACAATCAATCCATCCAAAGTCTAGATTCAATCACCTTCAAGGCATGGCGTGCGCCAGAAAGAGATAGGTCTTGCAGTCAGTCGAGCAGTGGCAGCGCCGACATTTTGGTGGCAAACTGGCACCCTCGCCACTAAGTGCACAACTGAAAGTGGAGAGTGGCAGCGGGCGGTCGCCAGTAGTGACGTGAATCGACCTCGAGAAATGGGCTTAGACGAGTCCCTGCAACCTGAACTGGCTTGGGGCAACTTAAGGTATCATAAGCGCTGGAAAAGAAATGGGAGGAAAAGAAAAGAGGAGGGACGGAAGGTTCCTGACTGGGAGGTGAGATGCGAGATGCGGAGCTGCGCTGGCGGCGACGTTACGCGACTGGAGCGCGGCGGGCGAATGTGCGGGTCGTGGTAGCGGCGGCGGCTGTCGTGCTCGCGGTGTGAATCGGGCGTGCCAACTGGTCGTAGGGTTTTAATTTCTTAAAATCAGTCCCTTAATTAGGGTTAATAATTCTATGTTTTGGCGTCATGAAGTGGATTTCCGTGTGGGGTCAATATTAGAAAACGAATTTCAAGTTTAACTTCCATAATGTTTACACTTCCAAGTGAGTAAAAGAGAACTATATTTATTTATGGGAGTATGCTAAAAATGCTTTGTTTTATTGTCCAACTACAAACAATTCCAAGTTTGAATCTATTGCTAAAATTAGTTTTTTTCAAGTTTGAAACTCAATTTCCCTTCTGTTCATGACTTGTACTTCAATCTCTTTATAATCATCCCAACAAACTATTCAAATTCCCTTTCGAAAATCTTTCATATTTTTGTATCAAATTTGGAAATTTTTTTTGCTTCTTCTACAAAGTTTGGTTGATTCTAGTACATGGAATTCTAGTCTACTTGAGAGCTTCAACTCAAACTATAAAGTCAAATTTTCCAAATTTGATCATTTGATGGTACATTGAAAGGAACTATGAGAATTCATGTCAATGAAATTAAATACAAAGGCAGAATTGAATTCTTGGTCGATCTACCTTATTTTTTCAAACTTCTTGTCTCCCAATTTAAAAAGAAGACAATCCAATATTCACAATTATGGTGCGATTAGATTGCATGCCACCATACTTCCATAAAAAGATTTCAAGGTGAATAGGCATTCAATTGCAATATAGAATAAAAAATAAAGTAGGGACCAAATAAATGGCAACGTTTTTCTAACTTTTATAATTAATTATCTTGATAATTCTAGAAATTAATGGAAAAATTTGTGGAAAATCACAATTAAATTGAAAAAAAATTGGAAGAAAAATTATCTTATCATCGTGTATTATCATTTTAGAATTTACCAATTTTTACAACTTTTATATATATGAGATGTGTTGGCATTGAATCAATGTTCAAAATTTGAATGCTTTCTCTATAGAAGAATAAAGGAAATAGTTTGAGAAATTGATGTTTTTTTGTTGAAATAAAAAATCTTATAGTTTGCATTTATTATTTCATGAATGTTGTATGATCAAAATTATATACATATTTACTTAAACAACACAATTATGATAGATAGAA
This sequence comes from Thuidium tamariscinum, assembly GCA_947034885.2. Lineage (NCBI taxonomy): Eukaryota > Viridiplantae > Streptophyta > Bryopsida > Hypnales > Thuidiaceae > Thuidium > Thuidium tamariscinum. The sequence goes on along the minus strand of OX344749.2, from coordinate 31,179,038 downwards.
GCTTTCATTTGTTTGAAATACATTATAATGTATCAACTCCGATTTTGATACACATTTTTTATTCTTGATGTCATTGCAAGAAAATATTTGCCTCGTCTCTATGGGATGTTTGAAATTTTTTTTTCTAAGCATAGATAAACATATTAAAAACAAAAACAATTGTAATCTATTAGAAGTTTAGAACCATGGTATTGTTGGAAAATCTTCAAAATTAAAAGTGCACTACAATGGTTTCTTTAAATGTAGGATGAACTCTTCATGATTAAATGCTTAATGAGAATTAGTTTTTGTATGTAAATGGTTGGCTTAAGCTTTTTCTTATACTCACTATAATTGCATTCTGTATAAGCATATTTTAAAGGTCATTGCAGAAATACCAATCCTATTTCCTATCACAATGTCAATCACTTTTTTGTTGTCCACTATAACTTTTGAAGCACAAGTTCTATGAACATGGAGTTTTTATTGAACATGTCTAATATAATGGTAATTATATCCCTTATTTTTCAAAAGTTAAGAAAAATCATTCTATATTTGAAATTTATTTTTGTTGAGTTGTCACAAGATGTAGTTTATGGTTTTCACTACATTATGAATGCCCAAATTTAATGATTTGTAGACAAAACTTTTATGATCCATTTGAATAGTTATAAAACATAAATAATCCATATGAAATCTAAAAATATGTTATTCTATGTCCTCCGCATCAGTATAAATAGAACTCCCATTGCACACAACTTTTGAACATTGAAAAAGGTTCTAATATCATTCTTTTGGTGAAATCTCAACATCTACCCTTCTCAAATGAAATTTAAAAAAAAAAATTAAAGCTAATTTTCTATTTTTTACTAATTAAAATTTGAAAGTACCAATTTTCTTATGATTTTGTACTTTTCTAGTTTTCCTACTTAGAGATTTTTTTTCTATGCTTTTCCTTTCTAAGATACATTCTTCTTAAAAGGTGTATAAATGAAACAAATTTCACTTTTTTTAAATAATTTTTTTTAATTTTAAAGTACTCCCTCCCCCCCTCCAAAAGAAATATTGTTCAAAACACTACATTTTTTGCATAGTGTTTCTTGCAAGGACCCTTGAATAGCCGAAGCTTTCAAGAAGAGATTTTAGGCACACACAATTACTTTTACCTTTACTTAAATATGATGTATCATTGCCCTACCATTGATTGTCCATAGCATGCTCAAATCTTTATTTCAACTATTTTTTAATTTGTTTTTTAATTTCTCATGACTAAAATACTTTAAAATTAGTATTCCTAACCCCAAGGAGATCACTCTTTGTATGCACCTTAGTTAAGAGGATATTTGATGTGGGGCTATTTATCTTCATTATAATATTTAAGGCGATCATATTTTTACATATAAAGATACCAAGGGCATATTTTTAATATCCTATGATTTTTTATAAATTCAATAATGTGTTTTTAATAGTTGGGCTATCATATATAGAAAACTTACAAGCCTAATTTTTTCATACCCATATACAATTCACACAATAATGCTAATGTCTTACATGTATACATAATTTTTTTTTATATATGCACTACTAGAATTGTAGTATAGTTTCAAATAACGAGTAACATGCTATTACATTTTTATATGTTGGCACATTGTTGGTGCACTTATAGAAGGATTGATTTGCACAAACTAGAATTATTTGACAACTATAACAAATCTTGAGTAAAAAATCCCAAGGTTTACTAGATTGTATAGGTTTTATCATTCACTTTAAAAGGTTTGTCTACATCTATACTCATTGTACTACAAAAATTTTCTATAGAGACTATTTGTAAAGGCTAATGTATTAATAAAAACTCCTACTAAATGATGTTTTTATATAGCCTAATTTATATATAATAGGGTATGTGGCATTTCAAGGATCTTATAGTAGCCCTGCATATTATATAAAATTTATCCCTTTTAAATTCAATAGACCCTATCTTTTAACTTACATAGTTTTATAAAAATTGAAAGTGATCTCTTAAGGTTCCTAACTTGATATATGAAAGTTCACCTATCTATACAACCAACTTGTTTCACTTCCTCTTCATGTGGCCAAGTGAGTCTTGTAGGACTTTATTCTATAAGATTATTCAACAATTAACCACAAGTGTTTGAGACTTTTCATTAACAATATATGACATGTCCCAAACCAACATGCAATCATCAACTACCTTCCTACTCTCCTTCTGACTTGTCTAAAGATTCATAACCTAGAAAAGTTACTTTCACTAATCCTTGGAAACCTGTTTTGGGAATGTTTGGTGCACATGTTGTTGAATGACATAAGCTCTTTGTAAATATTCTGACTCTTTTCTTGGAAATAATTAGCTTAGCTGAACAAAGTTATGTCACCTGTAACATCAAAGAAGAATATATGGTACACAGCACGCTACAAAACAGAATGAAAACAAAGCAAAGAAATCAATTATTTACCTCATTACATGCATTTGTGTGTTTTATAATCCTCCACATGGTCGATTTCGAGCCCCTTTTTTAGTACGAGTAGCAGCACAATACTTTTCACAAACAATATTCACAAATAATACATCAATAGTATGTGAATGTATTACAATTATCTTCAATAAAAATATGGTGCATATAAGTTGCCCTACAATACAACCATGGCAATAATTTTGATACAGTTCCAGTCTCAACATGGACAACTCACCTTTCCTATCATTAAAAGTTCCAACAGCCCAAATTTACAATTTGCACGGCATTATCACCTTGGAATGAAAGAGACCAAAAGACCACAACAGCCCAACCAGAATCCAGTTACTTGACACGACCTGCAGGCCGAAACAAGTGTGACACTACCATTGTGCATCAAATCTACGGAGTAGGAACATAAAAACACTCAAAATTTAGCAGTAGAATGAAGAATGAACAAGGTGTTATCTCGTCAGTCCATTGTTTCGGATTCGTTGGAAAGGTATAATCACGATGAGCGGACTTGAAGAGAACCAATCCAGCTTGAGACTCGAGAGAGAATTTGCAAGTTTCCAACTAGGACCTGCGTTTGGACGAGGCCGTCACGCACTCGTTTTGCGGAGCGAACCACCAGAGGCTGCATTGCTTGAGCTGGAACAACAGCTTGTTTCTGCCACACTGAGCAACCACTCAATGTTTGTGGGTGCCCATGAATCTTGAATGTCAAATCACCAAACAAGGCAAACGTAATCTGTTTTAGGAACTATTAAACTTACACCATGAAGAGAATTTATCCATAATTCATGAGAAGTTCTACCTATGGTTACAATAATCATAGGGAAGCTACCTATACATTGTATGGTCACTGCGACAGCAGGTAGACCTTCCCCACAAGTCATCATAAAATTCATGAAGTTGTCTCTCCACACAGTTACAATGATCGTGCAACATGATACATGGGGTGGCCTCCAAATGATCAATGTGACCATAGGGAGACTTTCATAAGAATTATAGCAAATAAGTTCTTCATAATGTTGACTAAAAGTTCTTAAAAAATATTCTAATTGTGCCGAAAACTATGTAATCTTCCTTTCCACATAGAACACTTCAGAACTCAAAACGGGCTAAAATGGTTTAACATAACTTAGCACACATGATCACCTTGTGCGTCATTGCATCCAACTCCTCCGTGCCATGTAATAATAGCTTTCCAGGAACGTTGTTACAAAAAAAGAATTAAAGATACTCACCATTAGAAGCAAGACCCCCTACTTGTCGTATTCCAGACTCAGCAGCGTTAAGAGCGCGAGCAGAGCTTCTGACTCCCTTGGAAATCTCGTCTGATTGATCAATGGAATTATAGTATCAGGCTGAAACCGTTGTCACAACCATGACCATCTTGCCTAGAAACGAAGGGTAAAACTAGCGTGAAATACGCCAATGCCAATCCCTTTATTACGGTATCCAACTCTTTTCCAAAATTCGGTCACTTTCTTAAATGGTGCATGTCTTTTAATTGACACACGCAATCAATTGTTACAAACTCAATACGACGTTACATAATTGTGAATCCCTGATCACAAGGAGAAGTTGAGTTCGACATTTCACCTGGATGGCCAAGGATTTAGGGTATTAAAGTGATTAATGATATTATACTGATCATATTGTAACAGGACCCCATTTTGTATCACCAGAACCAATGAAGAAAATTGCATGTGTTAGTCAATGTTTTAAGAAAAATAATTGACCCCCAAAAAGAGTCCCCACATGACCTAATCAAAACTGTTGATTACACATAAGGCCCGATTTGGGCTATTTCGTCCTTTAGAGGTTACTTGAGTTTCTAGGAATAGCGAAAGCTTGGGATTCAGATGTTACACACCCTAAGTCATTGAGTTCCATTGTGAGGTCACTGATTTCCATGCCGGACAATCTGATGGCCGCCATAGTGCCAGGCAGTTCTTCCCTTGTTGTATCTGCGAGCTTCTCCAACGATTCAGCCGCCTTCTTAATTGCCTATCATCACATAACATTGCTTGATATAAAACCGACGGTTCTGCAGTAAACAGGAACTATCAAATGCAACATGCGTCTGAACTTCAAAATTTTTGATGCACATATCATAACATTCTTGAAAGTAGCTGTGAATGCCTTTGACCCAACAGCTAATTCAAGGATGAAGCAGGGTCTCTAAGATGCTCTCATTCTTTGACATTCCTCTCTTTGGCACAGATCTTCTCACAACTGAAGTTCAAGAATGAATGCATCAGCAAATATAGTCACCTCTGCTGTAGAATATTATGATGGAAGCATCACAAGAATAACATCAGATAGACAAGATGGGTGGGTTTCCGAACCCTAGAAATTCACACCAGAAAACTTCAAGAGGCAGTGAGAAGCGTACCAACAGACTAGGAATCGCAACTGCAAGTAAAATGGTCATGAATCCCGCTGTCTGTGATCCCCAAAGCCACCCATTACAATCACACTCCGCAAAACCGATTCCTCACTCACACACAAAGACATGCAGGGTCCAGAATGAAATGCAATGGGAAGAATCAGAATCATACCACGAAAGCCGAGCACGAAAGGACCACGAATTGCTTGTCCGCCAAATACCACTCCCGCAATGAGGCAAGCGATGGCGCTGGTGTCCCTACGGAAGACACTAATCCCTGCTCTCCTTGCACTCCCTTGTTCAAATCCCCTTGAGATTGCTCCAATTCTACTGCCATATTCCGGCTACTTAAAGTCGCAAATTGGTAGCGTGGAACCTGCCTACCCATCGATGAATGCAACCTACATCTCACCATATGCATCGCCAATTTCTTGTGGCGAATTGCTGCTACCAGGGATACATGGGACGACGAAATCGAGTGTGGAAGAATCAAGCACGTCGCAGAGACGTTACCACATGCCAAAGATGGCCGCATCGTCGAAACAATCGTCTCCAAAAGAATTTTAGGTCAAAGCAACAGAAACAAAAACGAGAATCTCCACTTCAATTTTGTGCTAAAAAAACACCGAGGAAAGCGTCGCTTCAAAGCAGATGCTCTAGCGGTTCCCCTCGAACGCACAGTCTATCTCGGAAGATAATCCCATGCTGAAACATTTGCGTGATGGTCAATAACAATGAAATCCCCTAACCACCTGAAAGAGATGGTTACACCGATATTCACGCGTTGCGCATGAGCTGAACAATCTAGACACAATTGAGCAGAAATTGGGCATAAATCGCATCCCCACACAATCCAAATGACACAATCAAGAAGAAAGTGACGTGCAAGCTCAGTCCCTGCTTCTATATTGTCATGAAAGATTCAGTAACCCGACAAGTGTCGAGAAGGATCAAATCCGAGAGAGCCATATGTGCGACGTGGTGGAAGCATTTGATCGCCGCGTCGTCACCCTGACAATTTGATCTCTACCGAATGTAGAATCCATCGCCACTCGCCAATTCAACAGTGAGGCACCGAGGCACCATTCCTACTGGGTAACAAGACCTGGGATGCCAAAACCCTACGAAGCAAGAAAATTCCAAAAAGGAAGGCAAACCCAAGATTCCCAAAGAGTTGTATCAGCCAATTCGAGACGAAGTTGCAGAATTTTTCAAGATTCTATCTGATCTGAGGTCCTGTAGTTTGCAAGTCCAACGAGTGAAACTCACGTCGGCCGATCTGAATATTAAGCACTTTTGAAAGGCAGTATGTAAGTGTATATTTGCAGTAGACAGCTTTGAGAGCATTGCGGAATCCCTACATTGTCTTGGTTCTTGTTTTCAGTCGCAAGCAGAGCTTTTTTTCATTTTTTATGAAGAGCCAAAAGTGGCGATATTAAATGTTATAAGTAGTGGTTCTTCAAATTTCAACATTCATCCACATATTGGATATAAAATATCACACTGCCACATATCACATGATGTCCATAATTTCGTTTTCATCCACAATTTGATGATTTCATCTAAGAAGTTTTCTTAATTCAAAGTTTTTAGGTGAAAACCTCCTCGTTTTCTACCATTTTTTTTAGCAAAATTATTTTTTGGAGGTGCAATCTGGCACTAGAAAGCAAAAAAAAAAGCCGTAGTCGCAAGACACAGAATTTGAAGATCTGCAGGACATCACCATTGACATGATTCCAATGCCATGTGGAATTTGACAATTGCACTCCATATGGCATTGTATTGGTGAAGATTGTCTTAAGGTTGTGTTTCTACAATTATTGTTGACCGCATGCTCTATTGGTAATGTATTCATCCATGATTGCTTGGTCTACAGAAATGTTGTATGAATTCCAGTGTGCACATGTGTCCAGTTGTTGGGCTTAATTCAAGTTTTTGGTTTAGTTCTTCCCAAGTTAAGACAAATTCTTCTCATCTAACTAATCTATTTGTAACCACCAAGTTGTTTGCACCGTTTCAATTCAGAATCACGGTTGCTTCCGCATCATCCAAAATGCACGAACTGTTTTCGTCCACACACTCTGCATGTTTTCAAATCATAAGATTTGGTCTCATTTTGCATCATACGGCTCATTTGGTGCGTAAGTTTTGTTCAATTTGTGAGACTGCTCTGGATAGATCTCAAGGGCGCAGACTCTCAAATGCTGCAGACGCCATTGCAAAGACGAGTAGATTTCCTCTCTGAATTTGAGAAGATCGTTTGAATTTGTTCCTTGTAAGTCATTACGATCACATCTTTGAGACAAGAAACTTGTGTAAAAGATTTCAATCCTAATTTTGGATTTTATGATATCCCCACGTTGAGCTCTCTGACTGATGTAGTGACCATTCATCCACGAATTAAGTTGCAGTCCCAGAACTCTCAATCTCTTAGTTTTCTCTTTCCTTTACCATTGTTTTGACTGTGCTTTGTTTGTCAAACTCATGTTTGATCTGCGATGAGACAGAGCTTGCAATGCTCGCAGTTATTGATCGTGTCCACTTATTTAGGGTTTGCTTCTGGACTTGCAGGAGCCCTTCAGTTGGAAAATGACGACAATGTTGGACAGGGAATAGGTGGAAGCTGGAAACCAAGTCACCCTCTGTCGGAATCGAATCTATGTCCTCTTGGAGGATGGATTTCCATTGCAAACGTCTCGCGTCAACCTACCCGGACTCCAAATCGGAGCAGAAAAGCCGCATCGAAGCTTGACAAGGCAAAGACTTGCTGAGGGGAGCAAGTCAAGGGTGCTGAAGTGGACTAGTTAACTGCAAAGCAGGCCAAGGTTATCGAAAATAATCGCCGGTTAGGACCTACCGAGCCGCGGGGCGGCGAGGTTGGTACTGACTGGCGATTATTTTTGGTAACTTGGACTACTTTGCAGTTACCGGACATAATGTCAATGTCTATTTGATTTCTTTGATTGTTGAACCAATCAAAACATGCCACAACAGAATTAGTCTCCTCCATTTAGATTTAGATTTTGTTAGGTACATGAATCTGCACTTATTAAGTTAATATCGGTTGATAGAGGAAGAGATTTCTCCTAGATTTCTCTCATTTCTATACCAATGAAATCTCTACTTCATACCCACCTTGCTAAAGATTTGCACAAGGCATTGAAGGCAAGCACTGAATATTATCAGTCTTAATTTGCCTCTCCTCAACCAATTGAAGCATGCCACGACAAGAGAACTCTCCTGCATTGACATTATGGTTTACTACATAACAAGGCTCAAAGAGTATTAGTAAGGTAGTGTGCTCTGAACACAACTGTGTTCTAAATGTGACCCCTATCTAGGAACAAGTGACATGTTGTTTGAAATATGTATTACTCTCAATGATGAGTTAGGTAGGCTTAAATGGTTGTTTTATGAGTAGACTACCTTCCGATGAGTCAGAGACTAACGTCACGTCTTCGGTAGCATTCGAATAGAAGCCAAAGTTCCTCAACAAGCTTAACCCTAGAAGGACCAAGAAGCCCTTTGCGACTATATAGTCTATTGTAAATTTGATGTATTTAATCAAGCCAGCATTGACCAAATACTTTTCAATACAAAATTACTTAATAACCATGATAGTATGTAAATGACAATCATGTATCACAATTCATTATTAAACCACAATTGGAAAGTTATAAGGTTAAATATAGGTTGTAGAGACGGTTCTCAATGGTTTTTCAAGGATTAAAAGCCAACTAAAACTTAGCAAGAAAGAACAACCTAAGTTGGTTGTCTTTTATGATTTAAAGTGGGTCAAAAAGAAACTGAAGTTGTTGGGAAAGGAAGATATTTGGTAGAGCTTGTCATTAAGATGGTCAAGAAGTTGGTAGAGGCTAGAAAGTCAATTGAAATCCAAAAGACTACTTGACATTGTAAGTGTAAAGACCCCCTTGCACTAGAAGATTTTTAACATGGTGACCCACCTCTTTTGAATCCACTTACATGTGGTCTAAACTCTATGTAAGTAAATTCAATGCTTATGGGTTGTTGCAAGAAACACTTACCAGGTTTGTCTCAAAATGGCCTATTTCCACAAGTCCTATGACTTGTGAAATAATTTCTTTTAAATTAAATTAAATATGGATAATTTGAAGAAAAATGAGAATATTACGTCTCTTAAAATTTAAACCTAAGAAAATTTACTTCTAAAAGTTATACACAGAAAAAGGACAATGAAAAATACAATGAAAATAAACACTTTTTTCTTTGATTCTTTAAAAATAATATAAAATAAAATAAAATAAAATAAAATAATTTACTTTTTTTAACTTAAAGATGCTCCTCTCCAACAATTTTCATCTTTGGGAAAAATAAATTGTATTCTCCACACTTGTACAAAGGCAGTGCACTTTGAGCACATGTGGAAGTTGAACAATATAATATTTTCAAAAAATATCTGTTGAACTTGTGTAACTTTAGTGGAGGTCCTTTCATGCCAATTTTCAAATTAAAATTTGCACTTTTGGGTCAAAAATAGGACAAAAAATCCCAAAATGACCAAGATAGACATCCAATCGGGGGCAATTTAAAAACAGTAAAATAATTTTAGAAAAATCAATAAAATAAAATAAACATGTAAAACTTTTGTGTGAACCTTCATTTCAAATTTCAAGTCAAAAAAACAAAAGATGAAAAAGTTATGAGCAAAAACCTACATGATTAAAGGTTAAGGGGAGTAGGGGACAAAAAAAACGATTCTTGCAATCACCCTTATAGATCCACAATTGTATTGCATCACATGAGCAACACAAAGTTTGATCATGAATGGGTTGAAAGATAGGGAATATATTTGTATCACTTTCAATATATAAAGGACTATTTTGGAAGAGATCAATGTAGAGTTGTGGAGCAATCAATTATGGGCTTAAGAGCCAAATCTACTAAGATGAACTTTTTATTATAATGTATAAATTTCTTATGTGATTTCAAAATTGGAAGTGATGGACCACTATAATTAAGTGGCAATCTATTTCCCATTCCCATTCAAAGATCAATTCCCAATGACATTTAATCGAGTCATCCTAACTTCACTTGCTAATGAGCCCAAACCAATGTATGAATATATGAATTGTTATTGGTAATAATGGTTGATGTAGGAGATAGAATTCAATATCTAACATTTTAGTATCCTCTACCTCCTTTTCCTTTTTGTGACACAGATGAAACAAAATTTCATTGCACAAGAAGTAGAAATATAAACCAGTGAGTCACAAGTGTCCGGGCCGAGGGATCTACACACCCATCACAAACATTCTAAACCCAAAATGAAAAGAGCTTATGCCCAACCCACGGGGAGAGTGCGAAGAGGGACCACAAGGTCCCTTGCCATCAGCCCCAAGTATCCTCTACCTTCATTGATTTTATCACATGCAACTTTGACTTTGATTACATATGTGCTGTAAGAAAGTGTCCTCTTTACGCACCCCTTTAAGAGATGAATGCAATTTTGGAGAAGCTAAACTCTTTGAAATAATTTTTAGTGAGTTTTCATAGGAAGATAAATGGAATTGGTATCCAATCCAAGTCGTTTTGTATTTTTTAGACCTTCGTGGAATTAGTTACAAACTTTTGAAGTTGAAATGCACTAGTTCTCAAAGTGTCTCCCTACTAAAATATACACGACTTGTAAATTCAAGAAAACAAAATGTGCCTCTATTAGAGGTTGCTTTTAGAACCACCTACTTTATCCATATGCTTTTAGTACCATAAAAGGATTTTTAGCTAGTTTACAAGATTGTGAGTTTCCAAAAGCTGGGAATGCATTGGAAATGCTGGGAACGCAATGCTGATGTGGTCAAGCGACTGCCATGTCAGAAAATACTATTTAATTAATTATTTAATATTTTAAAAACATTTTCTTGAAAAAAAAATTCTTTAAAAACATTTTTTTTTAAAACATTTTGAAATTTTTAATTTAATTTTAATTTAATTTTTTTTCAAAATTCAAAAATTCAGACCAACAAGGGGCTAGTCTGCAGCAGTGGGAATAGTTTCTGGGAACACCCCTGAAACAGTCTTCTTGGGGCCAGAAATCCTCTTATGCTTTGTGTTCAGAGGCTTGGCTATATAATTATCATTGAAAGGTTCTAAATACAATCATTTGTTTACCCTCACCTCCATTGCATTTTGTTGTGATTTTGTGATTTGGAGACACTTCCAATGCTCAAAGGTTGAGGTTCCAATTACTAGCCAGGCCCAACACCCAACCTATATGAATGCACTATTTCCAATCAAGGTCAAAGGGTGATTGCGAGAAATACTTATCCTTTTTTTTTCCACTTGACCTCCAACAGATAGTTTTCTGCTCATAACTTTTGCATCTTTTCTCTATTTGTCTTAAAATTTAAAAAAAAAGTGCACACAAGAGTTTTAGGTGTTGAGTAATTTTTTTAATTTTGTGAAAATTAGTTTACTATTTTAAAATTGGTCCTGATTGGATGTCTACCTTGGCCATTTTGGAGTTTTTTAGTCCTATTTTTGATTCAAAAATCCGAATTTGAAGCCACAAATTGGACAAGTTGGAGGTCTACTAACATTTCAAGGATTGGCAATGAGTTTTTATGAAAATAGTAACATGTCTATTGTGCACATGGGTCAAATTGACCTTCCTTATACAAAGACTATGAAGAGGAAAACAATTTCCTAAAGGAATTTTTTGTTGCAATGTGAGCACAATTTTGTTTAGAAAAATGGATTTTCTTGAAATAATTTTTTGAATTTTGTTTGAATTACTAAAAATGAAAAGGTTCACAGACTCATTTTCTACTTTTTTCTGCTCCCAGTGGCCTAAATAGTATTATATAGTACTGCATAGTACTATATAGTACTATATAGTACTAAATCAACAGCCCAAATTTATAGGCGCCTAAAATCAACGGCTAACATTGATAGGAGAAATTCAAACATGCAGTATTGGTAGGATCATACATGACTGCTAGTCTTATGCCAAAAAACTGCATTTTTGAGACAAAAACGTGAAGTATTTCTTGCAATGACCCAAAAATCAATTTCCAACCAAAGCTTGAACTACGTTTTGGGGGGTCTTTTTGAGGTTGAGACTAATATTAAGGTTATAACACATGTCTCAAATTAGTGAGCAAAGGAAGCAGAAAGTAGTAGGTGGGAAAATAATTCTTGAATGATTGGAATTAAAAGACTCTAGACATTGGCTTTGAATGAAATTCACTGTAATTTCAATTTTGGGGATAAAATTTTGAAATTTTTTTATCTCTATATTTCATGTAATCCTACATGGTATTAATTTCCACCACCTCAAACTATGCACAATTTGTTCCGAAATTCCTTAAATGATCAATAATTGGTGCTTCAACCTTCTTTGTAGCTTGCTTCCATCGAGCTATCCAATGTGCCCTTGTGTTCATGTACAAGACCAGAAGAATTTGTTGACTTGGACAATTACAAAAACTAGTTCAATGTCTCTATGGTAGATGGACCTATAATCAATAAAATAAGCATATTTGAATATGATTTAAGGTAGTGCAAGATATAACAAATATCTTCAAAGGTACATGGATAGAAATGATGGAGATTGCAAAAAACTTTGTAATTTTATCTCTTAGATTGAAATTACTACGAATTTTGAAAGTCAAAAGTTGGGCTTGACTATTGACCAACACTTAGACTCATCCAATTCCAATCATTCAATAACTACTTTTCTATTCATTGATTCCTATTTTCTTTTTCACTTATGTGTCATGAATTTATTGGTCTAAACCTTGAAAAGTACAAATACACATAGTTAGGACCTATGTCAAATTTTGTTTGAAAATTCATAAGTAATTCATAAATGCTCTAAAAATTATGAAACAACTTGTGTTAGATTCCTCATTTATTTCTCTTCAACTGAAAAAATGAGCAAAAAATAATACCATGTAAAAAAATACATGATATAAGTAGACCAGCCCTTAAATGAGCAGTTTCCGAGCCTCTTACCTTAGTTGATTGCTAAGTTGCAACACTGGTTTCATTGACTGACTAGGAAGTTGCAGAAAGTCATTGATTGGCTGACTAGGAAGTTGCAGAAAGTCATTGATTGGCTAGGAAGTTGCAACGTTGAGGTTTAATTTCTGGGGAGAAAAAAAGGCCCCTGCTATGGTTAATTAGTTAATAGTGTTCTATGTCATTTTGGAATGACATTGATATTGAAACGCTTTCTTCCATCACCTTTTCAAAGGGTTAAAAGTAAGCAAGCTTTTCTCATTTGGAAGTTAAAAGCCTGCTATGGGTAAAAAGAACTGACTGTACAGATCAATTTGCAAGTTGATATCGATAAGCATGTGACTCACTCTTGTCCTTAGAAAATAAAATCAATGAGCACGATTGAACCATGCTGTTGTGCTGGCAGTCACATCTACCACGGGATCAGATTGACTCCACAATTGGTCTCTCTTTTATATCCTTTACTTTATTTTTTCAACTTCAATTTTCACATTTTTCTTTCCAATAACTTACAATTTTGATGGTTCAATGATTTGATGGTTCAATGATAGTAGTGTGCCATCTGGGACTCTCAATACATAGCATGATGGTAGCTTGAATACTAAGTAACTTGACTACTGTAATACAAAATTTAGAAAGACCACCCCCACAGTAAAATATTTTTTTTACAACCTGGATTTATGGGATATGCGGCAATGGCTGCAGCCAGAGGAGGGCATTACATCGAAACAAGTGTCCATTGGAGGAGGGCCGGTGGAGCATGATGTGAAGATACACTTTTGTACACAATTCTCAACAAGGATATTGTCCAACATGAACCATAAGAGGATTTCTAGCTGGTTTACAAGACTTCAAATTTTGAGACGCTGGGAATGCATTGGGAATTTTGGGAACGTGATGTTGACGTGGTCAAGCAACTGTCACATCAAAAAATATTAATTATTTATTAATTTTAATTAATTATTAAATATTTTTAAAATATGTTTTTCAAAAAAAAATAAATCATTTTTTTGCTTTTTAATACATTCTGAAGTTTTTTGGAAAAAGAAATTTTAATTTTTTTTTTCAAAATTCAAAAATTCAGACCAACAAGGGGCTGGTCTGCAGTATTGGGAACAGTTTCAGGGAACACCCATGAAACAGTCTTCTGGGGGCCCAGAAATCCTCTTATGTACCCATTCTAAAATTCGAGAATCAAAACAGGAAACCTTCTTGTAGATGAACTGAGAATCAGGAGTGCCCAATTACATAGGTGGACCTATGTAATGCACTAATTATGCAAAATAGCTTGTTCAACAACTATTGAAATGGGAAATTTTCTAGTGGGATTTTACACATACACTAATACGCAAAAAGTTGAACTTCTTGCAAAATTAATTGCAAGATATGGTTTGAGAGAACTCAATTGTTGTCATCAATGAAGGTGGAACAATTCATTGCAGCAATCAAAATTAAGAGTTTGCCTTCATGTCATTATTAAGTTAAATTCCTTTTTTTCCCATACAAAGATTAGTGTGAGTCTATGAGGAACCTCAAGAGTAATTGAATTATATATTTTTTGATAGAGTATAAATCTTTTATGAATTTTTGAAGTGTGCTACTCAAAAGAGTTTCTAAGTAGCTACTCCAAAACCAACAAAAAATGTATCTTGAATGCTCATTGTATTCACCTACAGTGGAAACATCCCAAACCATCCATGGTTGGAGGCATCTTTTTCTAAAACTGATATTTTTCTAGTGTTAGCAAGAGAAAATAATGAATATTTTTAAAAAGAATTAAATTTTTCAGAATCATTATGTAATTTCTACAAATTTTGAAAGAGTTGGCTCCCTAGACCACTGGAACCGTCCTATAGGTGTACCCTAAACTGAACTCTGTTGAAATCAGTTGTCAGTGAATGAAAATTATACATGTGTCTTACAATTGCGTTAGCAAATTAGAGTTAAACACTTGTCAAACACTTTAATGAATGCTTATGAATAGACTTAGTGACACTCTAGGGACCAGGAATAGGTACAGGGACGGAAATGGGTGTTTCTCCCTTACAGTAGTCACAATCATTAGGGGATTTTTGAGGCCATTGGAAGACTGCAGGTTCCCGGACTACGGGAATGCAGTTTCTGCTGCGTGAACAAGAATCCTACGTAGTCAAGAGAGTGCCATGTTATTAAATTTTATTTTTTGTGAAAAAAAATTTGGGCTTTATTTCATATTTTAGGATCCAAAAAATAAAAATAAAAATTGGATAAATGCTGGTTGACAACGGCCAACAGTTACTGAAACAATTTTGGGGAACAACCCCAAAATAGCCCTTTGGAGGCCTCAAATCCCGTCTAATGATCTCATTACTAACATTATCTTAACATAATAGATCTTTTGACTATAAAATATAAATGGATTGAATAATCTACCTCAATTCATATCAAAATGACTCTAAAGTTGTTTCTCTTCATTGGGAGTTCAATTTTTTATTAGAAGAAATGAAATAGAAGTAATAGCACATGCAAAGTCATTAGATGAGATTTGAGGGCAAGAAGAGAATGTGAGTTCCCATATTGTAGAAACTCTATGAATAGTGCCACATTAGTAGTGTGAAGTGGTTGAGATTGTGCACATCATAAATTAATTAAATTAATTAAATTTTAAATTTTAAATTTTTTTAAATTTTAAATTAAATTTAATAAAAAAAATTTGAATAATTTTTGAGATTTTTGAAAAAATTAATATTATTATTATTTTTTAATTTGAAAAATCGATTTGTCAGGTTGATTTGCAACCCTGAAACACTCTTTTTTTCAAGTGGCATTAGAAGATTTTTGAGGCCATTAGAATTTAGAAGACTGCAAGTTTCCAGATTGCGGGAACGCAGTTTTGACCTTGTAAACAGAGATCCGACGTGGTCGAGAGAATGCCATGTCATTAAAAATTTTGGACTTTTTTTCATATTTCAGGACCCCAATTTTTTTATTTTTTTTGTAAATGCTAGCTTGACAGCCACCAGTGGTTTTGGGAACAATTTCGGGGTATAGCCCCGAAATGACCCTTTGGAGGCCTCAGATTCCCTCTAATGTTGATTGCTTCTGCACCTGCTTGCACCTCAGTTCCCACATCGCAAAAACTCAAAATCCAAATAGACAAGTCAAGCCATTTGCACTCACTACAGTACTGTAGCCTAAAGGCATGCGGGAAGGAATGGCTACACCTGGACTTTGTCAAGACTGAACTGAGTTGCAATTCTTGAGGCAGGGAGTTGGGCGGTGTACGTTTCTAGCTACCAGTGGTTTTTTTATTGTGAAACACCAAACCGTGAAGACTAACACCAACTTTTAGAAAGTTGCGCTTTCAATGTGAAGAGTTGGCAGACAATCCCAGGTTTCTCGTGACACGAAATCGGGCATGAAATCTTCAAGAAGCGTAGGTTTCAACAGACCTAAGATTGATTCTAGGTGGCTTGTCGAAACTGCAGCCATTACGGAAGCCCTGCGATGGGGTTTCTAAGAATGGAAGCACTTTGAAGCACCAGTCAAGTTTTTGATCGATTAAGGTAATTGCAGCGATCGACCACGCCCCAAAATCTTCTTGAAACAACTCATTTATCAGAAATTAAATCGATCATGACCAGGATTCTCAGAAGACAATATTGTCGGTCTGATTCTTCTAACTGATCGATCGGCAGTTGGTGGAGCCTCTGCTCAGATCCTCACGTTACCCGCTGATTTCTTTAGCACTGTCTTAATTCGGAGTGTAATCTTGTGAGTACGTCTCAAGCTAAAATGATGTTCTTAATTGGAGGCCAGGTGACTACTGCAGGCTGGTATGAAGTACTGAAGATGTATCGAGTGAAGGGTGAAAGCACTCTGAGGTCATGAAAATGTGAAGCAGTTGCAGGAGTCTGAGGACTCGATGCAGAATTATATATGTGTACTTTTGAATTGCAGGTCGTCTGTGGGGAGTATGAGTGTCGAGGTTTCGATTTTAAGATGGTTTCGGAGAAAGGGGTTCAAGTGGGCTGACCGAGATCTAGGTTCGATCTTGCAAATGTTATCGACTTATTGCGAGAAATGGCAGATCGACAGTCTGTCCTACCGACGAAAATTGAAAGTAAACCCCGGTTTTACAATTACAAATTCTTCTTCAGATATTTGAGTTATTCATAAAGTATCCTAAACCGGGGTTTAAACCCATGAGTTTCGTGAAAAAGTCGGTTGAGTTAAAAAAGTCGAAATAAAAGTGGGTATGAAACTTATTTTTCCATCAAAATAGTGCCTAAAAAAGTTTGGTCCTCACTTTTGAAGTTGTGTGACATAAGTATCTTGCAAAAAAGTTTGACACTTCAACTATAGTTGCCTTCTCAACTTCAAAAAAAGTCATGCCCAAAGTGGGGGGGGCTTTACAAATAACTCAATTGTAGCTCGGTTCTTTGCAAGTCTCCACACTTATCTCAAAGATCAAAGTTTGCGTTCTCCATAATCAAGGTCTTATTCGTTAAAATGAGACAATTTATGCATTTTGAGACTTTAGCCATAAAACAATTTTAGTCATTTATCATTGAGTCAACAATAAAATGAGAGTGCAACCTTTAGGCACCCTAAGGTTTATATATATAACAGGATATTTTGTTAAAATGGCGATATTCCTACGCCATTTTTCCATTCATTTTTTAGGATTGGTATAGATTTCAGACTTCAGAGTCTTGAAATCTAGGAGAGGTATACATTTTAGACCGCACGGTCTAAACCAGAGAATGCCAAGTTTGTGGCATACTGCCATTTTAACAAAATATCTGTTATATATTATTATATTAAAATCTCCAATTATTGAATAGTCTCAAAATTGAAGAATTATGACCGTTTATCTTCAAATCGCTGATAAAATTGAGACCAAACTTTGTCTAAACATAACGAATAAGCCCAGTTACTGAGATCAGTTTACATTGCAAAGGTTCCTATCCTACCCTACAACCCATGCCATCTCCCACAAGTGTGAAACCAACATACAACAAACTAAAATAACAGTCAAAATTGAGATCCCAAAGATGGAATTTGACAACCTCTTCCTATGTGTGAACAACCTCTACAAAATTATCTTCAATAATTCAAATAATTAAAGTATATAATGAAGGTGCGATGTAAAAGAAATATGTTTGCTATTGGATATGAGATTGTCAAAACTGCTCCTCCTTAGCAAAGGTGTGGCTATACTTTAACCTCGTAACGACATGCTGGTCAACTAGGAAATTATCCTTTATAGTGTGAATCATCTACTTAGTAGAAATAGAAAAGCACTCATTGAAGGTCAAATTATTACGCATGACTTTCTCTTTTCACATACAATTCCAAATACAAACATATATACTTTTGTCTTACATACAATGATACTATGTCATCCATCACACCACTCTTGTTTACAACATCCTTGCAAAATTAATCCTTAAAAGAGAGATTGGTGATCTTGGAAACCATTCATTTTGATATTGTGAAAATTGATCATTGATCTACAAAAATCCAAAACCACTTGTTGCAAGTCAAACTATTGTAAGAGATCTCTTCTTTCCACACAAAATTTGAAGGATGAATAAGATGCACTTTTGGACCACACAAAAAATGCTATAGAATCCATCAAACACTAATCATCCATATCAACATTTATGAGTTCAGTTATATTCCCACTATATTGATGTTTCATACACTTTCTATTCAAGCACTTTACTTTCATAGTCTTGGGGTTGTCATGATCTCATCCAAAGTACTCATGATTATCAGTGGGGTTCTCTGCCATAGTGGTGTTCTTCCATGTAAATCTGCCATTAAAACATTTCGGATCAGTTACAAAGTCTGTGTAAACCTGTTTTCAAGCTTTTTGTATCCTCAATTTTCAATTCCATGACTCCTCTCGTGAAACAGCAAGTTTTGCACATACACTGAGATTCAAAAGGATATTCCGAACAAGATGCATCCAATAGTTAGTGAGATTAATTTTCAATGGTTGACGTGCATGTGATATGTATATTCCAACCATCAGATCCACAGATTTCAAGTTCACAGATCTATCTCAGGAAGATAGTGGACTGCATCTTTCCACCTGAGAATTCTTTTGTTCGGCATGGCTGGCATGCTGGTGTTTCATGCAGTATCAGGAACAGTTAATTACTTGACATAGTGTTGTGCAATGTGCATGCCACCTGGTATACCCAGCATCAAACGTGAGGGCACGTCATTGTGGCAGAATATTCTTAACTTTGCAATTCTCATCCGTTAAATGATGATTGAGAATATAGAATCTTTCCCTGCACACTAGTCAAGGACGAACTTCTAGGGATTGGATCGAATCCATATGAAAATTCATAATCAACCTTGAAATCTGTGATGCTCATCACAGGTACAAAAAATTTGTTCCGTAGTACAATGCTCTCTGAAGCTGATCTAGAAAGAGCAAATCAGCCCTACTGATAGGAAGAGAGATGACTTTTGATAGCTACAAAAAGAGCTTCAAGACTGGGTGGCAGTTGGAGAATGTGCCACCCTAAGATGATCATGCAGCATCTGCCAAAAATGCAAACAAGAGGTTAATCAGCAGTTCAAAAAAATCATTCAAAATTATCTCAAAACATAAGAACAGAGCTCACTTATATCAAATGGCTTATTCAGAGGATATCTTCAAATATGCCGGGATGAAGTTCTCTTTGGATAGAGAGAGGAATTCCACGTCTGAGTGCATTAACAAGAAGAAATTCATGATATGGATGTAGAGATGATCCATCTTCCGAAGATCAAACCTGATTGGAAGATTCTTCTCAGAACACTTACTTGACCCGAGCAGATTTGAGTACAGTGCTTGGGTTCTTATACTCAGACCTGTCGGTACTGCGATTCTGACTGTGGCGTAAAACCGGTTTCCCGATCTGTAGTTGAGGGCGGACCATCGGAAATACTAATTCGACATCCTGCTAGAAGCTGAAGCAAGAGAAATCCAGACTCTTCGTCCAAGTCGAGATAATGGGGTGGATTTGCTGCGCATAACCAGCGGCAATCGCTTCAATGGCCGGTTGAAGTTCGTCGAATGTCACTGGACTGGAAGTGTGAATGTGAACAACCAGGTCCTTCACTGAAGGTCGCAGCAACAACCGCAAAACACGGATGGCAGGTTCCAGATTCTGTGGAATCATGTGCAGAATCAGGCGACTCATACGAGGCCACCTCTCCGTCTCAGAGAGCGTGTCCACCTTCGTTTCCATGCAGTACCACACCCCGGGACCAATATTTAAAACCTCCAACTTCTCACAATCATGCAATTTGCTGAAGTTGGGCAGCAGCAGGGGGACGTCCTTCAGGACACCTAAAAACTTGCCGTCCTCTGCAAGTGCCATACACGGGATGTCCAAAAACATCATTTTCAGGTTGGGATTCCGTTCGATGAGAGCGGACAGTGTGACAAAGCTGGAGGCTCCATAGAGCAGCTCCTGTAATCCATCCAAGCACCTCAACTCGACTTTCGAGGGCTCCATGACTTCAAGATTGAAAGCAACGTACTTCAGTTCGTTAGCTTTGATGATCAATTTCTCAGGACACTGCATTTTCAACTGCAACTTCTCAAGCTTCGGAAGGTCCATCACAACCTCCATAGCTCTGGTAGAGAGACCGAGGCACAGTACCTTCATGTGTTGGAAAGTCAAAGTGCCCCGGTTCACACCAAATACCCCCAGGAGCGCCAGCGTCTGTAAATTGGGCATTATTTCATTGATGTCTTGCAAAGCTTCGGCAGTAACTTTGACACAGCGCCATGTCAGACTCAACATCGAGGGCATCTTCTCACAACCGCTGGTGTCGATAAACATGTTCCTCAAATCCAAAGTTTTCAATCGTTTACCTTGAATAACACGGATAAGGAACATTTATTAGACAAGTTGAAGTTGAGTCTAAAAAACAAACCACAGAAAGTAGAGCACGGAGTGGTTTGACCCACCCTTGGCCTCATTTTATTTTATCAATTTAGAGAATTAATTCTAGTACTATAAATTAATTGCACCGGACTCTGTGTTTTCCATCAATGTGGAAAATACCAGTTACTTTCATAAAATAATTTGATAATATATCAAAAAATCAAAATCAAATTAGTGAATATAAAACTAATTCAAGTGAAAAGAAATATCTTCTCACAGTCCAAGTGGTAAGAAGAAGAATAGAGTGAAACTTTCTCAAAGTTATTAATTTCACCCTAAACATCCTTCAAGCTGAATGACCTTCAAGGCAAATTACCACTACCAAGCTTAATGAAGCCTTTACATAATGGAGTAATGTATTTAAACACTAAAAATGGATACAATGAAAGCATTGAATTTGACCTCGACGGGTCCAGCTTTGGGGTCATGAGGGGTGGAAAGCACGAAGGAGATACTACTTACAGGAGTTAGAAAAAACTCGGATGATATCCGATCTGCGCATGATGGCCTGCTGACCGTAATCCACGAGGCAGACATGTTCAAGAGTTGACTCCATAGCACGTAACCATTTCTTTACAAACAGTGAATCACTAAGCCAGAAGTCGGTTCTTCGTTTTTCATCCTCGGGTACAGTTTTGGCTTGCAACTTTGGCTCAATTTCAATGCGAAGCTGCTTGATGCATACCTTCGTTATCAGAATCTTTACCATTTGATCCTTCATTTTCAGCTTGGATCTTTCATCACGTGAAGAGCTTGATTCGGCTCCATCAGAGATACCTGATTGAAGGGAGCCCAAGTCAAAAACGTTTCGGTTTCGGGCCTTAGCATGCTGGAATTCCAGCACGATCAAACGCAGGGATCGAACTTGGTTGCCAGCATCCCCAAAATCCCTGCACACCAATTGGGCATTCGCAAGGACTCTTGCGTCCTCGAGCCGATTCAAGATGTCCTGCAGCACATACACAGGCAACTGCTTCCAGTCTCGAAATCCCGTTTGCCCGTTTGTATGCTTCTTACCGTTTTCCGGTGGGCAAGGTCCGGACTTCAAGCCAGTCTTATAAATTCCTCCCGGATGAATCTTCTTCGGCTGATACACATACAACATCGTCTTTAGCTACCTTTTTTATCTCCAATTGCAAGAAGAGGGACAGATAGAGGAAGTTCTTCAGAAGAATAACAGTGATGAACAGGTAGTACAGACAGTCGGCAAATCGTGAGCCACCACCAAACATCGGATTCCAATACATCTATCAGCATTAGTTCGACTTCTGAAAGACCATTCTTATAAAAATAAAAATAAAACACTCCCTTGCTTATACGGACAGAATGTCAGTAGGTTCAAGATCCTCAGGGCAACGAGCGGGGAGAGTGCTGCTCAGGACACGCCTAGTGTACATTTATTACAGAGAATGTACCGGGGGAGTACATTTCAAGGAATTGAGTCACATGAGCAGCACTGATCCCACCGCTTGCATATCTTTTGGCGAGACAGAGTGTGGCAGAGGGTGAGTCCTTGGGTGCTGCACAGATTTCAGTGTTCAACAAGTCTAATAACTAAACAGCTCACACAGATAAAAACAAGAACGACGACACTGAACAAGAAATGATCTCAGTGAACTACAAACTGAGTGTATCAATCCAAACCCTAAAACAATTTTCCAGACTTTCTGCATGCCTATGGCAAGCTCAGATGTGCTCAATAGACCACTTACAGGGGAACTTCCTTTCGAAGTGGACATGGTTGAATCGGCATGCAATCCGGTAGAGGTTCCAATCATAAGAAAATTCACTGCCGATAAGGTACTCTACGTTCCCAACCAAGAACCTTTCGCAGAGTGCAGTATCTCCAGGCTCCAGGAGCCTTTTTCAGATGACCAGTGAAGCCAGTATTATCAAATCCTTTGTGATCCGGAATTGCTCTTCCGCTAGAAACGCTGAGCATCCGGCTTCGGAATTTCTGACACTCGGCAGCCAGTTCCTTCACTTTTGAGTTCACGCTCATGGCCACTCATAACCCTGAAAATGTAATCCCACCACGTTGAGGAAAATAAAGAGTAAGGGCTCCAACCTCTCAAAAAAGACAAACAAATGACAATCCCTTGTCGCCGACCATGGCTTTAGGGCTCCAAGGGCTCCAAAGTGAGAGTCGGTGAAAGCTTCTGATACCTCGGTACAGATACATAGGTTCCACTGTAGAAAATAATGCTCCATAATAAAATACTGTCGAGTGTATTTCTATATTATTACTGGCACCGCCGACCAGAAACGGAAATGGCTGCGCCACGAGGCCGGTTACACAAAATAGCAGCCGGCGCACCCCAACCACTATCAAACCGAAACCCAACAACTAGCAATTGATAATTAGGGGCGGACGTTATGATAAAGAGCGGTGCCCCCACTATAAAAATGACGGCGCCGCTTCATCTAATGAGTTTCACATTTGTTGATCATCCTTTAAATACAATTCACATACATCAACTGGCTGCGCAAACACAGTTCAACTTGCGGGCAACCCAGCCGACCCTCAACTTGACTGCTACAGAAGAAATTAACAACAACGCGTGAGCAGAAAACTAAGACTCACGAGTCAGAGGTAGCCCTAACGTGGCCATTACCTCACCTCACCTCGAAACGTGCGGCTGACTTCGGTGAACACCATCACGCAGATGCTGCAAATCTTCAAACCGAGAAAACATCTGAACCCTCAAATCTGCGAAAATTGCGGAACCGCTCAGACGATGCAAAAGACGATCCAGCCAGGAGCGTCCCAAGCCATAGCCCTAATCCCGTAATTTCTGCGCAACTTCTGTTACAATCCTGGATTAGAAGAACACCGAGTCCGGAGTCCGGACGCCTGTCCTTGGCATTATCCTTAATATCTATCCTGAAACTGAACGTTACTGTGTTGTGTAACAAACGTTATGGTGTACAGTATGTCTGTCAGTTGTCATTATCTTAAACAATCTCTACTGATGTGTCGCAACTAAACAATGGATAAGCCTTCGACTGTTTTCGATACAGACAAGAGAGAGTTTGTTGGGCATACAGTAGAACCTCCCTAACTTGACCCTCTATAAATCAATAAACCTCTGTAAATCAATGTCTGTCAGATTGATCGTAAACTAGGCCACATTACAAAGGTTATGACTAAAACTGACCCTCTCTAAGTCAATAAACCTCCATGGTTAATGGCTGTCAAACCAGCCCCAGACCTATTGAATTAAAGAGGTTCTACTGCATATAAATCTACTAACTTCGCTTCAATTGAAACAAAAGAAGACCTATTGAATTAAAGAGGTTCTACTGCATATAAATCTACTAACTTTGTTTGAATTGAAACAAGAGAAGAAAAGTCTGTGGAGACTAGTTCAACGCTCCCTAACAATGCTGCAATTGAAACAAGAGAAGAAGAAGTCTGTGGGGACTGGTTCTAAGCTTCAAAACTCTACTTCAATTGAAACAAGAGAAGAAGAAGTCTGTTGGGACGAGTTCTAAGCTTCGTAACTCTGCTTTGTCGGTAGAAAAGAAACAAGTGAAGAGTCTCCTTAGACTAGTTCTACGAAATTAACTATCTGTTTTTTTCCTGTTGAAAGGCATTCCTTCGGGACCAATACAAATGGAGCATAAAGTTAGGACTCCTACTAACCACACCCATTCACTGGAGATTGATTGGAAACATATATACTTGCACGATTGGAGGATCGAGACTGCTGTGTGGAAACGTACCAATTCAAAGCATCGATCGAATCACGGTACCGATTCGAGAAGGACTTCGCTGTGGGTGATGAGAGGCATTGTCCAGAGCGACTAATGCGAGCGAAAGAGTCGATGATCGAGAGAGCTTCAATTCAATCTGCGAGCAAGAAGTCAAGAGCACACGAATCGAATGGAGATTAGTTGCTGCATTGAAAGCAAGCATGAATTGCGTGACGTGTTGGAGGTGATCGAGAACTTCAATTCTCTGCGGCACGCAATTACGCATGCAATGAGCACTGGTGATTGCTGTGGGGTCTTGAATTCTAGCTTGAATCATGCAGGCCAACTCTCCATGATTGACAACGACCACGACCCCAGGCCAACGTGATGGAGACTGCGGTTCTCCTCATGCAACGAACTAGCTATGGAAGCCACATTAGTGTGGTAGAGATCAAAAGGCTACCAGTCCTCTGTCAAGTGGAAAGCCGCTGCGAATGGACGTGGATTGAAATATTATGCTCATGTGAAGACTGTGTTCACTTGGCTGCAGACAGTTTTACAGACAATATGGTAAGCTTACCGACGAAGGGTCTGGGTGGATTGGCCCCCTCGCTAGGTCTTACCATGTTTTACCAGAGGTGCAATCAAAACAAAAAGCCCCCTAGTTTGGGCCGTGATCACCCCTACTTTCATCACCCCCTAGCTAATTTGCGGTCTCTGATCGCAAATATGAATTCAAAATTTGCAAAAAAAAATTTGTGTGAAAAATAAAAAATTACAGCATTTTACCCAAGTGGCCGAGCGAGGGGGTCAGTTCTCCCTGCCCCTGACGAAGGGGACTTCAATGGTAGGACGTTAAACCCTATCATCAAGGTGAGCGCACTAGGGTAAATTTGAGGTTCTCACGGGTAAAAGTGAATAAATAAATAAATAAATAAATAAATAAATAAATAAATAAATAAATAAATAAATAAATAAATAAATAAATAAATAAATAAATAAATAAATAAATAAATAAATAAATAAATAAATAAATAAATAAATAAATAAATAAATAAATAAATAAATAAATAAATAAATAAATAAATAAATAAATAAATAAATAAATAAATAAATAAATAAATAAATAAATAAATAAATAAATAAATAAATAAATAAATAAATAAATAAATAAATAAATAAATAAATAAATAAATAAATAAATAAATAAATAAATAAATAAATAAATAAATAAATAAATAAATAAATAAATAAATAAATAAATAAATAAATAAATAAATAAATAAATAAATAAATAAATAAATAAATAAATAAATAAATAAATAAATAAATAAATAAATAAATAAATAAATAAATAAATAAATAAATAAATAAATAAATAAATAAATAAATAAATAAATAAAAAAAATAGTACCGTGTCTAGGGTATGTTGTAGACTTCTGCTTGCGAATTGGGGTCTCTGATTGCAGTGATGAATTCAGAATTTGCAGAAAATAAATTGTGTGCTAAAAATCGGAAAATTCTTACCGGTGTTTTCCATGAGGTGAGGTAAATCCACCCTGCTGGGCCCACCTTCGATGGTAGGATTTAACCCCTAAACACCAGCGATGCCATTCTGTGGCTTACGGATGACTTCTTCGAGCCACCAGAAGGCCTAAACAGTAGTTTTTTCATCCATTTTTTTTCCATTGACCTTTCATGTTGAGTTACAAAGAGTGTCCAACTGAAATCTTAGTGTAATTGATGTTTTCTTTCATGTAGTTGAGAAGTAATTCAGAAAAACGGATGGCAAAATTTGTCATTTTAGTGTATTTTGAGAAATTGAGTAAATCTGAAATTTCTCCTTGAAAACAACATTTTTTGAATTTGAGCCCAACTAATGAAATGGAAGTCCTCTACTCTAGTTTCTTCTCCAATTGAAATTTTAGAAAAATTTGTAAAATTGAATATTTTATTGTTGTTTGAACTATTATTGTATTTTTAATGCCCACTGCATTCTAATTGTAGATGTACACGGTAAATTAGTTTACACCATGATGATTTCCACTGTATTTTTCACACATGGTGAAATTTTCAGATTTTTTGAGATTATTTTCTATTTTCTATGAATTTTTCTTCAATTTTTCTTCAAAAAATTTCAGAAAATATGATTTTCCTCCAAAAAATCTGAAATTTCTGTCAAGTACAGAGGACATGCACTTTCATCTCTGAAAAATAAAAATAAAAATTTCCATACACATCTGATTACAAAATGGCAACAAACTGAGTGACAGCAGGGGCACCTGAAACCAGTGGTCACAGGCTCGGCGTTTCAGGGTTAACGTCCTGCATTGGTGGTGAAGAGACTGAACAGGCTTTTGGTGTTTGTTGTACCGCTGGATTCTCCAATTCAATTGAGGGTCGCTGCACGTGAACGGAAAAAAATACAAGTGCCAGGCTGGGTACGCTTATAGGTAGTAGTCGGTAGCTTCCCCTCGCCTTGCTCCGTCCCGCCAGTGAGTGCATCGGCGATTTTCTAAAGATAAAACAAGTGGAAATAAAAGCAGTTTTCATTAGTTAATCTACTTGAATTAATATAATTGGCCGGGGTGAACTGACCCCTCGCTTGGCTGCTTGGGAAAACGCTGGAATTTATTTATTTTTACTAATCATTTTTTTTTTTCAAATTTGGAATTCATACAGGCCCCGAATTAGCTGGGAGGGGTGCATAAGGTGAATTAGATCAGCACAAAATAGGGGGCTTTTTGTTTTCCTTTCATCCCTAGAATTACTTGGAGTGGCTGAGCGAGGGGACCAATTCACCCCGACCATATAATTTGGGGGCCCCTTTATTGCCCTGCCAGAGCAAACCCTGGAATTTTTTATTTTTTGCAAATTCTGAATTCATATATGGAATCAGAGGCCCTCAATTAGTGGGAAGGCGTGGAGAAAATCTGAAATATACGGCACAAAATAGGGGGCAATTTAGTCAACCGGCTCTTGACTAGGGCAATAAGGGAGTCAGTTCTCCCTGCCCTAATTTGGGTAGGTACTGGCTCATGTACTCAGTCTCATTGCTGGTGATGGCAAGTCAAGAGAGTAAATAAGATAGTAAAAAACTTAATTAAGGTAGAACCACCTATACCTGATCACTTAAACAATTTTGGAACAAATTATGAGGAATATGAGGTTATGCAAATTTTTTCCATGTAGCAAGATAAGAAAGATGGGGATTGCAAATTTTTCATATTTTTATTCCCAAAACTAAAATTACTATGATTTTTAGAAGTCAATAAGTGCTTTGAACCCATAGTCAATGTCTGAAGTCTTCTAATTCGGATCATAGCCAAGACTACTTTCCCAATTGGTACTTTCCATACACTTTATGACACCTTGGGACATGTGTCATGACTTTATTAGTCCCAACCTTGAAAATGGAGGAAAAGTACATTATAAGCTTTGATTGTAAATCTCTTCTGGCCTTGGTTGGAAATAGCCATATCCTATAGGTTGGGTATGAGTCCTTGATCGGGAATAGGTGGTTCTACCTTAACTGGGGTAGGGAGAACTGACCCCTTGCTCGGCCACTTGGGTAAAACGTTGTAATTTTTTATTTTTCACACTGATTTTTTTTTTGCAAATTTTGAATTCATATTTGCGATCAGAGATCGCAAATTAGCTATGAAATGAAGAAAGTAGGGGTGATCATGGCCCAAACTGGGGGGCTTTTTGTTTTGATTGCACCTCTGGTAAAACATGGTAAGGGCGAGCGAGGGGGCCAATCCACCGGGCAGGGAGAACTGACCCCCCCTCGCTCGGCCACTTGGGTAAAACGCTGTAATTTTTTATTTTTCACACAATTTTCTTTTTGCAAATTTTGAATTCATATTTGCGATCAGAGACCACAAATTAGCTAGGGGGTGAGGAAAGTAGGGGTGATCACGGCCCAAACTAGGGGGCTTTTTGTTTTGATTGCACCTCTGGTAAAACATGGTAAGGCCGAGCGAGGGGGCCAATCCACCGGATCAATCCACCCAGATCCCTTAACTTGGGCTGTAAGTAAGTTAAGCTTATTTCCCAACTGCCTGAATGCCCTTCACTCGCACTCCAAAGTAAATATCTGTCTGCAGCGAGATTATAACTTAGTGGCTAATCTGAGGGTGTCATTAACTCACACCAATGTACACATTATGGGGGCTCTAACTTAAGTTACCAACGCCGTCACTCACACTCAAACGTAATTGAAATTCTGTCTTTACTGGGATTGACTTGTGGTAAGAGGCTCAAAAAGCGACTTTTCAGCCTTTTGCAGGCGCGCCATTAAATCCTGTAAATGAAACTTACGTAGCGCAGCTGGATTTATCTCGGGGTAAACACTGAAATTTTTTATTTTTTTCAAATTCTGAATTCATATTTGGATTCGGAGACCCACTAATTAGATTGGGAGAACCTTGACACAACCTGAAAACCCAACAAAAAATAAATCCCAAAACCCTTATCAACCCCTGGTAAAACAAGTTTTACTTACTGGGGACTCGATTTACATGTGCTACGTCAGTTTCAATTACAGGATTTAACGTCCTGTCTTTTGCAATCGTCCCTAGGGAAGGCAAAAAACAATGTGTAGAGGTTCTTAAATGAAGTAATGTCTATGTAGTCTAAGAATGTAGGTTCCCTGTGCTTGTTTTTTGGCTCTTAATAAGGTGACTAAGGTGGGTACACCTAAAAGTGCCACTTTTTAGTACTGCACCTATTAACTGTTACTGGTTTGATCAAATTTTCATATAGTCTTCTTAGCAAGTGAAAGCACGTTCTAATGCACCAAAAAACGTAGCATTTGGATACATTATGCAAAAGTTATTAAGATTCAAAGTCTATTTCTAAAAGCGCTCCAACCAAATAGGTATATAATGGAATTCAAAAACGTACAACTATAGATGGCACTTTTAGGTGAGGTGCAATTTTGGGTGTACCCACCATATTAGTAATCCAATGACTGGTTCTTACTTCCATTGTTGGTGAAAATAACCTTCTGAAAAATAATAATTTCTGTAATAGTGGTGGCTCCATGCTGAGAGGATGTGCTTCCACATGCACAATTTCCATCTGACATAGGGACTACTCTAGATTGTTTTTTTAAACAAATGAAATAGACGATCACTTCAATTTTGATTTCATTAGAACACCATTCAGACTTTTATGTGCACTGTATACTTTACTTCTTGGACTTACTTGCTCTATTAAAAGCCATGTTGCAACTGAGAATTTCTGCAAACTATGAACAATAATAGATACCTATGCATTTTTACTTCATTAAATTGTAATTAATTCATTATGGCTCAGAAAATTCTAATTCTATTTGCATTATAATTGCTCTTTACTTCTCTGTCTACTAAAATCAAGCAAACCTCATTAACTTGCATACTGTCTTCTGCAAGGGTGTATTTGTCCTTAGATGGACGCTTTATGAGCCTCCTACTATATGTTTCCTCTTTCTATGGAAACTAGTGTACTATGTACCATTGCCACAACCAAAATCAAAGTAAAAGTTAACTTTTATTTTTTCAACCCATTAAAATTTTGAAATTGAATACTTTTCACATTGTAGGTCCAAATGCTACAGAACAAAGCTTGTACACCCCTCCTTGCCGAGGGCTTTCCAACATTACCAAACATGCAACTAGGGGATGCACACGCTAGGAGATCTCAACGTACAAAACAAACAAACAAACAAACCACATATCTTAATTTTTAAAAGGTACAAATGGACTATTTTTTCTTAAATGATCACTAGTTCACTAGTTGCATCTACTTAACTGTAAAATCTACCATTTGATTTTATCCTAAATCAATTTCTCTCTACTCAACTTCCTCCAAGTTCAAATTGATAGAAGCTATACAACCAATTTTTAACTGAAAATTCTTATGAATATTGCATCTTTAGTTTAGGTATAGGATCCTCACTACATCGAGTAAGATTTCATAGTCATATTATACACAATCATGTACAAAATTCACATTTCAATTTGGCTAATGTATGTTAAGGATTTGCATATTGAAGCTCCAACATCTCTTCTTTATTTCTTTATAGTCTTTTATTGTCCTAGTTTTTTTTCTTTTTTGGAAATTTCCGCTTCCATAATTTATTGAGTTGATCTATTGTTTAACCCATGAACACTCAAACACATATAATCAAACCTCCTTAAATTGAAATATTGCCTTGTTTGACTACTATAATCTTCTCAACAATAGAGTCCAAAGTCATTTGAGTATTTTCCCAAAGTTTTGGACATGTCTCCATTACTGATTGGTTTGGTTAGTTTTTGTGGATTTCATTTTGGGTGATAATTCAATCGAAATGACTTAAGAAGATTTGGATTTCAATAAAGTTGTATTACGCACTTAGAAGGGATGGGATGTTTTGTTCTAATTTAATTGTACAAAAATTGGAGCCTTTCATTTGACTATGTATGGAGTTCTTTGAATTTTGGTAGCTTCCTTTGTATTAATCTTTAGATATTCATGCTTAGGTGAATGCAACTTTAGGTCCTTTCCACATGAGATTTTTCTATGTACTGTATTTATGGTCTAAATATACATGCTCAATTTGGGCAATGGATACAAAAGGCTTGTATTTGAAACTCTATAATAACTTTCTTGATCTTTGAATTTCCAAATGTCAATTTTTTTTTAAATTTCTTTTAAATTTCTTCTTCCCTTATCGAGCAAGAATATTTTTTAATGATTTACTCTTCATAGTTGTTAGTTTTTTACAAGTCAAGTAGTTTAGGGTAATTCATCAAGTTGATGACTATAATTGCAAATCATTGTTTGATTGTCAATCTTTAGCATGAACAATCTAAAGCCTTCACCTCCTATGTCAATATCCGCCTTCTAAAATTGGTATCTTATTCATTTTATTTGAATATCTTATCCTACTTAAATATTGGTTATCAATTACTATTTCATGGCAATTAAAATTTGCCAATTGTTGACATGAGCAATTAAAATATCCTTTGGTTTTTAGGAGCACTCATTGATTTTGAGCCTTACTAAATTCTTTCCAATTCTACTTCCTTTGTTTTTAAAAACAAATCATTTTTTTCAATACTATTAGCTAAACTTAAACAAGCTACCAATTTTTTTGAGCCATTTGTAGATAATCTTTGAATGCCATTTAATCACATTAACTCACGCATTATGAAAGAAAACTTGAGTTTCACTCATAATGTGGCTAATGACATGAATTGCTATATTTCCTTGAAGTGGGCAACAAAGCTACACCTTGTATAAAATTGGTATCATCACCATGCGTACATCTCCAAATTGAATATGTACCTATATAAAAGAAATTATTTTAGAACATCTACCAAAAAAATTTTGACCCTTTCAATTTTTTGGATATGGTATCCAAATGTTATGGTCTTTGGTGCTTTGGAACCACCTTTCACTTGCCTACAAGAAAATATGAAAATTTGACTCAGATTACTATTTTACAATAGTAAATATAGGCAATAACAAAGAGTGGCAATTTGAGGGGGGCACCTTATAAGGGAGAAACACCCATTTCCGTCCCTGTACCTATTCTTGGGCCATGGAGTGTCACTAAATTTGTCCATAGGCATACATTAAGGCGTCCGACAGCTGTTTAATTCTAATTTGCTGACGCAGCTGTAAGACACATGTGTAGTTTCCATTCATTGACATCTGATTTTAGCAGGTGTTCAGTTTAAGGTACACCTATAGGACGGTTCCAATGGTCTAGGGAGCCAACACTTTGAAAATTTACAAAAATTACATATTGATTCGGATTTTTTTTTTTTTGAATATTCATGATTTTCACTCGCTAATGCTAGAAAAATATCAGTTTTAGAAAACGTTGCCTCCAACTATGCTAAATTCTTTATTCGGACGGTTTTGGGTGTTTGCACTGTAGCTTATTCCAAGATTGGTGGTGGAAGCCAAAAAACATCCCATTAAATACATTTTGACATATTTTAACCTTGATGATCCAACTAATTATTCTTTGATGGCTACTTGAATGTGGGTAGCATTTTTCTTGTGGCAAAATCTTTCTATTCATAATTTGTAATGTAGTTTTGCCTCTAAACATGTGAGATCTTTGTTGAAGTACATTACAGTTAAGATTGCTACTTTCAAATTTTTCAGTGATGAAAACAACACAATGTATCCATGATACTTGAGATTGGTCAAGGTAATGTTAATGATAGGTTAAATCCAACTTCTATATAATTTTTGAATATTCCATGGGTAAAAAATGGTCAAAAATGTAATTAAGTAGGTTTAATTATTTCTATTGTTAGGTGCTTAAGGATAATATTGGTAGTTTTCTACTTTGCTTGATAAAATTATTGATGATAATGAAGTTGGATGAACAACTAATGTAATGTAGTATTCTCCAATAGTTGTAAAATATTTGATATGTGCTTCTATCACTACATTAAATAAACATTCTTGGTCTTAACCAAGTACACTAACCATAAGCACAATTGTTTTAATTCCTAATTGTTAGTTTTGCAAATAGATAACTTCTATAAGACCATGTTTTTTGTTTGATCCAACAATGATTGTTCTCACACTACTATGACCCCAAAAGAGGCATCATACATTCTAGTTTGCTATTAGTTCCTCCCCTCTCAAAAATCATAGGCCGTTGATTTATTTATTTTGAATGCTTTCCCTCCAAAATAGAGTTGACTTCTTAAGAAATCAAAAGTTGTTGATCTTTGTGAGATTTAATTTAAGTCATCCAAATACGAATTCAAAATACGGATATAGATACTATATGAATATAAAACACAAATACAATACCAACTATATAATTGTATAGATATTTGATATGGTGAATATGGATACAAATACGGATGGAGGAGAGGATACAAATACAAGATTCAAGGTACCGAATTTTGAATTGTCCCATATTGATTGTCAGGTTAATTGGATTCTCAAAATTACAAGTAAGGTGGGAGAGGAGGGAATTCATTTTAATTAATAATTTTTTTAAACCCAAAGGGATCGTATATGTGTTTGAAGTTGAAGCATCATTAAATATACAACTCAAGTCATTCATTCACATCAACTTACCAATCCATTGTCACTATGCACTGAAAATTTCAATTAATTAATTTAAAATTTTGTAGGAAAAATAAAAGGTGGATAGCCTTGGTTAGATTCATTTTAAAATGACAATGCATACTATCAATATTAATAATTTGGATGCATAACATTCAGTAGCCAATGGGTTGACTGCCTTTTGTTCTCCTGGAAGTTCATTGAAGAATTCCGTCCCTGACAAGTTTGGTTTGAAATTTCAGTTTCACTGAAGCCGTGACAGCAGGCTGAATATTAGTTCAGTGAATTGAATTAACTCACCTTGGAAACAATTAACATCCAATTAGGCATGTCCAACTGAATTTCAGAACCTGCATATCCTAAGAAGCCTGCTTGGGCAAATGAGAATGAAAATCAGTAGTTATTGATTGTGACGGAATGATGTGGAATATTCTACATCATTCCGTCGAGAATGAAGCAGTCTGCTCTCCTGCTACTTAATGTTATGTCAAAAAACATAATTTGGGATGAATTTTGGGTCTTTAATCTCTAAAAGGCCAAGATCCTTTTTTTTGCGAAAAAACACTCAAAATTGCCATTTAATCATAACATCTTATGCCTAACTAGCATGAATATTTGTAGAATAAATTTCAAAATTTCTTAATGCACAAACTATGAGATATTTGTGTTTAAAGTATAGAATTTAACAAGTTTCTTTTTTTACATTGCAAGACTATATTATTTGACTTGAAACCTTTTTAACTTAAAGTTTTTGCACTACAAAGTTTTGAGCTTTGAATCTTTATGGTCAAAAATTGAGTTGAGAGTCTAGGGAAAAAAAATGGTTTCAAAATAATTTATATTTAATTATTAATAAAATTGTTAAGTAGAAGTAGGTACAAGATTGAACAAAAATCTAATTTATTAATATCTTTAAGATGGAATGAAAATGCACTAATTCCAATAGTGAAATTGTTCTCGTAAGCAAACTAAACCATGTAAAAAAAATTTGTTGAGAAATTGTAAGAGTTGCATTTAGAATTGAATCCTACAAGTTATTTTTTCAACAAAATGTTTAGATTGCTTGAAAAGAAGATTGTCCATAACTTTCATATAATTTATTCAAATGAAATGAATCAAATATTTCCATGTATAAGAAACACATAACTTAAGAAAAAAAAAATTTTAACTTCAAAATTTTGAATTTTTTTGCTAACTATTCTCCCTTGTTTTGAGCTTATTTGAATATAATTTTTGTTCTTAGGCACTACTAGGGATAAAAATCATATTTTCATGAAGCTAGTCGTTTTTTCTATTAAAGTTTTTTTTCTTCAAGAAATCATGACAAAAATTGAGACCATATGCATATGTACTTGCCTAAAATCCAATTTGTAACTTGAAGGGACAATGATCCTTTTGAGTTTAAACTTTGTGCGTGCACTAGTAGAAAATAAGCTATAAATTACTAGCAATTATGACTACATAACTAGTCATTTGGGACACTTTAAACGACAAAATGATTGAAGCCCATTTTTTGACTTAGAGGATTTGAGATGAGTATTTAATGATGAGCTTGTCATTTAAGACCGATTCATTTTTTTCATCCTATTGTTGATATAGAATTTTGTTAGAATGTGATAATATGAGAAGGTTGACATGGTCTACAAACATGAATGATTATTATTGGCTCATTCAAGATGACCCATGCAATTGATATGGAAGATTTTAGATGATTTATTACTTATTTTGTAGTAATGATTTAGTTACACCTGTTATACCTTAGTCAATTTTGAGTTGTACCAATTATTTAATAATTATATGATAGTCATTGGTGTTGATGCAATTGTCATTCTTTACTCATTTATATATTGGTTGCAGTCATTGCTTAGTCATTTATATGTTGTTTTAGGATTGTTTAGAGTTTCGGGTAGAGTAATATAATTATGTGAGGAGTGCGCTTTGATTCAAATTTATTCTCTTTTCCAAGCCATAATTGTTTTGCTTCTTAGTCCATTGAAAATCACAACCAACTACAAACAAAACCAATCAAAAACCAAACCACAAATCAACAAAGTAATTAAACAACAAATCAACAAAATTTCTACAAAACTTCAAAACAACAACTTAACAAAACAACAACAACAATACAAAACAATAACATAACAACAAAGCACTAACACAACAACAAAACAACAACACTACAAAATAGCACATTAATACAACAACAAAATAACACACTACAAGACATTAGAGGGGATTTGAGGCTTCCAAAGGGCCGTTTTGGGGTTGTTCCCCGAAACTGTTCCCATAATTGTTGGCCGCTGTTAGGCCAACATTTACCCCCCCCCAAAAAAAAAAAAAAAAAAAATTGGGGGTCTTGAAATATGAAAAAAGCCCCAAAAGAATTCTTTTTTCAAATTTTTTTTAATGACGTGGCACTCTCTCGACCACGTAGGATTTCTATTTATGCGGCAGAAATTGTGTTCCCGCAGTCGAGAACCCGCAGTCTTCCAATGGCCTCAAAAATCCTCTAATGGAAAGGGGTGTTTTAAGTGAGTTTTTAAGTATAGTCGTAAACATAAGTTTATAAGTGATGAATTTTAAGGTCATTTATAGCAAAAATTTATTAGAAGTACATGTAATTCTCATAAATCTTTGCTAAAAATTACTTTAAAGGTCATTACTTGTAATCTTATATCTAGGATTATACTTTAAAATTCATTTAAATCACCCCTTTCTCTTATATTGACAACACTACAAAAAAACACATAAAAAAAGATTGTAAACGAAATCATTTGTTAGGAAGTTGAAGCAGAAATAAGAAAAGAAAATGAGACTTTAGATGTTCATATGTAAGAAAGAAGAAGAAGAAGATGCTCTAAAAAGGTAGTGACTAACCTAAATTCTAACTATATATGAGTGAGAGAGACAAAATCTCCATTGTTCATCTTCAGATTTCACACCTACAGCTACAATCTACAATTGCTATGTCACAACCCCCCTATGAAGATACGCTGTTTGTTTGTTTGTTTGGATGTTTGTTAAGTTGAGATCTCCCAGACCATGAGTCCCCCGGGTGTGTGTTTGGTACCGTCGGAAAGCCCTCGGCGAGGAGGGGTGCACAGGCTTTGATTCATGGTGTTCCAACCTACGGCATGAAAGTTATTGAATTTTGAAGTTTCTATACATTAAAAAAATTAGACCATGGCAACGGCACAGGCCACTCTAGTGTATTATTAAGTAAAAGCCAAAGATTGGCTGGGTAGGGGTGTAGGCCCCTAAATTAAAAACACAAGCAATTACAACAAGGAATTAGGCACCGTGAAATTCCACACCCTCGTACCAGAGTGAGATAACATAGGTGACCAGAAAGAGTCAAAAAATTTGCAGATGGAATTAAATTTATCTCTATTCTTAATTCTACTTCTAAAGTCCTATCTAATAGCCATCCTAGTATGAATGGTGGAAATCCAAGCGGCTTTCATCACTCTAGAAGTGCTAAAGTCCAGGGTGCCATACTTAGCGTTGCATCTTACCTGAAGATTTCCCAGGGTTGGAATGGGTATACATACTCTTTGACTCTAATGACCTTATCCTTGTGAATTCTTTGTAACAACACCTCTTGGAAGCTCCTTAGAGCCAGAACCTCATAAATAACCACAATGTATTATTAAATTAAATAATGACTACAAAATGACCAATCAATGACCAATCAATGACTAGTCTATGATTGTACTAATCAATCACTATTGAATGACTAATTGATAACTAATCAATGATAAAATATGAGATGCAATTATAGCCAACTACATGTTAGCCACTACAAAAGTAGAAAGGCGGCTAACCTACAATTTGAACCATCTATTTGTTGTCCAAATATGATTTGGTCCATCTATTTGTTGCAAAGATGCAATTTTATCTATCAATTTGAACCATACTTTTCTTCTTAAGATACAATTCCACCCATCCATTTGAATTGCTCAAAATAGAAACAATCTAATTTTTCCATTTAAGTTGTCCATTTCAATTTTCTATTTGATCCATTCATCTAAACTATCCATTTGGTTGGAGTGCACTTGTAGTTTGTAATTAAGAAATGACTACAATGCAACTAGTCTATTTAGAGGTGAGGCCATTAAAATTAATAAAATCAATTTCTACAGTATCCTATTGTCAATCATTCCTTTGTTCACTCATAGTCATATGTTGTGCTTAGTTTATGACAACACAACTTAAGTATGAGTCCACAAAATCCACATTTAGTGACAATGCCAAAGAACAAAAAATAAAATAAAATGGTTGAAGTTCTCATTGTTACTTTCATTTAAACATCATGGACTACTCAAAATCATTATTGCTAAATGACTACATTTTAGTACACGTCAATGTTGCCGCTATTGACACGACAATTAGTCATTGTTTAGTTGCTTCTAGGTGACTAGTAATTTTTTCACTGGTTATATTTGACCTTATTTTCTACTAGTAATACAAACTCAAGGTAAACTAGGGGACAAGTTAATTTGGAAAGTATCAAAATTGTATTTTGATTCATGAATGTACCAAAAAAGTTGTCTCACTATTGCTTTTGCTTTTTATCTTGTTTTTTGTTTAGAAATTTGCTTTGACTTATCATTTTTGTGCAAGTTTTTTATTTCTTTTAAATAAATTTTTTTTATTGAGAGACTAGAGG
This sequence comes from Thuidium tamariscinum, assembly GCA_947034885.2. Classification (NCBI taxonomy): domain Eukaryota; kingdom Viridiplantae; phylum Streptophyta; class Bryopsida; order Hypnales; family Thuidiaceae; genus Thuidium; species Thuidium tamariscinum. The sequence goes on along the minus strand of OX344749.2, from coordinate 31,140,812 downwards.
CATACTAGGGTCCAAAGAGGTTTGTTTTTTTGCTTAATCTTTAACCAAACACTACAAGAGAAAGGGGTGTTTTAAGTATAATCTTAAAGATAAGATTTTAAGTAATGACCTTTTTAGGAGATTTTCAATAAGAATGTACTAGAAGTACATGTCTTTTTAGTAAAACTTTACAAAAAAGACACATATTTTTCATAGTCTACAAATTTTGTGAAGTATAGAAGACATCTAATTTTACCTCTGAAAAACAAGAATTAAAATTTTCATACATACATAGTTCAAAAATGACAACAAACTGAGCGGTGGGCAATAAGGCTCTGAATCAGTAGTTATAGGTATGTCCTTTAAGGTTTAATGATTGGTTACTGGTGCCTCAACCTTAGGTGTAAATCGTCCCTGAGTCTGCACAAGTGACTTCGGCCTCATGCTCGGTGGTCCTAGCCTGGTTATAGAACAGTTTCTGGGACAAAAATTAATTTGGCAGGCTTGACACGTTCAAGAGTTCTTCAGCGAGAATTGCATAATCCTTCCAGACTGCTGCAAGTTGAGACCGCTTCAACCCACTCTAAATGCACGGCCTAAGGGACCTAACTGAATGTCCCGCCAGATGTGTTCACAACCTGACAAGTGGGAGTTTTCCATAACATGATGTATATTCTCAAGATATAACTTACTGACAATGAGGAATTTGAGAGTGATCAGCAAACGCATTACAATGGCACACGATCCTTCCGTGAAGTAAATTCTGTAATCAACTCGTAATCCAGTCTCGGTATGATCGCAATGGTTCTCTTTGAGACAGAATAAATGGTAACTATTCTCTAAGTCAACTGCGTTCCTGGCCATCAAGGTCAAGATTCAAGAATGGGCTATCGTCGAGGGAAGAGTGCAATTCAGTGACACTGACAATTAATCATCAATGCACTAAGTTGCCTAAGAATTTTATTCATCTTGCACGAGCATTTCCTAAAACATATTGCTCAGCAATTTCCACTCCTGGGTGAGGGCAATGATAACAAAACTGAAATACTCCTCGTAATGTACAGGCTACCCTGATTGAGTGGGAATCTCTGAGCAGGATTCGAAGTTGAAACACAGGGCGAGTGTCAAAATTGGTAACTCAAGGGGATCGGTACCCTCAACATCCCCAAGTGATTCTTGGGTTCTCGTGAAGATATCAACTTCATTGGTAGGGCAGGAGTAGCTAATGAACTCCCTCCCGTTTCTTAAATGCTTACTCTCGGCCTCAGTTAACGACCATATTACGGAAGGCATAGCGAGTTGCTGATCATAGCATAATCTGACCTCGGTTCTCTGTGAATACTCTACCGCCGAGCCAGCTACTGGTTCCGGAAAACCATTGGTAAGCAGTAACCTCCGATTGAATTCATGAAAGGCCGCCATAGCACCTTTTGTAAATCCAATACCCTTCAGCAGCACCAAGTAGAGCTCTTGCGAGAGAACAATAGCTTTCACAACCACACCAACACCTTCCACAGCTACTTTCATTTCCAGTATGCCCTCCCGTAGCACACTAATCACACCCATTGGCAGACTCCCAAGCGGCTCCAGAACCCGGAGGGCGCTTTTGGTGAGCTTGAAACCTTTCATAGCCACACTCCAAGAAAGCAGGTCAACCTTATCTAGCATACCCAAAGTTTTGCCAACTTCCTTCGCGGTTTTGACAACATTAGCAGCTCCTTCAGAAGCTTTCAAGCCTTTCACAATCGTCCTGAAACGCTGGCCAAGTATGTTCCGTTCAGCCTTGATTGCTATTTCCGCACCCACTCCAATCGCTCCCGTCGCCCTATTTTTGCACAGCTTCGTTACAGTGATAAGCCCTTTGGAAATTTTCACCCCCTTCAGCACAATCTTGACAGTGTTCAAACCAAGGACCACGCCACCTCCTCCGACTCCCAGAACGTGCAACGCATCACCAAGTGGAGAAGAAAAAGTCTGAATGACTCCCTTAGCAGCCTTTACGCCCTCCACTACTCGATCGGCTGTCTTGACCACTGTTATAAACCCTCTCATCTCATTTTTGTAATCTGCCTGCTGTGATAGCCCAGTTATAGTGGTCATCACACCTTCCAGTCCTAACCCGAATCCCCTGACAGATTTTGCAGTTGAGTATCTCAATCCTGCTGATGAACTCATTGCAGTCTCATACAGGGCACTATCTGAGAAGCCTTCTAGTGAATCCACTAACACATCACTCTGCTCCCCTCTAGAAATTCCCAAAGTGTCGCTCTTACAAGCTCTTGTGTGACTCGAAACCTGGTCGGGGGTTCGGGATATCTTGTGTAAGCCGTAGCCAGACGAATTTGGGCTTTTAACTGGACGAGCGGTTACAGGGTTTTTGGATGTGAGACTTCGACATGCTCCTTTGTCAATCCCCGAAGTCCCACTTGTGCCTGTACTTGGAACATCCTTCTTACCACATCCCTCAACAGCATCCCCCATCAGCTTCAAAGTTTTGCTTGTTCTCTTTAGCCCTTTGAGCAAAAAGAACGTCAGTCCCAGTCCCTTCCAAGCACCCGCCAATGACGTTACTTCTGGACGAATCTTGTCATCAGATGGTGGCAGCTTGGGATAGAACGGAATGAAGAAGCTAAGAGAATAATGGGATGCCCCAAAGGGCCCCATTTCGTTTATATAGAAGACCCTTGGTTCTACCTTCTTCCAATGTTAGCGAATCTGCACAGAAGTCAGCGAATTTAGAAATCTGGCCACCACCACAGACAGCTCAGCAATCTTCCAGTGAAACAGAGTAACATCACAAGGCCTACACAGGAACTCCAACAACCCTTAATAAAGCCAGCACAAAATGCCCAGTAAGAAGGAAAATTTTCAGCGACAGTGAACCTCATGTACTTCAAATCAGTTTCGTTATAGCCAAGGGCTAGGCATACAAAGCAGTCAATATTAAATTTCACGTCCACATAACAGTACATTGGAGGCTCAAGTCATCATGGATAAAATGCACAGTGAGATAGCTCCAGGCAGATTAAACGATAAATATAAGGCTCCATTTGTGTGAATAATTCAATGATCTCAATCATGCAGTAACTTGTAAATCCGCATGTTCATACTCGAACATCACCATTGTCACAATTATGTGATAATGAAAAACAAATCCTCGAAATTGTTGTCATTAACATTACTTGATTAAAACTGGAAGACTAATATCAAAAATCACTGAAAGATGGGACACATTCGTTACAAACTTTATCCAATACATGAATTACTGACTACATAGAAATAAGAAATGAGGGACGTACGTGAAATCAACAGCTTCTTGACGTCTGCTTGAAAGGTACCAAAAGAGTCTTCCTCCTCGCAATGTGGATACTCAAATCCTGAAAACCATTCAGTACTGGTCTCTGCCGATGCAAAATTTTTACAGCCTTCTGATTGCGGAACAGTGGAAGATATGAAGTCGATGAATGTGATATTCCGTAAAAGCAAACCATGTTCTCTTCATCTATGATTTTGACGAACGCTCATAAACCCTAGCAATTAGTAATGAAACGAGCAGGTACATAAGAAGATAGTATGACTGGCCATAACAAAACAGACGTTCACAACCTAAACCTCTTTCCTTTTCCAAAGATACTGTTACTCCAAAACGATCGAATCATGCTCCGTCACGTCAATTAACCATTCCTATGAGGACCGTATGACACAAATCCCTGGAAACAAGTAGCCAGGTCGTACCAGAATCTGTACGAAGTGCTGGTCAGCACGAAATTCCACGAGCAAAAATGAGACCTAAATTTCTTGAGTGCAAATCGATACTCTCCATCGAAATCTCGAAGCACAAGATAAATCCAAAACCTACTGCAACATTCTGGAAAACACACAAATTCTCTTCCCTAAGCTCGAAATTGCGCATGAATTTAGAAAACAGCGCCAGGGCTACACTAAATTTTAAAAGACATTTGAAAACGACAGAAATCTCCGCAAAAACGCCAATTACACAGGACTGGTGGAAAAAGATGCCGAAAACCAAAACGTTGACACAGAGGATCTCAAACTGCACCAAAAGAGGATGAAATTCTATCGCCGCAGTCGAGAACCCCACAATTGGAGCTCAAACTTGCGGAACAAGAAACAGAGCTACAGACCACGAAATTGGACCAAATTTTCACACGAAGAAATCTGTGAAGCTGTAGAAATAAATGTAACGATGAAAAAGAATGAAAGGCGAGGAAACGCCACAGCAGCTTGAAAGCGGAATCGGACAAAGCGCAAGGAATGCGCTCGAAGAACTACGAAGCCGCTGCAAGGTCGGACCAAATGGAAAACATGGAACCTGGCCCCTGTTTGAAGAAAGGTTGATATCACGCGACGAAAATCATCCACTCTGTTAGTAGGAACGAATGATGAAGTTAGTTGGCCCGGGCGCCACAGTACACAGTAAACGGACGTTAGGTGGATGAAAATTATGATAAATTAACTAAGCTTATTTGGCATGAATGGGAGCCAACCGTTCCTGATCACCCTCCATTTTGGCAGTTTTGGGTCAATTATGAGATGAGATGATTGGGTGGTTAAGAATGGTGATAATGAATCTCTATTCTACAATTAGTCCTTAGTCAAATGTAGGATGACTTACGTGGTGATAATGAATCTCTATTCTACAATTAGTCCTTAGTCAAATGTAGGATGACTTACGTGATTTATATAGGATAAAGAGAATCTTCATCCATATGGAATCCTCTATTAATCTATTTTTACACATTGGAAACTTTTTCTTCTTCAGATTTTTGTGCTTAAGATATTCTCAATTGCTTAAGTGGTGGAAAATGGCTTGGTTCCCTTTTTGCAATAATTCATTGGTGAGAGCATGGAAGAATAAGCATAACATTATTTATCATTGAGGCAAGATTCCCTTTTGCATTCTTGCAAAGGGGCCTCTATAATGAAGAAAATTGTCTTATATGGCTCTTTATCCAATCCAATTATTGAATTAACTAGTGAGTCACTTCTAAACATCTAATAAAAGATAAGACCTTCCCAACATGAAGAAGACCATTGCCTTGCTATACAATGTTGTGAGGTAGCTATATCCAAAATTGTCCCTATTTTTCACTACCTCACCTATCTACACTTGTTCAAAACATTTTAAGATATATATTATGCTTTCATAGTTAGGGAGCGTAATTGGAAAAGGAACCATTTATGTATTAGATAACCGATGAGCTGCGATAGTGGCAAGTTGGTTATCAGACATAACCGGTTATTGACATTTCTATCTCAACCTTTGATCTTGATGGTCTGAAGGTGTAGGAAGCAAGTTGGAAGTAAACAAGGTAAGTTATGAGTTGCAACATGTGATGGAGATGGTGATGGGTAGCCTATGACAGAGCACCACGTTTGCATTGAAAACTCAAACAACCGGTTATGATCTCTGAATTGTTCGATTGAATTCTTGTTATATTTTGAATGGGTGGGCCATAAGTGCTTGTACAATGATAACCTAATATAATTACTCAATTCATAATTGCATACAATTTGGAATTTAAGAATTAAAAAAATCTCTCATATTTTTTAAGCATTTGATTGCCCGCCTTTCACATGTAAATACATGTAATAAATTACTCACAATTAGTGAAGAATGAGGGTTTTGTGACTCTTACCTGTAATTAGGTGAAATTTATTTCATTTTTTCATTTCTGTTCAACAGTTTTGAAATTTGCTTTGAATCAGTGGAAGTCGGGAATTTCCTTAGCTGCAACATCTCTGTGATACCGTAGAATGTGCTTTCAGAATCTTGCAAGCCACGAGAATGTTCTTTTAGAATCTACGTTTCTGAACTCGCTTGAACTAGTCAAGGATATCATAGGCATCACCGCTCAGCTAGTCGAGAGTCGAGACTCGAGAGCTTCGTCGGGTAACTTCCAGGATCCAGTTCTTCATCTGTCGGGAAGAGAATGAATGTCGTTCATCCTGTCAGGTTTCCTTTATCATCGCTCGTCGTCTGGGTAAGGATGGATGATAAAGTTTAGTGCTGAAGGCGGGGACCCCAAGCGGCCAAGTCATCGGTGACGCTCGGGGGCACCTGGTGGCAGGGACTCCAGGTTTCGCCCACGTAGGCACAAACAGAGAAGGTAAGGTAGAGGAACCTAATTCCGCCCCTTAAGGACCCCTTCTTTTTTTGACACAGGAAACACACTATGAGGGGCTCCATGAGGAGCAGAGGTTGATCCTTAATCTCTAAATGCCCAAGCTTTTTCAAGTGTGTTTTGACTATGAAAAAAGTGCATGAGCTTGTAGTCATCTCTAGTGAAGTAAATTGATTTTTTTCCAAAATCTAACCACATAGATGTTTAAGGAACTTGTTTATTAGTAAGTACACAAATTTTGAGTACAAAATTGCACAGGAGTTGTGAGATTATAACAAGAAAAGAGTACATTTTCTATATTTAGAATATTGCCTTTTCCCACAATGTTTCTCAAATTTGCATATAAATTTTTTGGAGGATTGAAGGTGACATAAACAACTACAAAGAGTGTTAGTACACTAAAATGCATTTCTAAAGAACTTAATTTCACATGAAAAGCTATTGAATTCATTACACAATCCACTTTGCAATTGTTGAAAAGCAATTATTTTTTATAAGTAGAAATTGAAAATAACTCCAAATCAATAGTTGTATGATTAAATTTTCAATGGTGAATATCATGAAAACACTTTCCTCTTTCCATTGGAACCATTCTCAAAGCAAATGGGGTATGTACAATGTCTTAGATCTCAAATCAAGTGAAATTGCTAAACGCTAGGAAATGAAGTAAAATTGGCAAGCTTTACACTTCACTTATGGTACATGTATGCCTTTGAAGACCTTTCAATAATCAAATATGTCCTTTTTACGGTGAAAAATGAAAGTTTTCAATAGTTAACCCTTAAAACTGCTCGGAAAAAAAATTTTAATGGTCAAAGGAATTTAACTGCCCATTCGAAAATGAGCCTGAAATTTCAGATCGACCATATATAGTTGATTGGGCAATTAGAGGTTAAGGACCCTTTCATTCCAACCCTTATCTTTTTTAAGGTTGATATATCCAAAACCGTCACAAATTAGTAGTGTGCGTGGTTACTATTATTAGTTTGGTCAAATTTTCATATTGCCTTGTTGGCAAGTAAAAGGAGATTCCAATGCACCAAAAAATCCAACATTTGGATACAATCTACAAAAAATATGCAAGGTCAAAGTTTGATCCTAAAAGCGTTTCTTTTGCATAGGTACATAATTGATTTTGAAGGTGTAGATAGTTTAAAGATGGTAATTCAAGATTAGGGGCAATTTTAGGGATTCCTACTACAATATTCTCTTAGAGTAAATCCTAAACCCTAAAACCCTAGAACCCTAAATTTTGGTTTTTTTTTTGGATTTTAGGATTTATATACCAAAATTTATTTATGTTACAATAATGTATATTTGCAAATGTCTATACAAATTTTGTGTTACTACACACAATGAAAGAAATGTTTATTTTATTTTATTTTTTATCTTTAAAAAAAATATGTGGTTGTGAATGAAGGGAGAGACATTGCAAATACACAAACCAAGGTTAACTTCTTTTTAAAATTAAAAAAAATCAGGTGATACTCAGTACCAATGCCAAGATTGAGCAAAGTTTTATAATTCAATATAGATGACCCCTCTTCGATATAAATATCATTGATAGAATACCTAATTCAAGGGAAGATGCATGATTGACTTTTCCAATTTTTATTGTCCAATACTTGCACATGAACTCAAAATAGACTTTCATTGGTCATTGCATTTAGATTTGGAATTGGGAAGAAATCTCAAAGGGATGCTAGAAAAACATCTAAATCCCCAAAGGCTATTTTTTTCATCAAAACCCATTCAAAATTATCATTTCTATTGCATAGAATGAAAAAGTTTGAAGTTTATAATATTTTCATATTTAACAATAGAATCTTGCACTAAACTAGTAAAAAACATGCAAAAAAAATTCAAAAACTTTGACATGTAGATTGCAAGATATTGCATTAAAAGTATAGAAAAGAAGTTCTTTTTGTACCTTGTTTGCCTAGATTTTTGGACTTTCAATCTTCTTAAATCAAAATTTTTTAAATCTTCATTTTCATTTAAAAAAAATTATTACATAGAAGTAAGTTAGATAGAAAAAACTAAACCATTAATAATTCTAAGATTGAGTTGAAATACACTAAATTCAATGATAAGGTTGTTCTATCAAGTAAATCAAAGTATTTGAAATATTTTCTTAATCTATAAATATTGAATTCAAACATGAGCCTTACAAGTTATTTTTTGAAGTTGATACTCTCATTGCTTGTAGAACAAGGTTCTATAACTTTCTCATTACTAATTTAGATGGAATGAATAAATTTATTTCACATACAAAAAGAATATTTTCTGTAAAAAAATATTTAATTAAAAAATATATTTTGATTATTTTAAATATTTTTTGTGCTATCCAATAAATTGCTTTTTGAACTTAAGGGGGGATAATTTTTATTCCTAAATACCTGATTGAAATGAAAACTATACTCCGAAAAACTAATAGATTTTTTTATCTTGAATTAAGTTTGAAGAAATCATGTTAAAAATTGAGATCATAGAAACCTACCCAAACCTTTAAGTGTCCTCCAATGGGACATTTGAGACTTTGGAGTTAAAGATGGAATTGAGTTGGAAATGGAATGAGTTCTCTCTCTCTCTTAGATATTTTCTAGTCATTTTTTTGAACTACCACTACAAGAGAAATTGTGTCCTATTTGACAGAAAATTTGACAGAATTTTGTCAATTGTGTTGTAGATTAGAAGACCCTGTTTCGAACACTTTTTTAACAGAATTCTGTCAATTCAGACAAAAATACGCATCAGCAAGTCTTCCTCTCACTCCTTTGCCACCGTGGATTTTTAATTTCCACATCACTTAATCCCAAAAAATATTTTCAAGGGATTACTAAAATACCTGAAATAATGGCTAGAAAAAAAATTGGACGAAACTTTATTAGATGAATGATAAGTTTTTAGATGAAATATTTTAAGATGATTTAAATTTTTTTTTAAATTTATCAACTTTCCAAAATGTTAACCAAAACAAATCGTGAATATGGAGTTAATTTATTTACTAAATGATTTTCCTCCATTAATCATTTGTATTTTGTGAAATGAATGGGGAAGTGAAGCTCTTTATATACACATATGGAGGTAGGAGGTCAACCAAACCTATATGGGATATGTGAATTTTTAAAGTTGTGAGAGCTCATAGTGAAGTTAGAAATCCGTAATTTTGTAATAAAACTAAGATTTTAGACCTCATTTGAATATAGTAGAATGTCTTTTTTCAAAAAACTTTGAACTAAGACTAGTTAGAATATGAATTGGAGTTTCAAGTTCAAAAATAATTTTGTCATTTCAAGTTTTCAATCAAAAGTTATAGGCAGATTTCAAAGAGAAAGTTTGAAAAAATATAATAAGAACAATTTCAAACACCTCTTTGAAATTTCATAACTTTTGATTGGAAACTTGAAATGTCAAAAGAATTTTTGGATGCAAAACTTGAGTTTATTTTCTAACTAATGTTAGTTTAATTCTTTTTGAAAAAAACACATTCTTCTATGCCTAAATGAGGTCTGAAGTCCTACTTTCAACACAATTCTTATTTCTAAAAAATTCCTAAACTTTCTACTCAACTCTTCAAGACAATTTTTTTTTTGAAAATTCAAAGTTTCCAATGCAAAATTTTTCTACAAATAAAAGTCAAAGTCATTTGAAATTGCAAGCCAACGTTAAAAAAAAATTATTTTTCCTACTTTGAATATTGATATCTTCCAATCTTCAAGGTCACACTTCAAGAAATTTTTACCATATGACTTGAGTCAAGTCAAATATAAGATCCTATCATTAAATTCTATAATTATTTTCTTAAGTTTGAATATATAGGAAATGGCAATTTTAAGTATTTTTTGACAAAAAAAATGACCTTGATTCTTTAGAGGTTAACAAGATTATGAATGGAGTCTTTGTTCAATAACCGTTGAGGATTGACCCACTTGGTGCCCCTGTACCCCAAGCAAGGGTAATATAACTAAGAAGAATCACCCCCTATTTTATTCCACATTTCTTTGCAATTTTTCACCTCCATTTAACTAATTTGAGGACTTGTGACTACAAATATGAATTCAAAATTTTCAAACTTTATCATGTATTGCAAATAATTTTTTTTTTCAAAGACAAAACTTGGGGCAATGAGGGGCTTAATTCATCCTAACCTTGTTTTTTTGCACCAACAATAGTGTAAAACGAAAACAACAAAATTTGTCCATGTATAGTACAATGGAGAACAATTCATTTACAAATTTTACAATGAGTCTTCACTAGAAAGTTCACCAACTTTAAAGAGCTCTAGTAGGCTCAATAATAAAGTACCCTTCTCTAAAATTCCAATGCAACTTGCAATTTGAAAATCAGTCCATTTTTTAAGCATATTTATGACTTATTGAAGTTTCGAAACTTCCTAGTAAAATCTGCAAAAAATTTGTAAATGAACCATAAAATGAACTGTACCCCACTACGCAATACCATTCTTTTTAGTTGCATAGATATAAGTTATTATTGGGGACTAAAAGTTCAAAATGGTTTGTTTCCTAGCAAACCACTTGTGATTTCTAGTCTTGTACTTTTTCCTTTGCAATGAAACTCCATTTTTCATTTGTTAAAAAAACAAAACCTAAGAACTAAAATGGAACAATACTGTAGTGAACACTAAAGAGAACCCCATTGTTTTTCAATGTGAAGCTCAAAGAACTATGCCGTGTCTTGTTGAAAATGAACTATTGTTAGTAACAAAGTTAATTCCACGTTTTGTCCTTTGTGACTATTTCCATTCTCCCTCCACTTAGTCGCTATTTCAAAGAGTGAAACGCAATGTGGTTTGTAGTAGTGGGAGGATGAGTCCAAACATTTTCTCCAGAGTAGCAATCTCAGAATGGGTTCAAGATTTTTAGCCAAATGTTCATTTTGGAAAGATTTAAAAAAAAATTCACTTAGGACATGAAAAAATTAAGCAGAAAATTAAGTAGAAACCAAGGGAAATATAGCCAGTTTTGGGATCACTGCCCGGAGTCCCGGACTCCCGGAGCATTCAGTTAGATTGGGGCTGTTGTCGGTATTGTTTCTTGGGTCAACTCCTCGATCTGCACGTTGTCTGTACTGTACCACCGCTCTTCAAGAATTGTAAAGCTCTGTCACTCTGTGCATGCAAGTTGGAATTTCCCAATGCAATGTCGGAGATTGCGGTTACGTTGTTATTGCTAGCTTTGTACTGTATGGATGGATCGGACTCATGCATTCACCAGGGAATCAGAAGAGTACGTGTCAGTTGAACGGACTTCATCTTGCCAAGCCAGTTGTGGTTGGCAGGCCTTGTATTTTATTATGTGCAATGAAATTCCGTTTCATTTGTGTCAAAAGAAGATATCAAAACGTACCACCAGTCCTGCAAAGCGGTAAACTTCTTTTCAGTACCGTAATGGTAAACTCATCAAACTTCCTCGTGTACTGGAAGCTTATTGACGCGTTTGGTATACCGGTATGATTATCTTCAAAATCAATTGCCTCGAGTCTGCGAATTACGTACAGTCCGTGATTTGTGATTCTGACTTCATTCCCAACTCGTTTTGTACGCTATTTTCTTGCTCAATTTCTGATTCCATTTGAATGTTCTTGAATGGAATTGTCGCTTCACCAGATTGCTGTTATTGAAATTGCAAGTCGTGTTGCAATTTACGCGAAACCCTTTGTCAAGATCGTCGGAACGAGGAGAAAATTAACTCTACGAATTGTACCAATTTTAGAGCTTTGCACAGAACATTCCGTTTCGAGGACAATGCTTTAGGAGTTTAGGGCAACTCTATGTTATGCGGGCCCAAATTGAATCCTAAGTTCAATCGATGACACAAATTATTTGGTGCTGTGGGTATGAGGTTGGTGTCTTCTCAGAGGATGTAGGGTTGAGCTTGAACACTTGAGTCTCCTCAATTGAACGGCCGAGATCTTAAATTTTCGTATCCGTTTCCTTCTTGAGAATTTAGACATTGTGAACGAAACAGAATGTCTTGCTTTTTGGAGCTCACGTACAGACCTAGCTGTTGCCGAACTGATCAATTCTTCAATTCGCAGCAATCCTTGAGACGATACCACCATGCCCATGGAGAAATAAACCGGAAAGGCTGGCGCTCCAGCAGCCAAGATAGGCAACCCAAAAGACAGTGCGCCGCCGAAAGAGATAATGTCGACGCTCTATTACAGGAGGTCCTCACAGCATGGACGGATCGGAGCAATGTACGTGGAGGAAATCCCAGTCTAATTCCTCAGTTACTTAATTTCCAGTGTTCTGTAATGTGCGCCCTCGGGGAAATGCCATGGAAAAGTTCGTGGTCAATGAAACCTTGCCGGCACTAATCTCTCCCACAGTTCACGGATCTTCCACCATTTTCAGAGTGCTCTTTTTATCCATTGTAGGGATATGTCTTGCTCTGCCCATTAGAACTCCTCTCCTGTTTTTAGTACCTGAAATTTGAGATGAGGGCAAATGCCATGCCATTGGGTAGTATTTTCCTATTAATGACGCTGCTAGCCAGACAGTGGGTTTTTTTTGTGGCAAGTTTTCGCCACTCCGTTTGAGCCTATCAAACTCCCTCCCCTCCAGAATTGCGATAGTGCTGTGAAGGTTTGAGGCAGTATACTGTGCAAAAATAGACGCTGCTACGTACTAGCTGTTCTAATGGCGTTAATTGGGGGAGCAGTCAAGCTCATTGTCTGTCTGTTCCACTCTTGCGGTCCAATACACAAGTTTATTAATTCCTGTATATTTGGCTGGTGGATTTCTGGGATTCCAAGCATGGAACTCTACTGCAATGCCAATTTTCTTCGATGGTGCTTGGGGCGAATGATCGGATTCCTTCGGGTTCTACGCTTCCATGTGGATGTCTTCCATGGGAAATGTGATAGCTAGTTGATTCTCTTATTTCGCTTCTGCAAGCGACTGCCCCCTATGGATGCGATTTACGTGTTGAAGATCGATGTTGCTCTACGTACTGTATAGCTTAGTAGTTCCTTGCGTTGCCGTGGTTGTGGGAGCATTCAAGATCGTTGTTTGGCTGATCCACTCGGATGCAAGAAGGTAAGTACACTGATTGAATTGCGTCACTACATACATTCCCAACTCAATTCATTCCAGAACTGAAATGTGGGGGTTTCGGTTTTTGGACACACTGATTAGGTGATTTTTGTTAAAGACTTTGAAAGTTGTTTAATTTGTCCATTTTGGTCAAGTAAGAAGATTCTAAAATGGGAACAAAAAATTCTCGTACCTTCATGGGATCAAGATGTATATTTCTAATGAGTTTGTTTTGTTTTGTTTTTAAATTAAAAATTTTGGATCTATTGATAGACATGAAAAAAAGTGTTGAATTTTGGGATTTGTAGGCATCATCATGCACAATTTATCAAGTCTTTAATTCTTTATTGATAAATTCATTATGAGTTTATAATTTGGTACACAAAATGTAAGTCATATCCAAAAATGATATTAAAATAAAATTATTTGGTATTCCAAATACTTATTTCAAAGGATTCTAGGTACATCTAACAAAATTTATTTTTTCAACTAAGAAATTCTCAAAATTCTTTGATTGTGATGAATTTTCTTTTCTTCATACATTATAAGAGTAGGAAGTCAAAACCACATCTTGTAAAGTTATACTTTATTATATTTAAAAGATGAAGTCATTTGACATAATGTAAGGGATTGACATCATAGTCCGGATTATAGTTTAGATAGCACTGATTTTTGGATATTAAAGTAGAAATTTGGTTCCTAAGACAATTATTCTTGTCTTATGTGATTTGTGTTATATGAATAGGAAAAGAATGACAACTCTAGATTTAGGTTTGAAATGAAAATAGAGAATGCATGGTGAGGCAATAAGATAAGAGTCACAATGACAATGAGGTCCAAGTATGTACTTTAAATATATTCTTATTTGATTGGTGGATTCCAAGGATTTTGCCTTGACTTAGTTGCTCTATGCAAAGTATTCTAGTGAAATGCTTAGATGGTAGCATTGTTTTGTATCTTGGTTGCACAACTTAGTTGCTGGAACCTATGACATATCACCACAAGTGAAAAATTTACATTTAAAGTGCAAACTCTACAAATGAGACATACTTAAGGCATTGAGTTTTGATGGATTCCGATGAGGCTCATTATGTTTTTGAGGCATCAAGTTTTGATGGATTCCCATGAGACTCATTATGCTTTTGAGGCATTGAGTTTTGATGAATTCCCATGAAACTCATCATATTTTTGAGATATCAAGTTTCGATGGATTCCCATGAGACTCATTATGCTTTTGAAGCATTGAGTTTTGATGGATTCCCATGAGATTCATTATGTTTTTGAGACATCAAGTTTTGATGGATTTTCATGAGATTCATTATGTTATTGGATTCAAATCCTACTACCTTGATTGTCAACTTGTAAGTGTTTGACCTAATGATAGTAAAGTTGCTTTTGAAAACTTTTAGTAAACAGCTGAAACCTATTCAATATATCTATGTCTTTGGTTTATAATTTTATATAGAACATCGGCTTTTTTCTATTGATATGGAATATATTATAATCCGTATAATTTTTCATGAAGTTTCTTCAATGAATACAAATGGGATGAAATGTAGTTTTGGCAATAGTCATCATCCACCTAATAGATGTTTAATCTCTAAGGTGCTAATGTAGTATTCAACCTCCATTTTTTTAATTTTTTTTTGTTCTTCTTTTTGATTTTGCATGCAATGTATTGATCAAAGCATGCTTGTGACTTGTTGAAGTTTGCAAGTTTTAGTACAGGATGGAGCCTTATAGAGTCCCTTGATCATACATCCTCTAAAAGAATTAAATAGTAGATGCTACTATGCTAATGGATGTGAAGATATGTTGATTTTGCTGTTGGTGTTAGTGATTAGTACATATTAGTGCATAAACCATATACCGAACTTTGCACCATGGTTTCATAAGCTTGGTTTGTGCAATGGGCATGAATGTTTTGAATGGGCAATGGGCATGGAGTTACAAAATCTTTTAAGCAATGAATTGACTCCAATTTGTTTTAATTATATAATTCTGCATCCCTAAAATTCAAGTATACAATTTGATACAAAAATACATTATATAGCTTGTGAAGCATGAGTTAGTTGCTAGGATCTTTGGATACAAGAGGATATTCTATATGTCAACAATGTAATTTGAGCATGTTGTTGCCTTCTTCAACTTCTAAGGATTGCTTTGCTAGCACAAGTTGTTGCATTCATCAGATTGATCAAATTGAAGTAAACCAAGGTAGACTAGCCTAATTTCATTTGCAACCCATTTCCGTCACCCTATATTTGGCCCCATTTCCACCCATTCCACTATCCAAATTTGTCCAGAAATGAGCCAATTCTATCTAGTATAAATTTGACAAAATCAATGCATTTATGTCATTTAGGGTAACGTGGCAATAGCTGATTGGTGAATACCTAGATGCTTATAGGAACATAAGAAGGTGGTTATGGGTTGTTGTTAGGATGTTCATGACCCTAGTCATGAGCACTTTTGTGATTTAGGGCTGAATGCTTCAAAAAATCACAGAAATTACAATTTTGATCAGAAAATTATAATTCCACTTGGGTTGGATTCATGAAACATACGCACACCTCTGAAAAATATTTGTCCCTCTTGGAATTGACCCCAAGATAGTCAGATTGCAAATCAGGGTGGTAAGAGGTTGATCTACCTTAATAACAAAATTGTTATTAGCATCGATCAAGGAGAAGGAAGTTTTGATTACCTCAAACTTAGGGGTGTTTTTCACTATGGCTGTCTAAGTTGAGAGGCCATGATTTTCTCAAATCTGATTGGTGAAAATCATGGTTTCTCAAATCTGATTGGTAGAATCGACGGCCTCTCAACTTGGATGGCCATAGTGTGAAATGCCCCTTAAGGTAGGAGGTCCATAAACCGCTCATCTAAGATCTGAAGCTGACTTTTGGGGAGGTAGAACTTCTTAAAATATTTTTCAGTAAATTTTCCTTGAAAGGCAAGAGAAATTGGCATCTAACCCAAGTTGTTTCATATTTTTTGAAGCTTTGTAGAATTAGTTATGAATTTCTGAAGCAGCAGAAAAGTGCATTTTTGTGGGCTCTAAAACCGACCACCTCCTCAAATGCACACCACTTGTACATTGGAAAGTGCACAATGTACCTCTAGAGCCTGATTGGTTTTAGAACCCGCTCCATTTTAGGACCTCCTACCTTAGTTCTTCAACTTATGCAAACTAATGTGACCTTTCGAGTTTAGACCTTGATTCCATGGCACAGATTTCCAGATCCAAAAAACTCCTATCACACGGAAGATAAGCATACCCAAAAGTGTCTCAATCCCATGTGTACTTATTTACACTTGTCTAAGACTGAAATGTCCCGCAATTGAAAAGAGGATCCTTTTCCTTAATTAAATGCAATATGCTACGTTGTCCAATCCCATGTGCACACCATGGGACATACTCTCAGAATATACTGAAATGGGTGATAATCCTAAAGGGAACGTTCATGGTACAGTATACCAACCCAACCCAACAGTAGATGAATTCTAGTTTTTTTCATCCTTTGGATGCATATTCTGGATGAAAAGCAAGCCACATGGCGTAACGAAATCTTTATCCCGGTCCCGTACTCCACTCCTCGACACCGTCCTTCGGTCGGTTACCAAGACCACTGCCTTCCGTCTCCGACCAGCGGTCGGTCTGGAGAAGCCAGTTCTTTGGAATGGACGTTGCTCTCCTTCCCTTCAGTTCCGCACATTCCCTCCATCAAACGCACCCAAATCACTTCTTGCACAGGCAGGGATTCAATCAATCGGAGTATTGTCATACTGCCATGCCCTAGTGCAAGTTTCGACCAAATTTGGAATTAGAAATCACTGGGTTTGGGCTTCCTCGGAATGTGCTTGTAGTATCCGGAGAATGTGCTTTTAGAATCTTTCCTTCGGTTAGGTGCTCTCTTGGTTACTCCAGTTGTTACTTCGGAGTATTTGAATCAATTTGAACTCTGGAGTGTAATTTATGTGGAAGGGTGTGTTGCAGCTGAAGTGGTGCAGCTGAGTGGTGCAGTAGAAAAATGGAGCGGCGATTATTAGTTTCTGAGTTTTGGGTTTGTACTCTTGTATGGACAGCAATAATTGGCATTGGTGTCGATGCATACCAGCAGGCGTTTGCTCCCAGTGATGTGCTTCCCCTATTGCCGAGGTCCATTGCCATGCCAGTGCTCAAGAGTTTACACAACCCAGTGGATCTGCTGCCGAAGTTCGTGGCCGCGGTCTCTTCTCGGAACGACACGGTGCAGTGGAAGGGGACCTGCTTTTATGTGAATGAAGCTTATATGGAGTACACTGAGCCCAAGGAGGATGGGCATAATGGGGGCGGCATTCTTCACATTAAGGTAGCTGGCTTTTCTACTTGAATTGCTGGTTTTGGAGGTTTTGTCACGCTTTGTGCTTCACGTATGTGTTTCTCCAGTACTGTGATGTTGCAAGAAAACCTTGTTTCTGAAATTAACCAGAAAACATTTAAACCGAGATTCAAAGCTAACAAGACCCCCAGATTGCTTATTCCCAGATTTAGGGTTCGGTTGTGCATTTTGTTACTCCTCTTTCAAGTGAGCGAGATGTCATGCATTTAGAATGCTCAATTTGATTGATCATATTGTGAATAGTATCATTCGGATAGGGCGGAATATTATAGTACCTGAATCAGTGAAGAGGTTGGTCGAAGAATAACTAAATTGAATAAAAGAAAGTCCCTGCAGAGTATACTCGAAATTGCCAAAAAACATGGAGAGTCGATTTGGGCTTCTTGGTCATTAGGGGGTAATGCCGTGGTTAAATTTAAAGTGTCGGTTTGAGGTATATTCTTTAGTGACAATAGTTTGTATCCTGTGATGTGCACATTATTAAGTTAATATTTTGTTTGCAGACAAGCAACGCACACAGCTGGACATGCATGGACCTTTACATTTTTGCAACGCCGTACCGTCTGACTTGGACCTTCTACTTTACTGGACGCCATCACACTTTGAAAATTGATAAGTGGGAAGAAGGGGAGCTCGACTATGTAATTTCCATGACCTTCTTCTTAACTTTCAAAAGAAACGAAATGGCTTTCATGTTCTAGTTAGGTTTAGTAAAATTAAATTGTTTAGGGAAACATCGTAAAATAATTCTCCTTGATTCATGGGAGGTCTCGCTACGCTTACAATGATCGTGTTCAGGCCTCCGCATATTGCATAGGGAGGCCTTTGTGTGATTATAGAGACACCTCCCATGATTCACGGAGAAGATTCATCTGTGAAATTATCTAAAAGTGTTTGAGCAATTGAATTTTTTTCTGATCCTATTATTCTCAGATGATGAAGAAGTGATAGTCATTTACATGTACATGCTCCGAGAGGCTGTCAAAGTGCACCCTCTTTTCTTTTTTACTCTTTTGTGTAGATGTTTTAGCCTTGGACAATTGCAATTACGTCCCGTGAAGTTGGGTTTTAGAACTGTTGAATGAATGCGGGAGTTTCTTCACGGTTCCAGGTTCTCATGAATCTGATCTTCTTGTGATACAGGTGAAGAACAAGGGGTTTTCAGTCTTTTTGATGCCAGCCGGTATGCTGGGAACTTTGCTAGCGTTGTGGGACGTGATTCCATTATTTTCTAGTTCAGGGTGGGGAGAAAACTCGAATATTGCTTTCATCAAATCTCACATGGGGGTAGAATTTGTCAAGCGCCAGCAGCCTCGTGTGACAGATGTCAATGCCGCCGACTTACATTCAGGAGACTTTCTAGCCATGTCCAAAATCAGAGGCCGATGGGGTGCATTTGAGACTCTTGAAAAATGGGTGACTGGAGCACAGGCTGGACACACTGCGGTTTGTCTCCGTGACGAAGATGGCAAGCTCTGGGTTGGAGAATCCGGTCACGAAAATGCTGCTGTAAGTTTTCATCCTTTCAAATTTATCAATTTGAATGGCAAAGCATAACAAGGCTTGAGTAATTGTTTCAGGAACTTTCGGACACCATCTTAAAAAGAATCTTCATCACGATTCAGAAAGAGGTCTCCCCTGGCCATACAAAGGCCTAAGTATCGTGGGGTATTCTCCATAAGTCACTGACTGTAGAGAGAGTTTCCATGAGTCATTAGGAAGATTTACTCTATGTTGCTGTCTAATAGTTCTTAACGCAGTCTAAGTTTGATGAAAAAATCTATTGATCCTTGGATGCTGATATTGAATTGCTGAGCAATGCCACATAATGAAGTATTGTATGAGATGGTTTCTTGCTGTGAATACTTATCTATGCCAAATAGAGTTTTTCAAACACATGTGATTATTCGTGAGATTTAATTCTTGTTTTCTATACAGGGTGAAGAGGTAATCGTCATAATTCCATGGGAAGAGTGGTGGGAGTTACAAACTTCAGATGTTGCCAATTGTCACGTAGCGGTCTTGCCGTTACATCCGACCTTGCGTGCCAAATTCAATGCAACGGCTGCGTGGGAATATGCTCGCCGAATGAATGGTTTGCCTTATGGCTATCACAACATGATTTTCAGCTGGATCGATACTCCAACGGACAATTATCCCCCTCCTCTTGACTCCAACTTGGCAAGTCTTCTGGCAGTATCATATCATCTTTTGTCATTCTATGATCGTTTTGTTATATTTCAAGTAAATAGGTTATAATTTGGGGGGATCATTGCCTTTGGCTTCAAATAAATGCTAACAACAACCTGATATTGATGGCAGGTGGCATCTGTGATTACTGTGTGGACTCGATTGCAACCTGATTATGCCGCGAATATGTGGAATGAAGCTTTGAATAAACGACTGAATACAGAGGTAACCAACTTTCTGATCACACTTCTCCTTAACAGTGAGAAGTTTACTCTACACAATACTTCCTCAGAAGTTTGTGTTTCTACTTGCAATGTTAAAATATGGCCATGTGTTTCGTATGGATCTAGAAATGGGCCAACTTTGTAAATTGATGAAATCTTTTTGCAAATGCTGTTCATGCAACATGATTGTATTTGTCTATTTACATGATTCTTCTAAGTTTGTTTCACGTGTCTTAGTATTACTGTGTGTATTGTTTTGTTTACGTACTTAACTTTACTCTGCATCATAGCATCTTTGAGTTGTAGTGCCTCGGCACCTTTTGAGAACAGTGTCAAGTGCAAATTATTTAGTACAAAGTCGTGTCAAATGAGAGAAAATCAAGCAAATTTAGACCGACTAACTCAAATGTGAAGACTTCAAACTTCAAACTTTGCAAACAGAACAACGTGTCAAGGATTCCTTTTCATGCCAATGTCGAGGGTTCTGTAGAATGTTGTAATGTGATTTATCCTAGTTTTTGGCAGTGAAGTTAATTGGACGTATGCAAATATTGTTTTTTGCAGGGGTTGGATCTTCCTGAGGTAATGGTAGAGAGTGAGAAACAAGGTATTCCATTTGAGGAGCTTCTGGCTATCCCTGAGAAGGATGATTGGGAGTACAGTGATGGTTTTTCCACAACTTGTGTGGCCTTCATTCTCCAGATGTACAAAGAAGCCGGACTTTTTGACTCCCTTGCCACTTCCATCCAAGTCACAGAGTTCACGGTTTGTGCCAATCTGTTCTGCTTTTTTTTATTGTTCAGATTGCGTTCCAGTGTTTTAATGTTTTCCAATCTATCTATTTTTGAAGTCTTGTTGCCGACTGTAATGAATTAGCTTGGCCGTGTTGGACTCCGGCCTGAAAGCACTTTGAGATGCATTTTAAGCGTAGGATCAGAGAGAAGAGAATAAACGCTGGCCATTATTTGTAGGTTGGCGTGACTTTGGAAGAACAGATGGTAAACTGAAATAAACATAAAAGTTTCTAGATTAAGAAGTCAAGTTTTGAAAATGAGTTACGTGTAACAAAAATCGCTGAAGACGCGTGTTATAAATTTAGTAGTTCCTGAAAACAACTTAAAAGTTGCCTAGCAAGTCCTTGCAGAACCTCCTGGAATTAGATTTACCCACACTACATGCTGTAATTGATTTTGCTTTTGTTTATCTTGAACAAATGGTATTTTGTTGCAGATCAGGGATGCCTACATGCTCAAGTTTTTTGAAGATGACATGTCTCGTTTGCCGAGCTGGTGCAATGTCACTGACACAGCAACCCCATTTTGTCAAATATTGGGAGAGTACGAGATGGAGTTCCCAGGCTACAACTCTCTGGAGGCTTATGCGCATATGAACGAACGGTGCCCTTCTCTGCCTCCAACTTACAAGCGACCCAAGAATTGTTGATATTGGACACATACTTTTGTAAATATTGACTGGTATGTTTATTATGAGCACCTGACAAGATCGTGTGGATAGAAAGAAATAGCAACTGGTAGTATAGACACATGATCCATTGCAATCTATTGCAGCCTTACTCATTCATGAATTTTAAACCCAAATGGGAGATAGTGATACATGGGCTTGTTGATAATATGACATTGATTGGTATGACACATTCTTGCACGGTCAAATTTTTCTAGCATTTAACTTCTCTGAGCCCCAGAATGTGAGTAGCCATGATTATATGATATTCCTTTATTGCATTGTAAAAACAGGCTTCATATAGATCCCAAAAATATGAAATAAAGGTTTGTGTTTAGAACCTGAAGTGCTTCTTTTAAAAGCTTTGCAATGTTGATGACAATTGTTGATGAAATAGATGTCTTTGGAGGTTCTAGACCAAAGTGGAAGAGGCTTTGCATTGACAAAAGTTACATGTGTTTTGAAAAAGTTTGAGTAGGATCTTGTCTATAAAACAAGTCATTGCTCCAAGGATTGAACCTTTTGATGACTACCTTCTTATTTGCCTTTTCATACAAAGTATATAGGGGAGTTAGAAGCATAGGAATGTTGGCTCAACTTTTGAGGAGTTTAACCTCCAGTGGCCACGGAAACCATGCATTTTGATACTGTGTGACATCACCTACTTTGAAAAAGCCAAATATATGCATTGGAAGTCAAAGCACCGTAGAAGATCTTCCCTTTCTACCCCCAATTCTGAGGATGAAAAGTTGCATTTCTATCTTGGAAGGAAAGATTCTTTGTCATTTAGTGGATGCCAAATGTCTGTGGCGTCGTTCAAGGGTTAAATATATAAATTGTAAATCATTCTTCCTAAATTTAAAATTTTTTAGTTACAACATAAATGAAACTAGGTAATCTCACACAAAATTGCTTTAAGAATTTCAAACAAATGATCACCATAATAACATGTAATGATCAATACTTCAAAATCACTTCAACTTCTCCTCAAAGCATCAATAAAAGTAATGACAATTATTTTTTTAAATGAATAATATTCCCTCTGTCCTAAAATGATATTAAATGATCTTGATAGCATGAATTTGTTATCACAAAAGATCTTTAAGGTGTGATGTTAGAGGAAGGGCCTAAAAATGACATCTTGGAAAATTATTTTAAGCTGGTTCCAATTCCCTTTGAAGCTTGAATATCTCCCTTCTAATTGAAATCTAATAAGCTCTAAATCATCATCTTTCCATAGGCTATTATGGAAATTAGGCATCCATATACAATTATGCATTCATATCACAAGAAAACAAGCCCTTGTAGTATAGGAAATACATCAAGTTTGCCAAATTTGTGGCCATTGGTGCTCCCTTAGAAGGCCCTTCAATTCTTGCTTTTTAATTAGTATCCTAGAACTACATTTTGAAAACTAATCCCAAGTTGAAATTTCTAGGTTGGTAGGAGAGTAGGGAAATCTACTTACAAGTCAAAACAAATTTTAAGAACAATTATTTTCATGCTTAATCTAAAAGATTTTGTCTAATAGAAAAATCGATTTAGGATAGAGGGAATAATAATAATCAATGCAAGATATTGATATTGCAAATGTATAAATGAGCCTCTAAATAAGTTAATACTTTGCATAAGGGGATGTGGCTCATTGATTCCAATTCTTTCTCCAAAAGTTTATGTCCCTAGTTGGATAGAGATTGTAAAACCTTGTCTCCATTTCTTTTTCAAATACTACTTAAAAACGTAAAGGTTTGACATATCTCAATTGTAAAATACCTCCATACAAAACCTAAAGATTTTGATTTTCTACAATTATAAGAATGCATTGTACAATATATGAAGAAGATGGTAATATTTCAACAAGATTCAATCATTGCAACTATGTGGAGTAGCATGAAGGTAGAGCCTCATCATTAAAATAAAAACCCTAGTAGTTTTGATTATTCATTCAACAAGTTATTTTAAGAATTATAAACTCTAATGTAGGTTGTTTTGTAATCCGTTTTTGTATAGAGTAAGACATTTGTAGCTTATAAGAAAACCCATGTTTTTTGTGACACATTTTAGGTGACACCCTTGATAATCTAATTATTTTTATATTACTAGTAAGGCAATAACATCAAATATAACATCAGGATGCTGTATTTGATGTAATTGTTGATATAAAAACATTTGGATTATCATGAAACATGGGACACGGCACTTTATGTGAGTAAGATCCTTGTGCAAGTGTCTTACACAATATAAGGACTTGCTCATGAGAGTTTATAATGAAATTCCTTATCCATTAGATCAAAGAAGATTTCATGAATATGATGCCTTACAATTCAATGGAATCCTATGTAGAAGGTCCTTATGCATCCTAAAACTTGAGACCCTTTGAAGATTTTTGGAATGATAAAAACAATGATGGTTGTCATAGCTTACCAAATGGTGATACTCACTCTGATCTTGGTGTCTTTTTGGTTACAAAAATAACACCAATACTTGTTATTGCCTAAGATTTTAGTCCAAATGCAAAAGTGGCTTGTTCATTTTTATAGAAAGAACTTATGAAAATAGCAATCACAAGTGCAAAATATTACACTCAAACATAGTTATCACAAAATTGAATATGAGTTTTTCTAGATGAACATTCTAATGCAAAGTAATGGCACCTAATAGCCTCCAAACCAACGTTTGAACATTAGTTGCATTATCAAGTTGTCTTAGTTTATTTTAGGTCTTGAAATTAAGAGGTCTTCTTAGTTTTCTAAGAAATGGCTTGGATTATCTAACATTGCCCCCCTCCCTTCTATCATTATGGGGTCATTCAATGAAGTATTCTTCATATAATTGAATTCATTCTCTAATCCAACCCCTCAAAATGATTAAAAATAACTTTTTCATTCATAACATTCAATAGCTCTAAAAAAAGGGGTTGCCTTTTGTCTCTCATTAAATATCATCAACAAGTTTCATCCAATTGTTCCACAAGAAGAGAACCAAAATATTGTAAGAAATTGAATCCTATAATGAATGCTTCACTTCAAAAGAATTTACCTTAAGTAAGTTGGAAGTACCAAAAGAAGAAAACAATTTTTATGAGAAAAAAAAGAAGAAAACAATGGATCTTGCGAAGGTCAAAAAATAAGCAAAAATTCAACAACTTCAAAAGAAAATGGTTGTCAAAGTTGTAAGGACTAAAACAAAACCTCATCAATTTCCTATACTTATGAAGAAGAAGGCAATGTTTGTAGTTTCTATAGTGAACTCTAACATGCACATGTAGTGAATGACACATTGGTCACATATTAGTACATGAACTTGTGAATTGAATTGCAAAAAGTCACAACTTTTCAAATACAATTGTCATTCCATTCGATCATAATACTCTGATCTTATTTTCTAATTACAATTTAAAAAAAAAAAAAAATCATTCCCACCCTCTAAAAAACCATTTGAAACCCTTATATACACAATTGTCTACAATAGTTGATAGGTTGATAAGGTAGGAGGTCCTTCAATGGAGCATTTAAGCTTACCTACCTCATCAATGACTATATTACATATTTCAAGGAGCATGTCACTCTTTCCTACATCAATGACTATTACATATTTCAAGGAGCATGTCACTCTTTCGTAGATAGGGAACACATTTAGAACCCACTCCGTTTAAGGACCTCCTACCTTACTAATTGTTGCGAACTACTATCTAAGAACCATGATAACGACATTATTCTTCTGCCCTGAACATTAACTTATAACACATTCGGAAAGTTGGGACACCCCCTGTGACCATAAGCGGGTAAACATGCCATAGCAAAAAAGCCATGAAACAGTGAATACAATTATACCTGCCATATCATTAACGGTTAAATATGCCATAGCAAAAAGCCATAAAACAATGAATCCACTTATCCACATAAATATGCCATAGCAGAGAGCATAAAAACAATATTCATTGGCCAAATGGTAAAACGAGTGTACCTTTGGAACATTATGCCAGTTTCTCTGACAAGTTCTCTGTTGAACTTCAGTTTCCTGTAGCGTAATAGCTTAAAATCCAGACTTTTCCAGGTCGATTCACGACCACAGCAAGAGAGGAAATTATGCCTACCAAGCTTTGTATAGTCACAGAGTAGAGCACCATCGAAAGAATGGTTTCAAGCTTATAGTACAGAGGTTGAGATGCATTACAGGATATACAAAAAAGGTTTCAATACTAACACATGCCGTCGATCACGATGCCATCCAGAACAGTTGATCACAGGTAACAGTTCCAATTCAGGGAGAACCCCAACCTCCCTGCCGTGGACTTGAAGAGTGATCCCAATCTGCCTGTCATGGACTTGAAGAGAAATCCCAATCTGCCTCCCATGGACTTGAAGAGTGATCCAAATTCCAGGAACTTGAAGAATGCTCCCAACCGTGACGCAGAACTTGCACATCATAATTCACTTGACAAGACGCCGAGGATATACCACCATCAAATCTGTCACTTCTCAGAAGAAGAATTCCGGAATTCAGGGTGCAAGACACAGGGCTTCCAACGAACATTGACCAACGAAATCAAGCATGAAGCTGCACACCTTGTTCGAACCCAAGTCGGTCCAAACGTCCATATTAACACTACCTCCTCAATGCCTAAGTGGTTGCTTCCATATCTACAGGTTATAGTTAGAATAAATCATTCAAAAAGCTTCCCCTAAGGTCACAAAATATACCAACTGAAAGAGGAACTCAAACACTTTCTGTTTCGACGATAGAAGTCAATGTCTTGAAAGGCACTTAAAGCTTCCAAAGTAGGCTTTCTATTTTTGGGACTTGGGGCTAATTGTTCTTTTCACAATTGAGTTCTTGTTTGCATTAAGATAGGAATCAGTTCGAGTTCGTGAGCACTATACATGCTCTGATCAGTGAATGAAGTGATGCAAAGATTTCAAAAAAAATTCCATCATGAGTAGGGAGTAGGGCTTCCCAACTTACCTGGTATCATTGTATTCTTGATAAGACCATCTGTGATATACTGTATCTGAACGCCGCTGATGTGAGGACCTGGGTCCGTCTCTAATGTAAGCAGACTGTTGATGACGAGGATCATAGTGATGAGCTCTTCTGTGTTGTCCTTCAGTTCTCGCTCGTTTTGTCAACACTCCAACTTCTTTAACTTCATCATCTGCCAAAGAGATTGATGGTCCTAGAGACGAGGCGAAAGACCAATCCGGGCCAAAGTTCTGCAAAACACCCCAACACAGAAGAAATTACAGGAGTAATGAAGTGACCTAACTAATGACAAAGTGCTGGAGCGATGCAGCTTTTGATTCAACGTAAGCACAAAGATTGCACACAAATCTGCATTTGAAAATCAGAGGAAATTTGCACACATAGAAGTAATAACTCCAAAGTTTCCCTATCAGATTCACAGAGTTCTTACTGTTAATCTGATAGAGCATTCGTTCAATACTAATATTATGTCAAATTAATATCAAGTCATTGTTGACTCAATGTTAACACATTAGTTGCAAGTAGAATATCAAATTAATGATATCAAATGTAAAGTTGACGTGTTGTTAATGTCAGTGTAAACATCACACTAACATTAACAACACGTCAACATTATACTAACATTACTCGACATAAGGATTGTATGAATCTAATGCCCATGAACTACTGTTGCACGACAGAGATCTTCAATCGTTAGTCAAGATGAGCGTTAGAAAGGTTCGGACCACTGATGGCTCCTCGGAATCCCAGCCGCTCCTTCTGGGAGAAACTGATATACTCGGCAGTTGATGACTCGAGAACTTCGAAGCTCTTTTATCTCTTTGCTTTAACACTGGTTTGTTGCGTTTTCTGAAAATGTTGATGAGGTCGTTCATCCACTCGACTCGGGTGGCCTTGAAGAAACAGTTCACTTGCCGGGCATCGTCAACCAAGTTCCTCCAAAGTCGGCTGTGAGCACACAATGTTGACGCGGATCCTAAGATCCACACAGCATGCCTGCCAGGAATTGAACATACCGTAACACATCTTTAGGTTCACTATGAGCCTCCTGTATGTTGATTGGTTTTGCCATCACTTCAAAATATGCGGATAACTACTTGCTACTTCATTTACTTAATGCATAAGCGCCAAATTTAAAATAGAATGCCCTATTGGAAGTCAATTTATAGTAACTTTCATGTGGATATGAAAGTCGACATTTCTGGACATTTGGCTATGGGTCAAATGAGATACCCAAAAGAAGAAGAAAAAATAAAAAATTCGTCAATTAGACAATGTAGACTTGACCTCACCTGCCACGAGTAAGAGCAACATTCGTTCTGCGTTCATCATCCACAAACCCGATCCTCCCCGAATGATTTGCCCGAACAGCAGAGAAGATGATAATATCTGTTTCTTTGCCTTGAAATCCGTCAATCGACCTCACCTCAACATCCAAGACGTTTGCACCTGCAGCTTCTGCACCATAGATTGAGTCACTTCGGCACATTTGGTCTTTGATGAAGGACACTTGGCCACTGTAAGGAGAGATCACCCCTACAGTAATGGGCTGCGAGAAAGATCGTGCTTCTTTTAACTCTGCACAAACTGTCGGAAAACAATACTCAGAATAGGCTCGGTTCCTCAAACAATAAGTCACGTCTTCTTCTCGAATAGTGTTGCAAAGCACATGTTCGAGCACAAGAAATCGCATTCATTGGTTTGGTCTGCAGATATGAGAGCCAAATACGTTTATTCTTCGCTACTCTCGCAGGTTATATCTTTACGTTGAATTACCAGAGTCATGAACACGTCTAATCAAATGAAGAACGAGCTCGGCCTCAAGGACGTTTTTCTTGCTGGGACCCGCATTTACTTCTGCACCGTCACCAATATCAATGAAAGCATAAGACCCAAATGTGTCCTTCTGGTACGCAAGTTGTCCATAATTCTCCTTAAGAACGTTATCACCATTCTTCAACTTGCGATTGTAGAACTGTTTGTTAGGGAAAGCACTGATTGCTGGATGCATACGGTACTGCACCTCTAAAAGCCGGCATGGATGCCCCAACGATTGCAGCCTCTCAAAGAGACTACGCGCATACCCATGTTTCTGCGCAAGCTGACAAAAACCAATTGAAAAAGTAAGGCTACATGAACATCAAGAGCATAAGAAGAATTTAATAAGAATCAATACCATTTCTACTTAGGATTCGTTCTAAATTCACTGCAAGAAATACTAATCGTACGTAGGGTAAGGCAAAATACCAAGTGTCCTATCCACTTTGGAGGAAAATTTCACCTGACTCATCACGGTTGCTGGTAGCTGTTTCTGATCTCCAACGAGGACAAGCTGTTTAACATCTTTCATTTGCAAGACAATAGTGCTTTCCGCCTCGACCAATTGCGCAGCTTCATCGATAATCACACAGGAAAATGGCACGCCCAGCTTCATTATCCTCAGTGCCGCGGAAGACACCGTGCTGAATACGAGGCTGGCACTTTCCAAACACTCAGCTTCCAACCATTCAAATGACGTAGCTGCTAGTTTTGGGCAAATTGGGGCTTCAGACTTAGCTGTCAGCAGTTCAAGAAGGTTTTGAGATTCCTTCAAGAACTCTTTACTATATAGAGTGGAAGATTCAAACTTGGTTCCCTGTTCTTTGTGTGCATTCGGGGAGAATTGAGGATTATCACCGTCATCGCTAATTGGAAAGATTGTCTCCATATTCTCCTCTGGTTCACATGTATCTTCCCACGCTTCACCATCGTTGCGTCCCTCAATTGCAAGAAGTCCAAGAAGCTTACGTATGGAACATGACGCTGCCTTGATCAATCTCATCCTTCGAATACTGAGGTGAGGAGTGGAGAGGTCGTTGCAGAGCACTTCACCATGAGCAATGATCTTCAGCCCAAGGTTTCGTAGTACATAACGATCGAGAATTCGTTTATCAACTGGGACGTCCAGTGTGGATTCCGTGACGTAATGCAATTGCATCAGAATCGTTACACACAAGGCTGCCCATCCCTTGTCGGGATGAAGAGCTGCCAAAAGGCGTTTCACCCTGACTGGCAAAAAAATGGCCTCCAACGCACTTCCCTCTATTGCAAGGCGATCTTCACTACCTAGCATGACAATGTCGCCAAGACGCAAGGGTGTGCAGCAACGAGATTGACCGTCAGAACTTGAAGCGTGTACAGAATCCCTACAAAAATGTGCCGTCTGGGAATCCTCCACGTCCTGCTGCTTCTGAACCAGAAATCTTCGTGCAGCCTCGTTCACAGCTGTGTTAGTGGGAGCGCAGACCAGGATGCGCGTGCTGGTACACACCATAGGAGATAGCATGGCTATCAAGGTTGATGTTTTACCTACAGGCAGGAGACACGTTGAGACAGTCATTCAATAAGATAGAGATACTATGCAGTAGTGTGACTTTTAAGAGATCAGTATAGAGTTGTGGAGGAATCAGTTTGGGTACAAGAGTCAAATCTTTATCACTGTGTAAAAATTTCTTAAGCACTTTCAAAGTGGGAGATTGTAGGTTACTGTAAGTGACATTTGACAACCCCATTTAAATTCAAAGATCAGTGAACATAGACATTTAGCAAAGTCATGCTTACACCACTTGCTTACACCAGGTGTAAGAAAACATGAGTTGGAGTTGGTACCAGGGGTTAGTACAGGAGGGGAGATCAGGTCCCTACCATTTTAGGATCCTCACCCTTAAAAGATGCAATAATTTAACAACGCTCAAAGGAAGAGATGTAACAGATTTCACAGACAAAACTTCACCTGTGCCAGGAGGACCTTGAATGAGCTCCACATTGAAACCTTGCTCCCTACTCAATTGCCTGGCGATGAAACTTTGAACAGCTTCAGCTTGTGAGAGATTGAGTCGACGGACCTTGTTGCAATACACTTGCAGTTTGGACTGCTCAACTGCATCCAGTGCAGGAGTCTTTGCTGACTCAATGAACTGCCAAGCGATTCAAAACGTGGCAGGGTTTACAAACAACAAAAAACTCATTATCCAAACTCATTATCCGCCAGATGTCAGCAATATGTCGCTTTAGGATGTAGCTCACAGGTTAGCAAGCAGTGGCTATCAGGTACAGGACACTCATTAGCAAGTAGTGCAAGCATGACCTGGCTAAATGTCTATGCCATTGATCTTTGAATGGAAACGTTTGTCTACTGTCACTTACAGCACCCTGCATCCCCCCACCTAAGGATTGCGTAAAAAATTCATACTTAGTGATCAAATTTGATCCCAGCAGGTTTGACTCCTGTACCCAAAGTGATATCTCCACAACTCTACGCTAGTCTCCCCCAAACAAGACTCCTAGATGTGCATACAGTGACGCAAAATAATTCCCTTATCCGTGTCACGAACACGGGGATAAACGATGCCTAGCTCTCTCGGTACGACAAATTTTTCTCATTGGACCAAACATGAAGTTACCTGAGGAGGTTCCTGATAAGTGGCGATATATTCTGCCAGTGGTGTGTTTGTAGGCTGATGAAGGGAGTCCCATATCCGCTGACACGTGACGATGCTTTCCAGTCTCACAGCATACCAGATCTGCTCTTCTCGCACTATCTCCTTGTACACTGGTCCGTGAGTGGTGGCGTATATTATAACCTCAAACGATGATCCGGACATCTGTCCTCCCTGCACAACTCCTAAAGTGCAATATGCACCAGTCTGGGTCAATAATTCTCCTGGGCTCTGCGGTGAGATAGTGGCAAGAAGCACAATGTCGGAAGCGGCTGGACGATACGTTTTCGTCTGTTTGGACCCCCTGAATGTGTCCTTCTCAATTTTGCAGGTGATTCTCCGTAAACCGTTCTTTAATTTGGTGATTTGCCGTACATCGGTGTCAATCATGATCCCTGTACATGCCATGTCCGAAATCTTCAACAAATTCTGTTGAATCTGCGCACGGGTCTCTTCCAACAGCCACTGGCTGAGAAGCTCCATGTAGGACTCCACCTTGCTGTGTCGAAGTGGGATTGGCAGTATCTGAAAAAAAAAAGCATTAGATTATAAACCAATTTACGAATTCCAGCCAAATGGCTAGAATAGAAATTTCTTGGCTAATTTCGTTAAAGGTGCTTCTGGGAGCTATCAGCCGTAAGTGTAGGATTTGCAAATAAAATGTGAAAGTGAACCAAAAGATGGATCACATACAATAAGTTGCTGCAAATTCATTCAAAATCCAGAACATCCTACCAAAACTTGAAGGCTGAAGAAATTTCGCTAACTTCGAAGAAACAAATCATCACGACTGCTATGGTCGCGGAGAATAAAAACACTGCGGAATGAAATCAACCTGATAGGACGTAGCAGCGAATGCAAATAAAATTGCGCCAGAGAAGTCAAAATTTTACAAGAATCTTTGCAAAGTGGCTAGAATATTCAACCACGTATAGCTATCAGAAGTTAAGGCTGTTGAAATCTTGCGAATTTTGAAAACATCATAATATCAATGCCTGAGATTAAGGAGCGCAGAGAAGTAGAAGAACAATGAAGAACGAAATCAACAGGGAATGCCAGAGTAATTTTGCTCACTTTGAAAAAACATCACAACGTGAGATTATGGACCACGGAGATGAAGAAGAACAATGCGGAACAAAAATAAATTGAAAATTCCAAAGGTGTCGATTTATCACGCCTTTACCTCGTCTGGAGACCGAGCCGCTAACAAATCCCGGATACTCCATATCAAAACACGGCCCAGAAGCTCCTGCTTGCACAGAAACTCATGCCCCTGAAACCGCTTCTCCGACTCCCTGTCCACAATCTCGGGCTCTTTACTCGCAATCCCCTCTCTCTCTGCTTTCGAAATCTTCGCCATTTGCCAGTTCGTCGGTCGATCCACCACTTGCACAGGAATCTCCCCTCCGTACTGTCGAAACACCCAGAGTCTCTTGTTGTCCAAAGAGTACCAGCTGCCATTGTACTCAATCACACGAATTCGAGGTATATCCGGAACCCGGACTTCCTCGAAATTCAAACTCCGAAACAAACTCTGCACCGATTCATCGGTTCGCGGTCGCGACACAACGCCATCGTCCCCGACGGCATTGGACCTAGGCGCCCCTCGCTGGAAGAAAAACGGAATTTTCTCCTCGGTGTGATTGATGCACTTCGCTTCCATCCACTGAACCTCACCCATGGTCAACGCAAAGCCAAACCTCGAAATGCAAAGCCACAGGAGAATTGGCAAACTATGGAGGCCAGTGACAAGACATTGTATGGAAAAATGAGCGAAACGGGGGAAGTTAAGTCGGTGACGAAGGCGAGAAACAAGCCAAACAATGCACCACGGATTACACTGACAATCTACAACATCGAATTAATACAGGGAAGAAGAGAAGAGCTTGAAGTCTGTGAGGCGAGTCAGGGAGAAGAAGAAGAGGAGACTACCTCGAAAGAAGTTGGATGAATGAAGTTATGTGGATGAATAAGAGACAAACGGCGGCGCTTTCATTGCAGAGCTGGGTAGATGTGACTGGACACCATGCAAGCTAGTTACTAGTACGTAATTAGAGGGATTAATTAGTGAGTAATGATGAAATATAAACCAGGGGTTAACCCCTAAATGTCCTCACTCATGCCTTTGATTTGAAGTTTTGGGAAGATGTATTATAGTCCTACTAAGCTTATTGTGTTGATGATTGTTTGAGCCAATTTCATTGGGCACATTGTGAAAGATATAATTAAAAAAGATTTCAAATTTTATATCACTAGAATTAATGATGAACATTGCATGTGCTCATTGTCATTGTAACCTAAATGAAATTAGCTGCAAGGAAGCCTTTTCTTGACCTACTCAAAACAACATTAAAAAAAACATGACATTCAAAGTGGACAATCAATTTAGGGCAAAGGGAGTAAATAGCAACTTAGAGAAATAGTTTGGTATTGACTTGTAAATGATAGTTGTAGTTCTTAAATTTAAAACAATATATATGTCATTAAATTTATTGTTGGTGTTACCAATATAAATATGAATAGTATTTATACATATAAATACATGTTTTTGTTAAAAAAAAAACATCTTGAATATTATCAATTTTAAATTTAATTTCATGTACATAAATTTGTTAATATAAAATAAAAAAACTCTATGTTTTTCTTTGAAAATTAATGAATTAATTTGAACTTTATTTTGCATATGTGTGTTTTCATTTACAAAAGAATTATTTTGCTTTATAGAATGTCAATTGTTTATAAATTTGGAATGTTTTTGTTCATAAAGGTTCAATAGGAGGTTGTAAACAAGTTTGCAATTAGTGAAACCTAATCACCAAGACAATCAAAAGATGAAATTTTTAACTTATAGATTTTGATGATATGGATGGACTTCAAATATTCAAATGTATTATTGGAATCAAAAGATTTTCTTAAAGGTCCTTACATATAAATTTAAGCCATCAAATAGATGGTATTTTTTTTGAAATTTTAGGATGAATGCATTCAATATCACTTCATAAGCACTAAACTAATTTTAATAGTAAGAATAAATAAAATCATAAGTGATTTAAATGAATGGCATAATTAATACATTTAGTGCATATTTTAATCTTCAACTTTAGAATAATATGATAATAGAAATCCCACAATAGAAATAGAATAAACTTTGTTGTTATAAAATTAAACTACACAATTTTATATGTAGCTACATATTTCTTTTAAATAATTTTATTAATAATCAAGATTTTCTAATTTACTAAGCTATATTGTTTTTAGTCATTTTAATCATTTTAAAATATTATTATTGTGAAAAAATTCACATCCTACTTTGAATATATATATAAAAGATTCCTATGATTTAATAAATTAGGGCTTTTATTTGCATCACACAACATTTGATGATTGTATTGCAAGTAAGGGATATTGATTCTTATTTCTTGTTTATTTATTAAGAAAGATTTTGTGCTAAGAGAAGAAGATACATTGGTAATATACACATTTATAGTTTTATATTTTCTTTCCCCATTGTTGCCACCACTAACCAAATTATAATTTTGAATTTAGGTAACTTCACTAGAAGAAAAATGTATTCACCACAAGTGAATGAAATGCAACTATATGTCTCATGCAATTGCCTTACAACTACAATCCTCTATATTTGCACCAACTTTAACATAATTG
The DNA here is from genome assembly GCA_947034885.2 of Thuidium tamariscinum. NCBI lineage: Eukaryota > Viridiplantae > Streptophyta > Bryopsida > Hypnales > Thuidiaceae > Thuidium > Thuidium tamariscinum. The sequence continues at coordinate 31,106,243 of OX344749.2, read as the reverse complement.
CACTATAGTTGCAAAATGGTCGCAAAGTAGTTGCAAATGAAGTTATGATTATGGGAATATAATATAAGAGTTGATGTGAGGTATTTTACATCCAATATTCATCACAATTGTTGATGTGGAAAACTTTACATTTTGTAGAGTCCAATGTCTCTATCTACAATTGCATATAATCTTAATTTGATAGTAATTCAACTAAGAAATTGCACTGCAACTAAAGTACAACTAGAGTACAACTAGAGTGCAACTACAATTTGACTAAAAAATGTCAAGACTTTAACTAGAATATAACTAGAATGCAATTAGGAAACAACCAAAATGCAACTAAAAAAAACTAGCATGCAACTAAGAAACAATTAAAATACAACTACTATGAAGTCTTTCATTAATTGTTCCATATCAATTGTCAAGAATATCATTAAGTTGGACATATAAGAATTTTAAGTTATAGCATTCTTGTGTAATGAATTTTAATAATGAAATTCTAATATTTCTACATTTCATACATTTTTACACTTTGTAGATTTCTATAACTTATAAATATTACAATTTGTAGATTTCTATAATCTTCAAAAAAAATTTGGAGGGTGCACTCCCCATTTCTCTGATGTTGATATGCAAACTAATGAAGGGTAATTTTAATTGCCTTGAACCTAAATTTTTTACAATTATTCAAAGTAAACTAGCATCCATATAGTGGGCTTTTACACTTTATAAATAATGAAGGGTACACAAAAATACTAAATTTGATCAATTTCTTTTTTCTGAAGTAGCCCCGCCAAAATTTCCCTCCAAAAACTTGAACTTTCCATAGTATATTTAATAAAGTATATATTCCACATAACAATCAATAGCCTTCAAAGAAGTTGCCTTTTGCTCTCATCCTTGAAATACATCTAAGCATCCATGGTGTGTAAGAGTGTAGCTTAGGAGCTACCAAGTCAGGGTTCACATGTCATAATAACAATAGTGCATGTAATAAACTAAATTTTCACTTATTCACAATAAGTATTTAATCTATTTTGAGTTAGTTATTGTAAGTTTAATCCATAGGGATTTTCAATCTAGGAGTTCAACTAAGTTATTGTAAATCATATATATATATATATATATATATCAATGGGAGAAAGTATCCCTATGAGGACGGTAGACTTAGACCAAGCCCTTGCAATGAAATTTTAAAAAAAAAATTCTAACAACTAAAAGGGGATTTCATTGCAAGCCATGGGCAAAATATAGGATTGGCACCTACAAGGCCTACCAAGAACTTGCAATGAAATTTTGTTTCATTTGGTGTGTTTTTTTAATTAAGAAAATCATATATAATTTACAGATCATTGTTATTACAATCCAGTATTAGATAATTTGTTTGAATCCATTCTAATATGTGAATAATATGGATTCAAGTTGTTCAAATCACATTATGTATAATCCATTCTAATATGTGAAAATAATATGTGTCAATCTATCCTGATTTATGAGTCAATCAATGGACTTATTAGCTAAATTAATTACAATCCAATATTAAACTATTCACAAATCATTGGCTGTTCAACTACTACAAGGCAAAGTTATTTTAATCCAACCCATGGCAGTTGCACAATTTTTTTTTATGTCTATCATTAATACATTACATCTTAACTATAGTAACTGGATAACAATTAATTATGATAGTTTATCACTACTAGTTGCAACCCAATAGTTATCTTTACCATGTTTTGACTCCTTCTAATGCCTTCCAATGTGTGACTTATTAGTTATTGATGGATGTGGAATATTCCACACCATCTCATCCCAAAGATGAAATGATGTGGAATATTCTACATCATTCCATCTAAAAAAGGGCAGTACTTCTTTTTGCTATTGAATGAAATGCATGTGCTAGACAAATTTATAGTAGTGTAAGAATCTATGTTTTAGGGTTCAACTGGAATTCCATATGCCTACTATATTAATTTTAACTATGGATGAATCAATGATATTCTAGCCACTTCAATTCAATGAGTGAGTGGCTATTTTAATGTGCAAGTTACAAGCATCATATTGGCCTTAGTTTGGAGTTCTTCAATGTCCCATTGCATTTGAAAATAAAAACCTTGGACATGGCTTATTCTTCATTTTTTGAAACTTCTTGTTAATGGTGTGTGTTATATGTTTGTTGACACATACACCACAATTTTGTGCATTGCCTTGAGTCCTCTAGACTTGAACTTATATTGTAATGTGTGCATTGTTTTTTCATGATACTAGTTTTTGCTTCATTATTTCATTGCTTTGTTGTTTTTACTTCATTACTTCATTGGTACAAGCTTTGGTACTACTTTTTGCAATTAGTGTGATTTTGATTTATTGTGAATATAGTTTGCAAAGACACCATTTAGGATTATTTACAAAGTATATTGTAACCATTTGTATGACATTTCACTACGTTGTATTTATAATGAACATTGGGTATAAAAAATTGGCATTCAAAAAAATTTCAACTAAAAGATAGGGTACATGAAATAAGCACCCTTTAGAAATTTAGGTAAAATAAGCCCCCCCTAAATCCCAAAAAATCACCTACATAGCCCCCAAATAATAGGGGCTTATTTACATGTAATCAACAAACTTCTTGTAGAGTGCACCCCAGGGAAAAATTTATAAATATTTAAAGTTTAGGAAAATTCTAGATTTGGTGACCTAAAAAAGAAGATAGATATGAAATTTTGAATCCACAAATCTTTGAAATTAAAATTTCAAAATCTAAGAGTTACAGACACATGATAAATAAGTTGTAAACCAAATTGTACATTAGTTGTAAACCACTTGCATGTTAGTTACAAACAAGTTGCACATCAATCACAAACCAACTACACACTAGTCACAAATCAGTTGGACATCAAGTTGAAAATCAATTACACATCAATTGCAAACAAGTTGCGTACAAATTACTTCCATGTAAGCAACCATGTCAAAAAAGTTCATTGACAAACTTTCAAGTAAGTTGTCGGATGAGAAATGACCTTGAAAATCATTGCAAATATTGGGACTTGTATAGTACAACTACAAGCTCTAAATTGTCACCTAGTTGCAAATGTTTCATGCAACTATAAAACCACTTGCAAACAACACTTGCATAACCCCTTGTTTTCTTCTAGTTCCCTTCTTTGATATAAATATCATTGACAAAATTAGTTTCATGAAGATTGTAAATAAGAAAATCTTATTGACATCACTTACAATTCAAACCAATAAACCAAATTTTTTTTTTGTGATTTCAATACTCTAAATGGAACTCCGAGTAATGGTTATTAAAATTCTTTAATTAATTATACTATTGGTGTTTAGCAAGTCTAACACTAGCTGGTTGAATAGTTATTAAGGTAGAAAAGATTGATTTGGCACTTTATTTGAAATTTATAATAATTTCAATTTCTAGAAATTTGTTTTGTTCTAAATTTGGTTATTCACCATATACATGAGTCTCTAACAAAGCTTTATGTTTAAAGAGACAAGACAAACTCTTTGAATATAAGTGGGGTAGTAGTAGGTGAAGAATCCATGTGGGATATATAAATTAGGATTTGTAAAAGATCAACAACTTCTAGTCAAGTGAAAAGCAAGAATTGTGTTCAAAGTAGAATTTCAAACATCAATTTATGCATAGTACAATAAAAAATTTCTAACTTTGAACCAATTTAATGTGAAAAACCAAGATAAATTTTATATCCAAAATCTTTTTGAGATTTAGAGTCTCCATTCAATAGTTCTAGATAAAATTTAGGAAGGGAATGGGACTTTTTTCAAGGTTTCTATTATATGCGCCTAAAAGTATGAGCCTAGAAGACTACATATCTATCATATAGTTGTCTATAGAGTAGAAATTTTCTATAATTACAACACAATTATATTATAAATACCTATATTATTGGTGTTTATATCATAATCACTATTAATGGTTGTTGTATATCCACTTATATACATATTCAAGGCTCACATGCTCACATCTTCATGCTCACATACTAGCATTGTTGAGACTTTTTTTTTACATTTTCAAACATCTTCTCCAAATTTTGTCTATAACTTATTTTTGAGGTCATAAATCACAAATAGGTTTTTGGAAGATGGAATTCATCTTAATCCCTAATTTTTCTATTCCAAATTATTTTGAAAAAATTATTCATTTCAATCAATTTCTAATTGATTGAATTGTTGGTTTTAGAATGTATACCTTAAGACATGTTGTTTGTTTTGTTTTGTTTGTTTGTTACGTTGAAATCTCTTGTACTATGCATTGTCCAATTACGTTCTTGGTATCATTTGAAAGCTCTCAACAAGGAAGGGTGCACGGGCTTTGTTTTGTGTCATTCCAACCTATGGTGTGAATGTCATAGATTTATTTATTTATTTTTGAATCTTGAATAATACTAAATTATGTATCTTTTGGACCATGTGTCCTGTGTTCATGTGTTTGGTACTATCAAGAAGCCCTCAGTAAGGAGGGGTGTACAAGCTTTGTTTTACATCATTCCAATCTATGATGAGAAAGTTATTGAAGTTTATGAATTAAAAAATTAAAAAATTACTTTTACTTTTGTTTTGGTTGTAGCAATGGCACAAAGCACATGAGGTTGCAATTCAAAAGCTATAAAAAGAAACAAACTTGCAGACTCTTGAAAAGAACATGGTTATATACTACAAAAAAATGAAGTAATAGGAGGGCAAAGTCTTTGTATTCATCTTTAATTTCCTTGAGGTATAACTAAAGGATTCCTTCAATTCATATTTCATTGGTGAAATTTGTATCTAATAAGTAATAGTGGTACTTCAAATGATATAGAAGAAGGGTTTATGATTTTTCTTTTTAAGACTCAATAAAATCCTATAAGGATTTTATTCTCTCTTATACCATATCACTCTCATAAATTAAAGACTTCAGTTGACATTAAAGCACATTTTTTTTATTGTGACTCAAAACATTATTTAACAAACAAATTGTAGCCTTTATATACTCATTTTTTGAAAATGAAGTCATTTGTATCCAAAATTTTAGCTAGTTTAAGAAAAAATTAGTAGTATTTTTAATCTTAGAACTTCCATCAATTTAATATAGTTACATTTTAATTAGAAGAAAATTTTATTGCCACGAAAATAGGGGTTTTGTTGAGCAATTTTTTTCTCTAAAGCAATGAAAAACTTGTAGGGAATAATTAGTGAGATATTTTCTTTTTTCACTAGATGTGATTGAAATGCTAAATTGCTACCAAATCTTAGGCAAGTATCTCCTTATTTTAGATGAATTTACATATTTTTGGATTAATTATACATATAATTATATGAATATACCACACAAAAAAATATTGTAGGTATCATCCATTTTCATGGATGAAAATAGATTCATTAATCCAATGAAAATTGCTTTTGCACTTTCTAATATAAATGAATAAAGCCCATGCTCTAAGGTAAATAAACCTATCATGGTCATTAGATGTTTTGGACAAGTGCCTAGAATAATTTTATGATGTGTCCTATGATGAGTTAGGTAGTGCAAATAATTATCATCAAAAGTTTGGGTGAAATCTTATGGATGTGGCAATAATCTAAATAATCAACTATTTTGAATATCTTTTAATTTTTAAAAAATTCTCTATAATTGAACACATCATTGCACAAGCAATATAAAGTAGTTTGTTCAAACAAAATTATTTATGTGAAATGTATTCATATATGTTTAGATATACATATTGAATTCATATTTTGTAGAATCAATATTCTATATTCAATGCTTAGTGTGTGATCACTTCATACTAGGCTTAGTTTGAATTTCTAAACAATCAATGTTTTAAATACAAATGCTAGAGATTTCATATTCTATACATGAATGTCTTATTTATGGAATCAATATTCTATTATCTTAAAGCTCCATTACATCTACAAACAATGAAGAAAGTCTTGAACTTGTTCAAACTATTGCAAAAATCATTCAACTCAAGGTGACTGCACAAAGTACAATGAATTTTTTAGCATTTTAGAATACTAAATCTTTTTGTGAAATCCTTTAAAATTAAAAGAACAATTTTAAAATATTCTCAAATATATGGCCAAGGCATACACCTATAATAAGATGAACAAAACCACCAAAGAAAAATTATAGGAAATTTTCTAAGTAAGAGAACTAAAAAAGTGCCAAATCTCAAGAAAGCATATACTTTGAAGTTTTAATTTTTTTAAATTAAATAAATAAATAAAAATTGTTAGGTTTATTTATACCCTAAACCTAACAACATCCATATCCTTAAACTCTACCCTAACTAGGTTGCTTTGATTTTCTAAACATAGTAATGAATTTCAAAACTAATAATTCTAATTTGTAGATGTTTTCATGCCATTCTTAGAAATATAAGGCACTCTTAAATTAGACTTCTTGAACTAGAGTTATAAAACGATGAAGTTTTAGCCTTCAACAAGGCTTCAAAACTTCATCCAATGTTTTCTAGTAATTCACTATTTTTTAAGGTTCAAATTTTTAAAAAGTCCTTTTCTTGTCCTAATCTTGATAGTTTCTAAATTTCATCTTTAATGATAGCTTTATCTAACTTTTCATTCAAATTTCTATTCTAACTTCATCCAATTGTAAGTTCTTTGTTGGGTGCTTGTTTTCATCTTTCAAACTAGTGATAGAAACCTTTAAGTATGTACTACAACTTACTAATACTAAGTTTTTAGTTCAACTTTAGTTGTTTATTCCAAATTGCTAATCTTATAATTCCAAACCTATAGTTTGATTTCTAGGTTCTTACTATTTTTAAATCTGATTCAAAATTTAACTTGTAAATTATGTTATTAGCTTTCCGAAATGGTATCACACTTGATAATTAGAGATTCCTAGATGAAGTTAAATTGCTAATTGACAATTAAAACTTCATCCCTAATTATCTCCTAATTGGTAATTCAAAATGACTTTTAATTTTTTTACTTGACTTTGATTCTTTTAATTCTATCAAAGTTTTAAGTCTTGGTTCAAGATTCTAAGTATAACTATATTTCATTTAATTTTCTAACTAAACTTCATCCTGCCATATCTTTCTTGATTTAACTACAATTTGGGAGTTTAATATACTTTTGAAATCCTCTAACCAAGGCCTACATTTTTTGAATTCTAACTTTTTAGTGTCATATAGTTTTCATGCACCTAAATTTTGGCCTTGTTTATTTAAGACAAATGTTAACATTCAAACTTTGAAAAAAAGATATTTAGACTTGTAACTCTACCAAATTGTTTTTATAATGGTCCCACTACAAGAAAAAGGGATGTTTTAAGTATAAGTCTAGAGATAAGATTTGAAGTAATGATCTTTTTAGGAGATTTTCAATAAGAATGTACTAGGATGAAAAAACTTTAAACTGCAAAGTGGCTCAAAACCAAAAGAAAAATACTTTGGTGGAAAAAAAATCATTGAATTGATTCAGTACATTTGAAAAATTGTTTTGAAATGTCAAAAACAATGAAAAAAGTAGCAAAAAAATACATCTATGGCTAAACCTACTTCTACTAAAATGCTTTTTAGTCAATCATAACTTGGATTGATATGAAAATTTTACTACAAGAACTAGACTAGTATGCGCAACTTTTCTAACAAAAACTATTGAAAACAAATCCTGTCTAAAGAAGTTATTAGCCGACAAAGTTTACTATAATGCAAAAATGTTTGGATTTTGAACTTCAATTAAATTGCACCCAAGCATTCAAAACAATATGGATTGGCATGAAAATTTTACCAAAATAAGTAGACTTTCAAGAAATAAGACGCAACAAATCTTTATCGAAAAGTAACATTTGATGAAAAAGATACAAGCCCCCAAAGTTGCAACCCTCTCAATGCAATGTAGTGAATTCAAATTGGACTTGTGAACTTCGAATGGCTTTTATAAACTCAATACATCTTGGATTGATCTTAAAATTCTCCCACAAAAACTAGACTAAAATACACAACTTTCCCAATAAGATTTATTGAATTTGGACATCAGATGCAAAAGTTAAAACACTTTTACTAGACTATGTGAAGGGGTGGTGAGGGGTTCAACATTTGACTTATTAGCCACTGTGTGACACAAACTAAGGTAGGTACACCCAAAATGGCACCTCACCTTAAAGCACCATCTACAATGTGCATACATTTCCGAAAACAATCATGTACCCATGGCCATTTCAAAAACAAACTTTGACCATTAATAACTTTTGCATATGGTATCCTATTCCTATGTTCTTTACAACGTTGGAACATATTTTCACTCACCGACAAGACTACATAACAATCTGAACAACATGATGACAAGAACTAGGCACAATAAGAGCCAAACTCCATCAGCGGACCTGGAAGGGGCCCAAGGTCATGGTTGGACTTTCTGTGTGCCTCCATTGGACTTTGCCAACCCTGCCAAACCTTTACCGTTGGAGTTGTCTCTGGTTAATAGTTACTGGAAGTTACTGAACAACTTGGAAAATAACTAGCAATGCAATTTTCTGTGCAAAAAACTTTGTCTTCTAGCACCTTCGGGTGGCCCTCCAGCTTCTCCAGGGAAGCACATGCAAATAACAAGGGCCAAAGGCTAGAGGTCCAAGGATGCACAAACAAATAACAAGGGCCAAAGGCTAAAGGTCCAACTGAGTCCAATTAACATAATGGAGCTTTCCAAACCTCCAAGAATCAGAGGTCTGGCCCGCTGATGGAGTCTGGCTCTAAGAATAAGTGGCCATTTCAGGGGTACCCCACCTCAAGTGAAACTCGTGGAATCTAATGGCACGGTATAACCACGCTTCAAGCTTCTTACTCAGAATCTGTTGAGTGAAACTTGTGCCGAGTGCACACCCATCGACTACCTGGCGATTCTTCGTAGAGGGCGAGATCTCGAGTACATGAAAAATTAAAGACTGCGGGCAAGCACCGTCCGGTTTCACAGGAGTATTCGATAATGTCGTCTGCTTACCATCCCTATCGTAAGTTACGTAGTAGACGTGGATTCATGCACTTGAAACAGTCCCCCGGCATTCCGTCTACGCTTCAGCCTTCAGGAATGAGCAGCCGCCGACGCGAAACCGGCTACGGAGATGGACTTGCCTAACGATAACAAGAAAACTGATGTTCACGAAGCAGGTTACTTCAACTGAGGATTCCGTCAAAGATCATTAAGACAGAACATGCCGGCAAATTTGAGTAACAGCATCCATCTACATTTCTAGAGCAGGAGCATGGAAGATCACTTCGGGATTGCCGCAGAGTCGTCGAATAGGAACCTGCAACGAAGATCTTTTCCAGTCGGCTACGAGAGCCTGTCCCAAATGCCACTCGTTGTCTGCAAGTACATACGTGTTCCTTACAGAGCAACTGAACCATCAAGACCAAGTCATCACAACCACATTAGTGAAAGAGCCATCCACACAACAACTAAAAAATAACAACTCAAGTAGGAATTTCCAGACCCCGTTCGCCAACCCCATCAAACGCTTCTTAGACATTGAGCATTCCTCCAAAATGGTGGTGTTCATAAACACCAGTTCAGTAGTGACCAACAGACCAAAGATCTCACTTCTTCGCTTTCTTCGCAGAAGCTTTCGCCGAGGGGGACTTGGCCGCAGACTTCGGCGCCTTCGCCTTCACAGTCTTCGGACCCTTCTTCGGCGTCACTGCCTTGCGCACAGTTGGAGGCTTACGACCTGCCGCGGGCTTCTTCGCCACCACTGCTGGAGCGGCCTTCTTCGCAGGGGCTGCAGCTTTAGCCTTCTTCACGGCTGGAGACGCCTTCTTCGCCGGAGCCGCTACTTTCGCTTTCTTAGCTGGGGGTGCACTCGTCTTACCCACGGCCTTGCGCTTCGTCACCGTAGTGGGCTTGGCCACCTTAGTCGCCTTCGCACCGGCGACCTTGGTCTTGGCAACAGTCGTCCCGGCACTCTTGCTCTTCACTCGACCGGCAGACGACGGCTTCTTGACGACCTTCGGCGCCACTTTCGCGGCTGCTTTGGGAGCACTGGGAGCCTTGGCCACCTTCGCGGGCTTCTTCAACTCGTCGGACAGCTTGAACGAGTTTTTCACCTTCACCAGCTTCCCCGCCTTCGTCAAATTACGCAACTGGACTGCCAGCAATTTCTTGAAATTCGGGGGCAGGCTTGTTTTGTACTGGTCCTCCAAGTACTTCGCGATAGCATAAGCGCTAGAACCCGTTCGCTCCTTCAATGCGCCGATTGCCTCCACTGCCATCTGCCACCATCCACAACATCAAAATTCGTCTGCGTAAGCCGGCCTCCTGCTCTAACGTCATCCAAGATGATGCCCTAGATGTCTATCTATACTGAAGAACAACGATCACAATGACGAACATAACCACAACATATCCACAGAAAACAATCCCCACCCAGCATCCGGACTGAGGCACTTACCACTTGGTATGACGGGTGCAACGCCGGTGCCTTCGGAGCCTTCGTCTTCGCCACCTTCTCCTTCGGAACCTTCACCGCCTTCGGCTTCTTCTCCGCAGGCGCCTTCGACACCCTAGAACCCCTCCCCTTCGCAGGCTTCTCGTCCGCCTTCACTTCCTCCACGGACTCATCAGCAGACACGGGATCGACCACAGGGGAAGAATCGGAAGCGGCCATGGCAACAACACACGAACACAGAAAACAAACCCTAAAACCAAACCCTGAAACCGACGCAAGTAGCTAAGGTACTGGGAAATAGAATGGGAGACAATTCCTTCAAATCTCAAGAGACAGAAGCGAAATTCACAAACAATTCAAACCGCAAGCAAGCAGGAAACAAGCCCACGCTATCAACGACGGAAACCTGGGAACCAGGCCACAGAAACACACGCAACCACGAGAAACACGCTCCAAGAAGGAGTGGGGAAGCATACACACAAAAACACGGAGCAGACAATCGATGGATGGACTGCGAGGAACTTTATATATGCAGCAAGCGAGCGAGCGACCACGGAGGCGAGGGCAGCTAACGAGGCGTGAGCTGAGCGAGCGAGCGAGCGCGAGGGCGATGGTGAAGAATGCGGTCAGCGGGAGCATCCTCCGAGGCAAGGGCTGTAACCACATAGGCACGCCAGCCCGCACTTTCCCGCTCCCGCTCCCGCCCTCCCATACCAGATTTGAAATGCGCGCGTACTCCCGCATTTGAATTTCTCGAGTCTGGGATGTCCTGGTCGTAAGGATCAAGCGGCAGGCACCCTGTTTGCGAGCCCAACTTGAGAACGCGGCATCTCTACGTAACATTGACTGCAAGTCTTGTCTGAGCGCAAGGCGGTACAACATCTTTAACATACACTTAATTAAATAGTGTGGAATTAGGTTGCCGTACCCCAAGAATTTACAAGCCATGAAAGTCAACAAATATTTCTGTAAATATTTTCATTTGTACTAAATGAGATTCACAATTGTCAATTAAAACAACACCTAATTCAAAAACAGTGCATTCTTGTACAATAACCAAAGATTTCATTTAAGGTGGGTACACCCAAAAGCGCCCTGTTCCTAAAAGCGCCATCTACAGTATACTTACATTCCCGAAATCAGTCATGTTCACAGACTGTAGATGGCGCTTTCAGAAACAGACTTTGACTGTTAATAACTTTTGTATACGGTATCCAAATTTTGCGTTTTTTGGTGCGTTGGAACATGCTTTCACTTGCCAACAAGACTACATAAAAATTTGAACTCATTGATAGCAGGAACGAAGCTCAGTTAGAATAAGTGGCACTTTTGGGTGTACCTACCTTAGTGTCAAATGTCAAGAAATTAGTGTGGGGCAATCTAATTTCACTTTTTAGTGTACTTCTCAATGAAGCCCTCTAGTCATTGTCATTGTTGTATACATATGGTACCATATATGGCATTCATATAAACTTTTGTATTGCATTTCAATACCATAGAACATGTGAATTTTGTATGAACTTCACATAATCTAAAATTCCAATAACTTTTAGAAGTTATAAATTTCAAAAACTCTTAAAAATTCTATTGTTAATATAAGGATAACATAAATAGGAAAATGTTCCTAAAATTATAACCTTTTTCAAATTGGGAGTTTAAAAATTTATTGAAGTTTTATATTATACCATCTATTGCAATATTTGCAATGAAAGTCATATAAATGCCATATGATGACAACATTTTTTTAATTAAATGTATATTATAAGCTATAAGTGTACCTAATAATATAGTGCAATTAGTATGAAGAGCAACCTGTGAGTAACGTTCTTTTTATTTTCAACTATAAACAAAAATACTAAAAGCATTCTAAATGTATCAAAATTTTCCCAACAAAGACATTATCAACCATTGTTTGAGAATCTAAGAATACACCATTGGAAGTGCATCAAAAATTATCTGATATAGATATAAAGTATCTTGATCTAAATATTGCATAGGTGAAATTAAGCCCTTGAAGTAAATTCAAAAGACAAAATTATATAAGTGTCATCAAAAATCTACAAATATGGCACAAAAAATGTAATGTGACATTTGTATAATCTTCTTGGAGCATTGTTATATGTACATTAAAAATTCATATCAGCAAAATAGAAGGTCATTGTTTGCCCCACCTCAATAACCTACTATTCCACTTTCTAAGCAATCACAAATCTTTTAGTGCTAAAAAAAAGAGAGTTTGTCATTGCTATTGAAATGAACTATTTATCATGGAAAAAACACTTTTTACAAAGTTGTCAACCTTGACAAAAATACAATTTTTGTATTATACTATGATAAATTTTTTGGTTTAGTCAAGCATTTATTACACATTTTCATATTAAAATTATTAAGGGCATTCATTGTTTAGCATTGTTAGAATTGTTCTAAGATATAATTTGCTATAGAGTCTATAATTTTTGTCATTCCATTTATTTTTAGTAGGGTTTGTTTTGGTTTTCAATTTCTGAATTTCTTTTGTATGTTTGGTTGAACTTCAAGAGTTTTTGAAGCCAATTTTGGCTTTTCATTCACTAAGGCATGTCATTATTAATATAAATTTTTTTAAACAATATTATTCATTAAATAAAATTAACTTGATTTTTATTTTTAGGCTTCTAATTTACTTTGAATTTGGATCTTTTATAAATTATCTATGTAAAATAATGCAATTTCTATTGATCTCAACATAGATGCTCAAAACAAGATGGCCTTTCTAGTAGAAAATTGTGTCCGAGTGGGGTAGTTTATGCACCAAAGAACATAGGAAGCCAAATTTCATTTTCTAAGAAATGTTCAGTAGTTTTAATTGGTTATGAATCATTTAGGAGATTAGTAGAATTTTTTTTTGATGTATACATTTTTATATAGTCTATAGTCTATACCAAGAATGCAAGATCCTAGAATTGAAGATGCCAAAAACTAAAAACAAAAAAGCTTCACAGCTTACAATTAAAATACAAGTTTCAAATTGAAAGTGGTTTATTGGAGAAAATAAAATATAATAAACATGCCATTCCAGGATTTAAATATATACTCTACATTATGTGTAGGTTTCAACCAAAATCAAATAAATGAAGGCTAATTTAGACTTAAGGTTTACCAAGATATGATTCCATGACAAAAAATATGGCCAAAGTAAACTAGTAAAATACATATACAAATACGATAGCCCAAGATTTAATTCACAAGAAAAGTCATAGGTAAATCTTAATTGAAATGATCTAAAGGGAATATTATACTATGAGGTTACTTTAAGAGGAAATATTTGTGTAGAAGGGATAGAAGAACGGCTAAAAATAGAAAAAATAGATTAAATAGGTAACATTTAAACCCTAATATTATCACCAACAATATTTAGAAAAATCATAGTTTTACAAACCAAGTCATAAATTTTTAAAAGTTATTTATTGGAAAGCCTACCTTACTTTATAGACTTTAATAAGCATATATATATAAAGATGGTGGGCCAAATCCACCACCTTTTTATACAAATCAAAATTTTAAAAATACGCATGATGTAACAAGAATAAACTAAAATAAAGGTTAGAGTTTAGGGTTTAGGGTTTATGATGCAAATTCAATTAAGTGGAGGACTTATCTCTTTTCTGTTTTTGTACACTCATTGTCCATTGGATACTTGCAATATTGAATGTCTGCCATGAGAAGAATGGAAGCGGATCTTTTATTCAAGGAATCCAATGCAGCAGAAGAAGACTTCTACAATGGTTGTTAAGGCAAACAACCGTTAAGATAATTGGATGGGCATTCAGACAGACGTTTGAACGGTCGCGATGCGGCGGACAGGCAGACAATCAGACAACTGAAAAAGGGCGGACAATCGGGCTTTCAGATGGGCGTTCGGGCGCGTCAGATGGGGTGGACAATTGGGCTTTCAAACATGATTTCAAAAGGAGGTTAGACAAGCAGATTAGCAAGAGCTTGAACTTGTAAGAGTTTGGAAATTTGGATGGCCATTTTGCACGGCTCTGATGGGGCGGATGGACGGAGGAAAGGAAGATCAGACGGCTTTGATCGAGTGGATGGGCGGACGGGCAAACGGACGGCTTGGATAGAGCGGACGCGCGGACAAGTGAAAGATCGCACGGCTCTAATGGGGTAGACGGGCGGACGTGCGAATTGGCGGACGGGCGGATGGACGAGTGAAGAGGCGAATCAGCGGATGGGCGGTTGGGCGGTTGGACGGTCGCGCGGACAGACGGGTGAAGAGGCGAACGCGCGGACAGGCGAACTGGCGAAGAGGTGGACGACTTAGATGCAGCAGACACGCGAACAAGTGGAAGATCGGACGGCTTTGACAGGGTGGTCGGGCAGATGGGCGTTTGGATAGCTCTAATGGTGCAAATAAGCGAATGGGCATTTGGACTTCTAATAGAGCGGACAGGCAGATTGGTATGGGCGTAGTCTTGTAAGAATTTAAGCGTTTGGACAAACTTTCAAATAGATGGGTGGCTCGGGTGGGTCACTTCCCGCATTTTAGAAACCACGTGCGGCATAATATAGTATAGGTTTAATTGTTTCAAGGTAAAATTTATAAAGAATTTACAAATAAAGTAGGGGACTTTCAAAGTCAAAGATGCATTATAAGTAAAATAGGTAGCTAAAAAATCTCAAGTATTAAAAAATTTTACATATAATTTAAGGACTAGAGATTAGGATCTTGGAAATTGTATTTAGTAGGGTCAGTTTTATTTAGAGCCGGTTGTACAGTAGGGTACCAATCAAAATGGCGTTTTTGAATCCGCAGTGAGAGAAATTTCAATACTGCCAACTTTGAAAGCCTCCCGAGAGCTCAAAAATTGGCATTTTACCACGAAATTTTTACCACAGCATCATCTTTAAGTTAATTATATGCATGCCAAATTTCAAAGCCAAAAGATTCACAGAAAAAAAGTTATTCAAAATCTACCAACATGGGTAGTGGTGAGAAACATTTCACTACTTTCAACTTTGACACCTTCCTAAGGATTGAGTTTTTTTTCTTTTTCCATGAAATTTTTGTCATGAAACAATATCCATGTTTTTAATATGTACAAAAAATTTCAAGGTAAAAAAAATTTTTTTAAAGAAGATATTTGAAATCTCCCAACAGGTGTAGTTTTGAGAAAATTTTCACAATTGCCAACTTTGACACCCTCCCAAGGTCTGAAAATTTTGTTTCATACCATGAATTTTTTTTTGTGAAGTCATCTCTATGTTAATAATATGTTCTCCAAATTTCAAGTTCAAATGAATTACCAAAAAAAAGATATACAAAATCTCCCAACATGTGTAGTTGCGAGGAAGGGTTTTTGAGCCCTTAGTATAGTGTTATTTTGTGGAGCAAAGTTTGACACGAATGTAAAAACTCAACCTCACAACTACACATGTTGAGAGATTTTGAATATCTTTTTTTGAGTAAGTGTTTTGAACTTGAAATTTAGAACATATATTATCAACATAAATTTGATCTTATTCAAAAAAATTCATGTAAAATAGACAAATTTTCAGCCCTTGGGAGGGTGTCAAAGTTGGCAATAGTGAAAATTTCCTCGCAACTACACATGTTGGGAGATTTTGTATATCTTTTTTTTGGTAATTCATTTGAACTTGAAATTTGGAGAACATATTATTAACATAGAGATGACTTCACAAAAAAAAATTCATGGTATGAAACAAAATTTTCAGACCTTGGGAGGGTGTCAAAGTTGGCAATTGTGAAAATTTTCTCAAAACTACACCTGTTGGGAGATTTCAAATATCTTCTTTAAAAAAATTTTTTTTACCTTGAAATTTTTTGTACATATTAAAAACATGGATATTGTTTCATGACAAAAATTTCATGGAAAAAGAAAAAAAACTCAATCCTTAGGAAGGTGTCAAAGTTGAAAGTAGTGAAATGTTTCTCACCACTACCCATGTTGGTAGATTTTGAATAACTTTTTTTCTGTGAATCTTTTGGCTTTGAAATTTGGCATGCATATAATTAACTTAAAGATGATGCTGTGGTAAAAATTTCGTGGTAAAATGCCAATTTTTGAGCTCTCGGGAGGCTTTCAAAGTTGGCAGTACTGAAATTTCTCTCACTGCGGATTCAAAAACGCCATTTTGATTGGTACCCTACTGTACAAAGTAGTCAAAGTATAAAGGTGGTACACAATGTTTGCATAGTTGGTACATTTAATTTTTGGATTTTTGTGTATTGCAAGTGGTAAAATTGTCATACTAGTTCACTTGACTGAATATTAAATACAAAAAAAGAGTGTGACAACGGAAAAAATATTGAGCCAAATAAACATTTCAACTTTTCATGCAAATTTCCTTAATCTTCCCTCTAACCTTCTTGCTTTTAACTTTTTCTTTGATTTACTTTCTTCCTTTATAAAGAAAATATCCTAGAAAAAAATACTTTCACCTACATTATATAAATAAGTATAGGGTGCCATAATATAGGACATTTTCACAAATTATGTAAATATAGGGGACCATTTATTCAAGCCTTTGAGGTAAATAGCCCCCCAAAAAATATTCCCTTGCCACACGGGGGGGGTATAAAACATACAAAGAGTGACCCACCCAAGATGGGTAGGCATGCAATGGAATGGAAAAAAATTCAGAAATTTAGCAAGCATGTAGGCCTAGGGTGAATTAACAATTTCATTTGTGTTCATTTGGGCCTCTATAGTCTATTTCGTGTTTAAAATTCTACTCTTGTTTTGTAATTTGTTCTTTAACCCCTAAAGCCCTGAGCTGCGTTTTT
This sequence comes from Thuidium tamariscinum, assembly GCA_947034885.2. Taxonomy (NCBI): domain Eukaryota; kingdom Viridiplantae; phylum Streptophyta; class Bryopsida; order Hypnales; family Thuidiaceae; genus Thuidium; species Thuidium tamariscinum. The sequence continues at coordinate 31,089,036 of OX344749.2, read as the reverse complement.
TGGCAACATAGAAATTTCGGGCAGCTCACTACGAATAGAGTTTATACTTTTTTTCTTTGAAAATTTGATACAACATGTGTCCGAGGAGTAGCTTCAAGGCCCAACAATTTTTGTAACTTTTGACTACACGGTTAAAAAGTTATGGCATGATATGTTGTTTTGTTTGAAGTGAGGGCAGCCTGGGCAGCTGAAAAAACTTCTTTAAAAAAACTTTTTTTTCAAAAGTGAAATTTCAAATTGATTCTTTAGATTTATATAGGAATGTGAGTCTTTGAATCATTCCATTTGGATTAATGAATCAAAAGTTATGAGGTTTTTTAGTTTGAGGTAGTTTTGGCTAGTTATAAAATCTCTACACTACAAAAAAAAGTTTGAAATTCTTTATTTAATTCAATTTTCAATATTTTTGAAAAAAAATAAAAAAATTGGGTGTATATTGTTTAACACAACATTACAACCATTGGAATTGTCTTCTTTTAACTTTATAAATAAATTGTTAATAATTTAGTATTTTGGCTCATTTTCTACTTCTTTCTACTTACTATTTTTTTCCTATATTTTTCACAATTCCAAATGATCTGAAAATTTTCAAGCATGTAGCCAACTTCACTTGAAAAATGAATCCAAGGAGTTACAATCATTTTCGACATTTTTCCACACAAATATGGTCTTGTGAAGTGCAGCTGCCCGGATTTCCGCAGTGGTAAAAAACTGATTTTTGTCACTTCAAACACTAATATCTTGCAATCTACACGGCGGAAATTTCTGAAATTTTTTCCACATATTCTTAAACTTGCTCTCTAAAAGATCCTATGGTTAATTTTGTCAAAAAATGTTTTTTTTAAAAATTTGATAATTGTCTAAGAAATGACAGTTTTGAAGCGGTTTTGGTGAAAACATAGAGGTTAGGGGTTTAGGGGTTAATCTTCATGCTTAATATCAAAGAATGAATTTAGGTAACTACAATCAATGCCTACAAATCCAACAGTATTCTAAGCTAGAGTAGTAAATATGTTTGTAAGTATTCATTGGAGGTTTTTTGTAATGAAAATACATAAGAACTATTATATATACTCAATATAATCTAAAATCCCTCCTCATAAAAGTACAAATGTGTAGGGGCATTGGACACTTTTAGAGGTTTTTTGCAATTCTTTCATCGTTTTAACTTTCAACCCAAACATATATAAAATTAAATTTGACTTGTCTAATTTCATATGTAAATATGCTCTATTATGATGCATTGCATCTATTGAAAAAAATTTCAAGAAAACTTGAATAGAAGAATCAAGGATGTTGGGAGGTTTATTCAATTGCAACTAATGTCACTAATGCCCCTTAACAGCATTAGTCACATTCATCACAATTTCGTAATTTAGCCACAACTTTTGCATAAGCAACTAAAATTTTCAAATTTTTTTTTCTATGTGCTTGGCATTAAATATAACACCTATTTGCAACTTTTTGAAAGCATATGACACTTTTAAAATTTTCTGCAATTTTTTTTTGGTTTTGACTTACAACCCAAAAAAAAAGAAAAGTCGAGGTCACTTGTCCAACTTTGAATGTCAATATGCTTCATTAGGATGCATTGGAAGTATTTGGGGATTTTCAAAAAAAATTGAAATAGAAAAGGCTAGGAATTTGGGAGATATGTTCAATTGTGACTAATGTGACTAATGCCCCTTAACAGCATTAGTCACATTAGTCACAATTTAGTATATTCGCCACAACTTTTGCATGGGCAACTAAAATTTTCTAAATTTTTTCCATGTGATTGGCATGATGTGGGACACCTACTTGCAAATTTTTGAAAGCAAAGGACACTTTTAGAATTTTCTGCAATTTTTTGATGGTTTTGACTTACAACCCAAAAAGAAATAAAAGTCGAGGTCACTTGTTCAACTTTGAATGTCAATATGCTTCATTAGGATGCATTGGAAGTATTTGGAGATTTTAAGAAAAAATTGAAATTGAGAAGGCTAGGAATTTGGGAGATATGTTCAATTGTGACTAATGTGACTAATGCCCCTTTGGGGCATTAGTCACATTAGTCACAATTTAGTATATTCGCCACAACTTTTGCATGGGCAACTAAAATTTTCTAAATTTTTTCCATGTGCTTGGCATGATGTGGGACACCTACTTGCAAATTTTCGAAAGCAAAGGACACTTTTAGAATTTTCTGCAATTTTTTGATGGTTTTGACTTACAACCCAAAAAGAAATAAAAGTCGAGGTCACTTGTTCAACTTTGAATGTCAATATGCTTCATTAGGATGCATTGGAAGTATTTGGAGATTTTAAGAAAAAATTGAAATTGAGAAGGCTAGAAATTGGGGAGATATATTAAATTGTGACTAATGTGACTAATGCCCCTTTGGGGCATTAGTCACATTAGTCACAATTTAGTATATTCGCCACAACTTTTGCATGGGCAACTAAAATTTTCTAAATTTTTTTATACATGCTTGGCATGATGTGGGACACCTACTTGAAAATTTTCAAAAGCAAAGGACACTTTTAGAATTTTGTGCAATTTTTTGATGGTTTTAACTTCTTACTAATAAATAAATAAATAAAGAGTTGATTTGTTTGATTTCATTTGTTAGTATGCTTATTTAGGATTTTTTTACAATTTTCTAGAATATCTTATGCATTTTTTGAGATGATGAGATAGAATTGTGGAAAGTTTGTCAGATTTTAAGTAATGTGAATAATGCTTAAAAGGAGCATCAATCCCGTCAGTAACAATGTACAAAATCTTTGGCAATTTCCTAGTCAAGAAATTTACATTATAATATGAGTTTGTTTGTTGATGTTGAAAATATCCCTTCTTCAAGTTTTATTTATTTATTTCTATGAATTGATTTTTTCAAGTTTTAAAGCATTTTATTCTATTCCGTAGAACCCCTTGTAGGCCCATTTGTCCACCCAACCTTCTAGCCTTTGCCTCCGAATCCTATGTCGCCTACAATGTACGTCCATTTGCTTATTTATTTGATTACCGCCCACCCGTCTGCCCATCCGCGCGGCCACCGGACGGCATCCGCCGTCTGCCCGCCACTACGTCCGCTGCGTCTGGACGTCCGGATTTTGGACGTGATTTTGCTTCGGACGTGGCAATTCGTCAACCCTGATTTCTTTAAGTGAAACTTTAAATGTTTGCGGCTTTTGATTTTTTTAATGAACAATGGCAAGGTAGGGCCATTTTTTACTATAATTATAGGATGATTATTTATTTATTTGTAATATCCTAGAAATTAACTTACTCATACAACATGTACATCCTACTTATGAGTTTCCAAATTAGTCCCATTTATTTACCAAAGATTTGCAAGGTTTTGTTCTTTCTAATTTGAAAGAAAATAAATTTAGGAACTTGTAGACATGTCCTTAAATGTCTTCATGGGAAATCATTGGTCCTTAATATTTACCTTTTCTAAAAGAAATGGCTCTTCCTAATGTAAACTTCATGGAATTGGAAATTACTTTGAGAATATTTTCCAAAAACTTACATGATAATGCATTATTTAATATGAAAATAAACTATAATTGACACGTATTGACTATGCTCTCATTCAAGATTAATGATGGAAAACCAAATAGATGGTTTATGATATTTTAAACTCTTTTTTTTAAGAGTAGTTTTAGACCATCATGTTGCTCAACCAATTAAGTTATTAAAACACTATAAACGCCCAAATAAATCTGTACTTGATTTGACAAACCACGACTTCTCTGCCATTTAAAAAAAATAATGTCAAGTGCCCAATGTTTTGATTTTTATGTCCAAAGTAGACAAAAAAAAATGTAGAAGTTGGAAACTTGGAATGCCTCTACTTCATTCAATTTCATGACCGCATTTGGTTTTGGATTGAAATTGATGCCTAATTCCAAACTAATTTGATAAAAGGACAAAACCTTGCCATTTTTTGAAATATGTGTAAATATAAAAATAGGAGGTACACAACAAAATTTAAAAAAAATTTAGAACAAATATCAAGTACAATTTTCTTTTACTTTATAAAATGATTCTAGATTTATTTTTGAAAAGAAGTAAAGTAAAATGAATTATTGTTTAAAATGCTCTTTTACTTTGAAGTGTTTCAAATTTTTTTTATATATATTGACAACATATGACAATATATTTCATAGTCATCTCATACCTTTAAGAAAGTTGCTCTATATTTGTTGATTGAGTTATTTTAATCTTAAATATTTTTATAGTTATAATCTTGTATAATAACTAAAACATCTTTTAGTACACCCATTTGCATCTGTTGTAACCAAACTCTTAATTCAGAAGAGCAATGAAAAGTTCATGAGAGGAGAAAATATACAAACATATTTTAAAAATGACCTAAGATGAAAGTCTTGGACAAGAACAAATAATTTTTAATAATAATAACAAAATTGATGAAGACATTAAAATATTAAGAGCACTAGGAATATCAATTCCCAAAATTGTAAATAAAGATCAAACATCAAAAATTTAAAAAGTGGAGGCTTTGAGTTTGATTTGAAAAAAATGACAGAATTAACAAAGTCATGTATTCTTCTAAACGGGGAATTTTTTTGGCTATTTATGTTCCTAGTTTTCTCCCAAAAGAAAAATGTCCAAAGTGGTTATGATTTTTTAGATTCTCTTTATGAACATGGGGGAATAGTCAAATGCGTTAAAGAGAAAAAAGGAGGAGACATGGTGATGATTGGTTGGTAGCATGATAGATTCATTGACAAGTCAGTTATGTAAGTAGACTTTACAACAATTCCATTATAATGTATAGAGTATATTGAAAAAAAAATTCTTTTTAAATGATATCAATGTCATTAAATTATTTTAACATGAATATAATTATTTTAATCAAATTTAGAAAAATAATTTAATGACATTGATATCATTTAACAAGGATTTTTCTTTTATCAATATATACCAAACATTACAATGGAATTGTGGAAAAGTCTACTTATATAAATGGCTTGTCAATGAATTCATCATGTTGCCAACCAATCATTACCATATTTCCTCCTTTTTTCTCTTTATCGCGTTTGACTATTCCCCCATGTTCATAAATAGAATCTAAAAAATGGTACCGTTTTGGGCACTTTTCTTTTGGTAGAAAACTAGGAACATAAATAGCCAAAAGAAATTCCCCTTCTAGAAGAATACATGACTTTGTTAATTCCTTTATTTTTGTCAAATCAAACTTGGAGCCTCCACTTTTTTACTTTCAACATTTGATTAAAATAATTATATTCATGATGTTAATAAAATTTGAATACTATATAAATTATCTGAATATTTATTTATTTGACATCAATGCTTAAAGATATGCACAATTAGAGTGAAAAAATCCAAAGGTTAAACCATCAGCAGAAGAAATCCACCAACTTGGAGAGTCTTTTATAGCTAAGGTTTATAAATTTTTGGATCTTGGATACAATCACTGGAAAATCTACATCCTCGAATGATTCCAAGGAAACTATGGACGAATTGTAGATACTCCATTTTCACACATGGATATAACAAAAAATTATTGGATATCACCCATCAAGATCTCAGTAATACCAATATGGGCTTCATCATGTGGTTTACAAAAGGTCATTTTTCTTATGTCTCAATTTGAATTATTTTATGGTTTGAAACTTATTAATCATTAGAATTAAGTGTTTAATTTTTTTCATATTGCAAAATTTGGATATAAATAAATATTAAGATTTCAAGTATATGTATTATAAGTATTACAATAATTTCAAAATATTTTATCTTAATATTTTATCTACTTGTTTTCATATATAAAATTTTCATATAGAATACCCAAACAAGGAGGAGAATTTTGTCTACAAGACTATGACTACTACATCGAGCCTGAAGGTAGATTAGTATTACTACTAGATTCAAAAAAAGTAAAGCATGGAACTATAGCCAATGGTGGATTTTTCCAAATAGGTGTTGCTCTTCTCACAAAGAAATCAACTTTAAATGCTTTTGAAAGACTCTCAAAAGCAATGGATGACATTAGGAGAGCCAAGAAAAATAAACATCATTATGACAATTCTTTAGAGAATTTGACAACAAAGAAAATCAAAAAGTAGATTGAACTTTATTATACAGCTAGGAATACAACATATGTAAATTTTTCCACTTATATATATTTGCCTAAATGAAAAAATATTTTTTTACATGTAATATTCTTGTTTGCACAAAAAACAAATACTTAACCATATTCATTAAAAAAAATTTAGCTTTATATAATTATATTATTCGTCTATAAACCTTCTTATCTTTGTTTTTTTGAACTATAAAATTCTATGGTTTAAATATTTATTGTAGAGAATTGAATTGAAAATGTAGGACAAATAATCTAAAAATAAAAATATAACTTTCATTTCTTAGAAAATTGTTTAGTAGAAATAGGTTACTAATAGATGACAAATCTGAATAATTAATACTTAGGAGATAGAATTGAAATATACTAATGCCCAGCTATATCTTTCTCTTTCTAGTATAGGTCATTGTAAGAAACACTGTCCATTTTTTGTAGCGTTTTGGAAATGGACTTTTTTTTTCTTTGGGAGTGCTATTTAATTATAAATCAATTTTTAAAAAATATGAAAAAATATATCATATATATACACCTTAAAGAAGAAGGTACTATACAAAGAAAAAGCTTAGGAAAATCTTCTAAGCAGGAGAATTAGAAAAGTTGAATACCTCATGAAAATGGGCGAATTTACATTTTAATTTGTAAAAAATAGGAAAAGATATTTTTCTTAAATCTAAAAATTTTCCATTCGGGATGAGATGATGGTGATGACATTTCACCAAATAAATAATCTCAGCTCCATCATCAATGGTCAAAAAGTGCATGCAATAGGAGTGTTGTTTGCATGCATGTGGAGAACATAAAATAATGTATTTTTAGATTTCCTTTGGTAGGAATATGCTTTTCTACTATGCAAATGCACCATGAAAATTTCAACTTTAGATCATTAAATTTGGGGACTCCTAATATAGTAAAAAACCCTAAACCTCAATTTGTGACAAATTAACAAAAATGAATTTTAAATATGAAATGATTTTTTTTAAATTTCTAAAAAATAATGGATGTAAAAATTGTCAAGTTAGAGAGTTCCAATAATTATTTCATGTTTTCAAATCTTTTAATTCAAAAGTTATTAAAAAAAAGAACGTCACCCCAATTGTGACAGGAAATAGGACTGGTGTTTCTTGCAATCACCCTATGCACTTGCACATATTTTATTGTATTTGTTTTTTACAAATATATGACAAATCTAAATCATTAATATTTAGGATATAGAATTGAAACATACTAATGCCCATCTATATCTCTCTCTATGTACTTGCACATATTTAATTATATTTGTTTTAAAAAAACTATCTATCCCTTTAAATACTTTTTTTACCAATGAGAATACGTTATCTTGTCATGTTGTTAAGTGTATTTGGACTTGTCGCTACATCATATCACTTGAATTCTTGGTTTACCATTGGCTCAAGTACTTTCTTGAGTGGTAGTTGCACTTGTATGTATATACATTCTTAAGTACATAATTATGTTCTTTTGTCTTCATATCCCTCCTTCCCCCATGCTCTCTCCCTCCAAGGCCATCATATCAATGCAATTCAAAATAATATAATAAAAACTTCTTTACATATATTGAACACTTATGAGCATCTAATTGTTAAAATCATTTCTTTTTCTTCTACTCATTTAATTTGGCTCTTTTTTTTTAATCCTAGCTTTGAATTTACTATGATTCTTTTCCCAAACGTTTTTTTTTGGATACAAATGTTGCTCCATTGCAAACAGCATCACAAGTGTGGTTCAAAATGTTATAAATCCCCCCTTATTCTAGTAGTGCATGCCCATATTTGGTTTTGGATTGACATTGATGTGTGATTTCAAACTAATTTCGAGAAAGGGTAAAACCTTACCAATTTTTGAAAAATAATAATGTCAACTGCCCAATGTTTTGATTTTCACGTACAAAAAAGACAAAAAAAAATGTAGAAGTTGGAATGCCTCCACTTCATTACATTCTATGACAAAATTTGGTTTTGGATTGAATATTTGAATTTGATGCCTTATTCCAAATTAGTTTGGAAAAAGGACAAAACCCTGCCATTTTTTGAAAATAATGTTAAGTGCCCAATGTTTTTATTTTCATGTCCAAAGTAGACAATTTCTTTTTGTAGAAGTTGGAATGCCTCCACTTCATCACATTCCATGAGAAAATTTTGTTGTGGATTGAATTTGATGCCTTATTTCAAATTAATTTGGAAAAAGGGCAAAACCCTACGATTTCTTGAAAATAATGTCAAGACAATGTCAAGTCATTCAAGTGCCCTATGTTTTGATTTTCATGTTCAAAATAGACAAAAAAAAATGTAGAAGTTGGAATGCCTCCACTTCATCACATTCCATTAGAAAATTTGGTTTTGGATTGAAATTCATGCCTTATTCCAAATTAATTTGGAAAAAAGATAGAACCTTGCTATTTTTTACAAATAATGTCAAGTGCCCACTGTTTTGATTTTCACATCCAAAGTAGATAGAAAAAATATGTAGCAGTTGGAATGCTTCCACTTTCTTACATTCCATGACTAATTCTGATTTTGGGTTGAAATTGATGCCTTATTCCAAATTAATTTGGAAAAAAGACAAAACCTTGCCATTTCTTGAAAATAATGTCAAGTACCCAAAGTTTGGATTTTCACGTCCAAAATAGACAAAAGAAATATTTAGAAGTTGAAATGCCTTCACTTGATCACATTTTATGACCAATTTTGATTTTGAGTTATCAATGATGCTTTATTCCAAATTAATTTGGAAATAGACAAACCCTTGCCTTTTCTTGAAAGTCATTTTATGTGCGGAACATTTTTAATTTCCCGTTTGAAGTAGACAAAAAAAATGTAAAAGTAGGAATGGCTTTAAACCATGAGATTCCATGACTATTTTTTTTTACAATTGTATTGATGCCAAATTTCATTTCATTTTGAAAATATAGCTTGTATAGTTATATCTTGCATTTTCCAAGAACTCTTGCAAATGCCAAATGTTTTCAATTAGGTTTAATTCTAATGTTAGGACTTCATTTTATAGTTGTTTTAATTACAAATTGTAAGTATGTAAAGTGTAGTTATAGATATTATTTGGAAAAAAGCATAGTGCTTAATTTTTGGTAATTTTTCCAATTTCCAGTGGGTCTATAGTACTTGAGAGGTTAATGCTTGGCTTTTACCAATAGGAATTGACTTCGTGGTGTTTTATCATTAATAGTTGAAAAATGGATGTTTAGCAGGGGATGAATGCTATTGAGTCTTGGGAAGGAATCTATTGTCTGGTGGTTGTGGTAGTTAGCTATTGATTTTTAGGTGAAGTGGAGCGGAGGAGGACAATGGTACTCAGTCTGGAAGAAGCCAGAGCTCTTATGGCAGGGAGGCCGACACTCTGTGTAGAGCGATAGATCTTGTGTTGGAGCTGTTGGTGTGTGAGAGGAGCTTTAGTGTCTATAGTTTTAATGTTCATTCAATTGTACTGGAGCGATAGTTATACAGAGTGAGGCTGTGGTGATGAACTGCGAGAGGATCAATTGTAATTTTCAGTGATGAAATACAAGCGGAGTTGAATTGCAAATTTGGTGTTTGTGTATGATTGTGTGTGATGGAGTATATTGTCTATTGTGCTGGATTTGATGAATTTTGTGTGAATAGAATTAATTGTATTACAATGGATGGCTATGTAATGGAGTTCTGATTTTCTATTGTGCTAAGCCATGGTAATGGATGTACTGGAGTATGTATGAAGCTATAGTGGAGATAGTTGGTGGTTGTGCGTAGGTCTATAGATTTTGTTTTGCAATTGTGCAAATCTGATGAGATGGATGGAATGGGATAAGTCAATAGAATCCGTAGCTGAGAGGAAGATCTATAGTTTAGAACAATCAAAATTTGAGGATTTCCATTGTGACTGTGAGAATATTTTTGAGAGGAATCAATTGGTAAAATTAAAGAAGGAGATTTGCAAGATCAATTGGACTTAGGAGACATGCTGGAAGAATGGAGCACAATTGGTGATGCAGTAAGAAGGTGAAAAGAATCAATTGAAGATTGTATTTGGAGAATTGATGAAAGCTAAAGCTATGGAGTGAGGATAACAATGGATAAGTTTTCCATCTGGTTCAATCATAATAAACTTTGGGTTGTATCCATAGTGAGAGTACAGTTAGGCATTTTTCCCACTTTCTATTGTGCAATTCCTAGGAATTAACATCAATTGTTATTCTTAACCCCTAAATGACCATTGTCCCCTGGGGGGCCAATTTGGAGTTTGGGTAGGTTCCGTAGACCTCAATTTTTAATGAATCTTTTTGAAAATTTCTCGTAAGATAGGAAAACTGATTATCTTCATGAGAATGTAATTTTTATTTCAATTGGTGACCGGGAGCAAAAGTTATACCACAAAAGCCCAAATTTTCATTCAGCGGGCAGATTTTTTTTTTGCAAAAAGTCAAAATTTTATTTTAAATTTTTTTTTTCTAAAATAATATATCTTTTCCTACATGTGAAGCTTTGATTCATTCTATTTGGACTTATAATGAAAAAATTATGGAAAATTTTGTTTTTCGGGCAATCTCTCAATAAATAACTTATAGGGTTCATTTTTGAATGCAATTTTCACAATTTTTCAAAAGAAATTGTTGGACAAGGTTATGTTTACTTGCTAAAACAATCTCACCATTGGGACTATTGTATTTCAATCCCATCTTAGAGTTATTAACCATTTAGTTTTTCTTTCAATCTTGGGCCTACAACTACTTAACAATTTTTTAAAGAATGAAAATCAAGTGTTTTTTGTGTAAATTTTTTTTCTTAGACTCTCAAGTCAATTATTAAACACAAATTTTTTAATTCAAAGTCTATAGTGCAATTTTTTCTTACAAATGCCAATCAAAGTCATCTGAAATTGCAAACCACAGTTCAAAAAAACTTATATTTCCAACTTCGAATGCTCATATCTTCCAATCTATACGGTCAAACTTCATGAAATTTTTACCACCTGATCTCAATCAAGTTAAGTACAAGATCCTACGGTTAGATTCTTAAAAAATTATTCTTTTTGTTTTCTTGGATGAATGCAACAGAAATGACAATTTTGAGAGGTTTTTGACAGAAAAAAGGCCTTGGTCCTTTAGGGGTTAAGGATACCTAAGGGCATTTTCCTTCCTCCCTGAGAACGAACTTAACTATAGATATTTTTCAATAGATTAATCCCTATTAAAATATCAGTCTATATAAAGCCTTTTAATCTAAAATTTATTTTCAGAGTATTCATATTTAGATGTATTTGTCATTCATAAACTATGAGGCATAGGTTTAAATAAGAAGCAATTTAAGAATGCAAGACTACATTTTCAAATCAAGTGAATATATTTTTTTCTAGACAATGTATGGAGTGTCATGTGATTTTTAATGTACAATGTAAATGTCCTCAATTAAAGCTTTTTAACAGAAGCTTATAACATTAAAGGAAGTCAAAATTGCAATGAAATTGGATGCAAAAATTTCTCAAATATAGTAGAAGCATATTCAATAACTTTAAGGCTTAGGAATCAAATGCCTAAAGTAGACTATGAAAAAGATTATGTAAAGAAATAAAGAAGAAAAAAATACAATGTAAACAAGGTTTTAGGATGCAGCATTACAGCCCACACATTTTCATTGTACAAAATCTAGTTAAATTCAAAGAAAAAAATACAAAAAAACATTCGTGTACATTAAAAACAAACAATGAACAATAGAACCTCAAACTAAACAATGAACTATGAATTTGAACCCTCAACCCTTAAACTAAACCCTAAAAGGGAACCCCAAATCCTACAACTAAATCTTAAACCCTAAACCCTAGCAGTAAGTCAATCCTACTATAATTTGTGGAAAGGCCTTGACAATAAATATCTAAGATCAAAATTTCTAAAAATTCCGGCATCCAAAGTTCAAGTTCGGAAGGCAACCAAAAAAAGTTATTGTGGCCAACTATAGGAGGTCAAAAATTAGAGAGGCGAATCTAAAATGTCGCAAACATGGCAAATAAAATGACAGAAGTTTATTATTAGTGTTTGTAGGCGGCATGTTGGTGGGCCAAAGCTGACAAAAGGCATCACCAAAAGTGTAAAGGTAATTGCCAAATATTTTGGGGCCGATGGTTTGTATTTAGAAAAAAATTGAATTACATCCCTTACGCGCGTGTTTTTCCCGCCCTTCCTACTTGGAGCTCTGGCTTATCTTCCTGTCACCTCACTAAATATTTCTTGCACAAATGATTTGATTGTCCACTTTCTTGTTGGTCCCTTGCTCCAATTTATCCTTCTCAACCGTGCATTTATTTGTGCAGCTTGCTTGTTGTCATTGGAGGCATATAGAGTCTATAACAACTACATTGTATTGAGGTTGTATTTTTTTGCAGCACTTTAGACATCAACATCCTACATGGTACGTAATATTTTCTATGAACTTATTTAATTATGTGACATGTTACTCCAGTTGAGTTCATTATTTTTGCAAATGAAGTCTTCATTTGTAGGCTGTGTAGTGCAATTTACGATGACTTTTGTGGAAGTATTGATAGAATTGTACTTAGCGGTTGCGTCCAAATTAGTTGCTAGAAATTTACAGGATTTGCATATTATCATTATCATCGACTCAATGATAACAATGATTGTTATCATGAGGTCAATAATAATAAAAGGAAACCAAAAAGTGTTTGAGCCTTGTGCTACAATGTTGTTTTGTATTTGAGACTTAGTTTTCTACGTAATGATTGGATCACAAACTCTAACACTACTAATGTCAGGTACAACATTTTACATCATGATTATCCTTGACTCAAGGATAATTCTTTATTAGTTTAAGGGTTATCCTTGAGTTGATGATGTCTTCTTATTAGTCTAATCGCTATATGCTTTTTGTATTGTAAAAGGGTTATCCTTGAGTCAATGATATCTTCTCATTAGTGTAAGCACTTCATGCGTTTTGTATTCTGCAAGGGTTATCCTTGAGTTGATGATATCTTCTGATGAGTCTAGGCACTATATGTTTTTGGTATTGTGAAAGGGTTATCCTCAATTCAATGATATCTTCTTATTGGTCTAATCACTTAATGCGTTTTGTATCTTGCAAAAGTTATCCGCTAGTCGATGATATCTTTTGATTAGTTTAGATACTACATATTTTTTTGTATTGTGAAAGAGTTATCCTTGAGTCAATAATATGTTCTTATTAGTCTAATTTCTTTATGCGTTGTGTATCCTGCAAGAGTTATCCTTGAGTTGATGATATTTTTTAATTAATCTTGTCACTATATGCTTTTTGAAATGCACTAGGGCTATCCTCGAGTCAATGATATTCTCTCGTTAGTGAAAACACTTCATCATACGTTTTATATTTTGCGAAAGTTATCTTCGAGTTGATGATATCTTCTGATTAGTTTAGATACTATGTACTTTTTGTATTGTGAAAGGATTATCCTCGAGTCAATGATATCCTCTTACTAGTGTAATCACTTGATGCATTTTGTATTTTGAGAGGGTTATCCTTGAGTCAATGATATTTTTTATTAGTGTAAGAACTTCATGCATAATTCATGTAGATCTTTATTTGACAATTGATGGAAATGATTTGCGTTGAGAGATATCACCAAACATAATTAGTTTTTGAAAGTCGTAGAGATATCCTCAAGTCAATGATAGCCATGTGGTCATTGTGGTGTGATGAGGAGAGTGGTTAATTGTGTGAACATCCACTTGAACAAACAGTTCGTTAATTTTCTCTAGGTTGACGATGCCCTTAGATTTATATTTCACAATATGCAGGATTGCTTTGCAATGTGAGAGATAGGCCAAACATGACAAGATTATTTGAAACTATCTTGTTTTTTAAAGATATTTTATATCCAATTCTACAAAAAAAATTTACAATATTGTTGCTTTTCAAATTGGCAGGGATGACTTTATTTCTTTGGTTAACTTCAAATCGACAATAAGTCCTATACAAGATGAAATACGTATCTTGTAATGCCTTATGTGAATGCTTTCTCTTTGACTTACTGATTCTTATGACTAGCTTTTGGATAATTGCTATATTTACTCATAATTGAGTATTAATAGTCATTCAAAATAATTTTAAAAACTTGGAATATTATCTTGCAAACAAATTTTTTTGGCATAGTCTTTAATGTCAAATCAATGATATGCTTTTTCATTCATATCTTGTTCTTTGCAAAATGGATCACCATGGCCTTGAGGATTTTACAAATCCAATCTCAACACTTTCGCTGGATGGTCGTTTATGCAAGGAAATCTCTCGTGAGAAATGGGTCGAGCAGCCAATCCACAGAACGGGAAGATATTCATACAAAGAGGTTTTAATCCTACATTTCATCATGGCTTTCAGCTCATATACCAATACAACCGGCCCAAGCCTAATTTCATAAATTAAAATCAGTCCATAGCCTTCATATTGTGAAACAATTCGGCTGAAATCCTTTCAAATTTAAGACAACCAGTTAGAAACTGTACATTAATAATTTCAATCGGCTAAGAATTCTAAAATTTTAGTGCAAAGTTTGTTTGAAATTAATTTTTTTATCCTTGGCAGGATTCGAACCTGGTAACCCACCAACCATTTAGTTGCCAAGGATTCACCCCTCCAACATACCAAATCCTAAAGTAAAAGGAAATGGTATCTTGGAGGGGTTTTCTAACTACACAAACATTCAAACATATAAAAAACACATCTAGTCACTTGGCTGATCCATACCTTCATCATCCTCAATAACATTGTTTGCAAGATACCAGCCAGGGTTAGAAAACAAATACCGAAATTTTCTAGAATTTTTCCACAAAGCAATAGCTTCTACCAAAAAAACATCAACATCGTTAGTTGGACCTTCAAGTGCAATACGCATAATAGACTCCAAACTCCTTGTTTGGAGTCTATTACGCAATTTAGTTTTTATGCAATTCTGGACACTGAAAGCTCTTTCGCATTGTGCTGTACTAACACATTGTATGCGTGCTATATCTGCAATAGCAAGCAAATTAGAGTATTTCAGCTGTAAAGTGGGATTCCAGCTTACCATGGTCCATAAATCCTTGAATGTCTTGTCTTGCCACTCCGTAGTGGCCTACAGTTTGAAAGCCAAAAATTCCCTCCTTACAGCTGAAGCATCAATCATGGCTGGAAATATTTTGGACCCAATAGCACGATCCACACCAAAATGGGACAAAATTGTCTTCAACTCTGTCATACTCCAAGATCTCAAACCCACTTGCCTCATAAGCATATTAGATGGACTCAAAATCTTGAAGCATGCAATAACACCATTATCTCCAAAATGAGTTTCTAATGCATCAATTACAGCTTCAGCAAAGAACTTTTGAAATGACAAAGCTTCTTTAAGATCTGCCCCTTTTCTATCCCTTATCATTGGCACACTGTGAAAGGTGCCCCCCCGAATTTCTGAAGACAACCTTTTCAAAAAACCACCATGAGGACCAAAATCTGGAAGTATGTGAAACCCTGTTTCTTCATTAAAAGTGGAGGCATTCAGATCAGCAGTTTCAATGACAAACAACATGCGCAATTGAGCAATTTCTGTAGCAATGATAGAACCAACAACAGAAACATCCACAATTTTGTATTAAAACACTTGACTCAACATAAAAAGACTGTGCAAAATATCAGTAAGGAAGTAAAGACAATATATGACTTTAAAATTCCGTAATTTTGTGTACAAAGACAATGCAACATCATCAGAGCATCCATCTTCATTGAGACTACGGAAATAAACAAGCACTGACTCTAAAGAGTCACACAAAGTTGTAATAGCTTGCCAACAAGAAAGCCAACGTAGCTTTTGATATCGCTTCATTGACTTCTCTGAATCATTTAGCTCCCTCCGAAGATTTTGTAATGGAGCCTTTCTCTTTGATGAAATTTTGAAAAACTTAGCCACAACATTTACCAAAGCATCAATCTTCTTGGACATATCTCTGCACTCTGGTTTCTTTGTTGCATCAAGAGCTGCAAGGTTAGTTCGATGTCTCACGCAATGAACAGAAGTGAGGAAGGGATTAACCTTCTCTTTCAATCTCGTTGCCACTCCATTTCTACGTCCCGTCATTGTGGTAGCACCATCAGACCCAAATGCCACACATTTATCTGTATCCAGTCCCCACTCCTTCAAACTTGTTAGTAAAGTCTTAAATATTAAGGCATCATGATACATTATTTCAGTGATGCAAGCTTTGACAGAAACCAATAAGTGACCCAAATCAGAAAATCTTGCAAAAGGGATGAAAAATGAACCCATGTAATAGGCAGCCTTAAATAATGCCAGCAAAGCTTCATCAAAAGTTGTTGTAGCCTTCTTGATAACTTTAGCCATCTTCTTGCTGCCATTGTGAAAAGCCCATGATAATCTCTTATGCTCCTCACTTCTTGCATGATCTTGAAAAGCAGAAATCTTCACATTCACTAAACCAGCCTTTGCAAAAACTCCCTTTCCTCCCTTATCACGGCACACTTTGCAAAAAACCCGCCCAATGTTAGAATTGAAGTCAATCCAATCAAAATCTGTATAATATGAATCTTTCCAAGCTCTCCTAGCAACCTCTATAGGATCAGCAAGTTTGCTGGACTCTTTACTTCCCCTTCTTCCATCTGATGATGAAGCACTTCCTTTAGCAACCTCCCCCTTATCCTTCTCATAGAGCACTTGCTGAAATGATAATCTGAACTACTCTTTCTGCAAGGTCCTCTGGCGCTTTGCCATTATCACCTACAAAACATTAAAAATATAAGAATCAACCCAGTAAACCTTGCCTACAACCATAACACAAAGAGCCAAACATCTTTAACAAAGGTCAAATATCAAGCAACGAGAAAGCAGCAGGAGTTGCAGGAAGGAGCCAGCGCAATACCAGCACACAACGGGAGCAGCAAAACAGCAACGTCGTGGGGCGAGTTTGGACGAGCGGGACCAGGACGACCAGCGCAATGAACGGGACCAGCGGGAGTGCAGAAGCAGTGGGAGTGCGGGACCAGTGGGACGACAGCGGGAGTGCAGTGTCAGATAGAGAGGAGCGCTGTGAGCGCCCTTAACTCCACCCTCGAGCTAAGACTTTTTCACACGGGTCCTGTGTCTAATTGAGTTTTCTTTCTAATTGGGTATTAAAAGAAAGCCTTCCAAGCAATGAACTCTTTTAGTCACGTCTTTTAAGTGTTTTTAATCTAATTTTGTGGTCAAAGTTCAACTAACCTATTCTATCCTATTCTATTTTATTGGTTAAAATTGTAGCTAGTTCTAGTTCTAAGCATTTGGTAAAAAGAAACTTAACAGTAAAACAATGAGAATGAAAATCAAATGGGAGCGGTTTACCTCCTCTGCGTAAATCTCCATAGTCTCGTCGTCGAACATCATCATGTGTAAATACTCCCCCACAGCCTCGCCATCGACATCATCCCGGCTCTCCATCTAATCCATAATAATCCTCACGTTTGTTGGTCAATTAGATTTATCTTGATAAAAGAAAACTAAAGGTTATGTAGATCTAATTGTAATTGCGTAATTCTTTTAATTCCTAAATCTCTGGTAATTAGAAAATACGGCAATTCAACTTAGTCTGCTTATTTGGGTAAATATTCTATCCTAAGCTATTAATGAAAATTCAATGGTTAGTTCTTATTATCTTTGGTCGATATTTGAAATTCCAAATGGAATTAATTATTTTGGATAGAAATTATTATTAAATCTTTTCAAATCTAATTAATTTTTGAAATTAGGTTAATTCCTTAAAGAAATTGGTTGTCAATTTGTCCCTTTCCTTTTTGTCTTATTAGAATATTTTAAATCAAAACTATTATCAAATCTTTTCAAATCTAATTAATTTTGAAATTGCTTTAATTCGTAAAGAAATTGGTTGTCAATTTGTTTGTTTGCTTTTTGGCTTATTAGGCCTAATAAAACAAAACCACAAAATCCAAACCTTCTAAGAATCTAATTAATGACTAACTACCAAAGAATGTAGAACATTCCTAAAGAACGAGAACCAAATCTATAGTGAGATTCTTTGAATATTAGTTTTTAAATCCAAAGGTCAAAGAAAGATACCAATTCAATAGTAATGTTCCCCAAATATTAATTGTTTTTGTTAATCCCTTCACGTGGGTTGTTTCTCCTTCAACCTTAATTCTCTCCTAACTCCTCCTGTGCGTCTCACTCTTGTACTTTGAGTTTCTTGCAACAAGAGTTGGCTATGGAGGTTGAGTGATGAGAGTCAATTAGTGACAATTGATGAATTTTGTAAATATTAGATTTTTGATGAATAACCAAAATTATGAGCTTTGATTTTCCTTTGAAACTCTTTTGCTTTTTGTCAAAAATCTGATAGTTGCAATGTCAAAAGTGGGAGAGAAGTGTTAGTGATGGGTACTCACTTGAGTTGTATCTCGATTTTGAGTGTAGATTGTGTTTTGGGATCTCCCAAAATTTGAGAGACTTCCTGGACTCCCCCTTCGAACTCTCCCTCAGTCCCTAGACCGGCCAGCCTCCTGCCTGCTCCCGAAGCCTCCCGGCCCCCAGACCCGGCCACCTCACCGCCACGGCCGCCACGTGGCGGGGCGTGAGTGGCTGCGGGGTCCGGCTTGGAACTTGACTATTGGTCGATCCGGCCTTGGAGCCTGACTGCTTGGTCGATCTGGCTTGGAGCCCTGGCTGTTGGTCGATCTGACTTGGCCGGACTCAAGCTGATTTTTGGTCTTTTAATCTACCTAAATTTTGGTATTATAACCGAAACAACAAACAAACAAAAACACTAAACTAAATAACCAATTTTTTGGGATTTGGGTTAAAAATGAAATTAGGATTCTACTTGATAACTAAGGCTAACACTCTACCCATTTAAAGTCTTGTCAATTATCTTTCCAAGATTAGAATAGGTTGAGTATGAACGAAAATGACCGGAGAGTGGTTTTGGAATGAAAGATAGACTTGTTTCTCCTAGTGGCTTAAGTTCAAAGCTTCGCCGTAGGAAGTTGATTGGATGGTATTTTAAGAGTTTTATTTGCAAAAGGAGGTACACATGACAGTGTTTAACCGAACTTTCACTTTAAATTCTTAAAATTTCTTAGTATTTCAAGATTTTGCCACCAAAGGAGGTACACATGACAGTGTTTAAACCGAACTTTGGTACTCGATGCTTGAAATTTCCACAGACTAGTAGTGGCTAACAATGTTGAAGTTGGTCCGTTGACGGCAAATGAAAAATAGGAAATAGTTGAAGGGGCCCTAAGCCTTCAAATTCAAACAAAAAAGAACAACCTTGGCCAAAGTCTTTTGGTCCAAGTAGTGCTCCGACTATGTCGGTAGCACGTGGAAGGAACAAAGTGTCGGTGCGAGAAATAAGGGTACTGGCAACCTCGAGGAGGGCCCTTATATACCCGTGGCCGGGCCCCTCTCGGTAATTGCCAGTGAAAACACTTTGTTACTTTCTACCCTAAACTACCCTAATGTAATTCCAAAATATTAGTTGTTTAATGGTGGAAATTTCTAAAAACATCCCCATTTGGCAAAAGAAATCTTGGTCAAATCAAATCCAAGATCTTAACCCAAAATATTTTGGAATTAACCCTAATTTACGTAGATATTTTGCAAATGAACCAAAAGTCATTTTGAAAATTGTCTTTCTTTAGCCCAAAGATGGCTTTTTACGCAAGAAAGAGATCTTGACCAAATCCAATCTTTGATTTTCCAAGAGATATTTCCAAAATCACTTCTAATTAACCGCAATTAACTATTAAAAAGTCAAACTAAGAGCTGACCCTCTTTATCTTTTAGGGACAACTCGAAACGGAAAACCGTCTGCGTCATTGTCTTCAGAAGACCCCATTAGCCAAAGGGACCCCTTACCCCTCACTCTTAGGCCATTTGCACCCCCAAATTGGAATTACGGTAACTCCAATTAAAAGTCAAAAATCTAACTTTTAGGATTTGCGCATTTCGATGAATCTGTCAGGCCAGGGTTGTTAGGAATGTCCGTGAGAGTAAGGAATGACTCCTTATTTGCGACAATCGGACATCATTCGCTCCTGATACGCCGGTCAACCCGCCGCCAATTTATAACTTCCAGTGAAATTCGATGTCAATGCCGGTTTTGGTAGTTGGGAATGTCGGAATGTCTTCAAACTTGACCGGGCGCTTATTAAGCACACAAAAACCTATCCTAATTTTTAGTGAGATTTTACTGCATCATATGTAATTTCTATGAATTTACGAACATTTCTATGCTAGGGGAGATTACTCGCGATTTTTAGAAAACTACGTGAGTTAAAAGATAGGGTTTATTTAATTCAAACGAGATAAATTTTATATATATGTAGAACTACTATAGGGTTCTTGAAATGTCACATATCCTATTATATATAAATTAGGCTATGTATAAACATCATTTAGTAGGAATTTTTATTAATAAATTAGCCTTTACGAATAGGGTTCATATAAAAAGTTTGTAGTACAATGAGTATAGATGTAAACAAACTTTTTTAATTGAATGATAAAACTTACACAATTTAGTAAATCTAAGGATGTTTTTCAGGAGATTTGTTGTTATCATCAAATAATTCTAGCTTGTACATACAAATCTTTCCATAAGTATACCAATTATGTAACAACATATAAAAAACTAAGTCTTGTTCCAAGACAAAAGAATTGAGCTGTAAATTTACAATGAGGTTGTACTATGGAGATTTGTGTTTACACAAAGTACCCATTAAAAAATTGATGTAGAGTGTGCAACATTTGCATGGAATCTTTTCTATACTTTGACACTACAAACTCTAGATTTGCTTCAACTACTTGAACATATACTTGTAAATGTTTGGAATCAGCTTCTTTTTACTAGTCTTTAATAAACACTCTTTTATTTTTTGATTCTAAATTCAAAACCATTGTAAATGCATATGTAAAAATAAAATGTATAGTCTCTATATTACAGTAGAGGTCATATTTTTGGGTTAATCTACAATGTTTTTAGAGTGTCAATTTCTCATGTTGTTCATGTTATATTTCTAGTATTGGTGTTTTTCTTAGTTTTAGTATCATAACTATATTTAATATTTCTATGATGTTTATTATTCACCATATTAGGTTGTTTAGAATACATGGCATAGAATTTAGAATATTTAAAACTATTGTTGCATTTTACATTTTTTATTTTTTATTTGAAATTGTACTACAATACAAGTAATGCATATATTAAAAAAATAATGTATATGTAAGACAATAATTTTATAGTGTGTTGTAAATAGATATGAAAAAAATTAGATATATAAATTTTGTATATAAGATAGCCTAACTATAAAAATCAAATGATTGAATTTATATGTAAAAATACGGTCATTTTAATTACTAAAATAAAGGTAAATAGCCCTATATTAAATACCCTCTTAACTCAAGTGTATGCTTAAAATTATAAGGAGTGATCTCCCCGGGTTTCTATGTGCGGTTGACTTCCCATGGAGTCAACGTGGAATTTCGGAAAAATCCGAAATAAATTGGATAATATCTAGGGCACTCCTAGATTCTTGGTGTAAGTCCCACGCGACCTTGCACCTTTCTAATTTTAGTAATTTGGAATTATTTTGCCCAATTGGACAATTTAATTCCCGATGCCCCGGAATCTTGGACAATTGTTTGATTCTTATTCGTTCCTGGCATGCTCCTACCCTTGGAACACCTCTCTGTAGTCTTCAATCTCCAATCCTCCATCTTTTATCTTGTGAAGTGCGAATTCTCCAAATCCATTGTAGTGGTTTTTACCTTTAAATTCAATTTGTTTCAAAACTGAACTTAAGCCCGGGTAACTCTTCCACGCTCATAGTAGACTCTTTTAGCTTAGTCAGTATATCATGTGCATCCTTAAAAGGTTGACTTTGCACAAACACTTGCTAGGACTGACTAACTCTCTATTCCTTATTTCTCTCGGAATTACTAAATCTTCACATAATCTTGCTTCGGAGACTTAGAATGATTCAAATTTCTAGGATTAGGAATTTTCCGCCTTCTAAGTTGGTTTTCCACCATTTTGGCATAGACTGACACCAAAACTCCCTCAACACTCTTTTTATGTCCTTTTCTTGAATATTTTAACTAATTTTCGCTATTTAATCGCGAAAAATGAACCCAGAGTCCTGAGTACCATCTCGAGGGCTCACAAGCGCACATAGAAAACACACAGGGTGTCTAGCTGCACGTTGATGAGTGAAGTTGGGTAAGTCTTCAAAACTCGAATCTTCTTTTAATCTTCACTCGAATCTTTGCTTGAATCTTCACTTGTTCTTTCGTTGGCCTATCTTGTGGCTGGCTCTATAGGGCCAAGGGTGAAGATATGTAATAGGAAACAAGGCTTCGGACGTGTAAAACGGGACGGCCACCGTTCGGATGATGGGCCTCTAAACTTCAAACCCATGATGACCAGGAAGCGCCTTTCATCAATGGGAACAACATAAAAAATCAACCATGTAGGCCATTAACTCCACTTCGTCGCCATAAACACAAAATGGAACGTTTACTTGATAATCACGACTCGCAATAGTTTTACAATGCAGAAATTGAATTTTCAACTAGCCTTCAAAATTGGCTGGGAATAACATAAATGAAAACAAGCTACAAACCACAACACAAGGCTAGGTCCTCGGCATGTACGGCCTTCGAATCTTCAAGTCTTCAAAAGAATCCAAAGAACCCCAAAGAACACTAGAAAACTTCTCCTCTCACTAGCTGCGACCTTCTTTCTAGTGCTACAGATGGCTTAAGTCTCCAAATACTTAGTGTAATAGCATTTTGGAAATATAACTTTACAAGGAAAACACCCTCCAAATATCAACTCTATCTAAACTACTGTCCAAAAGTTATTAGAGTGCAAAGTAGAGGTTCCTCAAATCCCTTGAAAACCAATTACTGCCTCTATATTTTTCTATAGCTTTTGAACTACA
Organism: Thuidium tamariscinum; assembly: GCA_947034885.2. Classification (NCBI taxonomy): domain Eukaryota; kingdom Viridiplantae; phylum Streptophyta; class Bryopsida; order Hypnales; family Thuidiaceae; genus Thuidium; species Thuidium tamariscinum. The sequence goes on along the minus strand of OX344749.2, from coordinate 31,065,954 downwards.
AATCCAAATTGCAAGTGTGATAACAATTTATAATCCTCAAACTAATATCCACAATCTCAAAAAGTTTCATGAGAAACGAAGACTCTGTCCAAAAGTTATTAAGGAACAAAGTCTCGGGTTTCTAAACTATAAAGGCAATATCCCTTCCTATCTTCTACACTCTATAACTTCTTCAATAAAAGTTCAAATGAAGTGAATGAACTCATTATGGATAGAAAATTTACAAACTAACTCCACAAGAATTTTCAAAGACATATGAAAAACACACCCAAAGTTGTGGTTGTTTCAAGTCACGACCTTTCTCCTTCCAAACTCCAATTTTTCTCCAGACCTTCAACTCCTCGTAACTTTCTTTTCCAAACTCCAAACCAGATGAGTGATAACTTTTTGGAAAGCTACTACAATGATATACAATACCTTCAAATCTCAAGTCAAACAAACAAGTATTACAAAAGTTATAGCTTGTTGAAGCCTCTGGCCTCTCAATGGAGATCCTTGGATCTTTACAATTTCAAGTTCTCATAACTTTTGACTCCCAACTCCAAATCCAACTTGTAAACATTATTTGAAAAGCTATAAACACAAGGAATGTCATGCCAAAATTTCATTATTCAATTCTTCATGCTCAATGAGCTACATCAACCCGAAATTCGGTCAAAATTCCCTAAAACACACACACACACACTTCCCTCTCTCTACACACCAACTAAGCATCTTTTCCCTATTTTCCTCCCCATCATAAGTGAGGGGGTAGGGCACATCAGCCTATACCCCTACCAAGACCCCACCTAAGATTCCAATCACTTCCCCATTCACACTCTCCCTTATCATCAAACCCTAAGCTAATTTTTCTATCACAAAATCTTCATTCTACACTTATAATCACACATTGTGATTTAAATAAAATACTCAAAATATAAAATTAAGAACTAACACTTAATAAATGTATACTAGAGGTAAAAAATTAGAATTCCAATTGAAGCTTCACTACATCTGCAGAAACTTAAGGATGCGTTTGATTGTTGCGACGACATAATCGGCACAATCCACCTTTGTCAAAGGATTCACTGGTTCTTCTAACCATCGTTCGTGATCGCGATTCCCTTCGATAGGCCACACCATACCAAAGTATTGTTCGTCGTTTAAACCTTCAAAACATCCTTCAATTGTCACTTCACGACTTCCGGGCTCAATACACCCAACTTGCAATAAGATTATCAAAGCTCGAGCATCTTGTTGAAGGTTCCTGTGCCACCGTTGCTTCACACGAGGTTGTTTCGGCAATCGAGAAGGCCCAGCTTCATCCCATGGATGCTCACGTGGCAATACAATATCTCGCAGTACAAGAGGTTGATCCGGCAATTGTGATAATGAAAGTTCGAATTCAGCCTCCGGTTGAGGCTCTTCATCTTGAGACTCAAAAAAAACCCTCCAGTTCGACATTCTAATTCTAATGTGAAAACTAAACTCACTAACGAAATCCAATGAAACTCTAAGGCAAAATCGTGTTCTTATATAGATGTTGTACACCTCAATAGATCAGCGTCACTTTGAAGTTATTCAAAGAATTAACGTCACCTTGAAGCTACCCAATAAAACATATTATAATATGTTTGTACACTATGTAGGAATTTACAACAGGACAGTGGGACCAGTGTTGGGGCGAGTTCGGAGCGGAACTCTATAGGAGCAAACAACGAGCAGGAGCAAACAACGAACGGGACTTTGCGGGAGCAAACATCTTAGAGAGACGTTGAGGTTTATGGCGCCAAATGAAAGAGTACTTGGGACCCTTCCTGACTCTCAGTCCCTAAGGGTGTCTAAGAACCGGCCCACCCACATCATACTCGGCTGAAAACCGACCATACCCTCGGGGCACTCAGTTTAAAACTGCCTTTTTAATATTCCAAGCAGCTAAAAATACAGAATCCTAAGCTTGAACCAGTTAAAATCCTAATTTCATGATTTCTTGTCGGTTCTCCAGCCTGTAATTCAATATTTCAATCAATTTTTTCAGTAAATCAAATGGTTCATTTTACACTAGCTGCCGGTTCTTCCCATTCATTGAGCCAATCAATCTTCAAGTTGAAGATGGAGTGAACATTGCAAGGGGAATCATTTAGAACATTGACCTTGAGATTGTCATGTGAGAGGTGTGCCATGTGATTTCCCGTTGGCCCGGCATTGTGAAGATAGTTGTAAAGCATCACGAAGCGTTACAAAGCATTGTGGAACGTGGGGAACCTTGGATGCAAGTTGAGGTCTCGACTTTGAATCAGGAAGGGGAGTTGGCATCTTGTTCGGGGACCTCAATGCCCATATCTTCTACGTGGGACAACAGAGACTCATCTTTTTCAAGTTCACTCTCCCATGTGATGGAATGAGAGGCGTTTGCCTCGGAGTTTCGTCCAAGCATGCACTCATTCTTTAAGAATGGTATAGACTCGACTTATATAGTTTTGTGAAGTTTTTCAAATTTCTTTTGAAGCTTTTCCTCACGTTTTATTACTTGAAAAAGATGTCGCTGCGTTAATAGGTGAGCATGTAGTGAAAATTTACACCTGTAGTTGTACAAAAATGTGTTTTTGAGGGTTTTTGCGGGTGTTGAAATTGCAAGAACTCAATTTCTAGCACCATAGCCATGGTTTTAGGGTATTTTAGCCTTGGAAATGGATCTTGGGCCTATAGTTGTTTGAATATGCATTATTGCCACTAATTGTGACAAGGATAAATAAGCATTGGGGTGTTTCCACCAATGAGGGGGATAAAAATGGACCATGAAATAAGGAAAAGCTAACTCCAAGTTGGTTGGGAACGCATGGAGAACCTCAAAGGAACATCATCTCTGCCGGATGCAAACTGTACCCAGAACGAAACTAGGAGCCCCGACGTTGAGTGAAGGAGTTTTGGAGGTAATCGTATTGTTTATTGGGAAGAAAAGCCGTACATCGTTGACATTGTTGTAAGATAGAGGAGGTTCGGGAGGAAGGCGGAGAGCATTGTGGCAAAGGCATTGGCGGTTGTGAACAAACGTTTTGGAATAAGGGAGCCTGGACGATAGAGCACAGTGGATTCGTGTACATGGGCACTGGTCACAGCTGTGGATAAGCATAACTTGCAAGTAGCGAAGCAAAAACAAGCGGCAATGTAGGAGTCAAATGCCTAGAAGCTAAATTGATGGATTTTAAGGTACTTGTATTAACAACCAAGAAGAGAGGTTTGTCCTTCACGAAACCTCGTTTCATGCCGAATTCTTATTAGTAGCTTCTATCTCGTGCAAGTAGTTCATTGCAGTGTAGGATGTTGATCGAAAGTCTAGTTAACGAGCTTTTTTAAACACTGAAATTTACGAGAAAGGAGACAACGACTTGTTGTCTTTTTCTATTAGGAGGCTACAGAGGCTATTTCTTTGCTTTAATTTTGATCAACAGCTTAGTGCGATAGTCTCTGTGGTGGATCTCGAATGTCTGGACAATGATATGGTATAAAAGCTGGCTGTGAACAAAAGTGACAGAACATAGATTGAGGTAGGCTCATTTTGATTCCAATGCCGTGGATGCTGCACGTTTCGGTGGTAATTCAATACGAATTTTCGAACAAGTGCAAAATTCCTTCAATTCTAGCGGAAGCAAAGAGTTCACTTTAAAATGTTTACTGGATGGTTTAGAAGAGCATGCAAATAGAGTCACTCAGTGCTTTTGGCGTTCAAAATGGAAAGATAAGGAGTAGGAATTCCGAGTTAGAAAATGGGAAGCTTGCAATTGAAGAATCTGAATTTTGAAATCTTGGTAGTAGATGAGTGAATGCAAGGTTCTATTTGAAGGGTAGAAACGTTTTGTCTTTGCTACATCATTGCTGAATTCCTACACACTAGCACGAGGTATGTGAATGTCACGACAGAAAACTTAATTGCTTACAGATTTACAATTTTGCAAAATTCACGACGCTTTCGTTGCATCTATGATCGACATTGACGGACATTGAAGCATGATCAATGCATAGCTAAATTCTGATAATCTTGAGTAGCGCTGAAAATTTTAGGGATTTCAGTCTCTCGCATTTCTGGATTGTCTCGCAGTACTTGCGGGGGAGGTGACCGGACCAACCCGTCACCTTGGCACGACCCTTAAGGCCCAAGTTTTGTTAAAAAAAACGACGACAAGTTGGAGTTTGAGGTTAAGGGTGTTAATAAGGGTTGTTTGGAGGCACACTAAGGATCTTCAACGCATTTGAGATCCTTCCTACTTCAACTCCAGTCATTTAGTAAGCCAATGGAAGTTGGAGGCTTCTAGTGATAGAAGCCCATAGTGTGAAAGGCCTCGTAGTGCATCTTCTCGGTGGATGACTAAGGCTTTAATCATTTACGGTCACCACTAGGTCAAGGACGGCCTTAGAATCCAATGATGATATTATTCCACTAGAGTCATCTCAACCTCGACAACATTACATGCAAATGATACATGCTCTTTCCATTATATCTACATGTACTGTTGCATATATGCAGTTTTGCCACTTGATCACCATAGCAGATAATGAACCGAAAGATCTAGATGATCGACTAGAGTGGATTAGACTAGCCACACATATTTCTCGCTTGTTGCGTTTTATTCGACCTCATTTGCTACTGCAAGGTGTGCAAAACACTGATCGTGACTTTTGAGAGAGTTGGAAAAGTGATGTAACAACTGCCCAACAATTTAGCATCCACCAACTTGGCATGGCTTGCCATTTATTGTTTGCCCAATTGACTCTAGTTATCACACATGCTTCTTAGAATGGGCACTGTAATGCAATCTAAGGGCATCTTAGCATCACACAGAGTCACAGACGTTACGTGTGATACTTGAAGGAGTTATTGGAGTAGTATTTTTCTTCCTTTAATTCCTTTAATTCTTTCATTCTCCTCTCATTTTTGCTTTTGAGTTGTTTTGCAACTATGTGGAGAGAAAGATGATGGCTATGGCATGAGAGGTTTAGAAGTTTGTGAAGAGAATTTTGAAACTTCAAATGTTAAATTTTTGATAGAAAATCATGGTTGCAAGTTGGAAACTCCAACATTAATCCCTTGATTTTGATGAGAAATCTCATTTTTGATATTTCAATTATCAATGAAGATTTAAATCACAAAATTAGCATTAAAATACTTACTTGTTTGGTTATGATATGTGAGTTGAGACTTTGGCTTCTTGGACTTCCACCGAGCTCCAGCCCTCCTTAGACTCCCCTGAACTCCAGCGGCCCACTCCCTAGACAAGACCTCGAACCCCAGTCAGGACCTCGAAACCCGCAATCAAGCTTCTGAGCTGCTAACGCCACATAGTGGGGCGTAGTTGGCTGATGGACTTCATCCGATAGTCCGCCCCCGTCCGTGGTCTGCCTCCTTCCTGATTTGCCTGCGGGTTGTGTAGGCTTGATTCGTTGGCCTCTTTCTTCTGTTTGTTTTTTTGTTTTTGTTTTTTTAAAATGAGTCTTATAACTAACTAAAGATTGGTATCACTAATAATATCAACTCTTCAAACAATATCAAAACACTAGTAGTCTAATAATTTGGGATTTTTGAGCATATGCTATTTACTAATGAGTAAGTGGTTGAAATCAAGAGTGTTTGAACGTTGTCGTGTTGTAAATGCAAACATTATGTAAAAATATATACATCTATATACTTTAGGTTGATTTTAACATTTGTAATGTAACAAATAAGATGACGTCATTTGAGATGACTTCAAGGTAATGCATTCTCTTTGTTGTTACAAGCAACTTTAAAGAGAAGGATTTGCTTGAGAGTTTATCACATTTGATTTGAATTTTCTTTGTTGTTCATATTAGATTATACCATGTCAAATTGGAGGATTTTTTCTAAGTCCCAAGATGAAAAATCTCAACCGGAGCGTGAGATTGAATTTTTTTAATCACAATTGCCGGATCAGCCACAATTGCTACTAGGTCCTTCATTGCTACATAAGCGGCCAGAAGACGAAGTTAGACCATCGCGACCACCAAAACAACCTTGTGTGGAGAATCGATGGCACGGCAATTTTCAACGTGACACTCGAGCATTGATGATTCAGTTGCAAGTTGAATGCGTTGAACTCAATAGCTGTGAAGTTATAATTGAAGCATGTTTTGAAAGTTTAAACGACGAGCAGTATTATGGCATGGTGAGGCCTATCAAAGGCAGTCATAGTCACGAACGATGGTTAGAGGGAACAATCAACCCTTTAACTAAGGTGAATTGTGCCGATTATGTTGCTGCTATCGTCATACGCATCCTTAAGTTCTTGCAGATGGAGTGATATTTTGATTGAACTTCTATTTTTTTACCTCTAATAAATGTATGTTGAGTTTTAGTTTTTCATTCCATACTTGGAGTGATTTTCTATAATAAATTTGTGTTTGTGAAGTAGTTGGAGGGAAATATTCAAATGGTTTGCTTTCTAAGTGAACTTGAAGTGAATTTCCTTCAAAGATAAAAATAAGGAATTAGTTGTGGGGCCAAACAAGTACTCAATTATTGTTAAAGGAGTTTGGGAGTGAGTTAAGGATTGACATCACTTGTTTGTGTGGTTAGAGTGAAGATAGGGTGGAGAAAAAAGTGGATAATATTCATTTTCTCTCTCGTTGTGAGTTTAGGAGGGACCCGAATGTTTGAGAATCCATTATGTTGTGAGTTTAAAAAAGTTTGAAATGAAAATTGGAAAACTTGTGTATCATAGTGTGTATTTTGTAAATTGATCTTACTTGCTTGATTTGGAGTTGTGAGCTGAGAGTTGTGCTTGTTTGAGTGGAAGGAGGTTTGCTGCCTTTTATGAGGGAGGGTTGAGACTTCAACCGACCATAGAAGATGGACAATTTTTTGTTTTGCAATGAAATTTTAAGGAAGTGTAGAAAATTAAGTCATATTTTTAAGAAGATATCATTAATCTATTTGGAGTTTGTATGAGTGAGTTGTGAGTGTAGAAATAAAGGAGAGTCTGTTGCCTTTATTTTCTTAAGGCCGAAACTTTGGATGGCCATAGAAGTTGAAAAGAGTTTTAGAATCATTTGAAATTTAGAGGAGAAGTATAATTTTGTGTTAGCTTTCCAAAAAGCTATCACTTAACTCATTTGGATCTGTATAGCAACGGTGGCACTTTTTCAAAGTTTAGCTTGGGAATTGGAGTTGCCGTTTGAAGAGTTTTGAAGACTTGTGTGTTTTTGTGTGTGGCTTGTGGCTTTGTAATCTTTGTTGTTGCGGGTAGCTTTGGAAAAACCAATGCTAGCCTTATTTTGTGTTGTGAGCGACGAAGTGGGGTTAATGGTTCACATGATCAAGACTTGCTTGTTCTCACGATGAAGCTTATTTCTTAAAGCTGGTCATCAGGAGTTTGAAAGTTTGGGAGCCAATCTTTTGAACAGCTCAACCCGTGGTCTGGCGTCCCATTTTAGCCGTCCGAGAACTTGTTTTTTATCACACACTTTTACCCTTGTCCCTTTAGAATCCACAGATGATAGGCCAACGGAAAACTAACTGACTAAGTAAAGATTCAAGTGAAGAATCAAGCAAAGATTCGAGTTTCAAGACATTCTTGTTGATACTCAACAATTTGCAGCCAAACACCCCGTGTGTTTCCTAAGCACACTTTTCTCAACACGACAATGTTAAACACAATCAAAGGAATGGATATGCGGCAATTGGATTTGAAGGCTTTTAAGCCATCCATTCCTCAACTATCTTGGTCTTGAGCTTTGTAAAATGCTTAAGATAGGTTTAAATAGATTTTTTTTGTACCCTCTATTTGGATTGGTTTATCTCCCAAGTAGGTGATTGATATTTGAGGGAAGTTCAAAGCTTTGCCGTTTAGGAATTTTTCAATGGTATTTTAAGAATTTTATTTGCAAAAGGAGGTACATATGACAGTGTTTAACCAAACTTTCACTTTAAACCCTTAAATTTTTTTAATATTCCAAGATTTTGCAATCAAAGGAGGTACACATGACAATGTTTAAACCGAACTTTGGCGTTCAATGCTTGAAATTTCCATGAATTAATAGCCAATAAGAAGATGAGACTTAGCCTTCAGCACAAGAGTATAAATAAGAATCACTTGAAGGGGCCCTAAACCTTCAAATTTAAAAAAAAACAAAAAAGCAAAGCTTGGCAAAGATCTTTGCTCCAAGCGGTGCTCCGACCACGCCAGTAGCACAAAGCCACAAATAAGGGAAGAGGAACGAAGTATCGATGCGAGAAATAAGGATACTGGCAACCTCGAGGGGGGCCCTTATATACCCATGGCCAGGCCCTCCCCGGTAAGTTGCTAGTGAAAACATTTTGTTACTTTTCTCCCTAAACTATCTTAATGTAATTTCAAAATAATACTTGTTTAATGGTGGAAGTTTCTAAAAACATCCCCATTTAGCTAATAAAATCTTGGTCAAATCAAATTCAAGATCTTAATTCAAGATATTTTGAAATTAACCCTAATCTATCTAGATATTTTGCAAATTAACCAAAAGTTATTTCGAAAATTGTCTTTCTTTAGCCCAAAGATGGATTTTACACAAAAAGAGATCTTGGCCAAATCCAGTCTATGATTTTCCAAGAGATATTTCCAAAATCATTTTTAATTAACCACAATAAATGATTAAAAAGTCAAACTAAGGGCTGACCCTCTCTATCTTTTAGGAAACAACCCGAAACAGAAATCTATCTGTGCCATTGTCTTTAGAAGACCCCAATTAGCCTAGAGAACCCCTTACCCCTCAATCCTAGGCCGTTTGTGCGCTTAATTTGGAATTATGGTAATTCCAATTAAAAGCTAAAAATTTAACTTTTAGGATTTGCACATTTTGATGAATCTATCAGGCCAGGGCTGTTAAAAATGTCTGTGAGAGCAAGAAATGTCTCCCTATTTGCGTCAATCGGACATCATTCGCTCCTGATACACTAGTCAATCCACCGCCAATTTGTAAATTCTGTTGAAATTCGATGTCGATGCCGGTTCTGGTAGTTGGAAATGTCTTAATGTCTTTGAACTTGACTGGTCACTTATTAAGCACACAAAAACCTATCCTAATTTTTAGTGAGATTTTACCGCAACATCCGTAATTTCTAGGAATTTATGAATATAGTTATGTGCGGTTGATTTCCCATGGAGTCAATGTGGAATTCCGAAATAATCTGAAATAAATTAGATAACATCTAGGATACTCCTAGGTTCTTAGTGTAAGTTTCACACGATCTTGCACTTGTTTATTTTTAGTAATTTGAAATTATTTTGCCCAATTGGACAATTTAATTCTCAATACTTGGGAATTTTGGACAATTGTTTGATTCTTGTTCGCTCCTGGCATGCTCTTAACCTTGGAACACCTTTTTGTAGTCTTCAATTGTCAATTCCTCCATCTTTCATATCTTGACACTTCAATTTTTCAAATTACTTGTAAAATTTTTACTTCTAAATCCAATTCACATTAGAATTAAATTTAGGCCTTGGTAAACCCATTAGACTTATACTGGACTTTATTAGCTTAATCAGTATGCCATGTGCATCCTTAAAAGGTTGATTTTGCACAGATAGTCATTAGGATTGACTAACTCTCATTCTCTCATAGATTCATACCTCTTGGAATTACTAAATATGCTCTCAGACTCAATTCTAAGACTTAGAATGATGGAAATTCCTAGAATTAGGAATTTTCCACCTTCTAAGATGGTTCTTCATCATTTTGGTAGAGACTAGTACCAAAACTCTCCTAACATTCTTTTTATGTATTTTTCTTGTATATTTGAACTAAATTTTGCAAAACATTCGCAAAAAATGGATCCAAAATTCCAAGTGCCAACTTGAGGGCTTACACCATGCTAAAAGGTACAGATTTATTTCCTGCTTGATCCATATAGACACTCTATTATGACTTTATGAGCATCCACTATGGTGTTAGTACCATCAATATTGAAGTTTATAAATTTTCATAAGTCGAGCCTTGTTTCCAAAGGTACAAAATTAATGTTTCATAAATCATGGCCACATCTTCTTTTATCCTTTTCTATCTACAACAAACTTAGAAAAATAGTAACAAACAAACCTTCCTCAATTATGGTTGCAAAAATTACAAGGTGCCCTATCATATTCATATCTGTGGATTTGTCAAATCATCAATTATAAACCAAAGAATGTTGAATGTTGAACATTGTTAATGATTATAAGAGGAATGGACCACATGAAGTCAATACATGCACTACAAAAAAAACAAGTGTCTACAATGACTAGAACTTATTAATTATTGCAAAATGACTATTTTAATTACAATCATTATGAACAAATCATTTATATCCTTATTTTTTTGGTAGTTATGTTTTCTAGTTGTGATATATAAATTAGGTCATTAGAGCTTTGATTTTAACCAATGATTTGCATAAGGAAGGAAATTTGAAATAGAATAAAGCTTCCTTCTATAGAAAATATGTTGTCCAAATGAGTGAAGTCATTACACGCTATTGTGTTGTAGAAGTAGACACTATATAAAAATATGAACATATATTTTATTTCAATGTATTTTGATTATTATATTGTATTAGAGAAATGATATCATTTGTAGTGGCTTTTTGGTAACACCTTCTGACAACCGTAACATGCAAACTATAAAGAAAGACATTCATTCAAGAGCTTCATTGATTTTGATGTTGTTTTTCTTTGTTTTTCACTTTAAATTACAATATGTCAAATTAGAAGGGTTTTTCTAAAGTCTCAAGATGGAGACTCTCAATCAGAACTTGAATTTGAATTTTCATTATTGCAACTACTAGATCAACCTTTACCGTCGTTGAATTATTCATTGACATTTAAGCAACCACAAGATGATGTTGGGCTGCCTCGACCGCCAAAGCAACCTTGTGTGGAACAAAGTGGGTATGAGAATCTTCAACATAATGCTCGAGTATAAGTGATTTTGTTGCATGTTGAATGTGTTAGTCTTAGCAACCGTGGAGTGACATTTGAAAGATGTTTTGAAGTTTAAACGACGATCAATACTATTACATGATGAGATTTATTCAAGAAAGTCGGGATCATCAACTATGATTGGATAGTCCTTTAACAGGGCAGATTGTATAAATTATGTCACAAATATCATCAAGTGCACCTTTAATGTTTTGCAAATGGAATCATATTTGAATTGGAGCTATTTTTTTTACCCCTATTAGACATGAATTATTTATTAGTTTTTTTTATTTCATAATTGAAGGATTTTTTTACTTTAATTTTGTATGTGAAAAGTTATAGAAGAGAGATATATAAATAATTTACCTTCTAGTGCCTTTGAGAGTGATTTATCTTCTAGATAAGGATTAAAAAAATAGTTTAATGGTTAAAATATATTTTCAATAAATGATAAGAGAGCCACATGGTCAAGATATGGATTCATGCTCACTTGACTTGTGTGAAAAAGGTAGAAGATAAGGTGGAAGAAAAAAAAGAACACTATTCATTGTCTCTCATTATTGTGGAGAAGGTTGAGTGTAAGGGAGGCCATTGTGTGTTGAATTTTGAAAATTTGATAATGAAAATTTGAGAAGTTGTGTATCATGATATTGTATTTGTAAAAAAAATTTATCTACATGATTTAAAATTATCATTTAAGAGTTGTGCTAGTTTGAATGAATAGAGATTTGTTGCCTCCTATGAAAAAGGATTGAGACTTTGATTAATTATAGAGAACAAACAATTTTTTTATTTGTTATGAAACTTTGAGACAATGTGGAAAATATTTATATATTTTTGAGAAGATATGATTCATCCTATTTGAAATTTATATAATTGGATTGTAACTTTTGAGGTAAAAAAGAGTCTGCTACCTTCAATTCCAAAGGCCAAAACTTTTGAAGATCATAGGAAGTGGACAGAGTGTTAAAATGAGTTGAAATTTGGAGGAATAGTCAAAATTTGTGTTAGCTTTGTAGAGAATTATCATTCATTTTGATTTAGCTCTTACAACAACGATAGCATTAATTTAAAGTTTAGTCAAGGAATTGAAGTTGGAGTTGGAGCTGGAGGCTTGAAGATATGAAGATTGAAAATTGAAGATTTGTGTATTGTAACTTATATCTTGTTATTCTTAGCCAATTTTAGAGGCTTGTTTTTAATTTTACATTGTGAAATTTGTTGCAAGTTATGTGATTATTTAGTATTTACTTCATTTTGTATTTGTAGTGACGAATTGCGATTGATTATCCACATGGTCAATCTTTTATGTTGTTCTCACTAGTGAAACTTCTTTGTTGATCACTACGGGTTTGAAATTTTGGGAGCTAATCTTTTGAACAATTCAATTTGTAGTCTAACTTTCTTGTTTCACCCGTTCAAAATTTGTGGTTTTTTATCCCTACCTTGACTTGTGAACCACCTAGAGTCTAAACAAGATGGACAACAATGAGCAGTTTGGCATCAATGTAGAAGATTCAACAATCAAGACTAAAGACTTTTATATTACTAGTTTACTACAACTTTTTTTTGTTTTTAAGCCATTTCTAGTTGTAGTCAGAATCCCCATGATTTCTTGAAGCTCAAACCTATTTTACGTGACAATATTATTTGGCCTTCAACCATTGCTTTCTCCATCACCTTTCCACCGCTTTGCGATGTTGAAGCAAGGCCTGTATATTCACTAGACCAAGTGTGGTCTTAGAAAAGACTTATATTTTAAGTCTTAGAGCCTTCTTTAGCATAGGCTTAGTAATAATCACCATTTTTCATGTACACCTTACAAAAAATCTTTTTAATATTTGGAGAAAAACAGAGCCATTCATATTGCATGCACCATTACTCCTTCCATTAGCTTTGTCAAATTTGTACATCTAAAAAAAACACCTGATCAATGATTGAATCACCAATTTCAAGACAAGATGTCTTAGATGTTAAGGGGAGTATTTTCATAGCTTCCGCTTCCTTGGACATTGCAAAAAAATGGTCTCTCAAGGACTTTTGCTTTTTAGCCATCTCTATTGAATAAGCTCACACATTTTGGAATTAGAAATTCAATTGAAACATGAAAGAATTATGCACATTCAATGAAAGAATGATGAGTGATGTAGAAATGAGGGTATATGAAGTGTAAAGACATACCTTCAATAGATTATGGATTAGCCAAATCCTAAACCCTACTTGAAAAACCTACATGAATACCCTAAATTGATGAATTATATAAACAAAGTGGAGTAATAATCAAAGAAATTAAACATGGAAGATGAGTATACAATTACTGGATATCTAAGAATAATGATATTACTAAAAAATTGTAGTCTACAATTGACTTATTGTTGCAATCCATTTTTCAATCCATTGTACTCTTCATTCCACCGCAATTCATGCCCATGTTGCAAAATGGAAAAATAGGAAGCCCAAAAACGCACACAACCATCAATAGCACAATGACAATGAACAACCCCACAACAAGGAGAGCCAAGAGCACTTTGTCAATAAACAAATTGGCGTGATTATACAATTTAATCATCACCCTAAACCTCAATGAAGTATCCAACATGTGAAGAAAATTTAAAAACTTTAAATTGTACTTGAAATATCAACTTGTTAAGGTTGATGAAGCATGGGGATTGAGAATTTTGAATATTTCCTACAAACATTTGTGAAGTCCTATGAAGCTCCCCATAATTAAGAATTCAATCGACAATTGAAAATTCAACTAAAAATTGCAATTCACATCATGAAATTGCAATGACAAATAGAGAGCACAACCATTATCAAGAATACCACACTACAAGAAAAGTGGACCCTAATTAACAATCTTAAGTTGATTCGGACATCTTGATTTGGCAATTTTCAACATATTTGTGTTAAATCGGACATTTTGTGTTGGTTCGAACATCTTAATTTGGGCCCTATTTTCTTGTAGTGCCAAGAAAATACCAAGACAAAAGAATTCTCTTACTCCAAAGTAGAACCTCCAAATTTTAGTTTTCCTATCATTTAGAAAGTTTTCTTTGCAATGCTATTTTCAAAATCCTAAAATATAAAGTTGCAATGAGGAGAAGGAGAGCACAACCATTATCAATGAGCCTTCAAAGCTAAGGAACATCAAGAACAAAGAGACCTCCAAACACTCAACTAGTGCTTCAAAATTTCAAAAATCTTTTGATTCCAAAAGTTTTCATTCAAATGTTTTTTTCAAAATACAAGATTATCAAATTGCAATGATTATTGAGGAGAGATGGAGTATACAAATAGCCTTTAGAGCTCGAAAAACACCAAGGAAAATGGGATTTTCAACCAATCAACTAATCACCCAAAATCTTAGTAGTCCTCTAATCCAAAAAGTTTCCTGAGCAATGCTATTTTGAAAATCCTAAAGTTGTTATCTAAGAAATGATTGAACAAACATCATAGTAGTAAGGTGTAGGCGATTCTTACTCCACCCTTAAGTTTAAACCTTAGCATACGGATTCTCATCGCCATTGATGGAATAAATCTTAGAGTGATCTTAGTAAGCACATTCCAAAGCAATGTACACTTAATTTATGTTAAATTGTCTAAGTTAAATCAACTTTGAAACACACTTCTTTAGTTAAAAGTCTTAATTCTTTTATATTTCTTTCAATTGTAGAATCAAATTAAATTCTAATTGAACATTAGAAGGGATTTGAGGACAACAGGAGCCCATTTCAAGGATGTGACCTAGTCTGTTCCATATGTTGTCTAGAAACTGCTAATTAGCCCTATTGGCTGAATTTCTTGGATTTAAAAAAAAATTAAAATCTTTAAATTCTTAAAAGTGTTAAAAAACCTACAATTTAATTAAAAATTTATTTTTTTCCAAAAGAAATATTTTCAAAATAATCAAAAAAACTAAAAATAATAATATTTTTTGACATGGCATTCTCTTAGCCACGTCAAATTGGTGATATGTCACGTTCCTAGCACATTCCTACAATTTGGGAATTCAAAATAACTCACAGACTTTCAATGCCTTCAAATCTCTTCTAATGCCTAAATTTTTATTTAAGACAACTTACAAAATTCAATATGCCCTTTCTAAAATGGTAAAGCAATTTGAATTTTGACCTTCCTAGCAAAAGATATCAATGGATGAAATGTTGACTCCAAAACTAACCTAAAATTCTATCCACTAAATTAAAATAGCAAAATTAATTAAAATGACTTTAAATTTTAGGGTTGACTTTTCAATTATGTTAATTACCTAATCCTAAATCTAAACTTGTTTTGATTTATAATCAAAGAACTTCATCTAAATTAGGGCCTAATTTCATCCATCCTTTTCTCATCCAAAACTAGAACTAGAATTTTTAAAGTCGAAAAAGGTTCTAGAATCCTCACAAGATTTACTACTTGACGTCTTGACTTCTAAATCAAATTATTTTTTAATCATTCTTGAAGATTCTTTTTAAATCATCTTCTAATCTAATCTAATCTAATTCAAATTTCCTATTCTAAAATTACTATTTTAGGATTTTTATGTTTTTTGAAATGAAAAGCTAGAGATTACCTTTCCAACAAAGTGAGATACTTAAATTCTAATTTTTTAATGAAAAAATTATAAATGGATGAAATTTGTTTAAAAATTTAGCAATTTAAATTTCATCCACCAATTGCTTTGGATTTGAATGAGAAATTAAACTTTTGGCTCGGTTGAAGAATTCTAAATCCTACCTAGATTTTTAGATTTTCATTTAGTTTTTTTTGGATGAAATTTTAACTTTTTATCCAAATTAATGTCTAAGACCCTAATTCCATCAAGGATCTAATAAATAACTAACAACAAAAAATAAAAGAATAAAAAATTGGTTTCAATAGTTAGATATTTTTTTTAATTAATTTTTAATTCAATTATTCCTCATGTGTTAAATCTCCCTCCGTATTCTATTTCCTGTTAGTTCCCTTCTTCTTTATTATTTTCTCATTTTGCGTTTTGACACTTCAAGTGAGATAGTTTAGAGTTAGGATGTTTTGAAGAAGATGGTTGTAAGAGATGTTGAAGGGACTCAATTTTTAGTTTAAAAAAAAAATTGGTGGTTGTGACTTTAACTGCCAACTATAACTTTGAGATTATAATAGTGTGTGTGATTATCCAAATAATCTTACTTAAACACTAGCCTTTGCTCAAAATGTGTTTTTGCCATTGATTGCTCTCTAATTTGCTTTTTGGCTCACTCTCTGGCTGTTGAACCTCCCAAGCTTGCTTCTTAGACTACCAATTAGGAGCCATATGGTAGTCAGTGATAGATTGAGCCCTTGTGGTCATTTGTAGGCTTGTAAGAGTCAATACTTAACTACAATAGTTGGGCTCTTCCCTATGCAATTTTAGAGTTTGACGTATGGTTATAGGCTCTCAACTTGTGGTCTTAGGCTTGCTGACATTTTGTTAAAAATTTGAGTGATGAACCTCTGGCTAGACTCAAAATTTATAAAATTTTGACTAGTTAAAAGAAAGCTAACAATTGGATGAACTCACAAACAAATTCTAAGGATCACTTCACTATTAAAATTTTTATGAAAATTGGATATTCTCGTTGACTAACTAATGACTAAAAATTGACAAATATTTTGTGATTTTTTTGGGAATTATCTTTCCATCCAAGGGAACTGAAATGTGAATATATATGGGATTTCGCAATAGAATTACTAAGACTTAAATGGATGTCACTTAATGAATAACAAACTTTGAAAACAAAGTATGTTTCATCAAGTGCACAAAACAAAAGGGACAAAACAATGGAGTTAGGGTTTTAAATAAGCCACCAAAAGGGAATTTTTCTATAAAATTTAACTTTAGAGAATCAAAACTTTGCCTTGTGGAAGCAACCCTAAGTATAAGCAATTTTCAAGGACAAAACTTGAAACTTAAGAAATCAAAGCTTTGTTGTGCAAGGGCAACCTCAGACAAACATGTTGTCTAATAGACAAAATAAAAGTATTTTGAGAATTCAAGTTCTAAATAAAATACACATGGCAGTGTTTAATTGAGCATTAAAATTAATTAGACTTAAGACTCCAAGTATATGTGGTTTAATTGCTAAACTAAGAGGTATATATGAAAGTTTTCATTTTCATTATATAATATATCTTGGGTAAAGTTTTGTTCAATAAACTTTTGGCAAAGTCAAGCTTTGTTTTTTTAAGCCTATTGATTCTAAATTTTGTTGTAATAGTTACAATTTGTTAGTATCTCAAGAAATCTTAAATGAAATTAGAGTTTGGGGATCTATCCTTCCCAAAATTCTTACAAATAAAAGAAAATGGAGGCTTAGCTTCCAAAACTCAAACAATCAAATGAAATCCACTTTGAAGGGACCTTTGTGTCCTTCAAAAAGTAGAAATAGAATGAAATTGGCTTAAAGTGGCTTCAAATGGTGTTCCAACAATGTGTTGGTAGGACAAAATATAATATGAAATCAATAAAGCAAAGGTATAAAGAATGAAGGTCACTAGAAATCTCAAGAAGAAGGCCTTGTATACTCACACAAGGCCCCCTCCTACCTTGGTATACTAGTAAAAAGTTTTTATCAATCATCTACTCTAATCCTAAGAAATTTTCTAATCTAATCCTAAGATATTTTCAAAATAATATTTGTTTAATCAAGGAGTTCTCTAGAATGAACCTTAATTAGCCAAGAAATTTCAACCAAATCAAATCCATGATCTTTTTCCTAAGATATTTTGAAAATTAACCTAATTAACCTAGATATTTTGTGATTAATCCTAAGATATTATCTCCTAAAAAAAATTTGAAATTAAATTTGAATTACCACTAATTATTCTAAAAAAGCAAAATTAAAAGTTGATCTTTTCTATCTTTTGGCGAACAACTTGAAACCAAAAAATGTCAGTGCTATCATGTCTAGAAGCCTTCAATTAGTTTATAATATTTCTAACTCCTATTATCCAAGCAATTTGTAAGCATAAAATCAACTTACAATAAATTTTAAGAAAAAAGTCAAAATTCCAATTTCTGGAATCCTAATTTTTCCAAGAATTTTTCTAGTTAAAGTTGTTTACAAGGTTTCTAAGAGTAAGTAATTATCCCTTGTTTTCTCCAATTGGACACTATGAGCTCTTAGTATATTAGTCAACCCATTGTCAAGTCCAAAATTATCTTGAAATTTGATGTTGATTCTGATTCTAATACTTAGTAATGTCAAAATATCTTCAAACTTTGAAGGGATCTTTACTAGCACACAAAATAATACCTTCATTTTTAGTAATATTTTATTGTAACATATGTAATCTCTAAAAATTTACAAATACATTTATGAGTAATTGACTTCCCATGGAATCAGTGTAGAATTTTGAAAAAATTCAAGAATTTTTAGGCAACTTGTAGAACACTCTTCTAATTTAAGTGCAAGCTCCATGCTTACTTTGCACTCGTTTAAATATAGTAATTATGTGTAATTTTTAATCAAAGAAGGAATCATTGTGGTACCAAAAAGAATCTTGGTTGAGTGGCTCCTATATCAACCTCCTAACATGTTTTTATCCTAAAAGCACCTCTCTATATGCTCCAATCACCTTTTCCTTCATCTTCCTTGGAATTATGTTGTGAATCTCAAAAATTACTTTATTATTTTTTAATACTAATCCAAATTCTTTATGAAATAAATTTTGACTTATTTTTACTCTCAAGATCTAAAATAAACTCTAACACTTAGCTAGGTTGTCACATACTCACATACACTTAGTTTTGCATATACAAGATACTAAAACTACCTAATTTTTACATCCTCACTTTCTTGGAATTGCTAATTAATATTTGAAACTCACAACAAGGACCTAGAATTGGAAAAACAAAGCATTACATGCATTACATGTTTCTAGGAAGATTTCTCATTACAATCATAGGGACTTCTATCCAAACTCACAACAACACTCTTTTTATTTATTTTTTCATCAAATTAAATTAAAAACTATAGGAATTTTTTTTTTAAAATTTAGAGTTTCAAGCACTAATTTGAAGGCTCACATTTAAGGCTATGTGAGTGATACTATAAATATCACATACCAAACTTTTTGTCTTTTCATTACTTATCTACACTCCAAAAACACTCAACTAACCTACTTTAGTTTTTTTTAAATTGCATGCCAGCCATGTTTTGCAAGCACCTACTTAGAGGAGTATGGAAGGATACCAGAGGGCCTAAAACACAAGAAACCAATCACTCATAACTTCCTATCAAGTTAGAAAAATAGGTACTTAGATTCTCCTATGTGAACAATTAATTACTCTCCCATGAAAAATAATCTATCACAACCAAGTATTTTCTTTAAATCAAGGCAATTTCACTATTAAGTGCCTAGGCATTGGTCCATTGTGCCTTCGAAGAGATGAATCTTATTTTTTGCCTAAGTTGATTCAAAGTTGTGAAAATGGTTCTAAATATGACTTTATTATGTGAATTAAGGGTTTTTTAGTCAAACCATCAGGCTACTAAAGTTTTTTATGCAAGATGATTCAAACTACAACTAATTGCATCTCATTGTAGAAAAATTCTTTACCCTTTCCAAAAATGTAAGACTCAACTCAATTCAACTTTCCTAGTGAAAGTTACAGACAGATAAAGTTTCACCTTTGAGAGGGCTAATGAAATTTCATTCACAATTTCTAGGAGTTCTATAATCTAAATTGATTCAAAATTTGGAGACAAGTTGTCAAGCTATAGATGGAATCTTCTACTAATAAACCAAGTTTTGTTCATATTTGATCATTTATCTAATTTTTCATCCAAAATTAGCCTAATACTTCATCATTCTCTAATTTTCACAAATTTAAGTCTTTTCTTGGATGGAATATAGTTATGGGTTCTAATTTATGAGCCTATGTTCCTTATTTCTTCTTTCTAATCTATTTTAGAAGTTTATAGTTGAGTTTTCTCAATTCTTATTTTTCAATCTAAATATGGTTTGTATACTATTTTTAACAGTTTCATATTTTCCTTCTAAGTCCTCACTTTAACTTTCTAAATTGATATCACACTTGCTAATCGGACTTCTCAAGTAGAAGTTATAGATGGATGAAGTTTGACCACTAATTAGTTCTTCAAACCTCATCCATGTATTCTTACTAATTCACAATTCAATTTTAAATTCTTATTTCACTTTTGCATTCTAGTTTTTAGCCTTTCTCATATTCACTCAATTTGTTCCAAAGTTTTGAGTTTTATGTAATTTTCATCTAAATTACACTCTAAACTTCATTCACTCCTATCTTTTTCAATTTAAGTTCAAATCCTATGTTTAAGATGTTTTTGAAAATCTCTAAGATAAATGTGCACTAATTTGAATTTAAAACTTGAAAAATCCTCTTCTATTGACTCTGACTTGGACTTTTAATTCCAACACTATATTTTAAAAGGCTAACATTGAAAAATAATCAATAGTAAATGGAGTGTTTAGTAATATACCTTGTTTTGTAGTCCATCTTGAATGTTGTTGTAGAGGTCTTCCGATACTTTTTGTTTGTCATCTTGCAATACTTTGTGCAATTTTGCTCACCGCTTAAAAGTAGTAGTTTAATATAATTTTTGACCTTCACTACTTTTCTTTGCTTTTCTCCTATTTTTTTTACATTTAAACTATTCTAACTACATAATTATGTATTCAAAGGTTGATTTTGGAATAATTGACTTCAATTCTCAAAATAATAATTGACCTTTGGACTCTTATCTCTTATCTTAGTCAATTATTTTCTAATCCATACTACTAATGCTTCAAAACCTTTCTCATGAATTTCCACCTAATCTTGATTAAATCCTAATCCTTCAACTTCTCTTTCAATTCACAACTCAAAATACAATTCTCCATTCTTCTTCTACGTCTCTTTCAATTTTTTTAGGCTTTTAATGTCAGCGATTGCAATTTGGAGGAATGAGAGAGTTTTTAGTGATCAAGTTTTAACTTTTATCTACTTCTATTCTATTTGAGTTTCTATGGCAATGAAAAGATGTTGGTTGATGTCTATTCTATTCTACTTAGACTTCTTTCCATTCCTTTTTTAACTCCAAATCTTGATAATCAAAATAAAATTGAAAGTTTTGTCCAAGGTCTATTTGGTTGGCTAGCAACCAATACAACAATGATTTAGAGCCCTTCTACAATCATTCGCCCCCATTTGCAGCACTATAGCTCTAAACCTATGCAATCTAGGCCCCATACCCGTACAATTTTAGCGCCCCCAATCGATACAGTTAGTATTGAGGTGGTTGCCCATTGTCAAAGTGGCATTGCTATATGGAAGCCTCCGATAGGCTAGACCCCCGCTCACACAGACCATATTGTTATGGTCATGTTGTTGGCTAGTTCAAGCTAGCACTTGCTAGCCCATTTGGGTTGGCTATTTGCTGGTCAATTCAATTAGCTAGGCCAAGCCGAAAGCTTGTCAAATTTTAGAATTTAAACTATCAAATTTATTTGAATCTTTCACCCTACTATTTTTTCATAATAAACTTTGAAAATCTTTAGAAATATTGAGAATTTTTGGGATTGTAACATTAAGACTTTTTTGTAATGAAACTTAAGCTTTAAAAATTGGATTTTTGAAACTAAACTTAGTGAGATGGCAAGGCAAGCTATTTGGCAATTTCTAGGACTTTACAAGTTCAAAGCTTTGCCGTAGTTTTGGATAACTTGAAAATTCTACCAACTTCTTTAACATCTAACTTCAAAACTTTGCCACATTCCTATAAATCACAAACTCTAAGACAAATAAAACTCCAAAAGTCAAATCTTTGTTGTCCCAAATGGGACAAGGAAATTATAGACACTTAAAACGGGGTAGTACAAACACCAAACTACAATATGTGCTAGTATAATGATTAGTACAAATACAAAGACACCAACAAGTTAGTACAAGCGTGTTAGTACACAAAATACTTAACAAGCACTAGAAACCTTCCCTAAGTGGAATCACTTGTCATAAGGGAAGAAATCTTTTGGAATTAGTAAAATTGTTAAAAAATTTAAACAGAAACTCAAAAAAACATCAATTTGTATACCAAAACTTCCACCAAAGCACACAAAAAGTTAGAAAAGCTTGAAGGTACCCAAAGTCCTTCAAAACTTCAAAAAACACACAAAATAGGAGCTTGAAATGTTTCAAACAACACACATATAACAACTTGGCTCAAATTTGACTAAAATTCCAATTAAATAGACAATATGATTGAGTGCTAAAACAATGGCTACAAGGGGTGTTTTGAGAGGGAAATGGGTGCCTATTTATATTTTTTCAAAAGCACTCACCTCTCATTTTCTTGTGATAATCTTAACATTTTGGGTTTTCATCCTAATCTATCAATTTTTTACTTTTATGTTAGTTCATTTTCTAACTTTTGGAGATTAAGTCCAAATCACAAAAGAATTGTGCTATTGGCTTTAGAGGTATATTTCAAATCCTAAATAAACCCTTTTCCTTTTTTTAAAACTAAAAATTCAACAAATCTTAGTGTCAACTTAACGACTAAAAAAAATCCAACTTTGAGAGGTTGACTTCTTTGGGAAAAATAACTAGCCTAAGGTCTTTAGTAGATGTAAGGAAGTAAGAAAAAACCTCAATTTTACGTCATTCTAATTTTGTATGTATCCAAAATGTCGATCAAACCCATTATAATCTTTATTTTTGCCAATTCTTGTAGAATCTTGTCAATTCAGATACTTTTGGCTATTAAAATGTTCTTAAACTTGTTTGAGCCTTTTACCAACATAAACAAGATTAATCTAATTTTGAGTACGATTTTACCACAACTTGAATAATTTCTATAAATTTCCCGTTGAAATTTAAAGTGGTTCACTGTCCAAAGAGGCATCTTCTAGGCATAAAAAATTTCCAAACTTTTTGTCAAACCTCCTATAGAATCCCACAAAAGATGTATAAGTCCATATCTAGGCTCTATAAGATTGTCAAAAGAGAGCAAAATCCTACAGTATCCTTCAATTATCGATTTTCAGATAATCTCTTATACAATAAAGAATCTTGATAAAGCGACTTAGCCATTGAGTTTCTAATGTGGTTTCAATCCTAATACACTATCTTTTGGCCATAGATTCCTCTATTGGTCCATCATGATGTTTTTCAACTTGCAAGTTAACAATTGGAGTTATGACAAAAAATGAAAATTGATTGAGGTACTTGAAACTTATTTGTAAAATTGGATTCTAAGGTTCTTTCAATGTTCTCTAACCATTTTCATCACATGCACAATAGGTGGGGCTATTTAGATAATTCTACCAAATATTGATATTATTTGGGTTTTGATAATTTCTAACCTATTTACAAGCAAGATTTCCATCTAATCTAATAAAAATACTCAAAATATGACCAAATATTATATTGGCATATAACATATCTATTTTGGTTTTACACTCTTTTGAAGGCTTTTTATACTATATTTCATACTATATTTTGCAATTTAAAAAAAACCCTAGTAAGTTCCAAATGATATAATGGAGGCTCAGACTCAATAGTACTCTATTTTTAAGCCTATAATTCTCACAAAATGATTCCAGGGTCAAAACAAGGTAATAGGAGCCAATCTTGACGGGCTTATGGGTCCTTTTGGAGGTCCTTTTGAAATTTTCAAGGAATGTTTTGTTCAAAAACTTCATCAATTTCATAAAAATTAATTCTAAAAATTATTCAAAGTTGTTAATATTGACAAATTCTATTCAAAATATTATAACTTTCAATAAAAAAGTTCCTAAATCCTCTATTTTGAATTTCACCAAAGGACTAAAAAGCACTGGTTACATGAGGTTTTTTATGCTTAATCAAAATAAAATGATGACATAATAGACAATAAAGTACTTTAACATGAGACTATAACATCTATGATTCTTAAAGTATAATTTTTAAAGAAAAACCAATTCAAATTTGAGCTTTAAAATCAATAATTGTCCAAAAAAAGCAATGGTTACGTCAAAATTGGCTCCTATTACCTCGTTTAGACCCTCCAACTAATTGTATAATGTTTCTTTAGAAATCTAACACACATATCTACAAATTGTTTACATCTCAATAAAAAATTACAATATTGTCCAACTTTTATAGCTAGTTAGAATTCTCTCATTTTAAATCAATGTCGGCTCTTCACTACTTAACACATAAGCTCATAACTTTTTGACCCTAATTCCAAATTAAGTGAATGATATTTCTTTGAAAAATTGACATTTCAATCCACAGCCTCGATAAATCTTATAAAAAAAATACTTCCTCACCACATAGTTATGAGCCCCTAAAAGTTTTGCCCTTACTCTCTATGACAATTACAATTATCCCTCCCTTACTTCCTCAAACATAACTTTTGCATAAAAACTCCAAATTGAATCAACGATGACTTTTGAAATCACAAAAATAAGATAAACAATCTTTTAAATTTTCATTGCCAAACTCTTTTTATACATTGTGTCATGGCTCTCCAAAGTGATGGTTTTTCCAAGCTAACTATGAAGAGAAAGAAGACCATGCCATCTACTTCATCCTCCACCTCATCTACCTAAGCAAGTGGATTTTAGACTCCAAATTGCCACATAGACTTAAATTCATTCATTGGCCTTCTCCTTTCCCCCATAATTCTATCCTTATCCCCTACATGAACTTTAAATCCTTTAAAAGAGCCAAAGAAAGGTAAAACAAACTTCACATTTCATTTAAACAATTTCAAACCTAAACTAAAGTCTTAAAATGTTCTTAAGCTTAGAAATATGCAAACTAATGACAAATAGTTGTCTAATAGAGGTAAAAAAAATTAGAGCCTACTCTATATATATGGATTAGGTTACCCCAAAACCTCCTCTACTTTGACATCTAATATGAATTTGTACATAATATACAATGCAACACCAGAAATGCATCTTCAAAGTATAAAAAGATTGAATTTTTAGTGGAACCTCTCATAGAATCCCTCAAAAGTTGTGAAAGCCCATCTTTTTGTTTTTCACGATTGTTGTTGAGGAACTAAATCCTACTATTTCCTTTAATTTTCAGATTCTATAAAATTATTCATACAAAGTGGAATCTTCGCAAAGCAACTTTGTCATTGAGTTCCTATTGTGATGTCAATCTTTGTACATCAACCTTTGACCATAGATTCCTCCTACTTGTCCATTGGAAGATTCTCCAACCTCCAAGCTAATAATTGAAGTTTCTATAGAATTAGAAAATTGAATAGGAATTTAAAACTTGTATATGAAATTGGGCTCTAGAATTCTTACCAAATTCTCTCTAACCAATTTAACCATTTTTTGGTCACATGCATGGTACATTAGAAGAGATTTGAAGGCAAAAGAAGCCCGTTTCAACCTTGTTTTTGAAATTGTTTCCAAATTGTTGGCCTTCATTAGGCCAACTATTATTCTGTTAACCAAAAAAAATTGGGGGGGTCTTGAAATGTGAAAAAAATCCAATTTTTCTCAAGAAAAACCTCGACGATGTGGCAATCTTTCGACCACGTTGGATTCTTGTTCTTGAAGCAAAAACTCCATTTCCACAGTCCAGAAACTTGTAGTGTTCTATAGCCCTCAAATCTCCTCTAATGGATTAGGCCATTTTAGACAATTATACTAAATATTGGTAAATATTATAATATAGAATTTTCTAACCTACTCTGTATTTACAAGCAATATTTGGATCTCAAAATGAGCCCAATTACTATATTGGCATGCAACATACCTATTTTGGTTTTACACTAGTTTTTGGACTTTTTGTACTATTTTTTACACTTAATTTTTCAAAAAATTAAAAAAATTATAACAATGAGTCTCAAATAATGAAATGGAAGGTCATAGAATACCTTAAGAATCACAAGTAGACTATTATCTATATGCATTAATGCAAATGTCTTTCAAGAAAGAATACAGATGACTACCCACAAAATCCAAACATATTTTGGATTTAGACATTCATAGCTATTCTATTGAGTTGCTTGTCTTTTATAAGTTGTAGGATTGTGAGTATACATGTAATGCTTCTATCTCAACCCAAATGTTCGCTTGATGTAGAAATTAGGACTCAGATCAATATAACGTATCAAGTGCTAAAATTTGAAGCCACACAAAGGCCACATTTTTTTGCTTTTCTTTTTTACACTTTCAATTGCCCTATTCTTTGGCCTCCTATATCGTTAAAGGCTTAATAATGAAGTCATTTATATCTAATATTTGTAGAATTTTCTAAAAATTTTGGGTAGTCATTTGTATCCTAAACATCTTCTCTACTTTACAAATGATGATTTTCATCATATTTGTATGTGATTCCTTCTACTATTTAAAGTTTAGTAGAGTCCACTATACATTCAAATTTGACAAAACAAAAATCCTAGAAAATTAAAAACCATCAAAATTCTTTAAAAAGTTTATCACTTCTATTTATTTACTAATGGATTCATTTACTAATGGAAAAATACCTTAAGACAGGTAATTTGTTTTGTTTTGTTTTGTTTGTTTGTTTGTCTCATTGACATCTCTTGGCCCGTGCATCCCCTAGTCATGTGCTTGGTATCATCAAAAAGCCCTTGGCAAGGTGTATCGGCTTGGTTTTGGGGCATTCCAACCTATTGTGAGAAAGTAATGGATTTTTGAATTATTAATGGTTCTAAAAAATTAAAAAATTACTATTACTTATATTCTGGTCGCGATCTTGGTATTATCAAAAAGCCCTTGGCAAAAAAACGTGCACAAACTTGGTTTTGTGGCGTTTGGACCTATGGTGTGAAAATTATTGAATTTCAAAGTTTTTATGCATTCAAAAATTAGATTTGAGTGTGGCAATGACACAAGGCACACTAGTATACATGTAGGATATACTAGAAAACTTTGAAATTCAATAATTTTCATTATATATTGAGGATTGAAAACTTTTGAAAAGTATATTCACCAATATTGAAAAAAAATTGACTACTATTTTAGTGATTTGAATTCTCTATTTAGATCCGTAATCAACTCTAGATGGCCCATAGTTGGGAGTAGAAGCATATGATTGTTTCTCACTAGATTGGCAAAAAAAACACCTCTGGGAGAGTCCGAAGAGAAGTATGTACTACCTAGCCTTCCAAGCAATGGAATTCTTCTTAAATCTATAAATTATTATATTTAGACGTTGTTCTAAGATTCCTAAGTAAATATGAGAAAACAATACAATTGTACAAAATTCATGGTTCCCTTCACAATTAAATTATTTCATTCCTTCATACAATTTAATTTGAATTACAATTCTTTATCAATGCATAGACATAAAATTCATTACACCACCCTCATTCTTATGTAAGTTACACATGGAACTAAGGATTCTACTTGATGCACCTTGATATTTTATGAATTAGAAGATAATCCTTTACTTTAGAATTTTCTTAGTGACTAATTCACTTACACATGTTTTGATAGACATGCAAAATTCAAAAGCAACACACCTAATTCTACACAAGTGTAATCATCAAATGCCAAAGATCACAAAACCTCAAGTTGTTGCTTGAATCTAGGGCAACAGACTCCTTTGTACTAAAATAGTTGTCGAATCTTCATGCTTGCTCCAAATGAGGCTAAACTAGGCTTCTTAAAAAGATGACTTGTCCATCTACTATCTCCCAAAAATTCATCTTATTTCGTACCACCATCTTCTTCATCTCGTCCATCTAAGTTGACCACCTTGTTGAAGTTGACAGCAAAGCCCCTTGCACTAAAACGGCTACCAAATCTTCATGCTTTTTTCAAATGAGGCAAAAGTAGGCTTGTTGAAAGCTACCTTAAATGCATACCAATTTACAAAGTTTCAATGTCCAATTTGTTTTATCGATTTTGATGTTGCCCTCTAAAGTTGCAGCTCTACTCTAAGATCCATTTCCTAACTCTAACTTCAACCAACCTCCTCCCAAGCTATAGAAGGAATTGTGTTAAATTTACTTGGCAAATTCTCCTACTCAATCTATTCTAGATCTCTTACCAACCATTATCTTCAAGCGCTCGCTCGCACGCGCGCGCGCCTGCGCACGCACACACACGCACACACCATGAGAGAAGAGAGAAGAGAGCTTCAAACCCTAAATTCCTACACTAAGAACCATTAGTTTAGGGATTTATCCATTAACATTTCATCCCTACACTAACTTATTGAAATTTGAACTAAATTGAAGAAAGTCTCTTATGACTTTATTATTTTTCTCCACTCTTTTAGAGTACCTTTCACAATGTTAGTGCTCTAATCCATGTTCTAACTCTACTAATAAGTTTTGTATTTTTTGTGTTTGTGTTTTGATTTCAATTTATTTTTTATGCAATTTTCCTCATGTAGTATTTTGATTCTCATTATCTACATTTGAGCATTTACCTAATTTAATTAAATTCACATTTTTGCCTAATATCTTTTGGATTTAAAATTCCTAACATTCTTTTAGGCTTGACTCATAATTGTCGTATAATTGCAAATTCCTAAAGTTCATGCCATTATTGTCAAAGTTCTATTCCTACCTATTGAAAATCCATTGAATCACAATTATAGCTTGAATTCCTCCAACTCTTAATTCCTAACTTATAATTTCATCTAAATTGTCTAATTTTCTCTAACTTTAAGTTGTGAGCCTATGTGGTGACTCACAAAGCACTTGAAAGAATTACTATATGACTATGTATTCAAATACACTACTTCAATTTGTCTACTATCATTTGAACAATGTTGAAGAAATCGTATTCTTGTATTGGCCAAGTTCATGCCTTTGCTGGAGTACAAAACATGTCATTTTGTATCTATATAAAATTTGTCCCTCTAATACATTAGACAACTATGGACTTTAATAATAAAAAAAATTGACAATTAGTAATTTAGACTAAAGACCTTGAATTGAAAACTTTCTCAATAGACCAAAAAGTAATCCACTTATATGTAGGTTTATAAGCATTTTAGAATTGGAACAAAAATAATAAAAATATTTTACTATTAGATTTCATTTTAAAAAAATGTCATTTGATCACTTTCATAAAGTGCATGTAGAATCTTTACCAACACAACATCTTAAGCTTAACCCTTTAAGTTCCTTGATGGCTATATTTACTTCAAAAGTTTTCAAAAAAATTTAGTAACACTATTGAATTTTTTTTGGAAATTTTTTTTTGAGATTTGCAACCATAGGATCTTCTAGTAAATCAGTTTGTGAACATTCGGGAAAAATTTCAGATTTCTTCACCTTGTAGATTGCAAGATATTAGCATTTGAATTCTCAAAAATAAATTTTTTCACCATATAGAAAACTGAAGGCAGTAGCTTTTTGGCAAGCGAAAATCATACAATCATATGAAAAATGGCTCAAACTTCAAAGTAGTTGTACTTCTTTGGATTTATTGTTGAAGACAAGTAGGTTATTTGCCTAAATTTTTTTTAATTATTTGGAATTGTACAACATATAGGAAAAAATAGTAAGTAGTAGGAAGTGGCAAATAATTCAAAATACAAAATTGTTAAGAATTTCTTTAAGGAATTGAAAAATGACAATTCCAATGGTTGCTATGTTGTAATAAACAATTACATTCTACAATTTATTTATGTTTGAAAAATATTGAAATTTGAGTAAAATAAAAGACTTCAAAGTTTATTTTAGTGTGGAGAATCCATAAATCCCAACAAACAAAATCTCTTCATAAATTTTGATTCATTGATAAAAATAAAATGATTCAAAGCTTTCCACACAAGCATAAATGAAGAAAATCAATTTTCAAATTTTAGTTATTGAAAAAAGTGTTTTTTTCCAATCTGCTAGAATTGCCGAGTTACAAAAAAAAAACATATTAGGCCATAACTTTTTATTCCTATTTCCAAATGTCTTAAGTTTAAGTGCATTTGAAAGCTATTCTTCCTCCCCATGTTCTATTAAAATTTGGGTCTAAAATGCAAAAATCATTCTCCACTCACACGTACCTATCCAAAATTACTATGTTTCTAAATTTAGTAGGCTAGTCCTTTAAGGATTAAGATTAAAACCTTTTCTACATGATAATAAGATATCAAAGTAATTGAACATAATTCCTATTTTTAAGTCATCTAAATTTTTGTTGGAACTTTCTAGGAGTCAAAAGGAATTTTTGAATATTCTTATCTTGTTTTTTTAGAACAATATAATATAAATAGATTATAAATTTTCAAAGTGATGAAAAAAAGATGGTATATAATATTGATATTAGATGTTGACTCCAAATGGATATTCACTCTTCATGTAGACATGCAAGATGACATGCATATTCTTTAGCACTTTCAACATCTTCCAACATAATTGTTAATTTAGTTGTGTGTCATTCATTTTGTTCAAGTCATTCACATGTTTTATTTAATAAATCTCATACATACTTGAAAATATCCCATGTTACCCATTTACAATGAAAAAAATCTCACTTGTATCTTCTCCAAATTTGTCTTTAATCTTTATGAAAAAAGTTCTCCATTATAAACAAAAAATTGTAAGAGTGGATTTAAAGAAATAGGTTGCAATTCATTATTTTATCCAGATGTTTCTACTCTATCCACCCACATGTTAGTTACTTTGTACCCTAATTGCTTAGGAGTCTATCATAATTATGTCAAATACTTTAAATGCAAGACAAATGTGCTCAAAAGAATGATAGTATAGCAAGTGTGCATGATTTATACTCTCAAGTGGAGGATTCAACCTTAAATCATCCCAATGCTCAATCTTTTTTTAATTACTATGAATAGTTGGACAGTGCAACATTTCTAATTCTTTATAGAAAAATTTGGTTAGGTACAAACACCCAAGAGTACCACCTTTTTCAAATGCACAAGTACTATTACTAGACTAGTCATCAAATTCCTATATTTTCTTGTTGGCAAATGAAAGGAGGTTTCAATGCAAAAAGAATACAACATTTGGATATTGCATGCAAAAATTGTGAAGAGTCAAAGTTTATTTTGGTATATGCTCTAAAATCCTTTCTTCAATGTTGATACATGTTGATTTTGGAGATGTACATAGAGTTGTGATGGTAGTTTTAGGTGTAATTTTGGATGTACCCACCTTATAATGTAAAGTAGGTACACCTAAAAGCGCCACTTATTCATATTGTACCTAGTTACTATAATTAGTTTGTTCAGATTTCATGCAGTCTTGTTGGCAAGTGAAAGTGAAAGCATGTTCCAATGCACCAAAGAACACAGGATTTGAATACCATATGCAAAAGTTATTAACAATCAAAGTCTATTTCTGAAAGCACCATTACAGTCTGTGAACATGACTAATTTTAAAAATGTATGCGTATTGTAAGGGAGAAACACCCATTTCCGTCCCTGTACCTATTCCAAGTCCCTTGAGTGTCACTAAATCTATCCATGAGCGTCCATTAAAGTGTCTGACAAGTGTTTAACTCTAATTTGCTGACACAGTTTGAAGACACATGTATAATTTTCATTCACTGACAACTGATTTCAGCAGAGTTCAATTTAGGGTACACCTATAGGACGGTTCCAGTGGTCTAGGGAGCCAACTCTTTGAAAATTTGTAGAAATTACATACTGATTCCGAAAATTTTAATTATTATTTTTGAATATTCATGATTTTCTCTCGCTAATACTAGAAAAATATCAGTTTTAGAAAAAGATGCCTCCAACCATGCTGAATTCCTTATTCAGACGGTTTTGGGTGTTTCCACTATAGATGGCACTTTTACAAACGTGGTACTTTTGGATGTACCTACCTTAGTGAACAGAGGACTCCCACTGCTCTATAATGTTGTGCTTTCCTCTTGACAGTCGCATAAGCAAATAATCCTTATTTTTCCACCTCAAAGTCAAAAGAACATCTCATAATCAGACGGAGCATCAAGCATAAACTGCCATCTCTTTTACATAACATGTAAATACTGAATATCTACAGTAACAGATTCCCTATTTGTACAGACCAGAATAGTTGGCATACGGTAATGCTTGTTGGGACTGAAAGAAATCCCAGTTAGCTTTATAATCAGCACTATAGAATGAACTTGCTTATGTCTCTCTGTAACGAGAATCGCAAAATTTGTTCGGAGGTGTCCAAGCATTGAAAGCCAAATTGGCTAACTTAGCCCTTGGACGCTGATAATTATGTTACACTTGCAACAAATCTTCTACCGTACGTAGCCAGGGTCTCAGTCAGTCTTCTCGGAATCTACCTCCACTTTCCTGTTGACCAAGTATATGGACAGAAGAGTCACAGTAGCACCCAGAAGTTGTGATCCGTTCAATTTCTCATCCAGTATCAAGTATCTGCAAAGACAAGCTTGCAATTAATAATCCATAAGACATCATTTACAAAGTATATGTAAATTACAAAGTTATAATAATAGTGGGGTAAGCAACATCAACGCATTCTGGAAGAATACACTGTCTTTAAATTACCCAAAGAAAGCAGCGAACATCGGAGTGAGAAATGTGAGAGAGCTCAATTTCGTTAGATTTCCTGCAAGGACAAAGGATGATAATCAGGTCAGGGAATGCAAGGCCCTCGACAAAGAAACTGACGGAAGTCCACCTTGCCGCATCGGAAAACAAAGCCTCATATAGGATCATCTACGAACGATTTATGTTAAGAATAGATCAGCACCTTTTGTGGCATTGTAAAAGAAAACACCATAGCTAATAGCACTTCCAAATAATGAAGTGTAGAAAAGTGCTCCAAAGTCACCAACACTCAGCTCTTGAATGTGGCCAGTGACTGCCGGGTCTTGCTGCCACACAGATAGTGCCAACAACGGCAATCCTCCAAGGATCATGTGCTGCCAACCACAATCACATCATTAAACTCCTTGGTTCAGAATTTCAAAACAAACAAAAGAACACTCGAGTACTGAAAATACGGTACATTGATAGACAGCCGAGATCAGACTACTCACCCAGCCAGTGGCCATAACAGGATCGGAAAATTTGGAGACCCACCGCACCATAACAGTCCCAATAGCCATACTTTGGGCAGCGAGCAGCATCCACCACTCACCGCTGTTCCAAATTGACCAGTTTCCATCTGCAAGTGGAGTACTAGAACTACTCGATTGCAGAAAGTGTTGCGGCCAACCTACATTCTGCAACACCTCTAGAGGTACCTACGAAATTCACGAGACAACAATAAGTTGGGGAACAAGACTATCCAGAGTAAAATCGATTACCAAATGCACTCCTCCCTAGGAGACTATTTCATGGTCCAAGTATTCACATCAAATTTTACGTTATGAAGATGAAAATAAACATATGGAAGCACATGAGAAATTATGTCCCCAGGAAATAGAGGAATTTACCTCTAATAGGACCAGGCCAATAACACCCAAACCCAAACCCACAATAGCGACAGGTCCAAGAGATTCTCCAAATAACAAGGAAGCTAAAACGGCGACCGTCAATGGCTGTGAATCGATGATCACCTGTCCTATTTCACATGCGAACCGAACCCAGAAAGTCATGTCAGCCAGATATAATCTTCTGCAAACAAACTAGGTCGCAAAAGCCTCACCACAATATTTAACAACTTTGTACAGATTGAGATCCGATGGAAAGGGCATCGAAACATTGCAGGAAGGGAGTCGACATGAAAAGGGAGAGGGCATTGAAAAGTTATAAAGAACAAATAACTGACACAGCATAGAATCTATGCATGTGAAGGTGAGAAAAGCTCACGCTGCCAAGGCCGGCACTGGTTCGTCGTAGTCCTTCTGCCAGAAAACCCTGTTCCATGA
Source organism: Thuidium tamariscinum (assembly GCA_947034885.2). Taxonomy (NCBI): domain Eukaryota; kingdom Viridiplantae; phylum Streptophyta; class Bryopsida; order Hypnales; family Thuidiaceae; genus Thuidium; species Thuidium tamariscinum. Next base: position 31,032,262 of record OX344749.2, on the reverse strand, counting down.
CAAAACCGACAACAAAATGAAAGGGTTCCCATACTATGACCTATACAGACCCAATAGAACATGATAAAAATAGAAACACCATTACCCTTAGATTTACTAAGAGAATCGACTTACACATGACTACCAGAATTCTATCGCTTGTAAGAGTCAGATGACTTTCGTGCGTAGTTTACTGCACAAAGATATAATTTTCTGTATGTAGGTTGATGCTTGTTCTTACAATCAGGCCCATAAGAAACGTCAATCGAAAGGCTAGCCATGCGTTCATTGCATAGAGGAATAGAGTAGGCCAGCTATACCTGGAAGCATGATGCATCAACGAGTCCGAACAATGCAATGGCAAACCACGCAGAAGAACCGGACGGCAATTTCTTTCCTCTTGAACTGTAAAATCAAAAAGTACATAACCCATTATAGGAGCAAGAATCAAATACATACAAGGTGTTCAATATAAATATGCTTGTCGATATGTGCTCAGTCGGTTTAAACGCATACCTAGCAAATCCAACGAGCAAAGCCCCAGCAGGAATTAGCCTAGTGGCGGCAACGAACATGGGCCCGGCTTTGGGCAGAACGCCCTTCATGGCCACCATAGCCGTGCCCCAGAAAAAGAATGGAGATATCAATAGCAAGGTACTCAACACGGACTCCACTAGAGTCGCATCCTCCCCATTCTTGCTTGCAGTACTATCCTTCGCTCTCCTTGCAACCCCATTGACATTCACATCCGGTAAAGAAACCACGCACTCCACATCTAGACCTGTGCCTATGCAATCCAAACCGCCATTTTCGTTCTCTTGGGGGGTAATCGAAATGAGGGTTATATCAGTGCTCTTGTCGACAGGATCTGCTACTTCCTGTGATCTCTGCTTCTCACCCTCGACTGCAAATCTTGGCATCAGGGTGGACTTCTGACCATGGAGACTCAGGCGATCTCTGTTGCATAAAAAGAGACCGGGTCGCCTTAATTGTGTCTGAAGGGACTTGACATTCCATTTCTCCAGCTCCTGCTACAATAGATGGCAACCTAGATGTCAGAATAACAAAATTCATGGATTAAAAATGACCAATCTGATAAATCATGTATTGAAAACTATAGTTTACATGTAGCCAAAATTGGACATCAACAGAACCATTGCACGCGTAGGTAAAAAATAACGAAAATTAGAAATTAAAAAAATCTCCATGTGACCTACTCAAAAACATATGGCCCAATTTCGGCTTCTTGGTCTTTCAGAAATTAAAGCCTCTCTGAGTAGTCCAGAACAAACGACCATAGCCAGAAATTGAGAACCGAAACTAAGCAAAGAAGGGCTTACCGGGCCAGACGCGAACCAGCACTTCGTTAGTTGTGCTGTCATCGCCATCGCCCCACCCCGCTTTCCAAATTTCCTCCAAAGCCCAAGTCCCTCCCACACAGAGTCCCTTTCACTTGCTCACCATTTCTGTGAATTCCACAGGCAAAGCGCTGATTCTCAATCAAACAATCAATCCAACTACTTTTCCAAACCCTACTTGCTCGTCAAGCTCTGAAAGCCCCCCAGAGTGTCCTCAAGCTCCACATTCGTTAAGTACACTAAGCTCGATGTAACCTGAACCAATTCAACTCACAATTTGATCTGCAAAAATGTTTCCCTGCATCTGGCGGCCGTCTAGTGAGCAGCCTGCGATGCGCGAGGCCGTCATTGCTCGATTTCTACACGGGAACCCGCATTTTGAATTACAAAAAGCTCACAAACCAGAAGCCTGGAGTGCTGCAGGGCGCCACTTATCTTCCAATGGACTTTTGTAGCTTCTCTCTGCATCCGTCCGTCGGGATTCCCAGTTGTCGTTCGTTGGCATGAGTGATCGTCGAATTTCTGAAAAATGGATGGATGACAGACGATGCCATCCTCGGCGGAAAAGGATTGGACCGGTTTCCAAATTTTTTGGGGAAAAGTTGAGCTCGCATACTAGTGTAGTGTAGTTTGTGTGGGTAAGGGTACGTTCACACCTGTTGTTAGTAAAAATTTAGGTGCATTTATAGGGGGTGTGGTTAGACAGAATGTCGTTATTGAGCCTCTTTTGGGGGTAGGGATGGGATGCAGGCAAATGAAGGGACTGCTCGACAGCGTTCTAAAGACCCATCAATCTACTTCTAATTTCAATTTGATTTTTCCAACAAAGTAGATGAGAATGCTATTGAACACAAGATTTTCAATAAGAAAATTGAAGCTGCGATGTGAACCATGTACCACATGTCCACTTGAGCCGGCAAATCTTGTGTTGGATTGGGGAAGGAGAGAAACTCTTTGTACTAGTGGAGTAGTGGTGGGTGAAACAAACTATGTGAGATATGTGATTTAGGAGAAAAAAGAGCTCCTCCATTCATGGTTGTGGAAATGCAGGAATTGTGATAAAATTCAATTTTCAAACCTCATTTAAACATAGTAGATTATTTATTTTCAAAAAACTTCAAGCTAATAAAAGTTGAAGAATCAAGTACACTTTCACCTCCAAAAATCAGTTTGAGATTTCAATATTCCTCCTAAAAGTTATGAACAAATTTTAGAGGAGGTGTTCAAAAATGTCCCCCAAAAATGTCCTTTCCACACACACCTCTAGAATTTGTCAAAAACTCTTACATGAGGCTTCAAAATCTCAAGTGGATTTTTAAAGATAAATGTTAGCTTGCTTCTCCCACTTCTTTTAGTTCTATGTTTTTTTTCAAAGAAGTTATTATACAATGCCCAAATGAAGTCTAAAATTCAAATTTGAGCACAATTCTTGCATTTCTAGTTACATCTCAAATTCTTAAGAACTTTAAATCAATATTTCACCATTATTGAAATAACATGACAAACACAAAGTAGATACTTAAGGTTGTCTCAGCAATGTCACAACTTATATTGAATCAATGTTGTGAATCAAGGTATTGTGTCAATAATTTGAATATGGTGATGTAGAAATATTGAATTCACAATTATTCAAAGGTATTGTTTCTACATTTTTAATATGGTATTGTAGAATATTGAATCAACAATTACTCAAAGGTTTGTTTCACATTTTCAATATGGTGGTGTAGAATATTAGATCAACAATTATTTATGGTTGAATTCTCGAAAATCATCTTCTACAAAGGTTTCTCAAGACTTATAAAAAAAAGTGGTCACCTCATTCTGTGCTTGTAAGGTCTTCCTCTATTTTAATTGATTCACGTTTTCAAGGTTGAAATGTTGAAATATTAATTCAAGAATGTTGTCAAATTTTAATTCTTTGCAATAAAATTGCTCTCAAAATTGTGACAAAGAGCGCTTTGGGATTTTAATGAAGAATAATATCCTTTTATAATTTATACCTTTCAATTGATGTTGATAGTCTACATCAAAACAATATTTGGATTTTTGAAATGTTGGTGGATATCTTATGCCAATTGTTCACCCTATATGTATTGCAAGCACTTGATGATAGATTAATGATGATAAAAGAAACTTGTCAATATCTAAAATTCCAATTACTTGAGAATGCAAAAAGAGACTATTTCCTCTTTGAAGCTACTTAGATTGGATTTGAATATTGTATTGTGATGCAATTTATTTATTTATGAGGTTTGTATGAAAAAGGTATTGTACACACAATAACCCTTTTTGTTTCGTAGGACATCAAAGCATGTGAGCTCTTATCACATAGAGGGTATCTTACAAGATATGAAATATGTATTGTCTATTGATGACATGATATTAAAACAATTAAACTTTTTTTATACATTTAACCACTAGGTAAACATGGTAAAATATTCCATCGTTGTTTCAAATAACATTAAACTAATTTTTAGTTGTGAGAATATCTTTGAAAAAATGTAGTAATGCACCAAATGTTGAAACAACAATGAAGCAAGAAGGAAGCAAAATTTGAAGTGTAACCATGAGTGGCTTCATTTTCTATAAACAAAATTGAGAAGTATTGAATATGGTACAATATTAGTAATGGAGTATTATCAATTTAGACCACAACTACATGTGCTATTAATAATACATAGCATTGTACAATTTTTTTGACATTCTTACTTTGTTTGATGTTCAAATTTATGATTAAAAAATATTCATATCAAGATTCTAATATCTTTAATGATTAGTATTTGTCAAATCAATTAAAAAACTTTCAAGTACTTGAAAAGTACAATTTTTATTTCATTTCTTGAATGAAAGTTTGTTGTGATTGACAAAACTTATGCAATACACACACATATTTCATATATATAAATATAAAAGAAATATTTACAATGGAGAGTTGAGAATAAAAACATCACTACTTAGATTGTCATAAAGTAACTGTAGACGCATATATATAATTGAATATGCAATAGCACATTGTTTGTATATAGAAACTACCAAACTCTTGTAAGATTTTAGTGGAAGTTAGTAGAGTACTCTAAAATCTCCAAAAATGCATTTTTTTTACACAACATATGAATAAATTATGAATTTTTACAATGCTAAAAAATTAGTGTTCCTACAAAAATATTGTACAAATTAGATAGGAATTTGTAAAGACTATCATCTTAAGAAAAGGATCACAATTGTATTCACTTACTCAAATAGAAAATTCTAAACCTCTAAGATTATACAATTTTCAACACTTTTCAATTGTGTTCATAAAAAATGAAGTTGCTAATAGTTAAGTAGAAACACAAGAATTGTGCTCAAATTTGAATTTTAGACTTCATTTGGGCATTGTATAATAACTTCTTTGAAAAAAAACATAGAACTAAAAGAAGTGGGAGAAGCAAGCTAACATTTATCTTTAAAAATCCACTTGAGATTTTGAAGCCTCATGTAAGAGTTTTTGACAAATTCTAGAGGTGTGTGTGGAAAGGACATTTTTGGGGGACATTTTTGAACACCTCCTCTAAAATTTGTTCATAACTTTTAGGAGGAATATTGAAATCTCAAACTGATTTTTGGAGGTGAAAGTGTACTTGATTCTTCAACTTTTATTAGCTTGAAGTTTTTTGAAAATAAATAATCTACTATGTTTAAATGAGGTTTGAAATTTGACTTTTATCACAATTCCTGCGTTTCCACAACCATGAATGGAGGAGCTCTTTTTTCTCCTAAATCACATATCTCACATAGTTTGTTTCACCCACCACTACTCCACTAGTACAAAGAGTTTCTCTCCTTCCCCAATCCAACACAAGATTTGCCGGCTCAAGTGGACATGTGGTACATGGTTCACATCGCAGCTTCAATTTTCTTATTGAAAATCTTGTGTTCAATAGCATTCTCATCTACTTTGTTGGAAAAATCAAATTGAAATTAGAAGTAGATTGATGGGTCTTTAGAACGCTGTCGAGCAGTCCCTTCATTTGCCTGCATCCCATCCCTACCCCCAAAAGAGGCTCAATAACGACATTCTGTCTAACCACACCCCCTATAAATGCACCTAAATTTTTACTAACAACAGGTGTGAACGTACTCTAGAATTTCATATCAATCCAAGAAATTATGAGTGATTGAGAAGCATATAGTAGAAAGAGGTTCAATCTTAGATGTGTTTTTTGCAATTATTTTTTGACATTTCAAATTCATTTTTTAGACACAATGACTCAATTGGATGATATTTTCTTTCATGAATGTATATGTAAGCTAGTTTTGAAGCACTTTATAGTTGAAATTCATTTACATTTGATTACATTTAGAAATCAAATTTGATCTCCCAATGTTTTTAGGAAAATTTTAGCATCTTTTTCCAACACTAAAATATAATAATCTCTCAATCTATGAGACCAAATAACTCCAAATTTAGTACATGTCTTCTACAATATCTGCACTATAATATTGTATAGTCACTAGAAGAAAATCACGTCCACCGCAACCGACTAATATGCAACTATGTGTCCTATGCAACTTCCCTACAACTACAACCCTCTGTATTTGCACCAAATTGAATGTTTACACTACTATAATAGCAAAGTAGTCACAAAGTAGTTGTAGATTGAAGTTTCAAGTTGCATGTAGTTGCAAAGTAGTTGTAAGTTGAAGTTTGGATTACAGGAATCTAACAAAAGAATTTTTGTGATGTATTCTACATCTAAAATTCATCACACTTGTCAACATGGACCACTTTAGGTTTTGTAGAGTCAAGTGTCTCAAACTACAGTTGGGAATAATCTAAGTTTGACTACAATTCAACTAGAACGCTACTACTTTGCAACTAGAATACAACTAGAAAATAATTAAATCAAGTTTTATATCAATTGTCCCATCTCAATTGTCAAGAGTACCATTAAATTAAATGAATAAGAGTTGTAAATTATACCATATTTAAGTACTAAAGTTTAATATTACAATTGTAATATCTCTACACTTTGTAGATTTTTACAACTTGTAGATTTCTACAACTTGCAAATTTCTAGAATTTGTAGATTTGTACAATTTATAGAAATCTACAAATATTTAAAGTATAAGAAATTTTAAAACTTTTGAAATTTAAAGTTTTGTAAACTTGTGAAATCTATTTTAATATCAATATTTGAATTTGATAATCTAAAAAATCTAGATTTAAAATTCTAAAATCTACAGATCATTGAGATTCAATTTTTAAAATCTACAATTATTAACATAAAAATAATCTATAAATCTATAAATCTACAAGTTACAAACTAGTTGTAAACTAGTTGCAAAGCAGTCGCAAATTAGTTGCAAAGAAATCAGAAACTAGTTGTAAGCAAGTTGCACAAAAGCAAGTTCCACATCAGAAGACTTCATCGATGAAGTTCCACATAGGCTATCTAATGAAAAACAATTTTTTCGATTTTTCAACTACATTGCAACTAGTGCGACTTGTCCACTACAACTGCGGGCTCCAAATTATCATCCAATTGCAAACATGTTATGCAAATAAAAAACTAGTTGTTAATTGCAGTCGCAAAAGCCCCAATTTTCTTCTAGTGAATTGAGATTTCCATATGTTACTGATATTTACACTTATATCACTTCAAAAGAGCTATGACATTGTTAACCCCCAAAAGACCTTGGGCCTTTATGTTATACTAAAAGGAACCCAGAAAAGGCCTAGTGGCCCTTGAAGGTCACTTGTTGTGGAGAAAAATAAGGGACCTTAAAAGGCAATTGATTATGTAAAGTTCTATGATGACATTGGGGAGCATTCAAAGTAACATGAAAAATACTTGGGATTCAAAGAGTGAAGTGATAGTGTAAAGTTTTCAACCTCCATCCATGTCAATCATGTTGTATTAATTTGTGAGGTAAAGATATCATCTAATATAAATTTTATTTGCAGTCTTTGTTTATGTTTTAAAATACATTGTAATAAAAAGGATTTGACAAATTTTTAGCCTTTTTTTGGTTGTTGTGAGCAAATTGTATTTATAAAAAGGCACTTGTTACAAAGGCCCAAGTGAGGCTAGTTTTTTGTGGTAGTTCACCAAAGAAATCCATTAGAAGGAAGTTGGCTAGAAGTTTTTTTTACAAAAAATTGGTATATGAATTTGATTTGAATCCTATAATAGTTAGGATTTTAGCAAATTGGACATGATGTAAATTTCTCCCAAAAGGACTCTCACAAGGTATAAAGTATATAGGAAATGTAGACATTGAATAATTGTATTTCAATTCTTAAAATTAATTTACTATTTTTAAACAATCTCCTATTGGATGTCTACTTGGGACATTGTGTAGGATTTTAGTATTCTATTTGATCCAAAAATGAAAGTTTCAAATTATAAATTGGAAAGTAGGGGCTACTACTAAAGTTCCACAAGATCATGAAGAGATTTTTTTTAAATAAAAAATAATCTATCTTTTACATGTACCTAAAGTGCACTACCTTTCACACAAGTAGAGAGAACACAATTTTTTTTACTTCCAAACATGAAAATGGTTGAGAAAGAACATCTTCACATCAAAAAAATAATTTATTTAATAGAATTTTTTGGAATTTAATTTGAACTTATTGTTTTTACTATTTTTTGAAAATCAAACTACAAAGTGTGCATTTTCTTGGCATTTTTCATTGTGTTTCTTTTGTGTATGACTTTTAGAAATAAATTTTTCTAGATTTGATTTTTTAGAGACATATAATTTTCAAATTTTTATAAATTATCTATATTTTTTTTAAATTTTAAAAAATTTATTTGAAATTTCATAGAATTCATTAAAATAGGTTGTTTTGAATCAAAAACGATAAAAATTTCCTACAACAATCCATTTCTATGATGGCATTCAAGAATGATTGTTTTCAAAAAATTTCAAAAAATCTATTGTAACAATATCTTTTCCTTGCATTTCATTGGATACAAAAATGTAGCATTGAATTTGGAACCTCCTTCCATTGTCAACCTACAACCTACAAAAGTCACAATATACAAAAAAGTTGCACCATTTCTCCCTATTCTAAACATACAGTATTAATGTATAATGTTTTACAAAATTCTTGAGTTGTACATTGTAGGAAAGCCCTTATATTTTTGTGTACCAAAAAAAGAATAAAAGGTTTTGAACCTTCTTCTCCACTCAAATCCAACTTTGTATCCAAAATACACCTTCTGCACTTGGGGTGTCAAATGTATTCAAGTCCTTGTAGAGATTAATTACTACAAGATTAAGATTGAATGTACATTAGTAAGTTCTTTAACACAATTTTGGAAGTTTTATCTTTTGAATACCTATAATTTTTATTTTCTACCAAAACTTCTTTTAGAAGCAATACTAAGTGATTCAAACGAATCTTTGAAGATATAATCACTATTTCTCAGTGGATCACATCATGAAATCACTGAAAAAATCTTGGAATAATATTACTCTTTCCAATTGAGTTCTCACACTTCCAGTTTCATTCATCCTATTGGTGACATTTCCAAACTTAATTTCACCTACAAAAGTAGTCTCTCGCAGTACCGTAGAAGGGTAAATCAGCATGGAGAAGTTTGCTTCTGCACCAACCCAAAACATAATAAACTTGACACAGAAACAACCTTTCCTGGAATCCAAAATTGGTTCTACATCTCAGTTTCAGAAGCCGAGATCGTCTCGTTTAAATTCTTGACTGGGCAATTCTACGTCTGTCACTAGCAGGAAGGTCCTCAAGATTGGGAATAGTATGAGAGCAAATTCTATTCATCAAATTCATTGTCAAGTTTTAGGGAGGCGTGGTGGTCATCCAATGCAATGTTCTCACCATCACAAGATTTTCTAACAATCTCAACTAGTTCCGCTCTGTAGAATCAACCTAGAATGTGAATCACAAGCTAACAAAGTGAAACAATAGGAATTCACGATTGAAGCTGAGTGAGCTATTACATACTTCACAACGAGGCCTATGACATGGAAACACAAATTAATCGTCAAGCTTCTTCCTCAGAATTCGTCCAATGTATGAGGAGGTGAAATTTCCTCTGGGGACGTATCAATGGGAAATTACGTATTGACGTGGGCGTCTGCGAACACTGATACGAGGACCCACTTTAGAAATTGGAAAACACACAGAATCGATCCACATGTGTAGTACACATTTTGATTTTGGAACAGTAATCCTTGCGTCGATGTCCTCACTGAAATGGGAAATATTTGGAGAGACAACTTAAGCCACAGAGGCCAAGTCTGTCAGACTCTCTGTGGTATGTTCACTAGTACCGTCCAAGAAATAAATGCTGATGTATAATTTCTTCCCGTCTGGGCGTACATAAGTCTCCTCATGCACGTCTTGGTAGTCGCCTTGTGCCACTCTTTCGATCATTTGCCTCTCATTCTGCCTGTAGATTACAATTCAGATGATGTTTATAAGACAGGTTAATGGAAGGAACATTTCCTTACTGCAAGCACATTAGTAGCGCTCAGACAACAATTGCAAACTATGGCCGGTAGACAAGAGCAAGAATCGCAACTGAAGACAAGCATGGTCCTCATCAGTTTCCCTCAAGACTTTGAGCACCGGTAGCCAAATGGCTCACTCCTTTGCAATCTTTGCAGCAGGTTTCGCCGACGGTGACTCCGAGGCAGAACTTATCTAGAAAACGTATGGACATTTGTAGTAAGTGGGAAATGGGATTGCAAGCATCATCTCCTCGTTTTCATTCCATGAATGCGACTGCGTCGATTCTAGGTCTTTTCATGAGCTTCTCTTCGTCAGTCGAAGAGGCTCAAATCTGAATATGGGAACTTCGGACAACAATGTTTGTTTGAGTTTCGGAGGCAACGATGATCATACGGCGTAAGTTTCTAAGGACCTCCAAGCCAGTTAGAAACCTTGATTGTAAAGTGCCCGCACTCAAAAGAATCAGCTTAGGATGTGGTAACACAATCTAAGTGTTCTCTGAAGTTTCAGCTGAGAAGTCTGCTTCCAGCAGCTTTACGAACACAAGCGTTACCTCTGGACGCACTCTAATCATTTGAGAGCCTCACTCGTCAAGTGCTGACTGTAATTGCAGTAGGACATGTTCCAATCTCTCAACGGAGGATTCGCATGCAGATTCGCGGAGAAAAAGGACATACACTCAAAACTACTTCAGAATACGGAATCGACAATGCTTTCAAGCGCGGACGAGCGCTGATTCGAGAACACCCAATTCGCCTACACTTGCAGATGCACTTTCAAATACGGATCATCCGAAAGTGCCATCAGTCGCACTGTGCCTGTACCACGAATACTCGCCTCAAGAATGTCCTTCCAGAAATGACGCAGAGTAGTCGACAAGAAAGCTTTCCCTGTCTACTACTTTTGAACATAGTAACTGGACTCTCAGCATGATAATAAGTAATCCTCAGAAAATCGAAGACAAGACACTCTATCCAAGAAATTCACAAACGTAACACACGTATGATAGAAGGCACGCCTGAGATCATACTAACGCCACAGCAAACTATGCACTGATACATCTTAAGACACAAACTTCAAGCCCTCGGACCAACCCACAACCCTGCCCCGTTCCCATTCAATTCTGCAAGACATTGAGCATTCCTCCAAAATGGTGGTGTTCATAAACACCAGTTCAGTAGTGACCAACAGACCGAAGATCTCACTTCTTCGCTTTCTTCGCAGAAGCTTTCGCCGAGGGGGACTTGGCCGCAGACTTCGGTGCCTTCGCCTTCACAGTCTTCGGACCCTTCTTCGGCGTCACTGCCTTGCGCACAGTCGGAGGCTTACGACCTGCCGCGGGCTTCTTCGCCACCACTGCTGGAGCGGCCTTCTTCGCAGGGGCTGCAGCTTTAGCCTTCTTCACGGCTGGAGACGCCTTCTTCGCCGGAGCCGCTACTTTCGCTTTCTTAGCTGGGGGCGCACTCGTCTTACCCACGGCCTTGCGCTTCGTCACCGTAGTGGGCTTGGCCACCTTAGTCGCCTTCGCACCGGCGACCTTGGTCTTGGTAACAGTCGTCCCGGCACTCTTGCTCTTCACTCGACCGGCAGACGACGGCTTCTTGACGACCTTCGGCTTCGGCGCCACCTTCGCGGCTGGTTTGGGAGCACTCGGAGCCTTGGCCACCTTCGCGGGCTTCTTCAACTCGTCGGACAGCTTGAACGAGTTCTTCACCTTCAACAGCTTCCCCGCCTTCGTCAAGTTACGTAACTGAACTGCCAGTAACTTCTTGAAGTTCGGGGGCAGACCCGTTTTGTACTTGTCCTCCAAGTACTTCGCAATGGCATACGGACTAGAACCCGTCCGCTCCTTCAATGCGCCGATCGCCTCCACCACCATCTGCCACCATCCACAACATCAAAATTCATCTGCTAAACGGCATCCACGGAGCGAAGCCTACCAGGACTTCTATCACGCCCGTTAGCCGACACCACTTGGAAATGGCGCCAAGACGACACCCTAATTGACCTGGACAAACTTAACCAGTGAAAATAACGACGCCGCACCCACCATCGCTGTCAAAGAACTCACACATCTACGCACCGCGGGAAACAAGCAGACATACACACAAGGCATCCACGAAAGAGCACGACGCTCTAGTCCATCCGGACTGAGGCACTTACCACTTGGTATGACGGGTGCAACGCCGGTGCCTTCGGAGCCTTCGGCTTCGCCACCTTCTCCTTCGGAACCTTCACAGCCTTCTCCTTGGGAACCTTCACCGCCTTCGGCTTCTTCTCCGCAGGCGCCTTCGACACCCTAGAACCTCTCCCCTTCGCAGGCTTCTCGTCCGCCTTCACTTCCTCCACGGACTCATCAGCAGGCACGGGGTCGACCACAGGAGTAGAGTCGGAAGCGGCCATGGCAACAACACACGAACACAAAGAACAAACCCTAAAACCAAACCCTGAAACCGACGCAAGTAGCTAAGGTACCGGGAAACAGAATGGGAAACAGTTCCGTCAAAACACACGAAATTCACAAACAATTCAAACCGCAAGCATGCACGAAACAAACCCACGATATTAACAACGACGGAAACCTGAAAATCAGACCACAGAAACAAACACAACCACGAAAGAAAAGGCTCCCAAAAGCAGTGGATAGCAAAATCACGAAAATACGGTGCAGACAATCGATGGATGGACTGCGAGGAACTTTAAATATGCAGCAAGTGAGCGAGCGGGCGACCACGGAGGCGAGCGTAGCTAACGAGGCGTGAGCTGAGCGAGCGTAGCTAACGAGGCGTGAGCTGAGCGAGCGAGCGCGAGGGCGATGGTGAAGAATAGGGTCAGCGAGAGCAACCTCCGAGACAAGGGCTGCAACCACATAGGCGCCCACCCTCGCTTTCCCGCTCCCGCCCTCCCTCCCCCGATTTGAATTGCGCGCGTACTCGCGCATTTGAATTTCTCGTTCCGCAGCCACGGGAATTGCATGGTCGCAAGGATCAAAGGTACAGGTCCCCCGCCTTGCGACCCAGGCGCTCCCCAGTTTGCGAACGTAGAGTCTACGCGTTCCCGGGATAATGACTACAAGTCGTGTCAACTTTGAGATCTTGTACGGACTTGGAAATGTGAAAAATAACTTGCCCACCTGAGAGCATCCCCACGGCTGGACGCACCAAAAGGCTTGGCCAGGCTTGGCCGTGGATGGCGGGCTGAGTAAATGTGGCTGGGGCGTGTGGTGGTTGAACACCCCACCGCAAGACTCAAGATCATTCACGCGGAAGGAGACCAGCTCGGGTGGAAGCCCGACAATTCTTTCGAGGGCGCCAAGTGGCTTCATTTGGTTATCATGGGAAGCATCCACCATCATAACTGCAAAAAAGTGTGCGACTTGCGCCTTGGAAACAACACTAGATCACATGGCGCGCCTTCACCAAGACTCTCCATTTTGCCATCCCAATTCTAAATTTGGCCAGGGCCGGCCTGTTATTCAACTTGGGCGTGTTTGCGGTGGGGCGTTTACACCCATGCCACTCGGCCAAATAGCTAGAGTGAGTCTCTTAGCGTGCAGTCGTGTGGATGCTCTGAGAACATCCATGCTTGTTCTTCAAAGGAACACTTAAAATTATTTTTTTTGGAAACAAATGAACAAATTTTTTGCAGAGGAAGGAAGTACAAAGCCACCAACTACAAGCGGCTCGGTGGGATTCAAGAGAGACACTTTAAACATTTTGGATCACTGATTTTTCTTGTCAAAGGAAGATCAATGGTCTAGAATGTTCAAAGTGTGGCATTTGAAGAGCACACATGGAAATGCTTTGAGGATGGCAAATATTGTACACGTGCCATTGACCACACACATTTGTTTTCGTTTTTGCAAGGGACAAACTACTTATACTGGGTACATCCAAAAGTACTACAAATTAGTAATACATCTAGTTAATACTATTAGGTTGTTTAGATTTTCATATAGTCTTATTGGCAAGTAAAAGCATATACCAATGCACTAAAGAATGAAGCATTTGGATATACTATGCAAAAGTTATTAAAGGTCAACGTTTGTTCTTTGAAAGCATTCCATCTTGATTAGATACATAAGTGATTATGAAAATGTACACAGATTGTAGATGGTGTTTTAAGGTCAATTGCTTTTCGATGTACCTACCTTAATTGACAACCATAAGTGTTCAGCTAGGAAACATCAAGACCACAAATAGACCAAATAAACACAAGGACAAATCTGACTCTCAGACAAGAGGGACAATGCCTAACAACCATAGCACACAAATAGGCCAAAGGGCTTTTTTTGCCTACCAAGAAAAGACCCCATCTTATAAGTGCTACATAAGGGACATTTTGGATTTATTATGGTTTTTCGTAAGGTAGGTACTATATTTTTATTATTTGAAAAAATTGTAATTAGACTATGAAATGAGAATATTGTAGAAAATGAAATGAAAACTGTATATGAAAAATTATAACCCTTCTACAATCAAATTCACAACAATATGCATCAATGTGTGATCAATGTGTCATTCATTAATTGTACATGGTGGGTTTCACTATAGGAATTATAAATCTTGCTTTCTTCTTTCTAAACATAGTTGAAAGACATTTTGATTAGTTATAGGTCTAAAACATTTATGTGCAATATAGAAACATGCACGATAAATGGTGCTATATGATCCTCTATTCTACACAAATTCATTATTGGAAACTATACTTATTCAAGAGTCTAAAAGAAGGGATAGTGCCTTTCAAGCATCACCATGTTTTAGAAAGGAATATACCTTTTTTCATCTAATGATACATTGCTATTTATCCTAAAATAGGCTACATAGAGATGATGACTTTTTTATAGCAATAGAATGGGAATTTATAAGGATTTGTTGTCTATGACACAAATACATTGGAATTTATCTTATTTGAATCAAAACTAAATATAAGCTTATCCATTAGAAGTAGAAAATGTAATTCGAGGATGAGAGTTATCAAATAACTTTTATAAAGGTGTAAGAGGATAAGCCTATATCACTGATAAATACATAATCAACTTCTAAGTAATTAAATTTAGAGTAAATTAAATTGTATAGAGGCATTATATGCAATTGACTGTAAATAGACAGATCACCTAATGAAAGTGTATAATGAGTTAAAGGTGAACAGTGGTATTATTTTTTTTCTCACTTTACTTACAACTTGATTTTTGCTTTGGTAGCACAAATTGAACTTTGCAATTAATAACAAAGGTTATTGAACTTCAATTGCAATGTCTTCATTGCTTGTTTTTTGTTAATTCATCAATAATGTAATTTCTTATAAGTTGTCTTTAACCCTAAAGGACCAAGTTGTGTTTTTTGGTAACATAGCAATTTTGGGCAACTCACTATGAATCGAGTTGTTTTTTTCTTTGAAATTTTCACACAACATGCATCCAAGGAATAGATTTCAAGCCCAACAATTTCCATAACATTTGACTACATGGTTAAAAAGTTATTGCATGATATGTGATTTTCTTCGATCTTTGGGCAGCCTAGGCACCTCAAAAAACTTCTTTAAAAAACACTTATTGAAAAAATAAAATATTGAAATTAATTCTTTAGAATTATGTGTACAAGGAGAAGCTTTGAACCATTCCATTTGGATTCATGAAGTGAAATTTATGAAGAGTTTTAGTTTGCGAGTAGGTATGGTTTTCAAAAGACTCCATACCAACCCGCAAACTAAAACTCCTCATAACTTTCACTTCAAGAATCCAAATGGAATGATTCAAAGCTTACCTTGTAGATATAATTCTAAAAAATCATTTTGAATATTTTATTTTTTCAAAAAGTGTTTTTTAAAGAAGTTTTTTGAGCTGCCTAGGCTGCCCAAAGATCAAAGAAAATCACATATCATGCAATAACTTTTTAACCATGTAGTCAAATGTTATGAAAATTGTTGGGCCTAAAAGCTACTCCTAGGGCGCATGGTTTGTGAAAAATTTTAAGAAAAATAAATAAAAACTCCATTTGTAGAGAGCTACCAAAAATTGCTCTGTTGCCAAAAACACATCTTGGTCATTTAGGGGTTAAAACCAACCTTATGAGAAACATTGAGGTCAAATTCAATTTCAAGTTATTTTCATTTGGAAAAAAAATTAGCATCATTACCAAAAAAACTGTTTTGAAATAGTAATTGAAAATAGTATTTTGGTCTATTTTTACAAATTAGTGTTTTTTACAATGTATCAAAAGACACAATCAACCTTGTTTCCAATTTCCTCATCCCATCCCACCCCTTGGAAAATTAGGAGCCATTGGATGGAAAACAAAAACAAAATCCCTACCCCTTCTAAGAAAAATCAATAACTATCGGATGCATACACAGATATCGTATGGAAATACAAATACAATAATGCAAATATGGATGGAAATACATAAATGTATTTGAAGATAGAGATACTAATATTGGTATACCATATAGATATGGATATGTCATATGGATACACCATATGGATATGTATTTTAATTGTCCCATATTGATTGTCTACAATCCCACCTTTCAAAATTATAAGAGGGGGGTGGGGAGTGAGCACAAAATCAACATTATTAAAATTAAAATATTTAAATTAAAATTTAATATCAAAATCATTTTGGAGATGGAGGTGGTGGTCGAAATAATTGAATTTAAAAAAAATTTGAGCCCATTATACCAATGGGCTCAAAAGAGGCCGTTACTACCTCCTCAATCAATAGTTGGATAAATGAAAATAGCAAATTTAAGGGTGAAAGTATTTTTTGTTCATTTTTAGCTCGTTGTCAATTTAGCAAGGAGTCATTTTGTAACTGAAATGAAGACTTGCTATTATGTTCATGTGCATTTTAGATGCAAAATATTTTGCAATTTGTGCTAGCAACAAGCCAACAATAAGCTACCTTTGGATGTTTATTAACCTCACAATACTTAGACATATTAAAAATAATTAATGGATTTTCATTGCATATATAACTACTACCTAGTAATGTGTCCCAAAAATATGTAGTTATATATAATTTGTTAAAAGTGCAATTGTGCAATAAAAAATCAATTTACAATTTGTAACTTATACATATATTGACAAACACTAGAGAAAATATCTTCTTTAAAAGGATTAAAAACCTATGAGATTTTCATGGTGGCTAACTATTGTACACTTGGAAATCGAGATGGCTTATGCATCCAATCAATTTACATTGATGAATGATTTCAGACTTTCTTTACTCATATTCTAAAGTACCCTTGTAATTTATTATTTTGAAGATATTTCAATCCAAGAAATTTACTCTACAATAATTAGATTTGACAATACTTAAATGTATATTTGAAGAAAATTGTTGAAAAAAAAATGTAGAACCGCAATTGAGTTGCTTGTTTTATTTTTAAGTTGAATTCATAGATAATACAAAGAATTATTAAAAAGATTACTACAATAAAATCATCACATCTCAAATTCATTCAAATAAATTTCATTCAAAATCTATCAACCTTTTATAAGAATTAAACCTAAAAAACAATTTTAGGATTTAGATATCAAATATTAAATTCAAATATACGTAATATCCATTGTAAGTTTATCTATAGGTCACAATCTAAATTTTTTATTCTACAATTAATGTATATTAATAAATTAATTCCAAAATATTTCTTCATATTATAATTTATAGCAAATTTCTGCAAATCTTTTAAAGTGAAGAGACTTTATGATTTGGAGGTTAATGGCCTTCATTTGATCAATGATATACAATGCACTTTATTAGATGTTTAAGAGGGCCTTTGGAAGATTGCAAATTCCCAAATATGGGAACACTCAGAATGTTGCCAAAAACAATTTGACATAGCTTAGAGATTGCCACATAAAATAATCTTAATTAAATATTAAGTATTTTAAAAGCATTTCAAAAATCAATTTTCAATTTTAATACTTTTTAAATTTTAGAATTTTTTTTTAATTCAAAAATTTAGACCAATAGTAGTTGATTCACTATATAGGGAAATACTTTGAGGAGCACCCTCAAAACAATCTTCTAAAATCTAAAGGCCTAAAAAAACAACTTATAGTTCTTTGAAAAAGTTCTCATCTCCTTATAGAAGAATCACATATTCACATTGTATAAAGTCCAATTTTTAACCCTAAATTGTAAAGGTTCATGCATTCAAAAACTGAATGGGCCTTGGTCAAACTTCATTATAACTTTCAATATATCTATATTTTATTTTAATTTAAACTCAAAAAATGAAATTTAAGAAGTTATCTTTCAACACCATTTCAAATTTTTGGGCCCCTCCTAACTTAATTTCAATCAGTTGTTGCAATTGGAAGCTCTTTGAGTTAAAAATCAAATAACCAAAATTAGTATATATTCCATTTGTATCATTTTTGTAAAAATGATTTTTAGGATTGAATTACAATTTTTTTTCATTTTTATCATCTGTCAGTCAAAATTCCAAATTATTCTACTATGAATTTCAATTGATGTGATTTTGTGTAGTATATATATAATATCTGAATTTTTCACCAAAAAATCTTTAGAAATCAACATCAATAGAAAAAAAAATCTTCAGATGTAAAAATTACCATATTTTAATTAATCAATTATATAGAGGCAAAATTTAGCTCAATGGTGGTAATTTGATACAAAGGTCATTCCCAAGGGTGTTTTGTATGTTAAAAAAAATTATTTGAAAAGATTTCTCACTATTCTTCATGTCTACTTTTACTATTTGGAAAAATTATAAACTACATGTATTGGGGTCAAATTCATCAAGCTTTATACAAAATCATTTTTTTTGGTTGAATTTTTATTCATTAACTTCTAAGTGCCCCAACACCTCAAAATGGAGCACTCAAAATTTTATTTGGCCAAAAATGGGTCTAGATTGTGTAGGTATTGTCTTGTGTATTATACAAGGGAATGTTGGTGGTTGAGAGAGAGACTAGAGTAGAGGATGACAACAAAGGTATACCTAGGTGGAGGGGGGGGGGACAAATTATCTACGTATTTTACTAATAAAGTGCGTTTGGAGGATTTAGGCTAGCAAAGCTCTACTAGGACCATTGGCAATACTCGGTTCGAGATTGTCAATTGACTATTTTGAGGTTGTTGATCGGGATTGCGAGATCATTATCTAATTATGTCACTGTATGAGAGTTGTGGAGAGGTTTTGGCTATGAGATGGTGTTGCTTAAGCCATGCATGATTTATAATTGGAGTATGTTGCATCATGGCATTGAGAGTAGAGAGAGAAAAATGTGTCTTGTTTTTAAGAGTGGGCAAGTGTTTTAGAAGTTTAGGAAGTTTGTAAAGTCGCCTTCACCTTTCATAGACTAGTGCCATTGGTGAGGGAGATCTCTATTATCTCTACTAGAAATTGGGGGTAAAAATGATTACAAAAAATGTTGTTTCGCAACTGCTAAAAGTCATTTTCCAAGAATGTGACTGCGAGGTGACTATGACCTTTGTAGTTGTCTAATAGTCATTTTCATTGAGCTAAAATCTACATGATTTAAAATCTAGGAATGAGTACTATCAACATTTTTTTTTCTAATTAGGCAATGGATGAGAAGTTTGATGTAGAAAGCACTTTCACAAAGTCTACCACGTGGACATCCATGTCAACAGCCATTTGAAAGTCATTTGGAAATCATGACGGACCTTTATTACATCTGACATAGACAACCATGTGTCTAGTCATTTAGCAATTATAGCCTAGTTGGGACAAATCCCTACTACATCTGACATGGACGGCCATGTGTTTAGTCATTTAGCAATCACAACCCAATCACAATAGATCCTTACTACGTCTAATGTGAACAACCACATAGGATGTCATTTTGTAGTCATTTGTAAATTGCAGTAGAGTCACATTATAGTGATAGTGTGACACATGGCAAGTCATTTTGAAGTTATTTTACAATTACATACATTTAAGATTTAGGTGATTTTCCTAAAATGTAGGAAGTGATTTTTCTATTATTTTTAAGGTTGTAATAATATATGTATAAAGGATAATTCATGAAAAGTAGTCATTTTGCAATCACATATAAATACATTTCAATACAACATACACCAAATGCCATACACAATGCACCATATATAATACACCATGCACTATTCACAATATTTGCCAAATGTATTGTCTAGCTTCTAAAGCTACTTGGTGTGTGAGTATAAAGAGGTGAAATGGAGAACCCTTTATGCAAGTAGGGTGGTGGAAGGCATGACAAACCATGTGGGAAACCTAAAATTCAAGAATTGTAATAGAAATAATATTTAGACCTTATTTAGACATAGTAGATTAATTTTTTCCAAAAAAACTTTGAATTAATAAAAGTTGATAAATCAATCTCTTTTTCATCTCCGAAAATTTGTTTTACATTTTAGCCTTCAAATCAAAATCTGTGGACATTTATTTTTACATTTGTAATATTGTTTTTGAATTTAGTAGCACAAAAGACGTGACACAGTTACTTTTGTGTTGTTACTCTAATGCAATACTATAATGTAACTTCGATTGACTAAGTGCAGTCAAGTAGAAGTCATAACTGATCCTATTGAATTAGCATCATAGGAATTTAGTGTTAGAAATGTTGATTTAGTTAAATTATGCACCTGGGTTCTAGAAGAGAGGCTTCAAAATGAAATTTTATGCCTGCATAAGAAGTGAAAGTATGTGCTTTCCTGGCCAAAATTGTATGTTAAAGAATATCGCCAAGAAAATACATATTACAACATTTTTATTTGTAGAAAATAGAAAAAACAACTTTCAACAAAACTAAAAATTGTCCATTTAGAAAGACTTCTTGGTGATGAAATTCAACCAAAAGAATGAGGTTAAAAACATCTCTAATGTTTAGAAGTGGGTGCACAAAGGAGGCCTATTTGCACAAACATAGAGGGTATAAAATAATGTATTTTTGAATTTCCTTTGGTAGGATCATGTGTACCTACTACGAAAATATAACACCAAAATTTTAGCTCAAAAACATGAGTTCAAAGTGCTAATAGTGTGAAAAACCTCTAGATGTCAAAGTGTGACAAATTAACAAAATTGACTTATAAATATAAAATGATTAAATTTTTTTTGAAAAGTAAGTGGCTTACAATTACAATTTAGATATCTAGAAAATAAATTTTTATAGTTCAAAAGTTATAGCGTTACAAAATTTAAACTCAACCAAACTAGCAAGTGTTTCTTGTAGGGTGAGATAAATCTCAATATCTTGTAAACTAGGATCTTGTAGAGTAGTGAGTTTATATACTTTCTTCATTGTCTCATTTTCAAAATTTGAATGTGGGTCATTGCAAAACACATTTTACATTTTTGGCTCAAAGTGGCCTAAGTACTATAATATTGTGACTTTCGAAATAAAATTTTCTTGAATGAAATAAAATATAGATAATTTGTAAAGAACTCTAAATAATATGTGAGTGAAAATTACAAGAAATTTTTTTTTCTAAAAATTATACTCTCTCAAAGAGTGATGGAAAATGCGAGAAAATAGATACTTTGAAATTTGATTTTTTGAAAATAGTTAAAAATTCAAAAACAAAAAACAAAAAACATTTATTTAATTTGAAGATGCTTCTATTCAAGGATTTTCATCTTCAAGGGAAAAAAATTCTATACTCTCCATGTGCACAAAGGTAGTTCACTTTGAGCACATGTAGAAGGTAGATACTTTACTATTTTTTGAAATTCTCTTCACAAGTTTGTGCATTTACAATAGAAGTCTTTGAATCCCAATTTTTCACCTTCAAATTTTTATTTTTCAATGGAAATAGTACGAAAATCCCTCAAAATGGCCAAGGTGGACATCCTACTAGGGACAATTTAAAAAATAATAAACTAATTTTAAAAATTAGAAAAAATTACTCATTGTGTAAAACTACGAAGGTAGGTGGATCTAAAAGCAACTTTTGAAGTGTAAATTGAAATTTTAGGGAAGCAAAATTCCTTAAAACAATTTTTAGTAAACTTTTGTAGGAAGATAAATGGAATTGGCATCCAATCCAAGTGTTTTGTATTTTTTGGACCTTCATAGAATTAGTTATAGATTTTTAAAGTTGAAATGTGGTGGATATTTTTTAACAACCTCCTATTGAAATGTACACTATTGGTACATTGAAAAAAGAAAAACATACCTCTGTATTAGAGGTCCTTTTTAGAGCCAAGTTACTTTTAGAACCACCTACCTTACATCAACCTTCATTTAAAATTTTATAGCAAAAGGACATACTAACTATGTAAAAGTTATGAGCAAAAAACCACTTGTTCAAGGCCAAAGGGACATAAAAAAGGACAAATGTTTCTTGCAATGATCCATGTGAGAAGTACATTAGAAGAGATTCGAGGGCAATGGAAGCCCCCAAGTGTTTTTGAGTTCCCAGACTATGAAAACTTCCTACATTAGCAATTTAATGTAGTCGAGAAGGTGCCACATCTCTCTCTCTCTCTCTCAAATTTTATTTTTGGAATTTTTTAATTCAATTTTAGATTTTTTTATACTTTTTAGAATTTTATGATTTTTTTTCCAAAAATTCCAAAAGTTCAGCCAATAGGGTTAGTTTGCATTTCTTTGACAACACAAGGAACAAATTGGGGGACAACCTTGAAATGGGCTTCTCTTGCCTTCAAATCCTCCCTAATGATATACAAAATTATTTTTGAAATATAGTCTACTAGAAAAAAGGAGTAAATATTATATTTTTTCAATGAAAGTAGTAGAGATGGGAAAAAAAATTTGGACATTTTTAGTCTTTATTCTACACAAATAAACAAGATTTGTAGATCTTACAATTTTACAATTTTACAATTTTTACAATTTTACATTTAGCAATCTTAAAAATAAAAGGTTCAATCTAGTGTGATTTAGAATACAAAATAATTTGAATGATTCTAATTTTTTTTAGAGATATTTCAAACAATATGATAAAATATCAATTTTTTAATTTAAAAAATTTATACATATCTAAATTTTTTAAATTTTTATAGGATCTAACCTTAGGAGGGGTAGTGAATAGTGGAAATAGAAAACTAGGAGAAAAAAATGATAAGGTATTTTAAAAACATGGGAGCTAAAAATTATAAATGGGTTTAGAGCAATATAGGGTATAGAAAATGGCATTGGATGTCTTTAAAGTACTATAGGGTATGGAATAATAGGTCCCATTAGAAATGTAGTAGTCCTAAAATACCCCCCTTTATATTAATGTTTTTGGCCAAAAGTTTGAAAAAGCTACTTTCTCGACTACCTTGTGAGTAGCATATTGGCTTGGGTAAAAGAGTAGAAATTTTTATTACTATGTGCATAGTATTGTACTATACCAAATATACTTCATTAGTTCATTTATTGCTTTCGGAATGCCTACACGGCTTTACTACTCTTATAGCAATACAACACATAACTTAGTGGCTTATTGCTCTTACAACAATACAACACATCTAGGATAGTCTAGGATGGTCTAATAATCCAACCTTGGCTTTACCACCACTATAAATTGTTGTCTTGGCTACTAGTACCCTAGTTATTGCAAGTTGACTTAAGTATGATACGACTATCAACTTGGATATCATTGAAGGAACCTAGGTGTACAAATAACTGGATATGGAGTATCCTATTTTTTAATACCAGTATTGGTACCCTCTTTATGGTCATGAAGGTATCAAATGTGCAACTATAAGCATTGTATGAAGATTATACAAATCATGACCCACCTTCAAGAAAATGTTTTTTTTTTACATGTGACCCATTGTTTCTTGTAATATTTTGTCCCAATTTGTCAAATTGGGGTTAGTCTGTGACAGATGGAACTAAGGTATTGGTGGTCCATTTAAGAGTTGATTGCATTTTGGAGAGACCTAAAGTCCTTGAAGCGTTCTTTAGTAAATTTTAATAGAAAGAAAATAAAAATTGGCATCCAATTCAAGATACTTCACATTATTTGGACCTTCAAGGAGTTAGTTATGAATTTATATAGTTGAATTGCAAAGGTTATCAATAGTTTCCACCTCCGTAAATGCAATCTATTTAAACATTGATGAGGATTTTTTTTTCAATCTTGCTTTGTTTTAGGGCCTCCTACCTTACTAGTAAAATAGATCAACCTATTACCACCTAGATTTGCTATTAAGAAACTTGAGAGAAGTTATTTGTCAATCCACATATTTTTTAGGGATTGAAAAGGATGATTAGTCATATGCAAGTAGAATGATGACATTCTAATAACAAATGAATTTTCTTTGATGTTCAGAATTATCAACAATGAAATGGATGAGGTTTACATGATCAATATGAATGATATAGAGATTGCTTTTTGATATCAAATTCACTTTAACCTACATTGTTTGATTCCATGTAGATATCTTCACAATATGCACAATAATATGTAGGAATTATTTTTGTACTACATGTTAAGTTCAAGTTGCAAGTAGTCATTAGTGGTGGGAAGAAAATAAAATTTAAAAGAAATTTGATGTAGGACAAAAACTATGGTAGAATTTTTTTATAATCTAAATTACCATATCATTTATTCATATCAATTTGGAATTATAAGTAATGCAATCCCCTTCTCTATTAATCCAAAGTAGAAAATTATATAATGATAGCATGTTAAAAAAAAAAGAAGTAATACCCCCTTATAAAATAGTAGTTGGTTTCTCCTATATCCTTATTTTTTTTACACACTAACTCCCCCAAGGATCTAATTTGGTTGGTTCTGATTTTCTACTCTTTTGATTTAAAAATGAATACAAATTTGAAAGAGTTTTGTATTTTAAAGTTTTAAGAATTAAAAATCCTAAATTTGCCTTAGATTCTAAGACAATTTTTTTCAAGAGGGTAAAAAAGCATTATTCATCTTTTATAAAAAAAATTCTCTAAAATTTGTGTTTTTTGACTAATAGGTTGATCATCTCAAAATATTATCATCTCAAAATCCAATGGTCAAAATTTTCTTCAATTAATTCCATGTATATATACTAGACAAAGTAGTCTTTATTTTTGTACACTTGAAATTAAAAATCTAGAAAATATCTATGTGCAAAAAACTATCAAAGTGGTACAATTTATTGAAAACCCTCATTGTTGAAAAGTTGTTAGGCCTTCAAGGATTAAACCATTGCCTTCAATTGTGTATGTAGTCTAGCTACAGTAATTTGTGTTACGTTCCTTCATTTGTCCTACGTTTTAGAGTAAAGAAGACTAAGTGCCAAGTCAACATAAGTGAACATGATACTTCCTAGAAGTTGTGTAGTAGTTCTCCAAAAGTCACCTTGAAGTTAGTTAGAAGTCACTCCTAATTGCACAATATGTCTTTTCCTTACTTGTAAATGACTTTGTTCTAAACCACGGACACTTTAGCACAAGAAAATCCACATGGGCAACATCCAAATCCCATCTTTTTCCTTCAATGAAGAAAAATTCATTTAGTAGTCAGAGTTTAATGACAAAATATCACTATTACCTTTACAAGTGTAAAAAAATGAATTGTTAATTAAAGCACCTCTACAAAGTGTTTTTTTAATCACAATTTCATCCTCTACTTACAGCCACAAGCCCACAACTTATAAATGATTTAGTTTTTGGTTTGAAGTCCATAGCGTGCAATTAGAGAGCAACAATCACATAGAAGTCATTTCATGGAATCATCATTAGAAGAAAGTAGAGGGCAGTGGAGGGTTGTTTCAGGTCTATTTCCAAAACAGTTTTTCAATATTACTGGCCATTGTCAAGCTAGCATTAACCCAAATAAATAAATAAATAAATTTGGGGATCTTGAAATATGAAAAAAAGTTCAATTGTTTTTTAAAATAAATAAACTAATGAGGTGGCATTCTCTTGACCATTTAGGATACCTGTGATTTTGCATTTCTGCAGCAGTTTTTGTGTTTTCAGACTATGGGAACTTGCAGTTTTCCAAAGGCCTCAAATCTTCTCTAATGCAAGGAAGGTGCTTGTGACTACAAGTCACTATGCTGTTACATTTACTTCCATTTTCTTATAGTGTATACCTTACTTGGAATCATCGTTGAGAGTGTGGTTAGGAATGGATGTGCCTTGTTTATGTATTGATTCTTGTACTTAGCGGTAGTATAGGTTCACTGGAGCAATCTAAGGTGGCAACCATGGTTAATATAGGACTTCAATAGTGCCTTCCCGCCCCCGCTGTAGTTGCCATCGCACAAGTGCAGAACTTTAGATGAAGAACTAGTATTAAAGCTTGGATAGTTACGCAGCACCATGCCACGTCTAAGTAAGTTTCTAGGGCATACAAGTGTTACAACCCACGTACTCAAAAAATTCTTATCAGTTGCGACGTTTGCTTCGACAAGCTCAACTTTGACATCCTAGTCTCCGAGACCACAGAACCCCTAAAAGACTTCAATTTAGAGTTAAAAGTTGGTTCAATAAAGAACTCCTTTTAGGCCTTGTAGAGCTTCAATGCTTTAATATTGGCCTCTCCACTGGAACAAGAATTTGTGGCCCTACTTATTTTGATGCTAATGCTTCAGATTGCTACGGATGCACAATTGGGTTGCTGAAGGCCATCCCAATGGTTTACTTGCAATTGTAAACAACTTCATTTGCATAAAATCATTAGAAAAGACCCGTGTTTTTTGAAGTGTTTTTAAAAATGTAAAAGTACATTTTTTTCAAATGAAGGCACATCAATTTTAATGTCACCTAGAATGTGTTGTAGGTAGTGTTTTTACAGATGGCTGAAATCTATTGTAATGTCCTTTGATGTCTAAATATTTTACAAAAAACTTCTTGTGATACCTCATGTTTGTACTCTCCAAAAGCTTGCCACATAGAGAGTTTTCTTAATGCTGAAACCCATTGTCCGTTCATGACAAAGGATATGGAATAATTCAAATATAGGAACCTCAAATCAAAGTGGCATTTCCATACTTTGGGGGACATTCTAAAAAAAGTGCCCATGTTTATTTGATGTTTAGAAAAACATACATGTCTCAAATGTCATCCACCTATTTTTGCTTTGACATCTCCATATCTTTTCCAACATTCAATAAAAATCTAACTCTTATATAGGCTCAAAATTTAGAATACACTAATGTCAATAAAAACATTACCTATTTTTTTGGAACCCCACCCAAAACATGGGTTTCTTATAGTAAACATTAGATGTTTTTTCAGAGATTAGAAGACTGTTTTAGGCCCATTCTCAATATTGGGAATAGTCAGGATAAAAAATAATTAAAAAATAAAAAAATATTTTTTTGAAATTTATTTTTTGAAATTAAATTTTTTATTATTATTATAAATTTAACATGGAAATCTCTCAACCACGTTAGATCGTAGATGTGGCAAAGTTCCCCAGTGTTTCCCTAGTTGAAAACTCACAGTCTTCTAACTATTAGAAATAACATCTAATGTAGTGACTCTTAGCGAATGAGCAAGATGGAATGGGCTCCTTTGTAGGCTCAGATATAAGATGGTATAAGAGAGAACAACCACCTCAACATGTGTTGGACATTACAAAGGAAGTGGGTGTCTCAAGTGTGAATTTAAGGCAAAAAATTAATAATGAAAGGTCACGTATATTAAGTAAAAATTGCTTTAAAACATGTGACTAGGACTTGCATTATTGTACCCTTCTAAAAGGTCTACTTGCGTCTTTCCAATAACAATGGACATGACTTTTAAGTATTGTCTTCATCATAAATGAAAGCCAGTGATTCGCTACATATGTGCAATTACCACTCAATGACCTTTGGACAGAAGGCAACATTTCTCACCTACAAGATATTATATATTGACTTCATGTATTCTAATACTAGCCATAGCATAGCATAGACATCAAAGCACTTTGAGCATCCACGTGTGCTTCCATTACAAAGTGCATAAAATTGTAAATTTGATTTTATTGATTTATTTTTGCAAATGCCCAAAAATTCTTAGCGTGTTCATCAAAAAAAGGATCCTATATCATTATACTTGTAAACATCAATACTACTTCATTGTAAAGTTGTCAAAACCAAAAATACTAAACAATATATTTCCTAACATACAAATGTACGTGCCAAACATGTTATTATTTCCTATAGAAAGACAACATTCCAAAGCAGAATGTGAATTTCTTACTTCATGCTAGTTCCGAGCGTGAGCTCGAACTTCAACTATATAACTAGTTCAAAACATCTCTATTGTCTACAGACTGTGCAGTAGTATGTCTGGCCAAAGGATACTTCGGTTATTCACTTCCTTTGCGGTTTAATTTCTCAACTGCTCAATCCATCCTGGTGGGAATGGACATATTTTGAAGCCACCGTTCTCAGTGTCTAATGTAAACTTGATGCTGTCAATAGAGTCGTCTGAATTGTAACCATCTCGACTTTGCTTGTTGTCTATTTTGTAGGTGGTTGAAAGATCCTGTTGCAAGAGTTGTCTCGATAGGAATACATAAATTGATATCAATTGACTCTTCACTTTGAAATTTAGATGTATTTGGATAGAACATAAAATCAATATTAAAACATGATAACATTAAAAGGCTTGTTTAGCTTACTTAGTTCTTTGCTAAGATTAGAAAAAATAAATACATAAACTTTAGAATTCATCCTTAATGGACAAATATTATAAAACTTTGAATAATAGTATTGATAGTACTTCCGTTGTACAATACACAACAACCTCAGTCATCACGATTGCACCTTCTTGTCTAATATGTCGGTAACTATGTCAACTCTAATTTGCTTAATAGTTCTTTAATTGACATTGCACATTATCTCCTCTGTGGCTTATAGTAGATCCATTCCAACTTTTGACAGTGGTGCAATGATGCTCCCTTGCTGTTGGAAGAGCTTTCTTCACCTTCCTCTGCCTAGGAGAACTCTACTATTCCTCTTCCTCATTGGCAGTACTCACATGAAGACACCAACGCTAAGTCCTAATCGTAGACTTTTACCAAAAATGAACTTAAAATAGAATTAAAAAGCATTGTGTATGATTTTGCAGACTTTTGCGTTTAATGATGTCTTCCAAACTCATGAGATTCTAGCACTAGCATGTACTCTGCATTGATTGAACGCAACTTATTACAAAGTAAAAAACTTTGACTATACACAAGGTGGCTCACTACCTTCTATAGGTACAAAATATCTTAGAGAATGACACATCATGTCTATTTCTATCCTCTACCCATGACTTCTTTCACGGTAGCTTGAATACGGAGACGGTTGCATGTGAAATTCAAGATAAAATTTTGTGTACCTTCCTCCTCGAACTTTTCTACTGACATTCCTTCTACTTTTCCAGATTCTCTTAGATAGTGTGGCTTTCTCGACACCCACTAGAACATCAAGTACACTCCATTGTTTTCCATGGATATAGTAACAACCAAAACTAAATGTGAACTTCCCATGATAGTGGAGGAAAATTGACCTAAACAATTAATTCAACAAATTCTTTTCAACTTTAATTAAATTTTTTTTTAAAAGAAATGTTTTAGCGATGATAACAAAGTACAAGTCACAAAAATGGTAGACAATAAGGTATCCTACGCATCTCACAATGGTGTCACATATTCCACTTTTGTGAACTTCTGACCAATGAGTACAACCACAATGTTCATTTGGAGGAAAGTAGACCTAGTGTGCATATGAAAATTTTATTCTTCTCTACGTTCTTCTTTCTCAATTCCTTGTAAGGTATACAATCCTCTTCAGATGTCATTCTGAATATGCTTAACCCTTGCAGTTAATGAACTTTGCCTATTGTGCCTTTGGTATACTTGTTGAATAATTGTTTTCTGCGTACTCTGAATGTGCAAGACATCCTTGAGGCCATGACTATGTTGGCAAATTAGTTTTATGAGAGGGCACTATTTATTTTTGACTGAAGACTAACCAATTATAAAGGTAAGGAAGTTAGAAATGAAAAGCCAATCAAGTAGCTTCAATAGTATTTTTTATTTTTCCCTAGAAAGATAATTTATGTGCCAAGCTCAAAGAAATCCTTAACAGTCATTGTTGAACTATGCTGAAATGGACATGTATGAACAAAGTCGACTGAAAAGGCTTGGGGAGATCACTCCTTGTAATTTTAAGTATACACGTGCGTGAAGAAGGTATTTAACATGGGGCTTATCCTATGATTTTTTATAAATTCATTCATATGATTTTTATAGTTGGTCTATCTTATATACAAAACTTACATGTTTAATTTTTTTATACTTGTATACAATATAGACTATAAAACTAGTGTCTTACATATACACCTCTTTTTTATATATGCACTACTTGTGTTGTAGTACAATACCAAATGACAAATAAAAGAGTGAAATGAAACATTGGTTTTAAATATTTCTAAATTCTATACCATGTATTCTAAAAAACTTAATATGGTGAATAAAAAACAACATTATAAAAGCATTAAACATAGTTATGATGCTAAAACTAAGAAGATACCAATACTAGCATGTAACATCAACAACATGAGAAATTGACACTCTAGAAATAGTGTAGATTAACACCGGAATATGACCTCTACTATAACATAGAGACCATGTATTTTATTTATATATATGCTTTTGCAATGGTTTGAGTTTAGAATCAAAAATGAAAAGAGTGTTCATAAAACACTAGTTAAAAGAAGATGATTCTAAACATTTACAAGCACATGTACAAGTAGTTGTGGCAAATCTAGAGTTTATAGTGTCAAAGCATGGGAAAGATTCTAAGCAATTATTGTAAATCAACAAGTTTTGTAGATCAATAGTTGTTGTAGATAAGTAGCTCCACCAAAAATAGCAATCACCTTGCAACCTTAAACTCTCAAAACGTACAACAAAAGAAAGTAGAAAAATCACAGTTTGAAATCTTATCTACCTTACATAAAAATGCATCAAAGGTGTGAGACAACAATTGTAACATTTTTAGCAACCTTAGCCGCGTGGGAGTAGAAGTAAGTTACCACAATTTCTAGGACTATTTCTCAATGGGTATTTCGTGTGAATACAAATCGGCCCCATAGCACAACTTCATTGAAAATTTACAACTCAACTCTTCTATCTTGGAATGGTAGATTCTTACATCAATTAACTTACATGCTATTGCATTGTTGGTATACTTATGATAAGATTGGCATATACAGGCTAACATTATTTGATAGCTACAACAAATGTGAAGAAAAATATCCTTAGATTTACAAGATTGTATAAGTTTTATCATTCACTTAAAAAAATTTGTATACATATATACTCATTGTACTACAAATTTTTTGTATGGACCCTATTTGTAAAGGCTAATTTATTAATAAAAAAATCCTATCAAATGATGTTTTTACATAGCCTAATTTATATATAATAGGCTATGTGGCATTTCAAGGACCCTATAGTAACCCTACATATTATATAAAATTTATCTCCTTTGAATTAAATGAACCCTATATTTTAACTCATATAGTTTTTTAAAAATCACAAGTTATCTTCCAGTATGAAAAGGCCATTAATCAATGAAATTCATTGACTAATAAGAACGGGTTTACTAAAAGAACCCCTATCCGCCTTCTAGCTTGACCCTCCAAGTATTATAATGACTTTTCAACAATTTCATACTAATATCTCCTACTGAAAATACCCATTTCTCTTGTAGTGGGATGTGAGCCCTCGAGATGACACTCAAGACTCTGGGTCCATTTTTCGCGATTAAATAGCGAAAATTAGCTAAATTATTCAAGAAAAAGACATAAAAAGAGTGTTGAAGGAGTTTTGGTGTCAGTCTATGCCAAAATGGTGGAAAACCAACTTAGAAGGTGAAAAATTCCTAATCCTAGAAATTTGAATCATTCTAAGTCTCCAAAGCAAGTTTATGTGAAGATTTAGTAATTCCGAGAGAAATAAGGAATCGAGAGTTAGTCAGTCCTAGTGACTGTCTGTGCAAAGTCAACCTTTTAAGGATGCACATGACATACTGACTAAGCTAAAAGAGTCTACTACGAGCCTAGAAGATTTACCAAGGCCTAAATTCAATATTGGAACAAATTGGATTTAAAGGCAAAACCACTACAAATGACTTGGAGAATTCACACTTCACGAGACAAAAGATGGAGGATTGGAGATTGAAGACTACAGAGAGGTGTTCCAAGGGTAGGAGCATGCCAGGAGCGAACAAGAATCAAACAATTGTCCAAGATTCCCGGGCATCGGGAATTAAATTGTCCAATTGGGCAAAGTAATTCCAAATTACTAAAATTAGAATAGTGCAAGGTCGCGTGGAATTTACACTAAGAGTCTAGGAGTGACCTAAATGTTACCCAATTTATTTCGGATTTTTTCGAAATTCCACGTTGACTCCATGGGAAGTCAACCGCACATAGAAATGTTTGTAAATTCATAGAAATCACGTATGATGCGGTAAAATCTCACTAAAAATTAGGATAGGTTTTTGTGTGCTTAATAAGTGCCCAATCAAGTTTGAAGACATTCCGACATTCCCAACTACCATAACCGGCATCGACATCGAATTTCACTAGAAGTTACAAGTTGGCGGCGGGTTGACCGGCGTATCAGGAGCAAATGATGTCCGATTGTCGCAAATAAGGAGTCATTCCTTACTCTCACAAACATTCCTAACAACCCTGGCCTGACAGATTCATCAAAATGCGCAAATCCTAGAAGTTAGATTTTTTACTTTTAATTGGAGTTACCGTAATTCCAATTTGGGCGCGCAAACGGCCTAGGAGTGAGGGGTAAAGGGTCCCTTAGGCTAATTGGGGTCTTCTGAAGACAATGGCGCAAATGGTTTTTCGTTTCGAGTTGTTCCCTAAAAGATAGAGAGGGTCAGCTCTTAGTTTGACTTTTTAATCGTTAATTGCGGTAAATTAGAAGTGATTTTGGAAATATCTCTTGGAAAATCAAAGATTGGATTTGGTCAAGATCTCTTTCTTGCGTAAAAATTCATTTTTGGGCTAAAGAAAGACAATTTTCAAAATGACTTTTGGTTAATTTGCAAAATCTCTACGTAAATTAGGGTTAATTCCAAAATATTTTGGGTTAAGATCTTGGATTTGATTTGGCCAAGATTTCGTTAGCCAAATGGGGATGTTTTTAGAAATTTCCACCATTAAACAAATATTATTTTGGAATTACATTAGGGTAGTTTATGGTAGGAAGTAATAAAGTGTTTTCACTGGCAATTACCGAGAGGGGCCCGGCCACGGGTATATAAGGGCCCCCCTCGAGGTTGCCAGTACCCTTTTCTTTCGTGCACCGACACTTTGTTTCTTCACTCTTGTGCTACCGACTTGGTCGGAGCACCCCTTGGACCAAAGATCTTGACCAAGTTTTTGATTTCTAGTTTGATTATTGAATCCTTGAAGGCTTAGGGCCCCTTCAACTTGTTTTCACTATTGTAGGTTGGATCACACAACTTTTGAACACTATTTTGTTGAGATACTAGATACTGGACATTCCTAAGTTGAGTACCAAAGTTCGGTTAAACACTGTCATGTGTACCTTTTTTGGCAACAAAATTCTGGAATACTAAGAAATTTTGGAATTTAAAGTGAAAGTTCGGTTAAACACTGTCATGTGTACCTCCTTTTGCGAATAAAATTCTCAAAATACGACAATCTTCAAGATACGGCGGAGCTTTGAACCCACAACATTTAGAAAGACCTTATCTTTAAAATCATACTTACCTGAGAAAAGAATTGCTTCAAACATCTCACTGGCTCCATTGTTAGATTATTACCAAATTGGAACTTCCCAAATTCTTACTCCAAGTTATAAGGAATTTCCAATTAAATTGCATGTCCAAAATAAGCCAAATTTCCAACTCAAATTTGGTTTAAAAACCCGGACCAGCACACCACTGAGCGGATCAGCCACGCCGCTCGGCGGACCAACCGGGTACGGGGAGCTAGCGGGTACGGGAGCCGGGGGTCGCTGGGGGGTCGCTGGGGAGAGTCGGGAGGTCTGGGGAGAGCTGGGAGCACTCCAGGGACTCACAGTACGTTTGAAACTCCAAAAAACTTGGATTTTAATTACACTTATGGTTGGCAGTTGACGCCACACCTTTGTTTTTTAAACTAAAATCCAACATTTGGGAGTCACAAAATATTTCACCATCTTCTACACCTCCTAAACTCCATAGCCACATCTCTCCACAAAAAACTTGCAAAACATACTAAGCAAGAATGAGAGAGAAGAAGATGTAGTTAGGAAAATTAAGGTGACAAAATCCAACACGTGAAGCAAATTACAATAAACAATTGATTTTCTTTTGGAATAACACTATAGAAATAGATTCTTATTCTTGGGGGTTGACCCTTGGGAATAAAAAACTAGTTTCTTTAGGAATAACAATATTACTAATATTCTCGTTCTTTAGGAATGTTCTACATTCTTTGGTAGTTAGTCATTAAATAGATTCTTAGAAGGTTTGGATTTTGTTGGTTTTATTTTATTAGGCCTAATAAGCCAAAAAGGAAACAAACAAATTGACAACCAATTTCTTTACAAATTAACGCAAATTCAAAATTAATTAGATTTGAAAAGATTTGATGATAATTTTGAATTAAAATATTTTAATAAGACAAAAGGAAAAGGACAAATTGACAACTAATTTCTTTAAGGAATTAACGCAATTTCAAAAATGAATTAGATTTGAAAAGATTTGACAATAATTTTCAATTCAAAATAATTAAATTCAACTTGAATGAATTTGAATTTTGAATATTAATTTAGAACCAAAAGAAAAGCTAAAACAACAAACTAACCACCCAACTTCCATTGATTTCTTTAGAATAGATTATTTGCTCAAAACCTAATAGATAGACTAAATTTAATTGCAGTATTTTCTAATTACTGGAGATTTAGGAATTAAAAGAATTACGCAATTGAATTAATGCTACATAACCTTTAGTTTTACTCTTAATTAGGGTGAATTTAATTAACCAACAACGTGAGAATTACTATGGATTAGATGGGGAGCCGGGATGATTTCGATGGCGAGGTCGTAGGAGAGTATTTACACATGATGTTGTTTGACGACAGAACTATGGAGATTTATGCAGAAGAGGTAAACCGCTCTCATTTGATTTTCATTATTATGGTTTTACTATTAAGTTTCTTTTTACCAAATGTTTGGAATTAGAACTAAGCACAATTTCAATTGACAAAGTAGAATAGGATAGAGTAGATTAGTTGAACTTTGACCATAACATTAGATTAGAAACACTCAAAACATGACTAAAAGAGTTCATTGCTTGGAAGGCTTTCTTTTAATACCCAATTAGAAAGAAAACTCAATTAGATACAAGACCCGTGTGAAAAACTCTTAGCTCGAGGGTGGAGTTAGGAGCGCTCACATGGGATCACAGCAAATGACATAAAATGGTTGTCATATATTCAAGTCTAAATCAATGGGGATCATGGAGAATTAAATGTAGTATTCGTAGGGGAGGCATCCATCCCAACCTTGGAGGACCACCAAATTCATAGGAGGAATTCACTAGAGTGATAGTACAGCCATGGGTATGGTGGTAGGCATGGTCATTGGGTGGAGGAGGAGTCACTTATAGGTAGTTGGGGATAAGAAGATATGGAAGCAATTAGCCAAATCTAGAAAGGCGGGCCCCAATTTTGACTTGAATGAGATAGTTTGGAGGCCTCAAACTTGAATTGCGTGCCAGATTTAGATGACGACAACTTTAATGGCAAATTGCCAATTTTGGTGGATTTACCATTTACAAGTCGACAACCACTCTAAGGATATGACAAAAGGCAACAGTGAGAGTCAAAATAGAGGGGCAAGATAGTTTAAGAGACCATGCGGATCATCTAGTGCACATCATAGGAGAGGGTGTAGGCATGGGCATGCTCAAGCCTTAGCACAATAGAGTTATGGTGCAATTTGGGGTAGAACACCACTTTCTACCTAGAATGTATATGAATTCCTAGTCATATATGGTTTGGAGCAGCCTTTTTTTTCCAACACCATGGGGCTAGATTGCACCATTTCAAAATAAATGTCTTTGTTTTTGCTAGATAAAAGTAATCTTTTTTCGCCATAAATTTTCTAGTTCACTTTAAAATATGGATGAAGTCACTAAATTTGGATGAAAAAGTGTATGAATATGATGGAAAAGTATTTTTAAGTCCAAGAGACAAATGAATGTAGAAATACAATACTTCACCAAATTTCAAGTGATTGCCATCTTGGCACTTTCTCAAAAACTTAAAAAAAAATTGGTGTGGAGTAAGGGTGTTTACTTCACAAGTGCCATTTAATAGAATGATGGTGGATTTACTTTTTCAAATTTACCACTTAGGGCCTTACGGGTGAATGATGTCCAATTTTCACCTCATTATTTTAGAGCCAATTTGAGTAGATCATTTTTCAATTTTATTGAAGTGCAATTTGGTCTATTTTTAGCAACACACCAAATACTCTTAAAATTCTTCTATTGTAAAATGTATCCTTAGATGAATTATATTTTTCAAATTAAGATCACTTGAATTGACCCTTTCTAAACTTGGAATCTTTCATTACTTGGAGATATTTGATGTCCTTGGATAATTAGAAGAACTTTGATTGTATGACCAAGATGGTTGCTATAATGCTATTGTATAAACATAGGAGCATAAAACCATAAGTGTACAATTCCTTACACCTATGCTATATGTGTTATTATATTATAGAAACTTTCCAAGATTGTAGTGTAACCACATTATAGATACCTTTATTATAGGTGTTCATGTCATAAGCATCTTCAATAATTGTAAGACATTAATTTAAACATATGCTCAAAAGCTCACATACTCACATCTTTGTGCTCACCCAATAGCATCATCACTATGACTAGCATGAATGAAGAGTGTATTCAAAATAGTTCTCCTATATACCAAAAATAGACCAATGTTCAAGAAAAAATGATGGTTAGTGCAAAATAATTGCATCCAGTTTCTAGGTACCTCAAATTAAAACTACTCTAAACCCTCTAGCTAGTTGCTTCCATATTTTTTACAATTTACTATTGTATGTAGCAACTTGACAGCCTCACAATTGTTTTCAACATTCTTTTCAAACTTAATTCCTTAACTTTTTTGTTGTTTGTTTATGATGATGAATTTTGCTAGGTTCCTGATGTCAATCATCTTTCTATTTCTAGGAGTTGATGTGTCAATGGAATATTTTGCACTCAAGCTAGATGATTTGTGTTTTATTTTGGCACTACTATGAACCTTGTTGCTTTTTCATTCCTAGAAATGGTAACAAAATGTGGGGTGGATGAATAAAGTCAAAAATGACAAAACTTAGGATTGACTTGGCAACTAACATTAAGGGAGAAACACTCAATACCGCACGTGTACCTTGCATTGGACTCTAGACTCATCCAAAACCATCCCTAGATTGTAGTTAATGTGTTTGCCAAATGCTTGACCTTAATTCGCTGATGCATATTAAGGACACATACCAAAATCTGATTTGCTCATTACTGATTTGAGCAAAGTTTAGATTTGGGGGGCATCTATTGAACAATTTGAGTGGTGTAGGGAGCCAACACTTTGGAAAATCATAGAAATTACATATGGCATCTAAAATATATATTTTTAATATTCATGATTTTCACTCGCCAATACTAGAAAAATATTAATTTTTAGAAAAACATGCCTCCAACTATGCTGAATTCCTTATTTGGATGATTTTGGATGTTTCCACCATAGATCACTTTTAGTGAGAAATGACACAAATCCAAATCTCTAAAATAAAAAATGACAAGGTTAAGGTAGTTGACCCCTTTCCTATTACATCTCCAATTCTAAAGTCCAGGTTGTTTTATTTTTGAACATAGGAGGTGAGAGTAAATGGTGTATTATAATGCTTTTACAAGCTATAGATTTCCTCTAAATTTTTGAACCAACCTATGGTTGTAATTAGACATGCCTATATATCAAGAATAAATTTCACAAAATCTTGACAAAAAAAGTTCACCAAGTTTTTGTTTTGTGGCAAAATAATATTAAAATATTTCAAATCTATCTTAATTTCATTTTCCCAAACCAAAAGAATTTCCCCTCACCAACCTAGTTGGAGGCTATGTTGAATTCTTTAAGTGGTTGGAAATGAGTTGTAAGCTATTTTTGAGCCCTTAGTATATTGTTATTTTGTGAGTCAAAGTTTGACACAAATGTAAAAACTCACCCTCACAACTACACATGTTGGGAGATTTTGAATATCTTTTTTTGGGTAAGTCTTTTGAACTTGAAATTTGGAATATATATCATCAACATAGAGATTATCTCATGAAAAAAATTTCATGGTAAATACACAAATTTTTAGCCCTTGGGAAGGTGTCAAAGTGGCAATAGTGAAAATTTTCTAAAAGCTATACATGTTGGGAGATTTTAGATATCTTTTTTTTTGGTAATTCATTTGAACTTGAAACTTAAAAATGTCTTATCAAACTAGAGATGACTTCACAAAAAAAATTCATGGTAAGAAACCAATTTTTTAGCCCTTGGGAGGGTATCAAAGTTGGCAATTGTGAAAATTTTCTCAAAACTACACATGTTGAGAGATTTCAAATTTCTTTTTTTGAATTAATCTTCTAATCTTGAAACATTTTACACATATTAAGAGCATAAATTCTATTTCATAACAAAAAATTCATGGCAAAAAAAAGTTCAATCCTTGGAAAGGTGTTGAAGTTGAAAGTAGTAAAATGTTTTTCACTACTATATATGTTGGTAGATTTTGAATATCTTTTTTTGTGTAAACCTTTTGACATTGAAATTTATCAGAAATGTTATTAATTTACAAATGATGTTGTAAGAAAATTTTATAGTAAAATATCAATTTTTGAGCTCTCGAGAGGCTGTTAAAGTTGGTAGAGCTAAAATTGTTTTCACCACGGATTCCAAAATGCCATTTTTATTGGGACCCCAATGTACAACCTTTGCATACTTCAATAACTATTGATATATAGCAAAGGTAGGTATTTATATTATATGAGATGTCAATTGATTAGTATATGTTTCAATAAAATCCCTATTCAATGTAGCTTCCCATAGATAGAGCCAAGTCAAAAGAATCAATTCAATTGTAGAAGGTGGTTCAAAAAGCAACCTTCTTCTTCGAACAATTCTATAGGGAGCTTTGCGGTGAACATTCAATGGTTCTGAAATGGACTTCCAACAATGAGAGAGAATGATTGAGACTTGTCATATATTGCTTTATACTCCGCAATGGATGGAATAAGAGCCGAGGAGGGTCCATTTCAAAGCTAAGGTGTGTCCAATTATTTTTTGAATGAAAATTGTTTGCCCAATTGTCTTCTTACAAAATAATATTAAAATAATGTAGGGTCCATTAAATTTAGTATAGTTCACATTTAAGAACATTGTCTATTATTTTTTTGAATGTGGCATTATTTATTTCTTGTCAAGCTATATCTTTTTTAGAATTTAGGTGAGTAGGTTTTGCAAGGCCTATGATAAAAAATAAGTGCCTATCGCAAAATCCCTTGAAAATTCATAAGTAATTTATGAATGTTCTAAAATATATAAAACCACTCATGTTAGATTCCGAATCAACTCTTCTTCAAGTTAAAAATAAGTGAAAACATTTCTGGGCATTTGAAAATCCATCAAAAAGGCCCAACAACGCTTAAAGGGTTGCTTTTTGATGGATTTGAGCAACCTACCTTAGTAATTTTCACTTTACAACTTCCAAATTTTAAGCCTTTAGCCTTGTTTATGGGCAATGAAAATGAGTTTGAAAGTATGTTTGGATACAAAGATCTTGTAATATCATTAGAATTTTTATTTTAGATATTTTGATTGAATTTATTTTCATGATTTTTTTTAACATATTTTACATCAAGAAACATAAGGGTTGATTTGGCACTTACAGTGTTCAAATTGAGTTTCTACACAGATGTTAGATTTTCAAAGAGCCACGTTATCTCACACCATCTACAAGATGACATGTAGCAATTTAAAAAAAAAAAAAATTAATTTATGCAAAATCTCATCTTCACATTGGATGTTCACAATTTTGTTCTATTTTGTGTTATTTTACTTTATTGAATTGTATTTTGGAATTGTCCTTGTGTAGCACATTCTAGAAATTTGTGGTCAAGAAAAAATGCAATCAATTTATCAGAAATGATCTTTGAATACTGTTAGATGTTTACATTTTATATATATTTATCCATTTCACTTTATTTTGTTTTACTTTATGTAGAATTCTACTTTATAGAATTCTATATGGATTATTTTGGTAGCATATAGTAAAATTGTTCTAGATTTTAATTACAATTATCTAAAGAGACCTTTGATATTGTTGAATACTTAATTTTTATTATATAAAATTTTACTATTTTTCATAGTTTTACTCAATGTTAATTGCTATGTAGAATTTCATATGAATGCATGATAACACAAATACTAAAGTCATGATTAGAATTGTTA
The DNA here is from genome assembly GCA_947034885.2 of Thuidium tamariscinum. NCBI lineage: Eukaryota > Viridiplantae > Streptophyta > Bryopsida > Hypnales > Thuidiaceae > Thuidium > Thuidium tamariscinum. The sequence continues at coordinate 30,992,000 of OX344749.2, read as the reverse complement.
TATTTCTCATAGGGTTGACAAATCCCCTCACTTTATAGTAATATTACCTAAACTCATTCAAATAGGGAATTGAGCATGGTTCATACTATTGATAGAAAACATTAAGGGACCTTTTTGGCTTTTATTGGTAGTCAAAAAGGGATTCTTGACTTTACTCTTTGAATGCATTTCTAGAATAGTATAAGAATGAACTATTATAATTTTCAAAATGCTAAAAATAAAGATGGGGGTCCTAAATTTTATATGTGAAGGTTTGATTCATTACTATGCGTGCTAAAATTGACATTCCGTGTCAAATTCTCATAGATTCATGTCACAATGGACCATTCACAACATGACATGTGTCACCCCTTTCTTTTTTCCTTTTAAAAATGACATAATTTTTGCTGAATCTGACCTTGAGAATTCATGGTAAACCTTAGGCTCTCATGATTAAGGTAGGTACACCCAAAAGCGCCACTTATTCATATTGAGCCTAGTTCCTGCTATTAATTAGTTCAAATTTTTATGTAGTCTTGTTGGCAAGTGAAAGCATGTTCCAACGCACCAAAGAACGCAAGATTTGGATACCGTATGCAAAAGTTATTAACAGTCAAAGTCTATTTCTAAAAGCACCATCTACAGTCTGTGAACATGACTGATTTCGGAAATGTATGTGCACTGTAGATGGCGCTTTCAGGAACATCGTGTTCTTGGGTGTACCTACCTTAGAGAATGAACATTTAGGCAAGAATCTACAAGGATTGTTTTTCATAATAAAAATCTCAATGAGTAAGTTGCAGTTACCCTCAAAATAGAGAGTATGCTACGCCATCGGTATTCTCAGTGTGTCCTCGTTGTTTTCCGTGGTCTGCCCTAACCACCATGTGCACTCCGTCGACACCTAACCGAGTTCGGTGCTATTCATTTCACTGCTGCAATGCGATCCAAACTTCGAGTCTATCTGCTCGACGGTAAATTCTTTGCTCTTCTCAATTTGCTCTGATCTCGCGAATTTTTGGAGCCGTTGTTGAGCTAAAAGTGCAGTCTTACGTGATCGTAAGCTAATTCAGCAGTTCGATGATCGAACAGAGAGAGTGAGTTTATGAAGCACTACTCCATCTTCCTCATCTCTTTACGAGATTCAATTACTATATGCTCAATTGAAGCTTTGAAATTAAGTAAGAAGACAGAATTGCAACTGAAGTGAACGGGATGGAATTGATGGAATGATAAGGGAGCGAGATGATATTGTGGGGCTGACTGGTACTGTATTCACAGATAGGATCAATTTTGATTGTGCAAACGGACATTCAAGAACGATTTACATAAATTGGGAAAACTATTGTACTGTAGACAGGGTTAATGGAAAACGGAATCGAACCGTTTCATTCTGTCCCGGCCTCCGATTTCTTGTTCAGCAATAATTGAACGTTATTTCACGTTTTTCAATCACTTGTATGAGTAGTTGCAGCTTAAGAATCGAGTCTTCTGAGGCCATCGAACACGCAATAATTTAAAGAATGGAGTAGACGAAAGTCTTTCTCGTAACGTAGATTGTAAGACTTGAGAAGCGAAGTAAACCTATTATCACAGCGTTCGAGCATCTGAAAAATGGGGGACGAGGTGCATGTGACGGTGAATTACTATGCGCGTGTAGGTTATGGCCATCACATTCAGAGCTATTGCGCTCATCTCCTTCTCAAGCGCCCCCGAGAACCGATCCTCCTGTTTTGGCATGTAAGTGGAGCTGCGATTTTTGCTAATGTGATGACGTAATCCTCCGCCTTTGCAATGCTTTTCCAATGTGTATTTTCTATGTGGATTCTTCAGTCGGCGCGCTCTAAGGTTTTAGTGAGCACAATATGCCAAGTGAATTGTACAAGAATGCATACCACCGGAGAGTCTTGGCCTGGTTGGATTGCAATATCTTTGAAGTGTTCTCGAAGTAGGCCTTGAGAAGCTTGAACTGTATTCAAGAGTTTTTTCCTGCATGGGACGACATTTCGAAAACGGAGGATTCACACAAATCTGAATTTCGTGAGTTAATTTGTCTTATTCCTTTACGGCGCGTGATCCAGGCATATGGGTTATTGCTGGAAGGCTTGTACTCAGAGGCCCTGCACGAAATGGAGCCTCTGCAAGACCATCGAGAGCTCCAGGTTGCTGTTCTTGCGGCCATGCTGTATTCGCATGAGCACTCTGCGACCCCTAATGCTGAGATCATCCACAACTTGCTCCGGCGCTTTGAAACTGTTGACCAAACTGCTTCGGAGAGGGCCCTTGTGCTGGCAGCCACTTTGTACTGGCATCTTGGCGGATCCAACCATTTGCGGAAGTCGCGGGACCTTGTTACGAGGTCAGGTTTCGAACACAGTAGATAGTTTTGAACTTTCCGCTTCTTCCGTGAATCGAGCTTTTGGCGTATAAGTCTGCCACCAAATTGTGCGTATTTGAAGTGTTAGTGATCGATGCTCTCTTCGTCTCGAAACTTGAACTTGACCTGAACAAAGAGGCAGATTTTGTCGTTCCATTGCCTCAAACGTCTTGATTTTGGACGGGAAAGGGCAGAGTGTTGAAGGTGCAGCCACATTACACCCAAGCGCAGTGCCTGCAAGGTTGGCTTGGTCTGGGTGGCACCCACTTTCGACATGGTTTAGTGAGTAATGACTCGTCTTTGGATTGGAAAAGTGCTGACAAGGGGCTTCAAGCTTTCGAGGAAGTTCTGAGTAAAGGAAGCAATGTCGACGCCTTGATGGGAAGAGCCTATTATCATGAGCTTAGAGGGGAGTATTCTGAAGCTCTTGCAGACCTAAATCAGGTATTGCTCTGATTGTCGAGGGAAGTGAGTGCAGACTATCTTTTGATGCCGATGGCCTCGTTATATGTTCTAGGGACCGAGGTTCTGGGTTGCAAATTACCTGCTTTAGTGCAGATCTTGAACCAGTAAATACATGTGAATTTTAAGTGCTGATACATGCGTACATGCAAGATTCTTTTATTCTCATGAGTGCAGATGACAAGCACAGTACGTAGTATTTTGTCATAACTCCAAATGTGTGTGTTATCTCTTCAAGAATAGGTGACAGTTCTGCATTCTTGGTTCTTGCCTGTTGTGTTGGAGAAAGCTCGCATGGGGATGTTGCTGCGAGATTTGGACCTTGTCCATGAAACTATTCAACAGATTCTTCAAAAGGTCCGTCTCATCGTCTTTTTCTCGACAATGCTCCGTTTTAAATAACCATAACCTCCGCAGAGAGCGAAGTAGAATCGCCTAATTCCTTCTGGAAATTTACGCTTTGAAATGCACCGTTTAGACTTGATGCTGTCTTGGGACGGGTCTCAAGGAGTCTGGTGCGCTCATCCGCGCACTGGGTACCACCCAGAAAAGGATCGCTGATGGTTAAAAAATGCACGCCAGAGTCGATTACGGTAACTCCAATCAGCTTAACGTGTTGGTTAAGTGTGCTGTTTGTGATCTTGTTCTCCTTCCAGTTTCGAAATAGGATGCTGATCGTTTTCCTCTGTTTGATTCGAATAAATGCAGGATCCAAACAATATTGACGGGCTGTGTATGACTATTCATTTGCGCCTTTGCTCAGACAACAAACAGTCTTCATCAGCGGACCTTCTTGTTGACCTCCTCCGGAATATTGAGCATCGGGAACCCCGAAACGCTTATCTTTGTCTTGCAGGTAGACCAAAGAAAATACTGTGCTTCAATTTAGTGTTAGGCCACTGAGATCACTCCTACCGGCACCAATCGTCAAATAGTTCTAAGCCCTTCAACACAACAACTATGTTTGTCACGAAGGTATCATGCGCTGTTTCCAGAAAGAAGTACCCTTGTGTAGCTAACAGATGGGGTTGCTATGGTAATCTCCCTGGTCGCTCCCATATTCTCGGGAAAAGTAGGTCGGTAATGGTAGTGATGTTCATCGTATATGCTTCTGGGCAAAATAGTTTGATGCTGTCTGCTGTTTGAGAAATTATTGTGCTTCTCCTTGGTGTGGCAAGCTGTGAGGTCATGTGCAAGACTGGCCGGAAGAAGCGGAGCACTTGTTTTGGAAAAGACAATGGCTATTATCGAGCGAGCACGGCGACTCAATCCTAGAGAATCAGCATTCGTGGTCGAGCTAGCTGACCAGTTATTTCTTCTAGGCGACTACAACACAGCCTTGGCTACTTACAGGTATGTGAGTCAGCAGACCTCAGTTTTATCGGGTAGGGAACGCTCGAAGTCACCAAGGTATTTGATTGCCAATTGTCCTAGAAATAGAAAAAACTTCAAACAAGTTAGATGGAATACTATGAAGAGGGTCATTGCAAGAAAGACCGATCGATTTATGTAGCGTTTTCCATAGTACTGCTGAAATTTTCGGGAGTACAGTATAATTAGAAAAATAATTTTTTAAAAATGTAAAAAATATGTTTTAGGTATATACCTCTAAGAAGAAGGTACCCTAGGAAGGAAAAGTGTAGGAAAATTCTCTAAGTAGGAGAACTAGAAAAGTGCAAATTTTCATGAAAATAGGTACTTTGACATTTTAATTTGTAAAAAATAGGAAAAAGAATTTAAAAAAAACTAAAAATTGGCAATTGGGGAGAACTTTATGATGAAGAGATTTCACCAAAAGAATGATCTCAAAACCATCTTAAATGTTCAAAAGTATGCGCGCAAGGGAGGCCTGTTTGCGCATATGTAGAGAAAAGAGAATAATGATTTTTAAGATTTCCTTTGGTAGAAACATGCCTTCCTAGTATGGGAATAGGCCACAGAAATTTCAGCTTTAGATCATTAATTTTGGATGCTCCCCAGTACTAAAAACCCCTAAATCGCAAAGTGTGACAAATTAGCTTAATTGAAATTTAATTATAAAATGATTTTTGAAAATTTCTGAAAAATAAGGAATTTGATTGTTGTCATATCAGAAATCTTTAGTCGAAATTTCAAGTTAATATGGTTCATACTTTAAAAGTTATAATCAATAACAACTCCGTCATTCAAAGTGTGACGCAAAATAGTACCGGTCTTTCTTGCAATCACCCAAGACTCTAAGAAACCGGAAACTTCGGGGACAGATCAACAGCGAACATGGATGAATTGAATATGGAAGCCATGTATGGGACTATCCAATGCTTGGCGGTGCTTGGAGACTTGGACGAAGCCGAGCAACAACTGGAGTTTCTTGCCGAGGTCTCAGTTTCTACTGGTAAATCTGCAAGCTTGCCTTACCTGATGGCACAGCTTTGCTGGAGGAAACATCGACAGGAGGCAAGGTGTCGTGACCTTCTGGACGAGTCTTTGGAGATTCAGCAAAAAGTATGTGTAAACCTTTAAAGGATCCTCATAGCTCAAGTTTTAATACCTGTTTAGAGCCGCATCATCAGTTAGCTGTTGATTTACATCAGCGCTAATTCATTTATTTCTCACCTTCCAAGTATTTGGTATCTGGTCAGTAGATGTGCCCATCTTCGTGGACAGTAACATATTTACAGGAATTACCGTAATATATTGTGGCAGATACAGTTGGGAGACATCCGACATGGCCTTTAGAGGTGGCTTGAAAATCGAAGACTGAAAGCCTTATGCATTTATCAACTGTTTAAATTCTAGCATGAAAATCAGACTTTTGGTTTTATGTGGACAGAAAATGAGGTCCCAACACGACTTCACATTCTATGCAGAGCTGAATCCAGACATGCGACTAGGAATCGCTCATCTTTATATTACTATTTCGCACCATGAATGCAAGGGACCTCACGTGGAGGAGAGTTACTCGCTCCTTAGGGCAGTTGACATTCTGAAGCAACTGATTGGTTTCGTGCCAGGCCTCGTGGATGCCCACCTCATGCTGGCTCGAGCTTTTTTCCTACTAAATGATTGTGAAAGTGCACAGAAAAGCCTACAGTCCACTCTAGCCCTGGACTTCGGAAGTTCAAGTGCTCATCTGCTTCTTGCCCAGGTATATGAGAGCATAATATTCCTACCAACCCGTTCATTTCATGATACATGTTGCATTCGAACACGCATAGAAGGTTTTGTTTTTCATAGCGTCAGTTGTTGTGGCAGATCTATGTGGGGCAAGCAAATTTCGACCTGGCAAAGCAAAGCCTTGAGCAAGCTCTAAGTGCGGATTTTGTTATACGTGAAACAGTAGTGTACCTTCTCTTCCAGGCTCAGGTTATGGTGAATTCTCAACAGTTCGACGAAGCTTTGAAAGTAGGTTTCTATCTCAACTTTTCTCACAGCTTTAGCTTTTGTTGTTGCTAACCAGGCTTGGCTAACTCATTGTATTTGATCTTGTACATTGTACGCGACATTCGCTACATCAAGGCTGGAACGATTTCAGAGTATTGATTAAGCCTGCAGTTTCTTCCGTATCTATCAAAAGGAATGTGGCTATACTGCCCATTTTTCTCTCAGGGAGATTGTACATATATATTGTATACTGAATGTCGAGAATGCTTTTACTTACAGGTTTTGGAGGCAGCGAGGAGCTTGCCGGAAATGAGACAAGTAGGCATGGAGTCTAGGTCATCCTACTACACATCCGGGAAGCATGTGGAAACCACCGACGCCGATAAAGTGATGGTTTATCTCTTGCTGGTGGATGTGTATAATCATTTTAATCGTTTCCCGGAAGCCACAAAGACAATACAGGATGCAATGACTGTATTTTCTGGAACCCCCCAGGAGGTACGCAGCCGCTTCCCTTTTGCCTGAACGCGAATTTTTAGACGTTTTTTTTCGGAATGAGTCTTGCAAGGCCGGTATCTTCTGCTGCCAATGGCTCCATAGTGTCGAGTGGTACCGCTTTCGGGCTGTAAACGAGGCCGATTTCACCTTTGTCCTTCTCATTACTGTGTACGTTCTACCACAGGTACTTGTGATTCTAGCCAATAGTGATCTGGCGCTTAGTCGAGGTGATGTCCCAGCAGCGATTACAATGCTCAGCCAGGTACCACCATTCCATGTATTAATTAGTCGAGACTTTCGATTATAGAGATCAAAAGTTACGAGCATTTTCTAAGCCCCTCTGTTTGTGGAGCTTCACCCTGGTGAAGTAACAGCCCTTCCTAATTTAATAAATACATGATTTTCTGTAGTTGTTTTCATGTCAGTGTAAATGCGTGCGAGATTTTAGAATGATCATTCACATGCATCAGAACTAATTACAGAATTGTAGACTGAAATGGTCCACAGTCACTGGTTTACAGGTCCCAAGAGAAAGCAACTACTATGTGCAGGCAAGGGTTGCATTGGCAGATGTGCATTTGAGGCATCAGCATAATAGAGCCCTGTACGCAAGGTGTTATACAGATATTGCCCAGCTTCACCCAAATGCGAAGGTTAGAGCCAATACATAGATCTTTGTTTTCATAGAAAGGTTTTCCTTTTGATGTTTTATGAACATTCATTTCTAAGCTGCAGCCCTTCTGAATTTCAAGCCACCATCATTGGAGCTCTCAAGTCTATTGAACTCTTGTGACCGTCAATTTGTGTTTGCAGACTTACGTAATGCTGGGAGAAGCTCTGATGCGAATAGATGAACATGAAGAGGCAATGAAGGCTTTCGGGGCGGCCAGGAAAGAAAGACCTCGAGATGCGGCAGTAGCAAACCAAGTGGGACAGGCTCTGATTGTTACGCATGAGTATAGAAAGGCCGTGGAGCACTACGAGGATGCACTGGTTACCGTCATAGAAGGCCCTGCTAAGCTCGAGCTACTTTACAGTTTTGGAGGTCCGAGATTTGCATGTCAACTCTTTGATTGTGGAGTTTCTCTTGCCTGGCCTGGGAAAATTGGATGTCTTTTTTGTAGAAGTGGGCATCACAGGGGGAATCTTCAATTCTTAACGTCACCTGAAGTCCAGTGTTTGCCTTGTGTTCTCTCTTCTTCCAAGTATTTTGAATCTGCAATCCGACATCCACGAGATCTAATCCCTCAAGTTACTTCCTTGAATCACCAGATCTCAACTTTAAGCTGAAAAATTATCAGCGGTCTGCCGAGATCCTTTGCGAGTTGCTAGCAAATGTGGAGGATGGCTGCATGGAGCAAAGTTTGAAGAATGGGAAGATGCTCATGCTGTGTCTTAAGGCATCTCTACTTCTGTCCAAAGTGCAGAACATCCAGGGACAGCAGAATTCTTCACAGGTTCCCATACACAATCATAGCCAAATTCTCTCCGATTCCTGGTACACATCTGGTTAAGCCGCATATATGCTTACGTGTGCGTTGACTACAGTTTTCTGTTTCAATTGCCATGGCATTGTTGCCTCTAACATATTAAAAGGATGTTTTCCAGACAACACCTGAGGCGATTAACAATCGATCAAAATTCTTACATCACTACAAGGTGTGTCCTGTCTTAACAATACACAAGTTCTTGTTTGTTGGGCATTAGGGCTCGAATTACAAATCGCATGTCTTGATGGTCCCATAAACACCAAAATCAATATGAACTTAATAGTTGCAATAAAGTCAATATTTAAATATACATTTTTGCCTCTAATTCGAGATGAGATTTTCAAGACGTAATAAGAATATTCCAGGTGATGTTCAAAGTCAGAGATCTATTCAACAATTACCTCGTTGAGCTTCAAGGGCAGCACTGTGACGCCATCAAGGAACAGAAGCATGTGGCCGCTGACATTTACTTTGAGTTTGCTCAGGTTCTCTTCCCCTATCTGCTAGTGAGCCATTTGAATTGACTCTTTGCGTTGAGAAGTAACTGTGGTTCACAGTAAGAGAATCACTTCACAAATTTTTCGTCAATATAGAGAACCACAGTCATTCAAATAACGTTTCCCAGGGTTTGGAAGTTTGAGTACTTAACGTGAGCTGGACGAGATTGCAGGGGTGCGAGGCAAATAATGATGCAGATAAAGCCATTGTGCTGCTAAATGAAGCACTGAAGTGCAATCCTACTCATAGTGCCGCATCTGTAGCTCTTGCAAAAATCCATCTTGCAAGGTTTGCTCCTAATTTTGTAGATGTCTTATGTTGTTGAGGATACCTTTGTATCGCGTGAACTGTCGTTGAGTTTCTTTTATGATTATGCCAGTCATTTCCTGGGGAAATTAAGCACTGCGCTCATCGCTTCCGTAAAATCTGTGCAATAGAGGAGCACTTTTTGACCGACTTTGACAACTAAAGTCAAAAGTCGGATTACTGCTACAATACTCAAAATAGCTTTTGGAAGTGTTTGTGATGTGCGTGGGACGTCCTCATTGAAAACCAACTAAACGCTATGAAATGGGCTCTGCATTTAATTTCTAGGTTTTAGTCTCATCCTTCCTGTGATAGGGGTGAAGTGGGCGAGTGCGAGCAAAGGTGCGCAGCTCTCCTTCGAGCGAACCCTTTTAATGACGAAGCTGGAGACATCTTAGTGTACCTCATGATTCATAGGGAGCTCTACGAATCAGCCATCTTGCACTTCCAACAGATTTTGGAGCGTGACCCAAACCACTATTCAGCGCTCTCCCAAGTGAGTTACTGTATTTAGCATCAATTGTTGCATTTCGAAGACTTGAAGCGTTTTCAACGAGATAAGGACAAGTGTAGAGAAATATAAGAACAATGAGTCTCCTAGATAACCAATGAATATTGCAGATCTGCAAGTATTCGGAGTGACCGACAATTCTAGTCTTCTAATTAATTCGGAGGTACTTGTACTCTGATCGGGTACGTGCTTTCCAGGCAGACTTAAGAAGGCCATTAGGTGCCTGTCCTTTTGGGTAATAATGCCGTTTCTGAGGAATACCTTTGCATAAATTTTCAGCTCATCAGATTATTGAGGAGGTCTGGGAGACTTGAGGAAGTCGATCAGTACCTGAGCCAAGCAGAAAAGGCTACACCCACGGCTACATGTCATGCTGGCTTAAACTTTTGCAAGGGCTTGGTCGCACTGCACTCAAACAAACCATACGAGGCTATAATGGTTCGACCTCTCTCCAAGCTATCTGGGATTCAAGTTGCTAACTTTACGCTCTAAACTTTCAAGCATTGAACTAACTATGTATGCTTAAGATCACACAGTAATCATGATAGAGCCCGAAGTTTGACAACGTATTACATGAAAGTTTTCGACGGCTGGGACAAGCATTGTCGTCCACTGTTTACTGGCAAAGATTAGTTCCATGGTTCTCTTTTTTCGTATTTGGCATTTTAACGATTGCTTTTGATTGATACTGAGAAAAAAGGCACTGTTTTGTTGCAGCTTTTCAACAATGCCCGAATGGATTATGACTGGGGAAAGCCTGCACTGTTTGCAATGGTCGAAATATATCTTAACATCGACAATGACCTTGGTTGGGAGGAAGCCAATGTAGAGGGACGCTCAGACCCTAGTGAAGAGGCAATAAAGACCGCTCATAAACTACTGAATGGAAGTCGGCAAGTATCAGAAGAACTCAGGCTTTTGTGTGAAACAATTTGTTTCTTGCTTATTTCTTGCAACCGTGATGTTTAATTTATTCCTTGTTCTGTAACCATTGCGACTCTGCAGAGTTTTTTCAAATATACATAGATGCCGCATAACGTATGACATGTTTGTGAATACCGCAGAAATCTGGAAGGACGATCAGTCAAACAGGCGGTACTGGAGTGCTACGCGGCAATGGCATCCCGTCACAAGAGTGATGTTGAGAGTGCTCTTGCCAAGCTTCAGGAATTAGTGGGTCAAGACTCCACCTTGCGCGAGAAAGAGCGAGTGTGTAGTATGCTTGCCATAGCCACAGGACTCACATTGCTTCGGCAAACTGCCAAGGCCAAGAATGAGCTGCGGGCTATTGATCGCATGCCATACAAATGGGACGATGGCGATGATTTTGAGCGTGCTTGGCTGATGCTAGCAAACATACACATGCAGGTATCCCTCCCATACCACACTTGGTGTCCAAGTTCGATGCATACTTCGAAGCCTTCGACTGTGTAGAAGTTTTGCAAAATTTTTACTCTGTTGACCACAGTTGCTCTATGAATTTTTTGATGTTTTGATAATTGGTGGCAAGGAGCCTGTCTGCCTGCAAAGGTATATGATCCCTAACACCTCTATAAGCTGCAACCACATTTTAATTGGAAGGTCATTCTAAATCAAACAAAACTCAGGCAGGAAAACAGGAGGCAGCTGAGGAGCTGTGTAAAAAGTGCCTCAAGTACAACAAAGAGTGTTCCAAGGCGTGGGAGCTCCTCGGCTTGATAATGGAGAAGAATCATTCATACCCAGAAGCCGTCAGTTTCTATGAAAAAGCTTGGAAGTGCTTGAAAGAAGCTTCACCGGCGGTTGGCTATCGACTTGCTTATACATATTTAAAAGACAAGCGGCACATTGAAGCAATCACGGTGTGTCTCAAAGTTCTTCAGATTTCCCCCAATTACCCAAAAATCAGGAAAGACATTCTCGATAAAGCTCGTTTGTGTGTGCGAGCATAGAATCCACACATTAGTGGGTGGCTGTAGATGTTCATATTCTCATTGCTGGAGATTGAGTCTTGTCATTGTGGCATGTTTCAATTGGTTTTGGAGAGGCAAATTAAGACTAATAATGCTCGTTGCTTGCTTGTACAAATTTCTTAGAGGATTGGTATGAAATAGAAATTTCATTTGTATTGGTGTACCTTGTGTTGTTGCCATAGTCAAAATCAAAGTAAAAGTAATTTTCTAATTTTTTAGGCCATGAAAACTTTGAGATTCAACAACTTTCACACTGTAGGTTGGAATGAAGCCTTTGCATCCTTCCTCACCAAGGGCTTTTGAATGGTATCACAATTACAACCCAAATATAAGTAAAGGCAATTTTCTAATTTTTTAAAACCAAAAATGATTCGAAAATCCATAACTTTCCCACCCTAAGTCGTAACACCATGAAACAAAGCCGTGCACCCCTCCTCACCAAGATCTTTATGATGGTACCAAATATAGGTCTTGGGGATGCATGGATCTTGGGGACATATGGGTAGGAGATCTCAATGTGAAAAACAAACAAACAAACCCTAACCTAACAAAACAAAACAAAACAAGTTAACAAATAGTGTGTCTTAAGGTATAGATGCTAGTGACAGAAGTCATAGAAAAATCTTAAAGTTGGTAGAAGAGATTTTAGTTGATGTATTAATTTAGTGAGTGTAGATTCACCTAACATAATCTCAATGTAGGAAAATTTTGCCATTGTGTCATGTTTTGATTGGTTAAGCAATCAAAGAAGTCAAATGGTTCACCCCCCTATATTAAAATTATGTTAGGTAGTTGCCTAAAGTAGGCCAATCCATCAAAATTAACTATAGGTCAATACCAACATCACCACTTGTGGCTTAGTAGGAGGGTTGCTATTATGTAATGCTCTAAAATTTATTCAAATGGCATGCAGTCATGCACTAATTTAATACCCTTTTATGAAATAATTTAACACTATATACGTAGAGTAATCATTCAATAAACAAGTTTGATTGTAACACTCCATATTTTATACAAAAAGGTTATAAAATATAAAGGAAGATCTATTTCATGAGAGTATTTAATTGTAAATTAAGTTTTTTTAAGGGTAACCCCTCTATTCGACTAATCGCTTTCAAAAATCTTTCCAATTAGGGATTAATTGTATTTTCAATTGTAGTACCATCAATACATGCATTTGACAATGGATAACCTATCAAAATCACAATTCTTGGATAGTATAGGGAAGAGTTAAGGGAACAAATCCAAAATGGACATTTGTTGCCCTCAAATTTCATTAATGATCAAGAGGGTTGTTAGCATGTGAGCAAAATCAAGAAGAAATATCTACAAACAAGGATAAAAGCAACACTTATCTAAAAATGTTTCATCTAACCTTAGCAAATGGTTTTGCTTAGTTTGTTTATAATGTAGAAAACCACCGCTTATATTTGTAAATAGATATTGTATTCAAAATACTTAAAATGAAGATTTTCAATGTAATGTAAACTTTTCATTTATTGAGGATGGTTTGGAGATAGATTTTTTAGCGGAATAGTGATGCACTTGAAAGCACTTATGTAAATAGCATTCGTCAAGATGGTGATGAAATTTCAAGATGGCATCATATATTATATACAATAGTATGCCTATGCCATTGCCACAACCAAAATATAGATAAAAGTAAATTTTTAGCTATAAAAAACTCAAAATTCAATAACTTTTACATCATAGATCCAAACACCACAAAACAAAGTCTTTGCAAAGAACTTCTAATAGTTCTAAGAATATGACTAGATACTAGAAGAAATCTGCGTTTGCGTCAACAAAATCCACTTGATGTGTTTGTTGAGGCAAACGCAAAAAGCGTGTTGTAGAACACAAAAAAACGTAGATTTTGCGTTTGCCTCAACAAACACATCAAGTGGATTCTATTGAGGCAAACGCAGTTTTCTTCTAGTGAGAGGATACCCAATGCCAAAGATCTCACAATAAAATATTTATTTATTTATTTAGGATATAAAAGATTTATATTTTAAATATGTTATTTTTTTTATGCTTCTTTGTTTTGAGCTAAGGTGAAAATGCTTATAACCATCCCTGTATCCATTCATGAACCTAAAGTTTTACTAAATGTATCTTTAGATTTCTATTGAAGTATTCTTCACAAGTATCATTAGATTGTCCCTTTTGTTAACTATTCACTCTTGGTTTTGTTAGATTTTGGTTTCAAGATTAGTTATAATTATGACATTTTCAATGCTTTAAGGAGTTTCTATTTTAAAAATTCAAAAGATTTTATATGCTATATCCAAAAATTCTATTTTGTTTTTAAAATTCATGATTTTTAATTGTTAATATTGCAAAAAATACTTTTTGTACCAAAAGGTGCCTCAAACTATATTAAGTTGCTTGTATTGACAGTATATGGCATTTCTACTATAGGTGTCCTATTACTCAACAAATGTGGTATTATCATATCCATAAGTTAAGTTTCTTTTGTTGAAATCAATAAATGAGATGAGATGGTCTTTGGAAATGTTCAAGGAAAAAAAATGGGGAGCAAATTTGTTATGCCCCTTGAACATTAATTCTATTATGGTGTAAATGTTTAAATTGAAAAAACTAGATTCTAAATTGACCCCTACATGTTCATAATTTTTATAGGGGTTGACATTCATATAAACTGTGATCATGGATCACATCTACAAAATTAATCTATGGGACCCTCAACTCCTTTTCAAAGACAAAATTAGGGCTTGTGTTTAAAAAAAATGGGGAGCAAATTTGTTGAGTCCCTCACAAGACAATTCTAAATCCTAAAAGTTTAAATTGTACTTGGATGATATGTGCATAAAAAGCGGGGTGATAGATCACATCTACCAAATTAATCTATGGAGTCAATTTTTTTTTTTTAAATCGAAATGTTCAAGAAAAAAAATGAGGAGCAAATTTGTTAAGCCCCTTGAACATTAACCCCCCTATGAAGATAGGCTGTTTGTTTGTTTGGATGTTTCTTACGTTGAGATCTCCTGGATCATGAGTCCCCCGGGTGCGTGTTTGGTACCGTCTGAAAGCCCTCGGCAAGGAGGGGTGCACGGGCTTTGATTCATGGTGTTCCAACCTACAGCATGAAAGTTATTGAATTTTGAAGTTTCTATACATTAAAAAAACTAGAAAATTATTTATTCTATTGTTTTCCCGGACCATGAGTCCTTTAGTCACGTGTTTGGTATCGTTGGAAAGCTCTTGGCAAGGAGGGGGTCTAGCCTTTTACTTTCTTAATTGTGGTTTAGCTTTTACTTTCTTAATGCCTTTGTCCTTTTTTTTAAAAATTTACATGGTTGTGCTTTAGTTAAATTCTATTAATGTTATCTTTTACTTTTTAATCATGTTTGAATTTTAGAGCCTTTTATTCTATCCTTGCTTTGGATTATTTTTGGATTTTTGCTTGATTATTATTTTTAATTATTTTTTACTTTGCTTTAATTTTTATTAATGTTATCTTTTACTTTCTTAATTGTGGTAGTATATAAAGACATATATAATATATCTTATATCTTTTTTTATTATTGATTTTGGAGGTGTATATATATATATTGTAAAAGACGTTTAGACATTTTGAAATATTTTTCTTTATTTCATTTTATTTTGTATTTTTTACATGGCGCCTAGACGTCGAGGTGGTGTGAGTTTACGTACTGAATGTGCTCGAGCTAGAGATCGTGTTGCTAGAGCCAGAGAAAAGAAATCTTTAGTTGAAGAAGAACAAAGGTTGAAAGCTCAAGCAGACTATGTAGCTGACATCAGGACTGCAGAGTCTTCAGCTCAAAGAGAAGAGAGATTGAAAGCTCACACAGATTATCTAACTAGAGTAAGGGCTGTAGAGTCATCGGCTCAAGGAGAGGAGAGATTGAAAGCTCAAGCTAATTATGTGGCTAGAGAAAGGGCCGTAAAGTCTTCCGTTCAAGCAGAGGAGAGATTGAAAGCTCAAGTTGATTATGTGGCTGGAGTAAGGGTTGCAGAGTCTACAACTCAAAGAGAGGAGAGATTGAAAGCTCAAGCTAATTATGTGGCTAGAGAAAGGGCTGTAAAGTCTTCCGTTCAAGCAGAGGAGAGATTGAAAGCTCAAGTTGATTATGTGGCTGGAGTAAGGGTTGCAGAGTCTACAACTCAAAGAGAGGAGAGATTGAAAGCTCATGCAGATTATCTAACTAGAATAAGGGCCATAGAGTCATCGGCTCAAGGAGAGGAGAAATTGAAAGCTCAAGCTAATTATGTGGCTGGAGTAAGGGCCGCTGAGTCTTCGGCTCAAGCAGAGGAGAGGTTGAAAGCTCAAGTTGATTATGCCGTTGGAATAAGGGTTGTTGAGTCTCTTGAAGAAAGGTCCCAAAGGTTACGGAATTAGGCTGTATATCAAGCGAGGCAACGAGTTCCAGTAGTTGAAATAGGGTTGCGTCACAATCTTGGTGCTATGAATATCATATGCCGCCATTGTAGTGCCTTACATTGGATCAGAGAGAAACTTTCTGTTAGTACTAATGTGCGCCCTCTTTTTGGAACATGTTGTCATAAAGGTAAAATTACTCTACCAATGCTTCGAGATCCACCAGCTCCACTATTACATTTATTTATAGAAAATAGTAGAGAAGCTAAAGAATTTCGTGAGCATATACGACGTTACAACAATGCATTTGCTTTTACTTCAGTGGGTGTCAATAGGGATCATACTCTAGGTCGGGGACCTTATTGTTTTCGCATTCATGGAAGATTGACTCATAAATGTGGTTCTCTCCTTCCTGCACCAAATGGGACACCAATGTTTGCTCAATTGTACATCTATGATCCTGATGAAGCATTTCAAGTGCGAAGACAAAGAAATGAAGGGTTTATAATCTTCCACAAACTGATGAAATAGCTTTGATTTTGCCAGGAGATGGGGACATTCCAAATGCAACCCGCGACATTGTGATATGTTTACGTGGAGGAGCACTTCATCGCATAAACGAATGCCATCCCACATATTTGCCGTTGCGTTATGTGTTATTATTTCCTTATGGAGAACTTGGTTGGCACCCACACATTCCTCATGTAGCTCGACAATCTTATGTCACTCAAATGGAATATTTTTCATATAGATTATTCCCACGAAATAATGAATTTTCAACCATATTACATGGAGGAAAATTATTTCATGAGTTTATTGTTGATGCCTGGGCAGTTACGAAGCAAGCCCGCTTGCGGTGGATATTAACAAATCAAGGCACACTAAGAGCAGATGTCTATCAGGGGCTTGCCGATACAATTGGAAATGTTGCAAATGATGAAGTTGCCCTTCGAAATCTTGGTCGACGTGTTATATTGCCTTCATCATTTTCAGGTAGTGCTCGCAATATGTTTGAAATTTTTCAAGATTCCATGGCAATTACTCGCTATTTCAAACATCCAGACATATTTGGAACAATGATTGCAAATCTTGAATGGCCCGAAATTAAAAATGTTTTGTTACCTGAACAAAAGACATTTGATCGACTCGATTTGGTGGCCCGTGTTTTTAGACTCAAATCACAGGCCTTGCTTCGAGACATTGTGCATGACAATATACTTGGTAGAATTGTAGTTCACGTCTATACAATTGAATTTCAGAAGCGTGGATTGCCACACATGCATTTTTTATTATTTTTTGCAGAGGAAGACAAAATAGTGGATGTAATGGCTATTGATCGCATTGTTTGCGCCGAGTTTCCTAATCCAGAAGAAGATCCTGTTCTATTTGATACAATATTGCAGACAATGGTGCATGGTCCATGTGGAGCTCGCAATTCTAATTCACCATGTATGAAAGATGGAAAGTGTTCAAAGCATTATCCAAAAATCTTTCAAGAGTCAACCTCCATAGGTGTTGATGCATATCTGTTGTATCATAGGAGGAACAACATTGGTCGTGGCTATGAGGCACGTGGCATTTTGGTTGATAATCGGGATGTTGTACCTTACAATCCATTTCTGTCTCGGAAATATGAATGTCACATCAACATTGAAGTTTGTGCTTCAATTCGTGCAGTGAAATATATTCATAAATATATTTATAAAAGTCATGATCGTATGACTATGCGCTTTGGTCGTGAACCTAATGAGGTAGACCAATACTTAGATGCTCGATATGTCAATGCTCTTGAAGCTGCTTAGCGACTATTTGCAATGGATATGCATGAAGAACGTCCTAATGTGGTACAACTTGCTCTACATTTTCCAGGAATGCATAGAGTTGTGTTCAATCAAGAAGACAATGCTACTGAAGTTCTTCAAAGAGCAGGGTGTGAGATGACTACATTGACTGGTTTTTTTGCAAGATGTGCTAGGGATGCTGATGCTCGACAATACACATATTTGGAGTTTCCTCAACACTATGTATGGAAGACAACTACAAAAGAATGGACCCCTAGACGAGCTGGTTTTGCATTGGGAAGACTTTACTTTGTTGATCCCATTGCTAGAGAACGATACTACTTATATTTACTTCTGACAATTGTGCCTGGACCAATATCATATGAAGACCTTCGTGTAGTGGAAGGTCGTCTTTACAACACATTCAAAGAGGCGTGCTTAGCAAGAGGATTATTGGAAAATGATAGAGAGTGGATTTCATGTCTACAAAAAGCTTCTATTATACAATCAGGATCGCAACTTCGAGCTCTATTTTGTCATATTACTCATTCATTGCTCTCCAAATGAACCAGGAGATTTGTGGCAACAATTTCAGCTTCAATTGTGTGATGATCTTAAACATCGACTACATGTACAACAACAATTAGAGAATCCCAGTAAGGATCAAGTACTTGATTATGGATTGTTTCTTATTGATGAGATTTTAAGGAATGAGTATAATAAATCTTTAGCTGACATACTTGGGATGCCACAATCAGTTATTCCTTGGAACCTTCATCGTCCTAATCCTTTGATTGCTGAGCAACGTGATTGGAATCAAGATGATCTCATATCTATCATTGATGAACGTATACCTAATTTGATTGTAGAACAATCTGTTGTTTATCAAGAAGTCATAACATCCGTAAATGAACATAGTGGAAGGACATTTTTCCTAGATTGGATCAGGAAAAACATATGTGTATAATACAATTGCAGTAAAACTTCGAAGTGAAGGAAAGATTGTAATATGTGTAGCATCATCTGGTGTTGCTGCGCTTCTCCTTGATGGTGGACGAACAACCCATTCAACCTTCATATTTCCAATTGAAATTAATGAAGATTCAATATGTGCAATTGATAAAACATCAGATCAAGCAGATCTTCTATGTGAGACATCATTGATCATTTGGGATGAAGTTCCTATGCAACATCGTCATTGTCCAGAGGCAGTTGAACGCACATTACGGGACATTTGTGATAGTAATGTAGCATTTGGAGGTATAACTGTAGTTTTTGGTGGTGACTTTCGTCAAATTCTACCAGTTATTGTCAAAGGTTCAAGAGAACAAATTGTAGGAGCTTCACTTCGAAGATCAATGTTGTGGCCAAGAATGCATCTATTAAGGTTAAAACAAAATATGCACTTGAATACAACCTCTTTGGAAAATCAAAATTTTGCAAATTGGCTCCTTGAAGTTGGAATTGTCAAATTCCAATTGATGTTGATGGTTGCTTTATACTCTTGAAGAAATAGTGATTCGTCAAAGAATGGCATCCCTCATTGAAGAAATTTATAGTGGTATACATGATATTCTCTTACACAATGATGAATATTTTAAAGATCGGATCATGCTATCAACTCGAAATGAAGTTGAAGATATCAACAAAGATATTTTTCAAATGTTTCCGGAGGTTTCACAAACATTTTTAAGTGCAGACACTGCAATCCTAGAAGTGGGCGCTAACAATCATAATATATATCCTACAAAATACCTCAATTCTTTGGAGTTGCCTAGATTGTCACCTGCAAAGTTGCAACTTAAGCTTGGATGTCCTATTATCTTGCTTCAGAATATTGCTCCAAAACGTGGTCTTTGTAATGGTTCTCGCCTTATAGTGACGCGCCTAAGCACCTGTGTCATTGAAGCCCGAATATTGACTGGAAGTCACGCAGGGGAAACAACATTCATCCCAAGAATTACACGACAACCAACAACAGCAAATGTACCTTTTAAATTTTCTAGATGACAATTTCCTGTAAAATTGGCTTTTGCTATGACCATCAATAAGTCTCAAGGTCAATTTGTTCAACATGTAGGTGTAGATTTGCGGACTCCAGTGTTCTCCCATGGTCAATTGTATGTAGCACTATCTAGGACAACATCCATTCATTCGTTGAAAGTACTTCTTTCTGGAACTGTAGCAAAAACAATGAATATTGTGTATCCAGAAGTTTTAATATAAATTCCACAAGTGGATATAGTTTTTAAATTTCTTTTGTCCCATTGCTCTAAATCACATTTCTACTAATGCTAATTAGTACCTATGAGTTTCATTTATTGAATGTTTACTCATACATGTTCACTGTAATTTTTATTAAACTAATGATAAAGTTTTACACAAAAATATGAAAATAAAAGCATGACAAAAATATGACAAAAATTGGGGAACAAACAGAAGGCACATGGTTTTTGTTTTGTGGCATTTGGACCAACAATAAAAAATTCATTGAATTTCAAAGTTGTTATGACTTTTAAAGAAATAAAAATATTTTTTTCTTTTCTTTTAGACCATGGCAACGGCACGGGCCACCCTGGCTTAATTGTTTCAAGGCCGTGAAGGTATCCACATCTGATCCATATGCGTTTTGTCTGAAATCTGGCTCAATGACGTCGTGCCTATTCCTTCTGGCCTCTTTCGAGCCAAGATGCCAACCAAGTGTTATTGAGGACCCTAACCCATCAACTCTATCGTAGGAAATATCCCAAACTTGTAAAATAGAGCCATCTCCAACAAAAGATATGAAGGCATTTTTACCAGCATCTACAGAATATGCACTTCTAGTAAAGTCTTCTTCAATCGCTTGAAGTAGCCAATCCGGGGACTCGGTCCAAAGTCCATGCACATCCCAATTAGGAACCCAAGATAAAACATCAGATTGGTTGACGTGGGTTGGGATTTTGATGCAGATAAGATCTAACTTGTACCCAAAAAAAAAGCAATTCTTTCGTCAGATCTCTAAATACTACACCCTTGGAATTTACATAATTCGGATTTCAGACCAACTGACGAAGTTCCGCATTCATCCCAAGCATGCCATATACCTTGTCACGGGGATCGGTAGCCAGAAAGCTACTAGTTGAAGAGAGAAGTTGATTAACATCTATGAACTAGAGCTCCAGAATCCGTTGAAAGGCGGAGAGCACCCCTAAATTATCAAGGCCTGCACCAACCTCAGAAAACTCTTGTACATCAAAGATTACATTTACAATGCATTTATGCGCATTGATCGGAAACTCGATGTTATTATACGGATTGAAAACGTTTTCAAAGTTGTCCCAAGGTAAAGATTTTGTACCGCAATGAATGAGTTTTGCGCGTCGACAAAACGCTAGCTCTTGAATGATCCAAGTTCATGACCAATATACATTCCTTACTAAATCCTTCAAGGCAGTCCACTCAGCCTTATACTTGCTAGGATCGTACTCCGAGGGCAACTCCTTCAAATACTCGTCATATTGAGACCTCGGTATTTTTGTTGCCAACACTTGAACAAAATCCATAGCTTTGTCGCTGGTCTCGTTTGCAACCCCAAGCCAAGCAGCGACTCCACTTGCGAGAGAATAGATCTCGCCCATTCTTAGGATCTCTCTGGATATTTCTGGTTTGTCTTCTTGGTTGATACATACATTAGAGGAGTTTTCGGCCGCTTGGAGGGCTGTGAGTTCCCCAGGTTGGGAACTCACCGAAACTGTCCAAAACTGTACCGCTGTACCTACGTCGACGTGGCCGAGCGACTGCCACGTCGACTTTCGACGAAAAATAAATAAAATTTACTTGGTTTATCATTTTAAGAATTTAATTTAATTTAATTTAATTTTTTTTCAAAAAAAAAAATCTGACATCGGGGGCTGGGGGAACGGGGCCAGGAACAGCCCCGAAACAGCCCTCCAGCCCCCCCAAAACTCCTCTAATGTGGCATCCGCCCAAAGCAAGCCGTAAGAATTTCCTAGTTCTATTATGGTATAAATGTTTCAATTGAAAATATTGGATTCTAAATTGACCCTTACACATTCATGATTTTTATAAGGGTTGTTCAAAGCTATATGACTTAAATGATGTGTGCATAAAAAGTAGGGTCAAAGATTACATCTACAAAATAAGTCTATAGAGTCAATTCTTGTTTGAAGAAAAAAATTAGAAGCAAATAAAAAAAAGGGAAGAAAATTTTTAAAAAAAGGGGGAACAAATGCTTGGGGAACAAGTTTCTTTGTTTGTCCATTTTATTAGACACATGAACCAAATAATGTTAAATTCTAGATGTTGTTTCAATTTTGAATCATTGTATCTATCTCAAAAGTATTCACCTAGGTCACTTGTACTATAAAATCCTAAAGTTTATTTGGGGGATTAAATTTCAAATTTGTGGAATTTACTAATGAATAGATCCTTTTATTAATATAGGATATATTGAATTACACTAAACTTGTTTGATTTTTTGGGGTGTAATTAGTAGACTAAACATGTTTAAAAACTTAATCACTAAGTATTTCAATAGTATATCATTGAAACTTCATATTAAAAATTTGAAGAAGTTGTGACAAATCTATAAATTGAACCTAAAGCAAATTAGAAAATAAATATTTTTGTATCAAATGAAAAGGCAAATTCAAAATCAACTGTTGGATGCTCCAAGATCCATCCGGTGGGAAGGCCATGCAAGAAAATTGAACTTCAGCCTTCACATGCCAAATATTGATCCACCACATTGTCACTAATAGAGACAATTAGTCCAAGTAGTTAAGTCAATGCTTTCAAAGCATCCCCATCCCATGCCAGCGGGCATGCCAGAGCCTTCAAGCAGGGGTGCCAAATGGGATTTGACATGGATTCATGGTTAGTGAAAGTGCTTCATGCCCCATGCCTACATTCTTAATTCACTCACTAAACACATCTTCCAAGCCAAAGAACTACTTTTATCAAGCCAGGTGAAAGATGTCAGGCCAAAAGTTGGGCCTCCAAGCACCGAATGGCTGAACATTCCCTTGAGAGTGCCAGAATTGAGGAAATCAAGATTTAGTGAGAGCATCCCCATGCCTGCACGCCTAAGGGCTGCAAATTGATAATGTGGAGTGTTTGCCTTGTGAAACTGCCCCATGCCAGGCACTCCAAACAAAATATTTACCCAGCAAAAACTTCAAAGTAACAATCGCACTCAACTATTGTGTTTCTTCCCCGTGGCTCACTTAATCTTGATTTCCTCAATCTGGCACACTCTCAGAGAATTTTCAACCATTCGGAGCTCGGAGGCCCAACACTTGGCTTGACACCTTGCACTTGGCTTGATAAAGGTAGTTTTTTGACTTGGGAGATGTATTTAGTGAGTCAATTAAGAGTATAGGCATGGGGCATGAAGCACTTTCACCAACCATGAACCCATGTCAAACCCCATTTGACGCCCTTGCTTGAAGGCTCTGGCATGGAGATGCTCTGAGCCACCGGGAAGAAACACAATAGTTGAATGCGATTGTTACTTTGAAGTTTTTGCTGGCTAAATATTTTGTTTGGAGTGCCTGACATGGGACAGTTTCACAAGGCAAACACGCTACATTACCATTTTTCAGCCCTTTGGAGTGCAGGCATGGGGATGCTCTCAATGTGTCTAGCTCCATGGTGGTTTTACAAGCTAGATTACAATTAATTAGCTTGGCACATTCAATCCCATTTTCTTAGGTTTGCAGATCTCAATTGGCACTTTATTCCAAAGCTCATAACTTCTTGATAATCCAAAATCAAATGCCAAGATCAATTGCACGGAAGTATGTAAAGTACTAATTTGTACTCTCTGTCCAAAATAGTATATACAATTTTTGCCAACATTGTTTAGGCATAGCGTACTTAGAGCATCCCTTCACCTGTCCAGTGAAGGACGCAAACTAGATATATGGGCAGACCGGGATGGAAGAAGTTTCCCACGGCACGCAATTTGACGCTCAGTAAATGACCGGCCACGGCCAAATTTGCATTCCTAGTTCCAACTTCTTGGAAATCATATATCCCACATGGGTTGGGACTCCTTCCACCACCTCATGGGGATATAAGGTGCCTTGTTCCATTGGAAACTCAAATCATTTTGAGTTCTTCTCTAGCAAAGAGAAAGAGACCTCAAACAATAGAAAACCAATTTTTTTGGTGTTCAAATTTAAAACAAAATAAATTGGAAACTTTGGTAAAATTATTTTTTACTTTTAGAAGGTTGCCTTCACCGTTTTGTTGTGGGGCAAATCATTGTCAAATGGCCCAACCACAATTTTATGGCCCTGCAAAGGGTCTGATTTTGAGTCTTTGCTGAGTCTAGGCGTGGGGATGTTCTTACACCCTGCCCTCTCTAGCCAAAACACCAAGAATAGAACCTTCCACTTGTCTACTTCCTTCGATAACCAACACTCTCTTCTTCCTATCTGCCTCCAAGCGTTGGGCATAATTCATCCCTACAACATTCAAAGCAACACATTCATTAAAGAATCCATGAGAATGCCAAAAACATGGTTGAATCATAGTGGAAATCACAAATCCAACATTCACATCAAATTCATTAAGGAATTTACAATGTCGAGCAATAACAAAAGCAACAACAAAGGAGAGAATGTTGCCTTTGTGGCTATGAATGACACTTTGTTTCCTAGCATTCCATGTAATAGAACTTTGCTTAAACAATGGGCAACCCCAAAACCTATCTTCACTAATGTTCGTGACTTTGATTCTTGCTCTTTCCCTGACACTTGTGCTTTGAAAACAAGCTCTTTCCATTGCAAAATCTCCCGTCTACTTCCAAGCTTTCCCAAAATTCACTAGGAACGGCTACTACGTCCACAATATCAATCTCTGTCAGCAATTCACACCGCAAATCAAATTCTTGCACAATGCCAACCATTGACACACTAGAAGAAAACCGTGTTTTTATTGGTGTATGGCAAAGACATACGCATGTCTATGACTAAACATATAGGTGTCCATATAGATGTGTACATGTCACAGAGTGCACTTGAATGTTAGGAGTGGAATTTTGTGGATGTTAGACATGAAGGCAAAAAATTACAATAAAAATAAGGTGGTGCTACCATTGATATCCAAATTTTCTTTGACATAGCTAAAGACATCTTAATATTGAAATGAGTGTCTAGAATAACATGAATTGCCACATCATCTTTGTTGACTCATTTTTAATATGGATAATTTTATAAAAATTACTATAATTTTGAATTAAAGCTCTACCCAAGATTTTTAAAAAGGAGATGGGCAATGAATGGGCAAGTTGTGGGAAAAAAAGAAGTGACATAGTAGGTGATGTGGCACATGACATTAAAACTTGCTGGGCAATTGCATGAAAGACTTGTACTATTTTCCGTCACACGTCTCATGCTGATCTGTTTTTTGACCATAACTTTTGCATTTTTGCTCCAAATGACTCAAGATTTCTAGAGAAGGTGCTCATAACTATTATACAGCTTACATGAATTTTTGATAATTTTCAAAAATATTTTAATATAAAAATAGTACTAGTGATTGAATGTCACATATGACAATTTGGAGGTTTTTAGTACTATGGAATACCTTTTTTTGATGATTTTGAGATGAAATTTGGATGAGATGGTCTTCTAATAGACTTATAGCTTTCCGCAAAAGGATTTTCAAAAATAGTTAATTTTATGTCATGTGGAGGTCTACAAAGAGAGCTTCATTTTGCTTGTATTTTGAAACATATAAAATATTATTTTGGTAGGTTCTTTGGTGAATGACCATCTCCATAAAGTTGTTGCAAATGGCCACTTTTTATTTTTTGTATTTACTTATTTTTACTATTTTTCCCTAATTAAAACATGAAAGTGTGTATTTTCTTGAGGTTTGGCACTTTTCTAGTTCTCCTACTTAGAAAATTTTCCTATACAATTCCTTTTGTAGGTACCTTTGTCTTACAAGTATATACATAAGTCATATTTTTTTTTAAATTTAAAAATTATTTTTCTAATTAAATAGTACTCCAGAAAAAATCAGGAGTACTATTGCAAAACGCAACAAATAGTACAGGTCTTTCGTGCAATCACCTTGCTGATGTGGCAAGGAATTATGCTGATGTGGCAAATGATAATGCTGACATGGCATGCTTTTTTGGCATATAGGTTCAACAATTGTGCTTATTCAATATTTATTTTATAATGTCTTAAGAAACTTTGTGACATTACAATAGATGTCTGAAAAGACATTTGGAAGTTCTTCAAGACATTGTTAGAGAGAATGTAACATCATTAGAGACATAGTTGTTGATTTCACTATGTGAATGTAGACATTTTGAATACAATAGGATAGGTCAAGTTACGTTTATAGGAGCCTTATGACATTGTAAAAGACATCTTCAAGAGTAAAAAAGTGTTCAATGTTATGCTATTCAATGTGTCTTTCATTTTTGAGAAGGTACATTCCATGGTATATTTAGACATCACATGCATTCAAGTCCTTCTAACAAGGGAGCTATATAGACCTATACATTTTGTGGAGGGAGATCACTCCTTGTAATTTAAGGTATATACTTGAGTTAAGAAGGTATTTTATGTGGGGCTATTTACCTTAATTCTCGTATTCAAGATGATTGTATTTTTACATAAAAAGCTACAAAGGGCATATTTCCAATACCCTATAGTTTTTGTAAATTCATTCTTGTAGGTCCTAAAATAGGGCTATGTTACATTTAAATTTTAAGTACCGAATTTTTTCCTACCTCTACCTTTTCTTTACAAATTTTTTTTCCTTCTACTACATATATGTACAAGATTTATACCATAAAACCAACAACAATCAATTCAATTTAAGTGCCATTGACAAAGTGGTAGTTTTCAACTTTTAAAGGTCAATTGTTCATTAAGCAAACAATTGAATATTTAGGTAGGTTCCTATGGAGTGAATTTGATTGGATGTTCATAAAATTTTGACAGAAGATGTGAATATGTATGTCTCTAAGTGAATATATATATTTTTCCAACTAGGGACCCAAATCAAAATTATGCTCCCCTAAATTCCCTATTCATGTTGAATGAGGCAATTTTCATCATTTAATTATGATCAATGTCTTACACTTATACTTAATTTTTAATTATGCACAATTGGTACCATGGCAAAATTTTAATGAACCACCCTTCATTATAGAATCCTTAAGCTTGAGTGTATTCAATTTTGTCATCTATATGAAATTATCTATCCACATCTTTAGTCTATACTCATTGTACAATGAAAAATTTGTACAATTTTTATTTGTTAAGACTAATTTATTAATAAGAATTCCTATTACATGATTTCATAGCCTAATTTATATATAATAGAGTGCATAGCATTTCATAAACCTTATAGTAGTCCTACATATTATATAAATTTTTTCTTCTTTGAATTAAATGAATTCTATCTTTTAACTCATGTAGCTTTTTAAAAAACTAAGAGTGATCTCCCCAAGACATTTTGTAAACTTATATATGGCTATCTTTATCTAAATTTATAAATTAATCTAATTTCAATTGCCCTATCTTTCATTAAAATTTATTTTTTGTACCAATTTTTTGTACCCTATGTTCATTATAACTAAAGGAGGGGTGCATATTTCTTACCAATACTTATAGGATCAAAAGAAAATTTATGTTTAAAAATTGTTTATACATGTACAAAGTAGAAAGTCAAATTTACAATTTTACACAAACTATGTAGCTTTTTGGGCCCTTGTCATAGAAATTACACAAACATTCACAAAAACAAACAAAATAAGAAGTCATTGTATAACATAGTTGACCAAAACCCTAAATCCGAACTATTGAAAATACTAAAGTGCATGAAGATGAAGTCAAATGAGCGTCATCCACAATGACTTTGAACCAATAAAAGAAATCATTTCAAATTTTTTTAATCTAAAATGCATTCAATTGCAATATAATAATGAAACTTTTCCAAATTAAACAATTTTACACTTGTGGTATTACAATTGTATAATTGATTGACAATTCTTTTTTAAAATTTGTATGTTTCAGTATCAAAAAGTCATTGCTTCTATACACCAATTTTATAAATGTTTATTAGTGCAACTATTCATAAAAATCATATTTTCAATATCAAGTTAAAAATATTTTGTAATACTTAAACATATAATTTTCATTATCCAAGTTGTGGTAATGTTTACTAGGCCACTTGGCAATATTCATTTATGGTAGCTACAATGTTTCATTTATGCTTGTCTTCTTCTATATTGGTTCAGTATTGCATTAATATTGTACTATTAAGTATTTGCATCAATATTGAAACTTACCCACATCAATACCATTTCACTTGGAAGAAGAATTTTTTTCCAATGAGTAGATTACTTGTTACTTGTCATCAACTATCACTAAAATTGGTAGCATGGCTTCTCTCTATAATCTAACTCGTAGAATCTAGCCCCTAGTTTCTTAAATCCAAATTTATTATAGTTCATAAAACTTCAAATTTTGGAGGACCTTTTGGCAATCCTATTATAGAAAAAAAAGGTAAAGCTATCTATTATCACCTACCCTTCATTATAAATAATTTGAAATATTCCATTTTAGTGATGCTAGTTTACTTTTAAGAATTGTCTAAATTTAAGAGAAGTTAATTAAAACCACCATGCATACTATAGTTAAAAAAATGGAGAGTGCTCCCCCCAAGCTTTCATTACATTCACTAGAAGTTCTAACATATAATGGGTAATGTAAGATGTTATCTTATATGTTTTGCACTCTATAATGTGCCACATTAGCACACTTTGCTGCCATGTGAGGCTTTTAAAATTGTTTTTAAGGTGTCAACTAAGATGTCAATTGAAACATCAATGAAGACATGAAGATATTTTTTGCAATTTCAATTGAGACATCATTTGAGATGTCCAAATAGACAAGGTCCACAACCTATTACAGTAGGCAAATCCCATATGGTTTGTCTTTCCTCCTAGCACCCCATTAGAATAAGTATCTTGCCTTCTCATGTCAAAATATTCATATAATAAATGTTTTTTCAAGTCATGCAACATAATTGCCATATATAGTGTATAATATACGGATTACACTGTATAGCATATTATATATGATGTATTTATATGGTGTACAATGTATGGTGTATGGTACATTATATACAGTGTATTGTATATGGCATGTTGTGTTGGACATTATATTTGCATTGGTACATATGTTGTAGTAGACATTATGACATACATGTGCATTATGTAGGACATATGTGACTAGATATATTAGTATCATGCTAAATTGTGCATTTAATCACACAAATATCCAATGTGACATTATTTTGTTTGTTTGATTTGCACTAAACATTTTAATAGACGTTCATGATGCCATCAAAGTTGACATTGCAAGATATTTCAATGTCCATGTTGATGTCTCCACAAATGTGTATATCTCAAATACTATATCTGTTACTACAATATTGAAGTCTCACAGAACATTAGATGTTAATATATTTGTCTCCTTGCCTACACCACATCTACGGAGATGAACATCATATGAAACACATAGATGTCTCTAATAATGTCTTTTGAGACATCATAGAAAATACCCCCCAAAAGCTGAGAAGACACTAAATGTGCTTTAAAAAATCTGCCACGTCACCATTTGAACATGCCACGTCATTCCATTTTGACCCCCAAATGAGCTAATGTGGCAAAAGCCACATCAACAAAAATTGGATGGATGAAAAAAATTCCTAGCTAGCTGTCCGCACCTACGTGGCGTTAAATTTCTAGCCACATGACACTCTTTTAGAACCCCGTTGACCACCGTTTTTCTGGATGTCTAGCCCTTAACATGTTCATGTTTGGGTGTTTTTTTGGATTTCTTGCCCATGTTTTTTTTAATGCAATCTACTTTGATGTCTATGTTGATATAGAGGATGTCTAACACAACATCTACATGCATGAATGGACATGTTCAAGAAAACAATGTTTTCTTCTAGTGACAAAAGAATTTCAAAATTGGTTGTGGGATTAAAAGCTTGGAGAATTAAGGACTCACCAAGACATATACATGGGTTCCAAGTCTGTGGAAATCAAATTGAAAAATAATATTGCATTCAAAATTTGTTTGAACTTCCAAATTTATAAGGAAGTGATTGTTGACAAAGTAGATTGACTTCTAGTAGATGTAGCTTGTTTTTGTCAATATAAACAAGACTCATTCAAAAAAAAGGGACACTTGCTTCAAACCTTATTGGACTTAATATAGTAATTTCTAAGATGGAGCTAGTGAATTATGTTAGCTCCAATTTGACAACCCAACCACCATCACACATTGCCAATGTACCAGGAATATCAAGAAGCTCTTTATTTTTCTAAAACAATGAATTCATCTTTTTTGCAAATATTAGAAACCTATTTTGTATTGAGTTGGGACCCTCTAGCGCAGAGAACATGAATGTCATCAATACAATAAGAACAGTGGTCGTGGCCATCTCACTACTTGAATATTTGTTTTTTCAAAAGTGCAAAAAGAACAATAGTGATTAGTTGCCATCACTACAATCTCTACTTACAAGGGAACTAGTAGAATGAGAAACAGAAACACTACCACTTGAGGGCTCCAAATCAAAACCTTCTAAAATGGAGACATTTAAAAACTTTAACACTCTAGAATCATATGAAACCCATGCACAAGAGTTACAAAAAGGTGGGCAAAAAGGCAAAGAAGTGACAAATGCTTAGGCCATTTCTTCAGCAAATATGGATAGAAAGAAGTTCTTTTCTAAGCTAAAGAACCTGCCACTATGCAATTTTGACCCTGAAGTGGCGTCCTCAATCCTCCTCCATTAGATCCATACACATATAAATCAAGTGTTAGTGAAAAGTATAAAGATTAGTGAAAATTGCATAGTATAATATATAAAATAAGAAAACAAGGGCAAACTTACACACAATATTGAGTAAGCGCAATGATGGGCGTAGGAACTAAATTCCCCTCATCTTCAAGTACAACTACATTTGTCATAATCTCATACTAAGGCTTCTTGGACACCTCAATCACAAGATCAACCTTAAGAGGTTCAATCAAGGCTTTAAAGATTGCTTCATTGCCTTCCAATAACACAATGTGTTTGCCAACTTTATGAGAGGCATGGATGGATGCCCTTGCAAGAATGGAATTGCATATGAGAAAATATTAATGGGGACTATATTTTACTAAAATTGAACACTTAAATCAACATAGTGTAAATTCATTAAAATGAGCATTTGCCTTATTGAGGCAGTACAATTAATCTATCACAATGTCTCTAGGCTTTGTAGTGCTTTCAATTAATATCTAAAGGAATAAAAGGTCATTTTCTTGTGATCCCTGCCATGGAATATTGCCTTGCATAAGCTGAGTGCTTTTGTCTACCAAATTCAATAATATAGAATATATTAACACTAATATCAATGCCAATAGTCTCTAAACTCACCACTGGTTAAAAAGCAAAAGCAAATGTTTGAGTGAACTTCACCAATAATGTGATAACAAAACAATTTGTTTGCAAACAAAATAAAATGAATGAAATTTTTAGAACAAATACCAAAGCATAATGACTAATTGGACGACAAAAATTGTAAACTTGTATTGTTTTTGTAGAATTATTGGCATGAGACAAGCGAAAATGATTGCAGCTCAACTACTCCTAAAAACTTTGAAGTGGTACGCTTTGTAGTATTCCAATAAATCACATCAAGTCTTCTAGTCATTTGCATGGAATAGAAGTAGCACCCCACCGTCATGAAGATATTTTTGCGCAATAGCAAAGTGTACTTGTAAAGTTGTAATAAATTTGGATGTTGCTTATTCCACTCATGCACTTCAAAACTTGGCATAGAAATGCCAAGGACTAAAAGTCAATATTCTTGGGAATGTCTACTAGCTATAATGAGATCAATTCCAATGTGTTGATGTAGAATTCCATTGAAAATCCATTGTCAATCTTTTTTGTATTGCATTAAAAAGAAAAGACATTGTGAATTAGATTGAATAGATTTGAATATGATTCATTAAAGATAGTAGTCATAAATTACAATACATAGATACGAAAATCACTTGTAAAGAAATACAAATGTGGATTGATAAAGAATGTCATCTTCTCCAAAAAGGCTTTGAGATCAAGCCAATTTTGAGGAATTTTTTGTAATTGATGTAGTATTCATCTATAGTAAAAATAGACCCAATATAAAAAAAATTCATCAATTATCACCAAAGAAGTTTCCTTGTTGTTCAAATCTCATGATGTACAATGGTAGAATTCAGAAATAGATAAACTTGCAAATGTTGCATCATGCTTGCCAAGAGTAGAAGATGAATTTGGTGAGGATCTTACTATCTTAGTTGTTGCTGAATTTTAGGATTGGAATTGTTAAAAGTTTCTTTAGAAGGCCCATCCTCCTTTTCTTTGCTAAGCTTGGAGGTCTTCTTCTTTGCAACCCCCTTATCCCTAGTCTTTCTCTTAACCTTCTTGTCATTTTAAATATGCTCTTCTTCTTCCTTGTCTTGGGACCCTTTTGTAGACCTAGTAGTAGCAATAGCACTTCCAAGTGAAGCTTGTAGCTCACTTTCTTCTTCAAGGCAAAAGCCTTTATTACAATCCAAGTATTAAGCACCAATTTTAAGATGTTTGAGTGAAAATGCTCAAATTTGAGTTGCAGTATACATGCACTCATTCAAAGTTGTATTTGCCCATGTTGCCAAGTACATTGGAAGTTGCTGCTTAGAAATGGCTTGTTTGGGTAATAAATCATGCATGTAATACCTAAAATAAACAATGTTAGAATTATGTGAAGAATCTTAACAAAGAAAAAATTGTAAATTTCTAATCACAGTGAAAATGTAATATAAGAATGTTTATTATCACTACCTATAGATTACTCTTTTGATAACAAGATATGTGTTTCTTTGCTCCCTAAATGTTTTGGTCTTAATAAAAGCAATATGTTCTCCAAAACATGCTTGTAAACACATTCTTCCAAATCCAAATATGCTAGGCCTCAATGTAATTAGCCAACGAAAATGGTTGACCATTTGACTTCATCTTGAGCTCTATGTTGTCCATATACAAATATAATTCAAAGTTTTCAATTGTTGATTCCTCCAATTGCAATAGCATTATAATTTGTTCTACACTAAAATAACAAAAATAAAGATGTTGAAAATTGAGAATTCAAAAGAAATCACAAAATAAAGTATCAAATTATAAGTGAAGTAAGGATTTGAAAATGTTCCATACCCCAACCTCAAATGAGGCCTTCTTTAGCCAAATTTTCATATCCTTGTTTATAAAAGACTTTGGAGGGAAATGAAAGGCACTCCTCAAAGGAACGGTAGAATTCCACCATTGAAGTCAATGTACTTTGGCAATAAGACGTACTATAGCTATGGCAATTAATTGAAGTTTGTCCAATGTCATTTCAAGCTTGATGTTTAAGCTCCCATGCTTCATGATCTGATAGTCTTTTGAGTGGATAGTGAGGCATGATGCCTCACTATCCACCTAAAAGAATTTTAAATTAAATTTTTTTTAACTCAACCCAACCCCCCAACCCCCTTTCCAAACAAACTAATTTTTAAAAAAATTTTAAATTTAAAAATTTAAAAATTTAAATTAAATTTAAAAAAATTTGCATCCCCCTACACCTCTTATAATTTTTAGAAGGTTATAGGATGGACAATCAATATGGGATTTTACTCATATATGTATTCAATATATGTATTCAGTATATGTATTCACTATATATATTCAGTAAGTATATATATATATATATATATATATATATATATATATATATATATATATATATATATATATATATTCAATATTGTATGTGTATTTAGTACTATATCCATATTTAGACATGTACTATATACATATTTAGTACTATATCCATATCCATATCCTTGTTTGGATGGTTGAGATTAAATCTCACGAGATTAACAGATTGTAATTTTTTTGAGAAATCAATGGTGATTTCGAAGGTCACCATTTTTTTTTCTAAATATCAATGGCTTGTAAATTTTTGGAGAAGGGGAGGGGGCAAATGCAAACCAGAGCGGCTGCATCTTTTGAAAGGATAGTCAAAGTAAATAAAAAATAAAAAAACATGCCCAAAAAATTAAATGGATACAAGGCCATCAAAAAACTTTCAAATATTATACCTCATTAAGGAACTAGTTGCCAAGATTTGGATTTGAGATACTTATATACTTTCATAATTGCCCTTTATATAATAAAGCCTTTGCTACATATGCATCTTTCATTGTTGCTATGACACCATCATTTGATTGGGAATCAAGTGGAGTCTCATCTTTGTACTTGGTAGCTATACTATTTGTCACCTTTGAAATTTCTTTATGATAGAAAATATGGAATTTATTATCAAAATTCAAATATCGACAAAAAAATCACAACGATTGAATATCATATTTTTGTTAAAAATTTGTCAAACAAAAACATTGCCTTATCTGAAAAGAAATCCAATGAATATATCATTAATTAGTAGATACTTAGTTTTTGAACAATGTGGGCTTGTGAGGCATCTTTGGTATTCATCTTCATTAATTAGACCCTTGAAGCTCTCCAAAGGTTGACAACTGACCAACTTGATCCGATGAAGGGTATGAACCAAATTGGTTCTTACGTGACAGGTCTTTATAGACCTAGTACCACAAATTCTTACATTAATACCAAGTAATAAAGAAAGCAAAAAATTTAACTCCTAAAGGTTTTTGACTATGTTTTCACCAAAAATGCTCCAAAACTGCCATTTCTAATACAAGTTCAATTTTTTTTCTTAAAACACATTTTTGACTCATGTAACCGTAGGATCTTGTAGTAAGGTGGTTTGTAAACATGTGGAAAAAATTTCAATAATTTCCACCGTGTAGATTGCAAGATGTAAGCATTTGAATTGACAAAAATTGTTTTTTTATCCCTGCGAAAATCCGGGCAGCTGCACTTTACAAGGTCACATTTGTGTGAAAAAAATTCAAAATGGTGGTTACTCTTTGAATTCATACTTCAATGCAAGTTTGATACATTCTCAAAAAATTTCAAACCATTTGGAATTGTATAACATATAGGAAAAAATAAGTAAGTAGAAAGAAGTAAAAAATGAGCCAAAATACTAAATTGTGAACATTTTATTCATGGAATTGAAAATTTTCAATCCCAATGGTTAAAATGTTGTAATAAACAATCTACACCTTTTTTTTTTCCAAAAATATGAAAAATTGAATTAAATGAAGAATTTCAAACTTTTTTTGTACTAGCGAGATTCAATAACTGGCCGCAAACTACCCCAAATTCAAAATCTTCATTATTTTTGACTCATTGATCGGAATGGATTGATTCAAAGCTTCACATGTCTGTATAAACTTAAAGAACCAATTTGAAATTTCACTTTTAAGAAAAAAGTTTATTTGAAGAAGTTTTTTCAGCTGCCCGGGTTGCCCGCCGAGTAAAGAAAACAACATATCCTACCATAACTTTTAAACTGTGAAGTCAAAAGTTATGGAAATGTTGGGCCTTAAAGCTACTCCTCGGGCACACATTGTATCAAAATTTTAAAGAAAAACAATAAAAACTCCATCCGTAGTAAGCTGCCTAAAAAATTTATAATCTCAAAAAACGTTGTTCAGGGCTTTAGGGGTTAAACCAAAAAAAATTGATGAAAGTAAAGAATGTCCATACTTATTAATATTGTGCATGAAATTGAGTAACATCCTCATCTTCCCATTTATGTCCAAACAAATGCAGTTGACAAAGAAGTGCCAATCTTTGTCATCTTTATAAATTTAATTGATGTAGTCTAACCAAACTTTGTAAATGTGACTACCATCACAAATGTATTGGTAAGGGCAATTTTCTCCAAATGAGTATTCTTAACTTGTTGTTTAGTATATTTTGGCAGATTTAATGTCTTTTAATGAACTCAGATCTGTAGTTGACTTACAAGGTGTATGAATCACTATAAGAAACTTGTGTTTTAGGTGACAAATTTTAGGTGCCAGATTTCAAGTGACAATTTTTAAGTGATGGATTTTAGGGAACAAATTTTAGGTGATAGATTTTAGGTGCTGAATTTTAGATGACAATCAATGTAACAATTTGTGTTTTAATGTCAATAATAGTGTCTGCCGTAACGCCAAAAGATGCTATGGTGGACATTATTATTGACATATAAACACAAGTTATTACATTGATTGTCACCTAAAATCTAGCACCTAAAATATAGATTTCTTATTGTTAATTGTTTGGCCAAATCCAGATAAAGCGGGGCTTAAGAATTTCAAGTCCATCACCCAAGCTATCATTTTGAACATAAACTATGCATCTCATTTTGAGGTGATGGAGGAATTGCTTGTGGTAATGATCGAAGACAATTCAATATTGGGTCATTCAAACTGAATCTCTTCTTTGTAGGAGAGAAGCAAACTTGATTTGCTTGCAAGAGATCCTACAACAAAGACCCCCTCTCTTCCGGGCTCTCTTCATGTATATGATTTATACATTGTATAAGGAGTCTTTAATATTTTTGTCCCCATCTAGCTTTAAGTTAGCACATGGTTCCAAATCTCTTTAATCATTGTTTGGGATGATATTGTAAGGTCTCATGGCTTTCAATGATCTTTGCAATTGGCGTGTAAGGCATATGCATTGTTTAGTTCTAATCAAACAACATGGTACTTCAAAATTTCAAGTCCATCATCCAGACTGTCATTTCAAATATAGGCAATGCATTGCATTTCAAGTCAGTGGACGAACTGCTTGTGGTAATGAAGATATACTTGGAGTCAATGACTTTGATCCTATAATTGGACAAGAATTACTCCGAGGACCAATGTCAAGTGATTTGTCAATTTTAGGAGTGTAGGAAGTTTTTCCTTCTTGAATTCCACCCTAATGCTGTGAAATCATAAATTCGATGCTAGATGTAGCTCATGCTCACAATTTAGTGGGACAAGAATTTTTTTCATTTTGGTTGTGAGATTCACTTCTTGCAATTAGGAATTGAATATTTTCAAAGCTCATTGAGCTTTTGTATTCTACATTGTATAAAATGGCTTTGTTTTTTTATTGTCTTGTCTTTGTGCAATTTACTTTTGACAGCTACTTTTTATCTCTCTTGTGCTTTTAAGAGTTTAGGTTTTTCATTTCTATTAAGTATGGCCTTGCCATTAGTGCCAACAAATTTAATTTGCAGCTTGATACCTTGACATTCAATTTTCAAAGGAATTATTATTCAATACTCTAAGACTAAAATATCACCACTAGAGAAACAAAAAACACTGGCCTTGTTGGTGGAGACAAGGACATTGGAAACCATTGCAACTTGAATAACAACATAACAAAGGAAGATAGAATGTCTGCCAATTACTTGAGCTTGCTTTGGCACAAGCAGTCATGTTGGTGCCAATGAATTCCTATGATAGACTTGCAGCTTGATTAGTTCTATTAGTTTGTAAGGCTCAGCAAGGTGACTAGAAAAAAAATGTGTCCACCACAATCAATTGAAATGCAACTATGAGTCCTATTCAATTGCCTTGCAACTACATCCCTTTGTATTCATACCAATTTTGACATATACATTGTTGTTATTGCAAAGTAGTTACAAAATGAAGTTTAGGGTTACGTTAATAGAAGAATTGGTGACTCCGAGGTATAACATCCAATATTCATCACAATTGTCAATGTGAATAACTTTACATTCTGTAGAGTTTAGTGTATCAAACTGCACTTGCATTTAATGTAAATTTGACAAGAATTCAACTACAATGCAACTAGAAAACAACTACAATTTGACTAAAAAACAACTAGACTTTAACCAGAATATAATTAGGATGCAAGTATGCAACTAGGAAACAACTAGCATGCAACTAGGAGACACCTATTAAAATGCAATTTATATTAATTGTCCTATATCAAATGAAAAGAGTACCATTAGGTTGGACATTTAAGAATTGTAAGTTGTAGCATTCTTATGTATTGAAATTCTAATATTTATACATTTTATAGATTTTTACAATTTGTAGATTTTTATAGTCTACAAAAATCTACAAATATTTGAAGTTTGAATTTTTTTTTCCAAATAAGGTAATCTAAAAAGAGTACAAATTAAAAAATTTGAAATTAAAAAATTATTGAGATTAAAATTTAAAAATCTACCAATCTATATGTTATGTATAAGTCGTAAATGAATTGCAAGAAAATTGTAAATAAAGTTGCAATTAAAGAAAAATAATTTGTGGCCTTGTATTCACTAAAATTTTGGTGCATGTTTCTTTATTTATTTTACTTAAAATTGATTTGCAAACCATGAAGTATTGGAGCTTGAACATCAAGTTGGAGATGACACTAGACAAGCTTCAACTCATTGCCACAATTATAGTGTCTTCCAATGCCAAAGTATGTAGGCTACAACGGTGGAATAATAGCGTCCCTTCTAGGAATGCCCTTCATTTCCTTGCAATTTCTTTCACAGATACGAATGTGAATTTTTGGCTAAGGAAGGTCTCATTTTGGGCCAAGGTATGGAATATATTCAAATCTTCACTTCACTCATAATTTGATATTTTATTTTGTAATTTCTTTTTAATTCTAAATTTCAAACATTTTAGTTAATGTTTTTCTTTTGTTGGACAAATAATGATGTTATTGTAGTTGAAGCAATCAACAATTGAAGACTTTGAGAAGAATTTGTCTAAAGACACCTAAAACTCAATATGAAGTCTTATGGTTAACCACTTCATTTGGTTGATTAATTACATTCAAGCTTCGCGTATTTGGATTTGGAATCATGCATTTACAAGCATGTTTTGGAGAACAAATTGCTTCGTTAAGACCAAGACATTTAAAGAGCAAAGAAACACAACTCTTGTTATTAATAAAATAATCTATAGGTATACAAAAAAGGATATTTAGTGTTGAATTACATTTAGTGTAATTACCACCCTACTCTACACGACATTAAATCTCAACTTTGAAGGAATTAGTGTAGTGTGCCCCTGGAAGACTTTTCAGGGTTGTTCTCTGAAATTGTTCCCACTACTGCAGACTAGCCCCCTGCTGGTTTCAATTTTTGAATTTTGAATTTTGAATTTTTTTTCAAAAAACTTCAGAATGTATTAAAAAGAAAGAAAATGATTTTAAAAAATAATTTTTTTTCTAAAAAATATTTTTAAAATATTAAATAAATTAATAAATGAATTAGTATTTTCTGATGTGGCAGTTGCTCAACCACATTAGCATAGTGTTACCAACGTTCCCACGGCATTCCTAGCATTTGGGAACTTGCAGTCTTTTAACACAAAATGTAAACCTCTTCATATTTCAGATTTACCATAGAGTACTTTAGTGTTAGAAATTGGATTAATGTTACTTACTTTAGTAGGGTTAATGATATTTAGTGTCATGGTTCATAAATAGTGTTGCTAACACTAAATATCCTTTTTAGTGTAGTGATTATAAATATTCTTGTATCACATTTTCACTATGACCATAAATTTTAAAAAAATTCTTTCCTATTTATTGTGATGAATCTTCAAATAGTCCTAATTGTGCTTGTTTTAGGTATTTCATGATAGAGTTATTACTCAAAGGAGACATTCCCAAACAACAACTTCCAATGTACTTGGCAACATGGATAGACTCAACTTCAAATGTGTATGTATACTACAATTCAAATTTAAGCATTGCCACTCCAGTATGTTAAAATTGGTGCTTGGTATTTGGAATGTGACAATGACTTTTGCCCCCCAAAAGAAGTCAACTCATAAGCTTTGTTTGGAGATGCTATTGCTACTATTAAGTCTTGAAGATGAGAAAATAGAAGAGCATATTGAAAATGACAAGGGAAAAAAAAAGTCTAAAGGTTAGGGCTTTGCAAAGAAAGAGACCTCCAATCCTAGAAAAGAAAAGGATGATGGGCCTTGTAAAGAAGCCTTTGACAATTTCATTTTTGAAATCCAAGACCAATTAAGGTATTTATCAAAAATTATCCTCTATTCTTTGTAAGGACGATGCATCTTTTGTAGATTTATTCATAAGAAGATTTCTAGTTGTTTTAGAAGACTGTGAGTTCCCGAATACTAGGAACTCTATAGAAACACTATGAATGTTGCCACATCAGCATGCTAATGTAGTCGAGCAACTGCCACGTCAGATAATATTTAATTAATTATTAAATGTTTTAAGAATTTTAATTTTTTTTTAAATCATTTTTTTGCTTTTAAAGACATTTGAAAATTTTACGAAATTTAAAAGAAAAAGTTGAAATTAAAAAATTCAAACCAATAGGGTCTGGTCTACAACAATGGAAACAACCCTGAAACAATCTTTTAGAGGCCTAGGAATCCTCTTATGCATTTTCAAATTTCTTCATTGTACATCAACAATTCTAGACGACGAGGGAGCTCTTTTAGTAGTAATCAATGAATTCTTCTATGTTGGATCTTTTATTACCATGGATGAGCACTTCACTACATACAAAGAATACTCTCAAAATTGATTTGATCTCCAAGCTATTTGAGTGGATTTGTAAAATTGATGTACTCTTTTTCCTTCATTTGTGGTTTTGCCCTTGCTATAATTAAGGTTTAAATTGATGCAACATCCATATATCACATGAAATTATAGGCATTATCATAATTAATATTGTATAGAATTCTATTTAAATGTTATATTGAGCAAGGAGGAGTGTCAAGAATATATTATCTTAATACACTCTCCACAAATAGTTCACTATAGTTTAGTGTACTTAACAATAGTTATGAAGGCAACTAGGGACAAAATTAAAATCTCTTGAACCAATTGTAAAGGCAAAGTATTTATATTCTTTCCCTTAGTATATAGTTACACACCTCCATTGAATATATGAACCCTTTTTTTTGTACGTATTTTGGTTTCCATCTTTTGATAGTTTTATTTCATCTCCTATTCTCAACAATACTCATCCCTATCCGTTATCATGTTTGTTGCCGTCTCCATCACCACAATGAATTACATCATACCCAGCAAGGATTGTGTAGAGATTCTTCTAGTGCCATTGGCAAGGTCTTTGCTACTATAGACTACCCTATTATTCTTTATGTGAAAGAGCTAGATATGCTTGTCGGATTCACAATTCTTACCACGATGATGCAATCACCATTTTCAGCATTCTCATGGATTCTTTAATGAATGCATGTGTTGCTTCGACTGTTGCGGGAATGTGGAAGAAGAGAGTGCTAGTACTTTTCCTACTTTGTTTGGCTAGAGAGGGAGATCTTTCTTTTCCTCCCTCAAACCAGAATCAGATTAAGCAACATCTAGAGACTTGACTCGAATTGAAGGACTTGCACATAACAGGAGATCTTCCAAGATCAGCAGAAGGTGCAAAGCTTGGTGCGGTAGTTAGCAGTGATTACAAAAGTAGTTTATGGAATTTATTGCACTATGTTACCTAGTTTACGGAATTTAGACTAATATGGTACCTTCAAGAGAAACACACATCAACTTGGGCTACCTAAAGAGTGAGTGGTATTAAAAGAAATAGAAAAGAAAGGACTTTGCTAGTTCTAAAGGATTATTGGGAGTACTATATAATACAAAATTGACTTAATACATGTTAATTCCAAAGAAGTTGCAAATTGATTATCAAATTCTATTGTTGTTGCAATATTGACTAAAATGACTTCACTTTAAAGACCCTTTCTTACAATGTAATAGTAGCACAAGGAATTTTGGGTATAAATTTAGCTAATTTTAGCCAATTTAGAAATTAGACATTGTAGTATAGGTGGTGGATGCTTTACAGGAGAAAGCATTTTTTTACAAGTCAATATCCTTGTTTTATGAAGAATTTGTATCACAACCATATCAACAAGATTGGCTTCTAATGCAACTGTATTTCACCTCAATCTTAATATGTGTATGCTGAATTTGAATTGGTTTGTGGGTTTGATTGTAGATTGATTTGAAGTATAAAACAAAAAGTTCATTAAACATTTGTCTAACAAAAGAATCTTTTAATAACATACTTGAGTTATTTGTAAAGTCCCTCCACTTTGGGCATGACTTTTTTTGAAGTTGAAAAGGCAACTATAGTTGAAGTGTCAAACTTTTTTGCAAGATACTTACGTCACACAACTGCAAAAGTGTGGACCAAACTTTTTTAGGCACCATTTTGATGGAAAAATAAATTTCATACCTACTTTTATTTCAACTTTTTAAACTCAACCGGCTTTTTCACAAAACTCATGAGTTTAAACCCCGGTTTAGGGTACTTTATGAATAACTCAACTATCTATAAAACTTTACCACTTGAGTAGAATTCAGAATTTTTTCTTGCTTTTGGGTGAATGCAAGAAACACTTGTACTATTTTGTATCACAAGGCATGTACTGATTAATTTTTTGGCCATAACTTTTGTGTTTTTAACTTGAAATGACTTGAAATTTTTAGGGAAGGTAGTCATGACTATTCTATACTTTGTCTAATTTTTTTGAAATTTTAAAAATATTTTACTATTTAAAAATAGCCCCCAATTGAATGTCACAAATACCAATTTGGAGGTTTCTAGTACTATTGAGTACCTTCTTTTAATGATTTTGAGCTCAAATTTGGATGAAATGGTCTTCTAGTAGACTTATAGCATTTTAGAAAAGGGATTTTAAAAAGAGTTTTTTTATGTGGTGTACAAGTCCACATAGTGAGCCTCCTTCTATATTTTTTTAGAAACATGTAAAAAATGATTTTGGTGATTTTTTTTGATGAATAACCATCTCCATAAAGTTGTTGCAAATGGCCAATTTTTATTTTTATTTCTTAAAAAAATTCCTATTTTTTACTAATTAAAACATCAAAGTATGTATTTTCTTGAGGTTTAGCACTTTTCAAGGTCTCCTACTTAAAGATTGTTTTAACAAA
Organism: Thuidium tamariscinum; assembly: GCA_947034885.2. NCBI lineage: Eukaryota > Viridiplantae > Streptophyta > Bryopsida > Hypnales > Thuidiaceae > Thuidium > Thuidium tamariscinum. The sequence goes on along the minus strand of OX344749.2, from coordinate 30,949,463 downwards.
TTTCCTTCAATGGTTTTTTTCATCTTAAAAAATTTGAAAATCATTTTTCTAAATTTAAAGTACTTCCCAAAAATCAGCCAAACACAACAAATAGTACAAGTGTTTCTTGCATTCACCCTTTTCATTTTTGTTCCTAAGAATGGAATGCACTATCAGACAACTATTGAGCCGATGACTAAGCTACTGTAATCCGTCATACATGGTAGATGTCATCTCATGAATTGAATCTCATTTTTTACTAGTCAAGAATCTTAATGGCTGATTTCACAAAGAGGTCTCAATTAGGTAGAATTACCTTGACATCAGAAATTCAGCTGCTGTTTTTCTTTTCTAACCGTGACAAAGTGGACTCGGACTCTGAAATGTCGAAGTACGGCAAACAGGTTTTTGAGGGTTAACTTAAGACTCTGTAGCAGTCTCTCCATTCAGAGGAGAAAATGATAACCAACAAAAAGACTACGCACAAACATAAAAATGCAGACAGTAAATCAGGAAGACAGAAGGCACTCTGCAATCAGGATAAGTTAAATCCTGAGTAACCTCACAGTCTAAGCATCTTGAGAACGGTTGAAAACAATTGAAAGAAAGTAATCTCTTCTAATGAACTGATGCTGAATAAGTTGTAGAGGTATATAAGTGCAAACTCTTGACCAAGGAGTGAATTCCATTTCAATTAAGCAGAAATCGGAACTCTCAACCTCATTGACATGGGTCTGTACAAGAAATGGAAATATTACATATTAAAGAGGATTTGTCTGACAACTAGGCCACCTCAAAGGGTCAACTACACCACAATTGTGTTGACCATGAATGTAAACTTGTGGAGCCAGGACCTGCACAAGCAAAAAAATGAAAGTTTAGATGCAGTTTCGGATTAGGATGAATTAACCTAGCAGGTTTCAACTGGGAAAGGAAAAAGAAGCCATTGGGATTTTGGTATTCCTGCTGCAACAGAAGGCATGGAAGCAGTGACTCAATTTCCTTAAGAATCCTATGACTAGAAGCAGTTGCAAGGCCGACCAAACTAAGAATCCACAGAATATCTAATAAGAATGCAACATACAATTCTCTTAATAGAGTATAATATGACAGTCAAATCACGTTGAGATTCTACAACAGATCAGAGATGCAGAACACACCAAGTGAATGGGACATAGAACAGATCTTTGAAGCCGCAGGCCGGCGTAACCTGTAATAGCTGCTAAGTTGTGATAGCCAGCAACCTCCGGTTGTGCGCTACTCGTTCAGAATCACACGTAAACACGTCAGGAAGAAAGCAATAGCGAAATCCACATACAATAAACTACGTGATCAAGGTTGGATCTCTTAGGTGCAAAGATTAGAACAAGAAGATTACAATTCAAGCATTCAGAATCTCTCGACTGAATTAAAGAGGCACCAATGTCAATGAAAATTACTGAATCCATAGTCCACTCACGTCAGCAGGTAAGTAAAGTTCCCATTGATGATGTTATCCTTCAAGAGTCCTTCTTTCTTGGAATAACTGCCACCAACAAGCAATCGATGGAACATTTACTTCTTTGAAGGAAATGAAGACAATGTGACGTAAATGGCAATTGGTGTTTGGTTGTAGTCTCATGAGAAGATGACTCCATGTCAAGACTCTTTTGTAATTTACTGAATGGACAAGCTGATGCTAATTTGGGACAGTACTAACTTGCACCAGCTAAAATTTTGTACAGGATTAACTCATATGCAAGACGTCGACTCGCCTACATAGTTCCCAACCTACTGTCAACACCGAACGTCAAACTAAAGAAATTAGTTGGGATGCACATCCAGGTCAAGTGACAGCCAGTATAGAAATTAAACAGCTCCGCACAAAACATTCAGTGTGATAACAACCTCCAGGGCGAGCCTCGCTGTAAAAACCGTGAGACACCAGTCATGGCCGGCAATACATCGATATGAACGGTTTTTGGTGAGCTGGACAAGTCTGCACAAAAGATAATACTCTCTACACTTAGGCGATCATATCGCATGCAAGGCTGTACCAGAAACTGCTTCGCACAGCTGGAGAGAGAGAGAAAGACTTAACATCTCAACGGGATCTCAATAAACACACAACATACCACGATATTCCGTTAAGAATTTAAAGAACAGATCTAGACGATAAGGATCAGTCTGGCTTAACAAGTGCTTAAGACAATAGAAACAACCATGAGTACATGATACCTTGGTTATGAAGTAGCTGAATTGCATGAGCTCCTGGGTAGTTAGAGTACGAGGCAGCCGACATTATCATCGAAGCCACAGCACTGCACAACAAAATAAAACAAATTCTCTGACTAGAGTTCAAAATGTAGCCATGAAATCGATCACTTTAAATTTAAGAAGTTCCCTGACTTGCATTGGTAAAGGTTGCAGAAACGGTGCCATCCTGAGTCAAGGTCCACAAAGTAAATAGTGACTGACTTAAATGTAGACCTTTCAATCTTGACAAGAGACCATCCTTACCTTAAAACTAAAAGTATGAAAGACGTTCCATATGCAAGTGCCCAGATTGGCTTCCATCTGTTATTATGTCTGATCATAAACACATTCAAAAGAATGAAGAAGGTTAACATCACATATCTTTGGTTCTTCAACTTATTCAATTAGAGAAAGGGTTGATTAAGTAGCGCCCACGTTTCACCCGACCAACAGCGAAATGATTGACCGCGTGGATTCTATACGTAGAGCTGTAAGCTAGGTTTAATAAATGCGTTCCTAAAGCCGCATGCAATCAAAAAGGAAAATGAGCATGGGAGAAAGCGTTCAGAGCATACATTCGAGCAACAGCTGAAGCTGCAGAGACATTTAGTATCGGTACTGCAAAAAGAATAAACCGCAGTTCCTGAAGAGAATAGAAAATACGAAAGGAGAAGCTTAGCACCGCTGGAAAGAAATCATCTCAATTCAACACTGAAACAGAGTTGCACTTTGTAACCAACAATAGAGTAATGCGACCCATATTCATGGACTGGTGGCGTAAAACCTTATGAGGAAGCTTGGAGTAAACCACAATAAAGCTTAGTACAGGGAGCACGTACTGAGCTACTCTCTTTTCCAAGAACAGCCCTGCCTGCAAGATGGAATCGAACTGAGATTTCGAGAAAAAGACGAAAGAGAAAAATAAAATTCCAAAGGCATTCTGGAATACTCATAGAGCAAAATACTAGAGCATACCCACAGCAAAATAGAACTCAACTTAGTAATCAGAAGAAAAAAGTGGTATGCAATGATCACATCAAGCACTTCCACTCCTCAAATATGGAAAATGGAGGACATACCAGAGAAAACGGCATTGCTGCCAGCATTGCTCTTGGCAGCGCGGAGGTAAAATACCAATGAGGGGGGGATACCTTTTCAGGAAGGTCAAGGTAAAGAAATGTGAAAAGACAGAATACAGTAACAGAGAAATTTCGTGAATGTAAAAAATTTATTTAAGAATTATGAGCAGGATACCCCCCACTCTGAGCTGCGGTTCAACACAGAGTTGAACCACAGCACTTGAAATTCTGGCCAACTCCATTGCTGCCACATCACCGAATCCAAGGTGAAGGTCACCGCTGCACATCAAAGAGCCAGCAATCAAACACTTCCCTCATGCCACCCAGTCTAAGCTGTTTCAATTATACTCTAAAAGGGAAAAGTCACCCAGAGGCATAAAAATACTCTATTTTGTGGAAGTTACAGGCAATAAAAAGCATAAAAAGCGTGTCTCTCTTCGTAAACAATTATGGAGAAATAGATTGACAAGAAGTACATCAAAAATAATCATGTGAACATGCTTTGATAATGACTACCGAAGGACATCTAGGGACAGAATTACAATAGAAGAATTCCGCAACACAGAGAAAAGGTCAGACCTATGCTTAGAACAGCTGTGATTGCACAGCACCTGAACGCACCCCATAGTGTCACTGATCCAAGCTGTCACATACAAAGTCACAACCAATCTTCCCCTAAGAACTTAAAACTGCGAACACGCAAACTAAAGACATAGAATCCAATACCCAAATGGAACTAAGCTCTTAAATTTGATTCTAAGGGTACCATTCCCAGATCAGTAGTAGTGATTTCTTGATTGCCATGAATCACTGCACTAAAGGAGGGCTAACTGAACAGAAGTCAGCAGGGAAGAGAATCGGGCTCTTACAAACAGAAGGTAAACAAGATTATTAGAGAATCCCAGGTGTTTTGATATATAACAATCTAGAATTGCAGCATAGTAAATAGTGCTTACCCACAGAAGAGTCAATCCAACGGGAGCCAAAAGCAAAATAACGTCACAGCGGAACACAACTGCCGTGAAAACCTGCACCGATCCTCACCCACGAAGCAACTCTAAATCAAACATACCCCGGAAGGTATTTTGAGGAATAAGATAACATTATAAATGCTTCAAATATTTAAGAAAAAAAACTTCGTGAGGATTCTGGCGTGCAAAATCAAGCTAAGCATTCAATACTACACTGGATAATTTGCACTGAATAATGTCCAACTATGACACTGTTATTTGTCAAGCCTACAGTTTGCTACGGTGTTGATAAAATATAAAGGCAATGGTGAGTGTGATATACAAATAATCTCAACGTGTTCAGCGGTCGCCCACTTATCCAGGAGGCGAAAGCAAGGTTAACTGTAGAGCGTCCAACAAATTTCAGTAATATCAGTGCATGCACTAAAATAGGCTGAATACCTCAAGCTAATATTCCAAGTCGCTCAAAAGCTTTGAGATTAAAACCTCCCATGTACTATGCAAAACGGTGTTTCGAAGACCATCAAAATGATTCTCTTAAGGGAAGAAGCTCGAAAATCACAAACGGTCAGACGCTGGAATGGCTGCTGCCGCGTCACAGAGGACATTTTCATGCCAATAAAAAGATGTACTAGATTGACATATGCAGTATAAATCAATAACATATAAAGTGCTTGAAAGTAGTTGCCTACCTACCAAGAGCTAGAGCGAACACATTCGGCAGAGGCCGGGATGCATAAAATAGGAGATGAAACTGCGCGGCTGTGATAATGGCAAAAGCTGTGCACACATCATTGCCAAATTTCTTCTTGACCTGTAAAGAACTTAGCAATGAGATAAGATCATTTGAGTTACAGGCTGGAAACACAGTGATACTAATATCGACAAACTGGGCTACAACCACATTTTCACATGGAGCCATACTTGTGTATTTAGAATTAAGTAGGAGTAGCATAGTGGTCACTGGATGTTGTGGCTAGTGATGATCACATAAGGTGTGAAGAAAAGACTTATAAATAAGCAGATCCAGAGGATTGTACAAGAACCTGGGTACGCAAAACTGATAGGGAACCAAGGACTGCTGCTCCCAGAATTAAACGCACTGCATTCCGACAGATCTAAAAAACTTCAGAAATGTCCCAGGAACCCTAGAAAAATAATGCTACGCAACTTTGCATACAGGCAACATACTGCTCCGCAACTTCAGAACACAAAATGCAATTAAAACCAGCCAAATACATATTTGGCAAAAAAGAGCATAGAATCACACATAATAACGTGCTGAATGTAAGAAGTTCACCATGCTAGAAAAGCTCTCGAGGAGCCACTTGGTCCGTGGGAAGGAAAGTACCAGTGTATAATGAATATAGCTTCGGGAGATGCAGTAGCTGGAGGACAAAGATCACAGGAGCTGATACTAGTGCTATCGCCAATGCCCCTGTCATATAAGCATGAACGTAAGATGATCAAGAAAACGAGACCGTGGATCTCACTGTTCAAAAGCATTCGTAGATTTGGTCCTAGGACTGACGGTATATGCAAGTTGCACCCTGCATGTGTCCAGTCACTTGCAGAATAGTACGCAGTTCTATCGCCTTCTGCGAGAGAAAACTAAGTGTTGCATTGCACAACAGTCACACCTTGACTTCACCAAGCATTAGCTAAATCCAGACTGGAAAAACCTTAGCTACTTTCTCGCAATTGGAATTATGACCATGTTTAGAGTGTCAAGTTAAACAATCTAAAATTCGTAGTTGAAAAAATTAAACCCTAAGCAACAAAAAGACGATGTACAGAACTTGTGACGGTCAGCACATGTTACCGAGAAATGTGCGAGGCACCACTCCTGGAAACTCAAAATGGTCATACTGATCCACCCAGCCAGAAGTTTGTCATCGATAGTAGAAGCGCCCATGAGAACATCACAAGATTTCAAACACGTAGAGTATAGTATCAAAAACAAAGAAAAAAATAATACTTCATTTCACTATGCAGGTGATTTGATCAAACTTTATTAAACCAATACTGTAGTGCTCTCACCTTCTCAAGATGCTGCCGATGGTACAAAAAGTCATGTATAGCCTGCAACAAACGGAAAGGGTGGAAAATTTCAACAATGCAATTTGTAAATCTCGTGGCTAAGAAAAAAAAGAATCCGAAGAATGCAACAAATACACTGTGTGGCAATAAAATCTACTTGACGACAAGTACCATGCTTTTCTCAGTACCTGGATGTTGAAACTTTCTTCCACCTTCGTATATGGGACCATATAGATATGGAAAACAGCAATTGAAGCTACCAAAGCGTCCCATTCTGCATTGCAGTATCAAATCCCGAAAAGTTAGTGACCAACCACAAGCTATGTACCTCCAACCATACGTCCCGTAGCACCTCAAATTTGTGAAGGACGAGAGAGATTGAAAAGAAACTCAGAAGACAAAAGCGATGATGATAACGGAATGACTATGAACCGCCTAGGTCAATTCCATCAGTCAGAATTGCGGAACATCATCGTGCACCCCACCACCCCAACCTACTTCGCTCCAACCTCTTGAGAGAGAACATTTCAGCACGAACTACTGGCGTATCGAAACAACCATTGATACGTAAAGCCCAGGTATCCAATTTCAACGATTGAAAAGTTCAGAGGACTACAATGCACATCAATTAGGTCACCAATGGAAGAGTAGCGATAATCACTATAATGCTCGCTGTGACCAGGGATCTTTCTCCAATTGAAGGGAAATAAGAAGATCACGAGGAGGTTCATTAATTCCTGCTCACAACCAAATTCCGAGCACCAAGTCAAGCTAAAACCAGGGGACAAAACTCACTGTCGAAGCACGACGTGAGCTTCCGGAGATGCATGATCGCCAATTAAGCGCAGCAATCTGTCGAGGTCTCCGCAGATTGACAGGGGAAATAGGGGAAGCTCGACTTGCAGAAACGTGTAACTTAGATTTCAAGAGTTCTGGACGCTCATCAGTGGGGAAGACGGGAAGAAGGCCTCTCGCCCTCCTTGGCCCTCCGATCTCTTAACGTTCCCAAAGTTCCCCTCAGGTCGGAGCCTGTTTTGGGGCTCTTTCTCTTTATTTCTCAAATTTGACCGGTTTTCTCTTCGAAATTCTAAGATTTTTGCCTCTATTTTCATTGAAATGAATATGGAGGAATGCCCTCCGAATAAGTAAAGATATATCAGTTCATTTGAAAAATATCTATTAATTGAATGAGTACAGACACAAGCACCCAGATAATAAGTTACAAACACCCAGTGGCCACAAACCGACAGTGGAAAGAATTTGGGGTTGAAAACAAGTTTTGTGCTTGTAACAGTGGAACACACAATGTAACCGAATTTCCCTTGAAGGAACGATTGAGTATCAAGATTTGCAACTTGACTGCAAGAATAAAGTAGACCAGCACATATCAGTTTGAAACCCAATTCCACCAACTAAATTAGTCCATTTTTGTTACTTAGTTTTGGCCCCATTTCTAATTAAAATTCCCCCAATTTCCTTCATTTCATGACAAAACCAAGGATTTATGACAAGTTGGGGTAATTTGTCATTCCTTTAATAGAGAATTCCTAGTACTTGATTAGGTAGTTGTAAGATGTTTACAAGTTGTTTATGACACTAGTCTAGAAGTGGTTTTATAATTTCAAGGTTGACCACTTCAAAAATGCACAAATACTACATTATTGATTGGAATATTGCAATTCCACTTGGATTTGATTTGTAAAACATACACACACCTCAGGAAAAAAATTCTCCCTCTTGGAATTGGCCCCAATATAGCCAAATTGCTAATCAAGAGGGTAATAGGCATATCTACCTTACATGGTCTTTAGATTTTACAAGAATTTCATTCTTAGGTGACAAGATTCCAAGTGACTTGATGTGTAGTCACGTGTACATTGCGTTGGTAGGTGTTCTATTACATTGAATAGGGGTTTTAAGGGGACCTATATTTATTAACCCCTAAAGGACCAACATGCATTTTTTGGGTGTATAGAAATTCTGAGCAGGTACGTGTGATTGGAAATTTGAATATTTTGGGCTGAAATTTTAATAGAAGTTAGGGGCGAGGAATATCTTTATGTGTACCAAATTTCATGACATTTGGAAATATGAGTCAAAAGTTATGGCCTAATATGTTACTTTTTTTCGTAACTGGGCAATCCGGGCTGATCAGAAAAAATCACTTTTTTCAAAAATAAAAATTTTAAACTAGTTTTCTACATTTATATACAAGTGGAAAGCTTTGAATCATTCCATTTCAATCAAAGAGTCAAAAGTTATGAGGTTTTTTTGTTTGCGGGTAGTTATGGATTCTCTACTATTAAAAAAACTTTGAAGTCATTTATTTCACTCAATTTTCAATATTTTTGGAAAAAAATAAAATCCCACGATTGAGATTGATTGTTACAACATTACAACCATTGGGATTGGCATTTTTTATTTTCACAATTAAATTCTTAACAATTTAGTATTATGAATCATTCTCTACTTCTTTCTACTTACTATTTTTTTCCTATATGTTGTACAATTTCAAATGACGTGAAATTTTTTGAGCATATCCCCATCTTGTTTAGGAAATTGAATTCAAAGAAGCACCACCATTTTCAACATTTTTTCTTGAGAAGTGAGCATGTGAAGTGCAGCTGCCCGGTTTTTTGCAGGATTGAAAAAATGGTTTTGGTGAATTTGAATGCTTATATCTTTTGATCCACATGGTGGAATTTTTTGAAATTTTTACCACATGTTGTTTATAAATTATACTACAAGATCCTACAATTACATGTGTCAAAAATTGTTTTTTTCAAGAAAATTGGTAGTTGTACTAGAAATGGCAGTTTTGGAGCATTTTTAGTGAATACATAGTCATGGAACTTTAGGGGTTAATCAACATTTCACACTATATAAATATCTAGCTTTGCTATACATCAATAGTAACTAAAGTGTCCATGGATTGTAGATCATGTTTCAAACATCTACAATTTTTTTCAATAGGTCCCTTTAATTTTTTGATCCCCTTAAAACCGGTGCTCAATGTATCTCCTAGGGTGTCGTAGCCCTCTCCTTTAACTCAAGGGTTACAATTCAATACAAAATAGGATCTAATGTCTATAGAAATTAAAAGGTTAATGGATTGCAAACATTGGCAATGTATAACCAAGTTGTTGACTTTTCTCAACATTAATATAGTACCATCTTGTTGACCATTGTCATTGCAAGATGCAACTCATGACACTTCCTTTCGGCTTGCTTCCCACACCCTTGAATCATGAAGATCAAAGGTTGTGATTGAAAAATGTAGAACCGGTTGTGTACAGTAAACTATTTTTCACTAATGCAACTCATTAGTTATCTATTACATAACGGTGATTGAAATGTTAGTGGCTCCATCTTGGAAACTGTTGTCCGTGGTATATTCAACAAGATTTTAACCCTTAAATGACGTAGGGGTCTCCCAAGAAACCATCTTTTGTGAAACCATGGGAATCATTGGTATTAAAAAATCCAAAAGTGTGCATTTGAAGTCAAAGAACTGTAGAAAATCTTCCTTTTCCACCCCTAATTCCAAGGATGAATGCTTGCAATTCTGTCTTGTACTGCAAAAAGGTCGCCTGTTCATCGACTAGGAAACGGCTCCTGCGTCGTTTAGGGGTTAGAAGTTTGGCGTGGTTCATGAGTCTTGTCTATATCGACAGAACCTTCCTTATATGCGCTGTGTGAACAACTACTTCCTTGTGAACTTTGTGGAAGTTGAAACAAATTTGGAATGCGTGGTGTTTGAATTTGATTTTTGCAGACTTGGAATTCTAGGTGGAAAAACATGTGCATGTCTCAGAGAGTCCCCAATTCTCTATTGTCAAACTAACCTTCTCTTTCAAGTTTCAACAGGTGGTTCTAGACTGTTGAATTATGATATTTTGAGATTCTAGAGGGAATTGTGTGCGACTTTGGACACACAATATGATATCACACAGGAACCCACATGAGACCCTGCCGTGTGTTCACAATTTGATCTCCGGCCACAGTGGCTGCGTAAGCTTAATACTGTCCCCTTTCCGCAATTGGACGAACGAACATTCCCGAACGACCGAGAAACGGATGACCCATGACGAACGAACCTCCCTTTCGGACGACCAGAGTCCCTGTCTTGAGTGGAGCATGTCTTTTGCGACGGAGCTCCTTGCGGGAGATTCAATCGCACTAAGTTACCAGTTCTCGTGTCCCAATCGAGAGCACACGATTAGCGGTGGCCCCAGACGCCATGAGTTCATTTCTTGAAGAAACCCAGTTTGACTTCAATTTCAACACCGCAAAAAATTTCGACATTCTTCTGTCGACGAATTGGATTGAGCGCGAGTTCGATTGGCGGTGTACATTGCCGGTGGAGACCGATGTTGCGGACGTAGTAGCAGCTCCCAGTGAATTTGGGTAAGCTTGGAAGTGGACGGGGGCTATGGCGATGGCGGGAGCTTGTTTTTCAAGCACGAGAGTCGGGTTGCTGGTACGAATCGAAGTCACGAACATTACTGAAGATAGGTTTCGGGGTTGCCCATTGTTGCAGCAGAGTTCTAAGAAGTGGAATGCCGGTGAGCGAAACCTCATGTATAGCCACGAGTACAAAATTTTCTCCTCTTGTTGTCACCTCTGTTGTTGCCTCTTTTGCTGCCCCTATTGTTGCTCCTTACTGTAAATTCCTAAAGCAAATTAATGTGAAAGAGTTGGATGTGAATGTCGGCTTCATGATTACCACGATGATTCAATCACGTTTTTGGCTTTCTCATGGATTCTTTAATGAATGTGTTGCTTCGACTGTTGCAGGGATGTGTCGTGCGCAAGGCTCGGAAGCGGATGGGAAGAAGAGAGTGCTCGTAATGGGAGGAACCGGACGAGTGGGAGGTTCTACTCTTCGTGCTTTGGCTAAAGAGGGTGACCTTCATTTACTTGTTGGTGGCCGCAACAGGTATTGTACACATGCCATTGATTGCTCGCCCTTGATGTTGTCTTAAACCTTCGACGAGAATGCGGTTCAATAATTGTGTATGTCTTGTAATTTTTGATGAATTTAGTGTGAATGTCCAAAATTTCATTGAAACAAATTCCTGCTGATTCACTACACATAATTTTTTCCACTTGCGTAGAGAATGAATGTCGGTTAAGGAAGATTATTTCTTACAATTTTAGAAACGTTGATTATGTGGATGGAGTCCACAAGAAGGGAACCAACTTTCTTATAATCTGAAAGAAAGAGCCTGCAATCATTCCGCCAAGTTGGTGTGGGATTAATGTGTGGTCAATGGTACTTTTACCCTACCACAGAGAGCTCTTTGTTGCATTCCAGTTGGATCTCATTGTATGTGTATTGGAAAAATGTTCTGTCAATTCTAATGCTGTGTGCTTCAGGGAGAAAGGAGAAGCTATGGCTCGTGAGCTAGGTGGCAGCGTGGAGTTTTTGAGCTTCGACATGGACGACGCATCATCCCTAAGAACCGCAATTGATGGTCTGGGTTTTCGACCAACTTGGTCACTTCATCATAATCATTTCAAGGTTTTACTGTGAAATTAATTAGAGTTTTCAATCACAACGATGGGGTCTCCTGCATGACGTACCAACTTTCAATGTGCAGGGGTAGATTTGGTGGTGCATGCTGCAGGTCCTTTCCAGCGACGACCGGAGTGTGCAGTCCTGGAGGCAGCAATAGATACTAAAGTAAACCTCTCACTGACAAAACCTGCTTTTAAAGTTCTTGGAAATCATTTGGCATTAGAATTATTATACTATTTGCTGATGTTTCATGCTGTTGAATTGTGAAATGCGCAAGTTGTAAGCATTTTGATGGTTCATAGGAAGACAGTGCTACAAAATGAATGTTGTTCTTGTAACATGGCCATGCAGACACCGTATATTGATGTGTGTGACGACCAAGAGTATTCAGTGCGTGCCAAAGCTTACCACGAGAGAGCCGTGGCGGCACAAGTTCCAGCCATTACAACTGCGGGAATCTACCCCGGAGTCAGTAACAGTGGGTCCTTTCAACGGACCGATTGCTCATTTCCGCTTATTCAAATGGTTACTGATTGTATTCTGTTAGGGATCAAGTGCTTATAAAAACATAAATATCACTCTTTTGTTATTTCAGCTTTGTCCAGGCTCATTCATGAATCCTTGAAGTGCTTGAACTAAAACTAGAAGCCCCGTTTTTAAAATCATAGTGAACAATATCAACTCTTATTAATTTTCTATGGTACTCAATAGTATGGAGCATTTCTTCTTCTTTCCATTGCAATTCTTCTCGCTCTTCCTCTTCCTAAATGATTACCAACTGATAATCTCGGCTTTCAAATCAATGTGAGCCTTTTTCAGGTTGATGTAATCCATAATCCAGTGTCTTGTCTGCAGGGAGTTTGCCTTGCTTTATATCCACGAGGTAAGTGTTACGTACTTACAACTTTGATTTGGATTGTGCAGTTATGGCTGCAGAGTTGGTGCGCTTGAATGGTAAACCGAAACGAATCCGGTAGGCTGCCTCTCTCTCTCTGCAAATTTGAGGAGAATCGTAATTAGAAGAACGTATGTGAAGCTACCCTTCGTTTAGATGCGACGGTAGAAGTTTTTTGGATGAAGACCGCAGATAGCATTCGGTTGTATGTTGTATGCAGGATTAGACTATAGGTGTGAGAATTATTGTTTGGAACAGTTGTAAATAGACACGAAGTTGACTTGTATTTTGTCGTTGTTTCTCGGGTTACCTCTCTCATGCTGCATGTTTTTTCCTTCAACATTATACAGGTATTCATATTACACAGCAGGGTCGGGTGGGGCTGGACCAACTATTCTCGCAACCAGTTTTTTGTTGTTAGGTGAAGAGGCCATAGTTTATGTAGACGGTAAGGTTACTCTTACTACTTCTTGAGAGGGTTTTTTCTGTCTCTCCTGTCACGGGTTGGGTGTACTTGGCGACATGTACAAGGGGTTTAACTTAATGCCTTGAATTGAAGTGGAAAGTTTAGTTTTAAAGCTTGTAGATAAATTTTGTAACTTTTGAAAGATTTTTCTATCGTTAAATAATGTAGGTCATGGTTTCTTCTATTTAATCATTCTTTCCATTGATATCTTTTGCTCTTTTCGTTAAGATTTCTTGAATAATTCGTTGTAACTCCTAGAGATATGGAAGTAGTCACTTGGGGCAATTTAGTCACATAATGATGTTAATAATACGTTCTCAGGCAAAATTCAGAAGCATAAAGCCTACAGTGCAAGAAGAAACGTGGACTTTGGAAAAGGAATTGGTGTGAAGCCTGTTTATCTCCTGTATGTCCTTCTTTCACTCTCTTGTTGGCACTGAAGGGATATCAATATCGAGTCTACAAGTCTAGATAGAGGACATCTTGGGCATCACTTTGAAGTTTAGGTCTATTTTCTTAAATGTGGGTGTATAGATTGTTGTGGTGGACAGGGATTTCAGATTGATTAGCTTTTTGTGATAGTGGAACCACATTTTTATGTGCAATCTGCAAACAGGGCTTTGGTCATTTTTCATCGATATTTGCAAAACATTTTTGAAGGTGATATTAGCTTGATGTACATACTGGGTATCTGGCATATATCGAATGACTAGAATGACTATTTGTGTTGATCCAGAAATTTGCCGGAGGTGAAAAGTACACACGAGGTCTTGAATGTTCCGAGTGTGAGCGCACGATTTGGCACTTATCCTCAAATCTGGAACATTGCAATGGAAATGGTTGCTACATTGGTCCCTAAGGTAATTTTATACCTGATGGAAGTCTTACTTGACGAAGGGGCATGTGGTGGTACGGAATATTTGGCACACCAGGGTGTATTTAGTGTATCTAGAATGAGTGCTTCACTGATGTAGTGTTGAACATATATGTTGAAGCTTTTTTAGCATTTGAAAATTGTACTAAGACTTGAAATCAAAGGTTGCATGTCTCAAATTATTGACCATTATAAGTTCAAGATTTTCCTTCAAATCTAGTACCACCAAGATTTTTCAAGAGAAACACGAATCCTTCTTTTCCTCCCTTAAATCGGAATTAGATCACGGAACATATAAACTTGACTAAAATTGAAACACTTGCACATAACAGGATATCTTACAAGATCAACAGAAGGTGCAAAGCTTAGTGCGGTGGTCGGACATCGCAGTACGAGCAGTGGACGGCTTTGCTGGAGAACGTGTTTCCATGCGGGTCAGTATCCTTGTTTTATGAAGAATTTGCGTCACAACCATATCGACAGGATTGGTTTCTTATGCAACTCCATTTCACCTCAATCTTAATATATGTGTGCGCTTGATTTGAATTGGTTTGTTTGTAGGTTGATTTGGAGTGTGAGGATGGGAAGAAAGCAATTGGCATCTTCAGCCACAAATTGCTTTCTGTGTAAGTATGCTTTATACTTTTTGGTCCATTTTTCCTTCATTTTGCATGATCATTCTACTACCGATTTGCCTCTTTTAATAATGATACGATTAGCAAACTTTCTTAATATGTCATGCTATTATGAATGCTAGCTCAAAGTACTGGAATGCACTCCCAGAAATTGCCACTCCTGAATTTCTATTGGCCGCAATCTTCCCTAGATCTGGAGTTTGTGGAGTTTGGTCCTGTCCCTTGCCCAACTGCCTGCATCACTGGAACGTTTGACATATAGATCACCTTTGTTGGGCTACAGATCTGTAGGCTTTTCAGTGGCTGCATTTGCCAGAGCAGTGTTAGAGGGTTCCACGCAACCTGGGGTGTGGTTTCCGGAGGAGGTATGGTCGAATCATGAAGAGGGCTCCCGCTATCTCTACCGTTAATTCCTGGCTAAATGTTTGATCTTGATTACCTGGTCTCGATTGCACTAGTGGAAATCACATTTTGTTCCAACAAGGGAGTTTACCCAATTTTCCTCGAATTCGTCATTTGTTCCAATTCACAAGTTTCACACCTCGACTGGTCCCAATTCTTTGATTCCCTCAAGTGTTCGTTGCTTCAATTCCTGGTCTGAGGTGTTGCTTTGGGGACTCAACTGTAGGAGGGAGGAATTGCTGAATCAGCAAGGCGGAAGTTGCTGGAGCGTGCAGCAGAAGGGACTCTTAACTTTGTCATGAACAAGTATGTATCACCCCTCTTTTTCTCTTTTTTTCAGCTGAACCTTTTTCTTTTGAGGAGAATGCCTTTTGCATGCTCACCTACTCCTTAAATGGAACAGCCTTTTTGCTTTTCACTGGGATTGAAGAACCATTGACAATCATATTCCGGTATACCATTTTACTTCAACTGCCAACTTCTGACCACCTTATATCATTCGCAATTATTGCCTCGTTGCACTCTCGACTTTCTCAATTCCTTCCTTGAATTCTTGCCTAATTGCACTGTTACTGCTATTGCACCTTGAATGCAGGTCACCGTGGATGACAGATAGAGACCCCAAAGAAGTGGGCTTTGGAATCTACTTTTAGATGTAACGCAACAACGAAACTGCGATACCCTGTTCACAGCACTCCATCTTTGAGGTGATTTTTGACAGCATCTAAGGCCTAGTGGCAGCTCCTTATTGGAAATTCAAGCATGTATTTCAAGTAGCATTTCTGAAGCAACCAAATTCAAATGTATACATTCAATGGGTAATGAGATGGACAAGCTTTTCCTACTCGTGTATGGGCAGCTACTGCTATCACCCAAACGTGAGCACCTCGGATCCATAGCACTCTAATTTCTTGTTCAACCAATGACAGATATTATACAGTAGTTGGCAATTTATTTGTATGTGCATTACCATATTCTGGAAGCGTTTATATCGTAGTAGTGCAAAGTACAAAGGAATGGCGGACAGATGAAAAACATCACTTGCAATTCTAATCGCTCGTACGAGTCTGCAAAACTGTCCGAAAAACATCTTGAATTTTGTCAGATAAGTTACTGCAGTTTCTCTGGTCTCTGCAGTTTGAAACCAAAAGCGCTTGTGAACGAATTAATTTCAGATGCGACTTCTGACAGGGCAGACGCATGGCTGGATCTGTGTAAACTGACTGGACCCACTGCTTTTGGGGCCTTGCCTTACTGGGTGCAGGACGTTAAATCCTAGGTACCATAGAAGGTGGGCCCAGCAGGGTAAATTCTGGGTTCTCTGGATAAAAGTGAAAAAAATACCATGGAAGGTGGGCCCAGCAGGGTAAAGTTTGGGTTCTCTGGGTAAAAGTGAAAAAAAAAAGTCCTATATTTTGAACCGTGTTTAGGGTATGTTCTAGAAACCTCCGAGCTACTGTGAGGTCTCTGATTGCAAATAAGGATTCAGAGTTTGCAAAATAAAATTTGCCAAAAATAATAAATTACTGTGTTTTCCCCCGAGGTAAATCCACCTGCTGGGTCCATCTTCGATAGAAGGATTTAACGTTGTGCAGCTCACTGTCATCCTTCCTGTGTGTCTGTGCACAGATCTGAATTGTGGGAAGCTTTGAAAGGAAATCTAAGTTACTGGGCATACCATTCACATGCCTGGAATTAAGTCTTCTGTTGACAGTGAAAACTGAAATCTAAGCCGTGTGTTTGAAAAAAAAAAATTGAATCTAAGGTAGACAAGCCTATTACCACCTTGATTTGCAATCTGACTATTCTGGGGCCAATTCCAAGAGGGGCACATATTTTTTGGAGGCATATACCTTTCACAAATCAAACCCAAGTGGAAATATAATTTTCTGATCAAAATTGGAATTTGTGTGAATTTTTGAAGTATTCAGCCCTAAATTACAAAAGTGTCTATAACTAGGGCCATGAACACCCTAATAACAACCCATAACCACCTTCTGATGTACCTATTAGCATCGAAGTTTTCACCAATCACCTATAGATACATAACCCTAAATGATATTAACACACTAATTTTGTTAGATTTTTAAACAAATTTGACTCATTTTCGGATAAATTAGGATGGTGGAATGGGTGGAAATGGGGTCAAATAAAGGATGACGGAAATGGGTTGCACACAAAATTAGATCGGTATACCTTATAGAGCATCCTCAATATTATGCTTGTCAAAAGTCATTACAAGTATACATGCAATTTCTATTCTCTTCCCTTTCTTTTCACTATAACTTTTCTTGTCTCTAGTGCGTCATTGTAACAAGATTCTTGTGGTACTATAATAGTTGCTTGTTCGATTGATCATTGATAAAAAAAACATGCATGCCTTCAATATTCACCTTTGAACGTAATTTGCAACTTCTACAATAGTAATGGCAAAAGAGTGGGCATCTCTATTAGGGCACAAGGATATTAGTTCAACAAGGAGTTTGCCACAACTACACATTTTCCTCACTCCCACTGGCTTAAGATTGTTTTTACAATTTTGCAATGCAAGACTCTCTAACTCCTTGTCAACCCATACTTCAAGTAATAGTGCCTTACATGTTTAACTTACAACGTGCATAAAATAGTGAAGGTGTCTAGATTTGCAAAGTAATTGTATCATCATACTCAAATGTACAAAATTAATAGTTATAGTTCAAGGTTTAAATAGAAAAATCTAAATACAATAAAGAGATATTTATTTTTCAAAATTAGTAGGACATTGTCATCATCCCAACATTGAAATTTCTACTATAAGAATTCTAAATTTTTTTCAAAGTTGTTTATTGAAGGAAGGAAAGATGTACATATATATGTTTCATATATATCTATACAATCTATTTTTGAATTATTTTTATCAATCCATTATCATGAAATTTCATAAAGATTAATTGAAACAATTCCTCAAAAATTATATTTTGGTTTTTGAAAGCAAAATTTGGTATGCATAATTGGTCTTGTATAAAAATTAATTGTGCAAGACAAAAAAATGTTAATTCTATTTTGTATCATGCAAAAAGAATTGAATGGCACAATAGATACTTTGTAACTTGATAATTGGACTCTACTACACATAGTCCAAAGGTCATATGCAATGACCATAAAATAAGGTGACTTCCCCTAAAATTGTCACTTTTTGATATTGTGCCTATTTATTATTATTATACTAGTCAAATTTTAATATTTTCTTGTTGGCAAGTGAAAGGAGGTTCCAATGTTCCAAAGAAGAAGGCATTTGAATATTATATTCAAAAGTTATGAAGGAACAGAGTTTGGTTCTAAAACAAATTTATCCCATATAGATATATATAATTGATTTTGAAGATTTACACAAAATGAAGATAGTGGTTTAGGGTCAATGATGCATATGGAGGTGTTGACCTTAATAAAAATTTTAAAAATGAATTTTAATAAATAGACAAATCATCCACCTAGTCTCTCTACTACAAAAATATAAATTACTTAGACCTTGGTTATTCATGACTTCTTTACATGTATTGGTTGGTAGGCAAATTTTACAAGGGATGCTACACATCCAATTGAGTAATTGAACTTTCATATACTAGACCTAGTGGGTGAAGAGGAATATAGTAAGAATTTCATATGTAATGATTCCTTTGAGATTGACTAGTATCAACCAATAGGTTTGTTCATTGATATTGGTTAAACATGAATTCTTACTTTTCTACTTACGAATGATCAACAAGATAATTAATAGAATCTATTCTAACTTGTTATTTCAATTAGCACAAATTACTAAACGTATTTTCAACCCAAACTTAGAATAAGTTTTTCCTCCATTAAGATCATGAAACATGTCTCAAAGTAGTGAGCAAGAAAGTACTTAGTCTATGATTGGAATTAGAAAAGTTTAGGCATTAGCTACTAGTTCAAACAACTTTTTGGCTTCCAAAAATCATAGTTATCTTACAAACCTACAAGTTATCTTAAGCTCCTATAAGTTCCCAAATTGTTCCCAAATTGTAGGAATTCATGACATCAACAAGTTTACATGGTCAATACCATGCTATGTTAGATAATTATATTTGTTTATTTATTTATTTAATATTTTTTTGAATTGAAGTTTTTTTGA
Source organism: Thuidium tamariscinum (assembly GCA_947034885.2). Taxonomy (NCBI): domain Eukaryota; kingdom Viridiplantae; phylum Streptophyta; class Bryopsida; order Hypnales; family Thuidiaceae; genus Thuidium; species Thuidium tamariscinum. The sequence goes on along the minus strand of OX344749.2, from coordinate 30,930,234 downwards.
AATAATTTCCAAATTTTCTTAAAATTAGGACAAAAGTGCCTAATTTTCAATATTTGTACAACAAGGCAAATAGCCATAAGAGGATTTTTAGCTAGTGTAGAAGACCGTGAGTTCCGGACTATGGGAACTCACTAAAAGCTACCACAGAGGCAATTTGATGTGGCCAAGAGATTGCCACATCAGATATTAATATTTAATTAATATTTGAAATTTTTTTTAACAATTTTTTTTAAAATTATTTTTTAATTATCATTTAATCTGACTGGTTTCACTACAAGAAAATGGGGGTATAAATGACTTGTCCACAATGACTTCACCAACAACAATGACTGCAAAATAGTCATTTTGTAGTCATTTTGCAGTCATTGTTGTCGGTGTAGTCATTGTGGACAAGTCATTTATACCCCCATTTTCTTGTAGTGTTTATAGACTTGGGAACAAAGCTGAAATGGTCTCTCAGAGCCTTGAAAAATCCTCTTATGTCTATAACTACCTTCCTTTGTCCCCAAATTTATTCTAATATCTAAAAATTGTACCACTAGAAAATTGTATACACAAGATAAGAGGACCTTTTTGCTAAATATTTAATTTATTCAAATAAGGTCTAGCAAATGCAATATTAAAAAATTTCCAATGTTTTATTTATATTATAGTAAAAATAATTTGAAAAAATAATTTCTCTAGAATTTTGGCATTTATTTTTAGAAAAAATTACTTCTTATGCCATACAACTTTAATAGTAAAGAAAAGGAGGTCTTTGAAGACTAAATTGGATTTGGATTGAAATGTCTATATGGACACCAAGTTCTAATATTAAAGTTTGGTACTCCAAGATCTTCTTTCTACCATTGTACTTTTGTTTTTTATTTGTGGATTCATTTTACCATTGAATTGGTGCCTTACTTAGAGAAATTCTACTACTACATCTTCTAGCAAAAAGATCTCAATTGGTCTTCTTGGCATTGAATTGAACATAATCATCTTCGTCTACTCTTTTGTCTATCATAATGATGTATTATCCAAAATGATTTTGAGTAAATAGTTATGATGTGCACATTGCACCCTTGACTAGTAGAATGTATTGTTGTGAAATCAAAGAAAGAGATCATAGGAAGAATTCAAACTGTATTACATCTTTTAAATACTCGTATCAAATGCAACTATATATAGGGTTTCAATCTTTTTCTTTGAGTTATAAAAGAAACTACAAAAAGCTCTAATACTCTAAAGACACAAGGCATTAATCTATTAAGGATTGGTCAACTACTATGTTTGAATTTGCTAGCTTTGCAACAAATATAATGATATATTTCACTTTGTAATTCATACAAATTTCAAAGTTGAATGAAGACACCAGTAACTTCCAACCACAATATCTTTTCATTCTTTGCCTTCAATGATGAAATTGATTAAAAATTTAAATTTGTAAGGGGTGCAAATAGTATGGCTACTATAAACTACTCCCTTTATCCTGAAATGACTGTCTACTTTGAATGTCATAATTATTAATTAGGATTATTTTATTGCATGTTTGAAGATCCATTACAAAACCAAAGCTACATCCTATGAGAGAACTCTACCTAATTTTGATTACTCTCTAAATTTGCCCATCACAAATTCTTGCCTAAAATGTACTCTCACTATTCACCCAAGTGCCTATGGTTGGTTTTAAAAACAACGATTTTCAACACTTTGAAAATTGTAGTTTATTCAAATAGTTGAATTGATTGCAAAGATTGTCCCTAGTTGTAACAATGGTGTCAATGGAAGGTTTAACTAAAGAGGGTACCATAAAAGGAACACAACACAAAACTCCATCAAATCCCACTTTGGGTGTTCCGAGGAGTTTTGTCTTTTTGTTTTTCTCAAACTGTGGCTCTTAGTGACACATTACACACACTTTACTATTAACACTAATAAAATAATGTCCTTCGTTCTACTAAAAAAAATCTAGATTCCCTTTTAGACAACCAACATGATTCTACTAAAGATTCTCAACAAAATGATGGGAACCGTGCTGAATTGCTTTTTAGTTTTAGGTGTAAGTTACTAGTTACCTAGTTGGCCGTGAAAAAAAATCAGCGTCCACCCCTCATCTAAACCAGACCCTAGTACAGCAGAAGCTAAACCCCCAAACGATGCAATGGACATTTGCGGACTATGTCAACCACTAAGTTACTGATTTCTTCCAAGCTACCGTAGCTTGTACTGTGAAGGCTTTCATTGTAAGCTTTAATTGATTGGTGCAAGGAAATTTAATTCAGAAAGATTTGAATTTTTATGCATTTTCTTTGTCAAAAAAAATTATTGTAAATTTTTTTCATAAAGATTTTGTGAAACCTATTCTTGTTTCATAGGTCATTCTATTTTCAATTGTAGGCTAGTTTCAAAATGGATGAAAGTGATAACTGTGACTTTCAAAGTACATATTGTGATCATTCTTTGTTTTCAATGTACACTTCTTGAACATTTTTATTGCTTTAGGCTATGTGAGCTCTAATATAAGTACAACTAATTGGAAATAGAATAGTATGTATTGTAAAGATGGAGTGGTAGTTGAGAATGGATTGCCAACTCTATTCAACTACCATCAAGTTCACATAGAGCAATGCTTAGGGAGAATTGTCGATTAGTTCATTGTTAGTACGTACAATTGGGAAAAAAAAGAATGATGGTTGCAATTTTTTTTAAAAAAATTTTAAAAAATTTTAAAAATTTTAAAAAAAATTAAAAAAAAAAAATTAAAAAATTTTAAAAAATTTTAAAAAATAAATAAATATATATATATATATATATATATATATATATATATATATATATATATATATATATATATATAGTAACAAAGTCTATAAAATTTATATAGGGAAAAAATTATAGAGAAAAAAATAGACTTGGTACTTGAAAAAACAATTCAATGTGGGAATTAAAGGAAAATAGTTGGTAGTATTTAAATGATATCATGTATATAGATTTATTTTTATTTTTATCACCTCAAAAACTCATAATATTTTCTTAAATTTTTTGTGATAGCCCTAGTATCCTAATAAAAATATGAATCACATAAAATGAATCAATAGAAGAATTAAAGCGCTCAAATGAGCAAAAATAACATCTATAGGAGCTGAACAAGTCTTTTGGAAAAATTCAAAGAAGATGGCAAGCTTCATCAATGAAACAATTCAAAAAATTTACTTTAATTAATAGAAAGATATTAAAATGATTAATCTACAATTAAAGATTTTACATTCATAAATTAAAATTATTTTGATCCAACAAAAAATGGGATTTCAAATCATTAGTTTTATTGGTGTAAGATTTATTACTTTAAAGAATCTTCTTATCCACTTTTAAAACTTAAGAAAAAACACTTTTATAATAGCATATTATTGCAATTACAAACTCTATATATTAAAATCAAAATCTTCCAACATTTGTATGTTTTTCAATAGTATCATAAGACACTTGAAAGTTTTAAGCTCTATGCTTTGATGCCACCTAGAAAATAAATTCTAAACTAAATATATAGTTATTTTCATTTATTTATTTTCACCTTTTGCACTTAACTATGTAACACAATCACTTAAATTTTTCTACTAAGTTGATTGAATTTTTTCTTGTTGGTTGATTGTATAACGTGCCAAGTAAAAAAAATATGAAACCTATTCATATATATTATTTAAAAGACCAAATTGTCTTAGGAATGTTGTTTGAATATATGGCAATAGTATATGATAACAATTCCAATAAAAAAATGAAATAACTTTCAAATTTTAGATGTAAAGTGTCAATGTTCATTAATCAAACGACTAGATATAGATATAGATATATATGTGTGTGTGTGTGTGTGTGCACTTCTTGTTTCTCGTCATTTATCCAACAATTTGTGTCAATTTCATTTTCTATGGGCTCTATTTTAGATATCCAATTTTCAAATCCAAATTTCACTATGTCTTTTTAAAGAGATTTATTATGCACTTCCAATGATAATAATCAAAAGTTTTAATGTCACACCAAGCAAAAGATAGTAATATATTAGGTTCATCTCGCATTGAAGATATTTTGAGGATACTCTCTTCAATTTCACATTCCTTGTATATTTTGAAAATTTGTCATTCTTTAAACCAATTTCACATCTCAAGTCATGTACACAAGTGATAGGAGCTCACACTAGAAGTGTTACAAACCTCATGAGTTTATAACTTCAAATCACAATGGACTCCAAATGTAAACACAAAATATACTTAATTGAAAAATTGTTTCACAAAAGTTCAAACCACCCAACCATAGAGAGATATCAATCTCTCAAGAGATTGTCTCCACACCTCCGAGCTTTGTCTTATAATGGAGACTATCACTAAACACTACTAGTCTTTAAGATAGACCACGACTACCTTTCTCTCTTTATATTTCTTTTTGTCTTTGATTCTATCTAGAACCATCAACTAAAATAAAAATCCTAGTTCCCTTCTCTTATATCCTATCAAATTATATCTTATCCAAATCTTCACCTTCTACTTCTAAAGAGTTGTCTAACTCTAAGTTCCAAAACAATTATGTTTATCCAGTGCACTAGTCATCCAATTGGAATTGTCTAGTTCCCTAGTACATAAATCTACCATCTTGAGATATCTATCTTTGGGTAATTTTTGCTTATCCACTACTATACATTCCATCATGAATTAGTTCATGATCATCCATCAATGTATTCATCCTTCAAAGGTCACGACAAGAAGAAACCTAAAAACCCCATGAAGAATTCAAGATTGCCATAGCAAAAACATGCAAAATCCTAAAAATTGTTTCATATTTTTAGTGCAAAACCTATACAAACATGGTCTAAAAAGGTGCCAAAGGTGCATTGTGCTATAGCCATATCACCTTAAGATAAGTATCGTGAGGGCATGCAATGCTACATGGGATTTTTTCCTGCCCAATTTAGTGATGACACTATTCAAATGTTTATTTTTTCTATTGATATGGCTACGTTGATTTAGACAAAAATCAACCCAAAAAGTGAACCAAATCATCACAACCAAATCAACAAAAAAATTGAATTTTCTAGGAGTGTGATTTGACACTTGACATTGTACACTCTTATGCCATTTTTAAATTTTAACATTGTTTTTGGTGACAATACCTTAGACATCCAAATGTCTTTTGAAGCAACATTTAGTGCATATCAAATCCATTGGGCAAGGGCGGCTCAAAATAATTATTTAAATAAAGAAGCTAATTTACTTTTATATTAGTAATGGAAAAATAAAAGGCAACTAGGCATGGTAAAAAGGTATATGAATAAAAGAACTTGAAGGCAAAAAGAAGTATGACTTGTTTCTTTTTTTATTGAATATTTCATACTTTTACATATCAATTAAGCTTAGATTGATAGAACAAATTCTAGAATTAAGTAATTATTGATTACCATGAGATCAAGTCCAATGGAAATAATTGCACCAAGTTCTTACATTGGAGTATTGCGTCTAATCACTACAATAGATTAGATTTTTGTAATTCTTACATCTATCTAAGTCTTTGTTAGAAATCTATAGGTTTGAGTGTCTATGAAAGTATACAACTAGGTATACAAGCAAATATAGAGATCCCTATTTGACAATTGAAATCTTCAAGTAAATGGCAAATTCAAAGGTTGATAAAACAACAAATAAAGACAATATAACAAAATATTTATTTGTCCTTGATTTGAATATGATCTTATTGAATTATTGAAACACATCAAAAAACACAATTATACAAAGATGAAGGACTAATATTGTATATAGACTAAACTTAGAGAATTCATCATTTTTTGTTTAAATAATTTTGAAGTAGCATTCTATACATGTTTATTGTAGAAGGATGCATTAAAGATTGTAGATCTCATGAAGAAGCAATGAGACCTTCCAATGCTATGCAATTGTAAGTTGTTTAGTAGGGAGGATTGCAATGTGACAAACTATAAGGATTTCACAATTCTCCTAAGAAGAGAATTCTTTTCAAATCCTTAGAAAGTGCCTTCAAGGAGGAAAAAATAGGAAGTGAGGCAACATGCTTGAACACATTTCTAGTTGATAATAGACTCATAGAGAACCTATTGAATATTCTATTTCATATGATTCGTTTTGAAAAATTCCAAATTCCAATTGAAATTATAAATGAATCATTAACATATTTGACTATTGTTTAGTAGCCATATCTTCAATGATTGAAGGATTCAACGGGCAAGTCTATACCTACATTTTGTAAATAGTTCTATTAAGGTAATGATTGCTAGGATTGTATCAATTCAAAGACAAATTTATATCTTGAGCTTAAAAAGAGCTTAAGCACTATAGAATCCATTAAAAAAATGTTGAAAAATATATTGACAAGTAGTTGGTATAAAAAAAATAGACAAGTATTCATTTTTGGATCAAATATACTTTTTGAAGTTTTGTAGTTTCAATTTTATGATTGAAATACAAAAAGAATTTATGATTTGGACAATAAATTGTTCTTTGTAATTCCTATATGAAGTAATAAGTTCTCAGTGAATTTTTGATATTAATAAAATGAAATTTATCGAGGTTGAACTTTTTCTCTTTTCTTTTGAATTGACTTTGTTTATATCTAATTTGTGAACTACAAGTTATCATCAAAATAAACAAGCAATCACAAATTTTTGGAGGTGGAAAAGAATGTCAAAATTAAATTTTTATATTGTATAAAATCTTTATTTTGAACTTCACTTACATTCTTGGATTCCTACCATCTTAAAATATGATCAATAGGTTGTGAAGAATTGCACTCCCTCCATTACATAATGATCTTCTTATTGGCTTTATTTTATATTTGAATATGATATTTTTATTGTACTCGTGACATTGCAAATAAGTTAAAATTTGGCTTTTAATTGTTGTTAGCACCAATAAAAACAACTCAAATCAATAATTCCCCCTCCATCTATGCAATCATCAATCCAAAGACAAATGAATTGATTAAAGGGATTAATCAACATTATTTATTTTTATTTTTTGCATCTCTTTGAGTATTGCCCAAATGAAGGAGATGAAGCTTTTGGAGGTGAAACAAAGGTTTACATATATTCTTTGGCCCATATCAAATGCCCATAAAATGACAACCCAATGCTCAACAATTAAATGCCTAGTAGCACCATAAGAAACCCGTGTTTTGGTAACAAGCCCCAATTTTTCTAAATGGATTTTGGATGATATCCAAGTGATGTCAAATGCAACAACTCCATGTTTTTGTCAACATTGATGTTACATTGGATGTTTTTTTGACATAAAAATATAGAGTTGTTGCATTAAACATCACATAGAAATCACTTAAAATCCATTAAAAGAAATTGTCACCTAAAATTTAGTTTTTTTACAATATGGTGCTATTAGGAAATGCTTTAAAATTTTCACATTTCAATACTCCCAAACTATATTTTGAAAAATGTTCTAAAACTTAAAGTTTTTAGAATGCTAAGAGTGTAGTAAATTCTACTTACATTGCAAAATGGATCTTTAAAATATTATTCTTAGCCTTTATTTGAGAACATTTGCCCAACATCATCATTTGGGAGAAGGAGGTAGTACCATTTGAAATTCATTCATACAATCCTAAATTTTTTTTTATACCTTCATTCTAGACAAAATTAATTAGAATTTATTGAAATTTTAGACATACAAAATTAATTAGAATTTTTGTCATCTTTCCATACTAGTTTTAATTCCTAAGGTATTTGCAACAGTAAATTGTACCAAATTATTTATCTTAGGAAGGACTTAGGTACAAAAAAATATCACAAATTCTAAATATTATTTTGAAAAGAATGATAAATAAAAAAACCTATTGTTGATTTTGAATACAACTATTTTCATTATTTTGAAAACTTATAGTTTATTTTCATCATGTCCAAAAAAATGCATATGATGAGAATACAGAATATTCTTTTAATTTCCAATACAATCTTTATGATTCAATATTAGGAACAATGCTTAAGGTCATATTGGTGTTCTAACACAATTAGGTGTAGAAACTTTAAATTTTAAGAGTCCTCGGTATGAAGGCAATTGTAGGCTTTTGAATTTTTTTGACAAGACAAATTATAATATAAATAGAATTTAAACATCAAATCTTCATTTTTCCATGTTTTCATTTTCTTCCCATCCCTACATGAACTCATTAAAAACCTTGTACAATAATCATGAATCACCAAGAAACCGCTTAGTTGCACTATTGAGAATAGACATAAATTGTTTTTTCATTATACTTGCACGCACTTCATTTATTCTTTGTAGCTAGAAGAGTAAGCCCATGAAAACATTTATAATTTGCCTAGTGGATGTAGATTCTTATAGAGGTTAATGCTATAGTTACATTCAAAATTAGACAATTTGGTCGTCATAGATAATGTAATTTTAACCAATTTGTTGCTTAAAAACAATACGGCAATATTTCAATTAAAGGAACAATAGGCAATATATTCTCCTCATTATCTAAAGACAATATCATTCTTTGGAGGATGAGTTTACATTCTCTAAAATAAATAGATTTAAGTTTCATCTACATTTTGATGGAAATAACTGCTTTAATTCCATCAAAATTATTTTCTACACTTCTAGAATAAATGAAAAAGAAAACTTACTTATGAGGTTTAAACCCTAACCCTTAAGTGCCATCCTAAGCCCTATTGACTTGGTTTTAACATATTTAAAATTTAATGTTCAAATCAGATTTTTTTGGGGGGGGGAGGGCGAAATAATTCAATTTTTAAATTTTTTTAGTTTTTGAGCTCATTGTGATAGAGTTTGTCACAATGACAATGAGCTCAAAAGAGGCAGTCACTGCCTCACAAAGCATTGCATTCAAGCTACAAAGTTAGAGCACTATTTACTATTCACTTTTGTATGCTTTGCAATTGCACAAACTTTGGGCAAACAACAAGACCCACACCTTGACTCCTTCAAGAAGATTTTTTTGTTCCCCTTTGTCCACTACCCTCTTTCTAGGATTCTGGGCAAGTGAATGTCATTAAATGCTTCAAACATTTGAAATAAAAAGGTCTTGTTAATAAGGTAGTTTGTTTTTGAAGAAATTTTCTTAAGAGCCCATTGCATTTGTAGTGAAGCTAAACTCTTTGAAACAATTTTCAATCAATTTTTGTAGGGAGAAAAAATGGAACTGGATCTAACCCAAGTCACTCTTTTATGTATATTCTAGACCTTCATTGATATTATTAGTTATGAATTTTTGAAGTTGAAATGCAGTGGTCTCGACAAAGTGACCACTTCCTACAATGTACTTAGTTGATACATTGGAAAAAGCAAAACATACCTTTACATTAGTAGTTGTTTACCTCTTGAAATGTACATTCCTGGCCTCCGTTCTTGTTGGGCTTGTATTTGTTTCGTGCCACGCCACCGTGGCAAGTAGGTAAGGTAGGTACACCCAAAATGGCACCTGACCTTAAAGCGCCATCTACAATGTGCATACATTTCCAAAATCAGTCATGTACCTAGATTGTAGATGGCGCTTCAGAAACAAACTTTGACCGCTAATAACTTTTGCATACGGTATCCAAATCCTTTGTTCTTTGGTGGGTTGGAACATGCTTTCACTAGCCAACAAGACTATATAAAAATCTGAACAACATGATAACAACACCTAGGCACAATAAGAATAAGTGGCGCTTTTAGGTGTATCCACCTTTATGTTCCATTTTTTGGCAATGAAATTCCATTTCATTTACTTTAAAAAAGAAATGTACATTGCTGGTACATTGAAGAAAGCAAAGTTTACCTCTGCATTAGTGGCCGCTTACCTACTGAAATGTATATTCCTGGTACATCGAAGAAAGCAAAATATACCTCTATGTTAGTGGTGGTTTTCAGGATGAGAGCCCCGTCCCTTCCAAGGCAATAGACATTTGGAGGAAGTAATAAATGGCCAGTACAGTCCCACGCGAACTGACAGGAAGCAAGCTGGGCACGATGTGATTGTTGTTTTTCTGTCCAGCCTCTGTCTATGGCTCTGTGCAGTGTGAACCTGAAATTTAAGCTGCAATAAGCTGCAGTAACTTGCATAAGCTAACTACTGTAGCTAAGTAGCCTCGGATCTGATGAGATTGGCCGTGAGGAAGGAGCTCTTAACCCTAGCCGCCAAACAGGCTGCTTGAGTTATTACTTAACACATTACCGTTAATTTGGCGGGTAGCTGTTAACCTGGCTGTCCTTTGCCCAAATCAGGAAAGCCAAAACAACAGACAGGCAAGCAGCAGCAGGCTTCAGCTCCCCCGGCGACTAAATCAGTCCGAAGCAGTGATCTCAGAACAGATTCAGGGTTTTTAGACAAATGTTCATTTTTGAAAGATTTTTAAAAAAATTTACAAAGGACATGAAAAAATTAATTAGAAAATGAGCGAAATTTGGCCAATTTGGGGATCACTGGTCCACTCTTATTCGGATTGGATGCGAAATACTCTGATTCGGGTTTGTAGCAGTGATCCCAGAACTGCATTATGGAATTAGTGCAATATGCTACCCTCCAAGACAAATTGGCATCAACTTTGGCTACCTTGATAGTGAGGATGAGGATGACGACCTATTTCCAATCACTTAAGGGATTCAGCCTATCTACACCGTGTGGAGAGTTCAGGAAGAAATTTTTCTGTGTCAAGCAATAAATTTTAGTAGGATTTCATAATTTTTTAATAATTTTTCCCTCAAAAATGAAATTACTACAAATTTTTTCCATGAAGATTCTCTTTACCCCATTCTTGGTCTATAGGCAAACTTATTTCCAACCATAGGTTAATCACAAAATGGATGTGCGAGGTCATTGTGGCTTTCAATGTTCATATGGTGATCATTCATAGCAGATAATGTATACCTCTCGAACATTAGGGCAACCCTTGTGGATCCACAGGAACGTGAGGTGTCCCCTGCACCACAGTTGATCAAAAATTCAACAGCCTAATGTGTCAAAATGGCATGCTGATTCAGAAATGGGTCTTCTCCTTTAGTATCAAAATAAAATAGAAAAGAAAGGATTTTGCAAGTTGAGAAGGATTTTTTGGGAGTACTCTAAGACAAAATTGACTAAACAAAAGTTAATTCCACTAGGGAGGAAGTTGCAAATTGGCTATTAAATTTTATTGTTTGATGCAATTTTGGCTAAAATGTCTTCATTGAAGGCCCTTTTTTACAATGTACTAGTAGTGCAAGGATTTTGTAGGTAGAAATCCAACGAAGTTTAGCCGGTTTCGGGAACATTGGTTTGTAGGATACTTTGCAAGAAAACACTCAAGTTAAGTAACTCTGTTGACCCAATATGACATCAATTTTCATTTGTTTTTCGTTTTTTGTGGGACACCCAAGTGGTGGTTCCAAACATTAGGGGGAAATTGAACCCTATAAGGAAGTGCTACATAATGCTAAAATTTGGTTGGGGAAAAGCCTCTCCAACTCACTAATTAGGCCAAGAAATGCATAATGGGTTCAAAGTTGTTCATTATTATCCAATCCATCTCCTAGATCTCATAAATCAATTACAGAAGATGGCTTGCACTCATCTCTCACAAGTCTCTTTGTGCCAAGTGGCCTTAGTGTACTTACATGATAGTATTAATAATGATGTGAATACCCTCATATATAATTCAATTAGTATTAAAATTATTTAAAAAAAATTAAAAAACTACTAATGGGTTCAATTTTCGCCTAATGTGTTATAGTAGTGCTCCAACTTTTAACATTCATCTATGTATTGGATAGAAAATATCATATTAGCACATATCACATAATATCCAAAATTTCATTATTTATGTTATAAGGACTTGGTACAAGGCCCATTATTTTGGTGTAATTTGACAACGAAATTGCCAAAAAAGAAAAATACTATTTGGCATTGAACACTATGATCAATAAACATTGATATTTCCTATTGACAAATGAAAAGGAGGTTACAATTTGCAATGCACTAATGAAGAGAGGTTATAATGCACCAAAGAATGTGACATGTGGGTATTGTAGGTGAAAGTGAGGAAGGAATTGGTGTAGGTCCTAAAATTGTTTCTTCAACAAAGGCACATATTGACTTTAGAGATGTTCATAGGATGATCATGGTAATTTAAGAAAGGTGGTGCTTTGAAGGGTAACCATCTTAAAAAAATTTGTTGCTAAATCAATGGACTAAGAGACATTCTTTTCACCAATAAGTCTAACAATTAAGTGACTATTTTGTGTGAATTCAAAAATCTTGAGTCAATTTATGAGGGTTGCATTTTGTATTAGGTTATTAAAATCAAGGCCTTTTATCACATGAAATACAAGAAATAACAAGTTGAACCATGACAATGGCAAGGGATGCTAATTCTCATTGTCATAACATTATTGATTTTCAAGGTAGGGGACCTTTTGCTTTCCATAAAGTAAAAATACTTTCATTGTATATAGAAATCTAGAATGCAAGTCTTATCCATGTATGAGGGGCATATTAGAGGGGATTTGAGGCCTCCAAAGGGCCGTTTTGGGGTTGTTTCTTGAAACTATTCCCGTAATTGCTGGCCGTTGTCAGGCCAACATTTACCCAAAAAAATAAAAAAATAAATTGGGGTCCTGAAATATGAAAAAAGTCCAATTTAAAAATAAATAAATAATTTAATGATGTGGCACCTTCTTGACCACATAGGATTCCTATTCACACAACAGAAATTGCGTTCTTGCAGTTTGGGAACCCATAGTCTTCCAATAGCCTCAAAAACCCCCTAATGCACTGTAACACAAATATTTCTTACAATGTGGCAAAAAGAGGCAAGTAGCTCCTATTCCTACAATTTTTTCCCTTTCCATGTGTGAAAAAACCAAAGCCATAGATCTTTTTACAAAAAAATGGCTTCCTCCTCCAATGTTGTTGAATTGAATTAAAATTAAATAAACAAGCACTTTTTATTGTGTTGTCCGCCACCCTAAGATATAATCCCAATTTTTTATTAGAGTTTTGAGTTATTAGCTTGGAGAAATTGCATAGACTTGGAGTTCGTGTTGTTGCATTGTTCTTGTGAGAGAAAATTTGTGTGCTTTGTGAATGAAACGAGGTAATTTCTTGAAAATTGTTGTGTTGATAGAAGTAGTTTGGCAATAATTTTGGATTTAGTATTAATTGTGTTTGTATTAATTGTGTTAATTGTGTTGTGATTGTGTGCTAAACATGATTGTGTGCTTCATTCAATAACTAATTTCTTTGGTTTGAAATGCAAATGGCTAGTTGGCACCTACGATTGAATTTTTTCTGTAGTTTTTGGTAATGTTTGTGATCTTTGTTCCATGTTTTAATGTGAATTCTATTGTGAGAAGAGTTAGGTTGCAAGAAGAAAGGTGTACAAAGAGTTGTAGAGTGGTGCTTTATTTGGCTCTTTTGAGTTATTTGCTCAAGGTCATCGCGTGCTTTGCTGAATGGTGAGTGATTTTGTTCAATGGTTGTGTCTTTTAATATTTTGTCTACTCATATTGTACATTTGTAATTCTTAGATTATTTAACTTTCTTGTAAAGATTTTTAGTCTAGATTTCACCATCTTGTTGGATCCAATTTCAGAGGCCACATTTTTACTTGCTTGAGGATGAGTGTTGTGGACAATGGAGGATGCACACTACTTAGACAATGACAATGTCAATGGACTACGACTTTTTTAGGAATGGAAATTTAGAGTTTTTTTTAAAAACAAACAAACTACATGGGTATGCCTTTGGGAATTTTTAGATGTGAAAGTTTTACATTCATTAGAAATGACATGTAGACCTATTTTAGAATTTGTATAAAATTTTTATGACTAATGCATAAATGACACATGTATCTTTTTTGTAATTTATGTGGTTCTTATGAATTGCCATAGTTTATCACACACAATGTGTTCAAAAGAAGCACCTTGCACTATTGTAGTAGCAAATACATTCTCACTATAATTCTATAGTAGAAGAACACCTTTCTAATTCTTCTTAAGGATGTTATGATCATGAGGCTTTACTTTCACATTCTTGAATATACTCATAATGAAAGGATGGTTGACTTAGATTCAACCATGCTCAATGAAGGGGCTAAAAAAGAAAACCGCCTTCAAGCTGAAGCAAATTCACATTATGGAATAGAACATGCCTCTTTTCATTCAAAGTGAGATATGGTGAGAAGATTACATCCTTGATCTGTTTGATAAATTCGACAACATGCAATATTTCAAATATCAATGCTAAACCAAGTTACAAGTGGCCCAAAGCACTCATACTTGTGGCGTTTTGGTTGGTTGAAGTCAAGACCGGTATGTATAGCTACCATTGAAAACCGTGCTTTTGCTCAAATGAGGTACACCTCAAACACGAGAGGGACTTGTGGCTTGCAATGTGACAAGCCATCTTCAGAGAGGCCGATTGCCAAGAAAAAGAATTTGGTCCACAATTGTGATTCATCAAGAAGCCTAGATACGTCAAACCATTTGACTGTGTAGTGATGGCGTGCCTTGGTGGAGATGCTCTCAAGACGCCAGAACTGTAGAGAACTCTTTTCTGCACTTGCAAAAGAAAGGATATTAAAATCCAGGCAGCTTCCTTGCTGGCTGGTCCATCTCGCCAACCAGCCAGCCAGGGATGGTGGTAAAAAGAGAAATCTAGGGTAAAATTTAGATTTCAGACCACCGTCACGTCAATCACCCCTGTGTCGTGCTCTATCATAGCCCAAGGCGAAGGATTGTTGTGGGTACTGTTCCAGTACTGTACACTACACGAATGGATCCCACCCTCCCTTTGTGGATAGGAACAGAACAGGCTCACTTTGCTTGTGAGTAGAATCATTCCACAACCAGAGCCGCAGTAGTAAAGTAAGAATTTTTCTAGTAACAGGAGCTACGTTATCACTTGATTGTGTGTGTGATTGTCCTCTTTTCCTGTAAGTTTTTCCTGCCGCAGCCAGGCCACTCACAGCCAGCTCTCTGAAGCCTAACCTTAACTTAGCTTCACCTCTGCAACGGCAACTTTTTTCCCTCTGCATTGGGATTGCTCTTTCACACCTGTTTTGCAAGACCTGGTCACCTCCCTCTCTCGCTTTAATCGAGGCTAGATTCTGCGCAATCTCCTGGTCTCCCACGCCTTCTGCTTCATGCTGTGTGATGGAACTTGGGGACTGTTTTCTTGATGAGCGCTTGGGATTCAATTCTTCGACTGGAAGGTTTCCCAACTGGAAGGGGGTTTAGGAGTTCAATCCTTCGATTTTGAATTCAGCGGAGATCAATTCTTTTGAATAATGAATGTTCGTTTTTTTTTGTCCTACTCTTGTGGAGTGGGGTGTTTGTCTGCTTTGATGAAAAAGTGGGAGCTTTGATTAAAGTCCGTCTGTTCACGTCAATGGCAGGTAGGGTGGTCAGTTTTCGTTTCGAATGGAGTTGACGTGCATCGCTGTGACCTTACTCTATGGAAGCCTTTTCAATTAAGTAGAGCGAACGAGCTGAGGGTGTGAAGAAGTCTTGGGGATTTGTACTAGTAAGAATTTTAACCGGCGACTCGAAGTACTTGCTTCTCACTTGTTGCGTCTCGATCATTTTCTTCAGAGGACGGTTGCTTGAGGAAGCTAGAGTGGCGAAGACGAAGGCACCAATTTGGAGGGTAGTCTTTGGTTTTGGTAGACTGAGGCAAGGCCTATTGGAATGGGAATTGTTCGTATTAGGAAGGGAGGTGTGAAGAACTTGGGATTGCAGGGGAATAGGGTCATGGTGTATCGTTATGGTGGTTCGGGACTGGATTCGCAACATTACTCTCATTGATTGATCTAGGGTTGCATGTATTCGAGCCTGATTTGGTACTAGCAACCCTCGGCTATGGACTATTACAACGATTACCGTGATCACCAACGGCCTTACGGCCGTCACGAGGATTCTGTGAGTGCTCTTCGCACCTCCCCCCCCCCCCCCCCCCCCTTTTTTTCCTCCTATCTAGAGCAAGGGTAGGGAGGCTAGCAAATGCCCAGCTGTGGCAAGCATTTTCGAATGCGGCTCTAATTCTGAATATTGTCGTCTCCTCACGCTTTTGTATCTCTTTTGTTTTATTTTTGAATGTTTTATTCCGAGACTGTTAATTTCTTCCCTGATCTGAGCTTCTGAGAAAAGTGAATGTGAATGTTGGAAATCATTCAACTAGACCCGTGGTTAGGTCACTTTCTGGTTAAAGCCTAACCTAGTGGTGCCAATTAGCTAGTGGGTAGGTGGAAGTAAAACAACCTCTAGCGTGCCTGCACTCGCAAAGTAAGTAATGAGGAGTTAGGTTACCTAGTTAGCCAACTGCTGCAATTTGGTTGGTGTGGTCGGATGTAGCACTCCAAACTAAATTTCTAAGGGCGAAATTAGTCTACTTGTCCAATATCAGAGGGTCAGCTGATGAAAATGATAATAAGTTCATTGCAAGATGGTTAGCAGGAGCTAGCGCCAATTCGCTAACTAATATAACTTGGCCAGTGCGGGCACTTAGTAACGAATTCGTTAGCTACTTAGTCCGGAATGACCTAATTGCTCTGCTGCTGGAATGCGGACACAGCTCGCCTCTATTCAGTTCAGGATCTGTAGCTCTGTCAGCACTCCTGACTTGGATCTCAACGTGATTCTCTCTTGCTTGCTGACCGCATCTGCAAATCATCTCTAAGCGACTAGAAACCGTCTCTTAACGTCTGGAAATTGTAACAACTTGCCTCTACTTAGTTCAGGATCTGTAATTAGCGCTCCTGGCTTGGGTTGAACATGGGTTTTCTCTTACTTGCTGATCACATCTGGAAGTCATCTCTAAATGTCTACAAATCGATTCTAAACGTCTGGAAATCGTCTCTGAACGTATATTCCACGCAACTGGTCCTTACTCAGTTTTGGATCAGTAAGTTAGTAGTAATTAGCACTCCTGAGTTGGAGCTCAACGTGATTCCCTCTTGCTTGCTGACTACATGGGGAAATCATCTCTGAACATCTAGTAATCATCTCTAAACGTCCGGATATCGTCTCTAGTCGTCTGGAAATTGTCTCCACACTTGCCTGGCTTCCTCAGCTGACCTAATTTGTCGTAAAGATGCAGATACCGGACGACATCGATGGTCCTCCTCCACCGGGCTATCTTTTCAACAATTCCCGGCCCCCTCCCTCCAATGACCCTCATTGGGCCCCTCCAACTTTCCGAGGAGGTCCGGAGTACCGCACTTCCCCTCCACGCTTTGGCTCGTACCCATTCAGTCCCGAACGGGGGAGACCCCGTAACGAGGGGGGAGCCTTCCCTCAAGTTTTCCCAAGAATGGAACCTCCAGCAGGATACAATGATTACGGAGGCCTTCCTCCCTACGGCTCAGACTTTGGACGTGACTACGGCCAGGATTACGCGAGAGGCTCTTCTCATGGAGACTATGACTACGGCTCTCGGCCTCCAGGGCAAGTCTACCCTCCAGACTTCGACCGAAGACCCCCCCTTCGGGAAGACTTCGAGCACGATCATGGGCATGCGCATGGCCATGGGCATGGAGAGTTTGATCGGAGAGGTCCTCCTAGGGAAGAGTTTGAGCGAAGACCCTCTCCTAGGGAAGAGTTTGAACGGAGACCTCCTCCTAGGGAAGAGTTTGAGCGAAGACCCCCTCCTAGGGAAGAGTTTGAGCGAAGACCCTCTCCCAGGGAAGAGTTTGAACATAGACCGCCTCCTCGGGAAGAGTTTGAATATAGACCTCCTCCTCCTCGGGAAGAGTTTGAGCGAAGACCCCCTCCTCCCGAAGTCTACCCTCCTGCCGAACCTTACCCTCCTGCTCCTTCTCGACATGTACAATTTGATACTGAGGTGCATGTACACCATCACCCTGAGGACCTCAGGTGAGTTTCCATATTTTCTCGGTGCCTAATTTGATTTTCTGAAACATTCTATAATAGCTAGCAATGCAAACATTTAAGCCCTACCAGACCTGGGATTCATGGTTCGAAATGACCCTTTCGATTGATCATATTGTGAAGAATCAGTAATCCAGATATGGCCTCATTTTGCATCACAAGAATCAGTGAAGAACATTGCACGAGTTCGTCCAAAACTGAATGAAAATGTACAATCAGTAGACTTCCTCAAAATTGCAAAAATGAATAGTGTGATTTTGGAAGTGTAAACCCTGCAAAATCCAGCGTATTTTTGTAGGGATGAGCTAATACGAGACCTAGGATTCATGGTTTTGAAATGCCCCATCCGATTGAATTACACGAAGAAGTATCAACAAATCAGATAAAGCCACATTTTGTATCACCAAAATCAGTTAAGAACATGGGATGAGTTCGTCCAAAAATCGGTAGAATTGGAGAAATAGTACAGTTACTCAAAGTGCTGATATGAACAATGGACTTTGGAAGTGTTAAACCCTGTGCAAATTCCACGTACTTTTGTAGGGATCAGAAACAGGACCTAGAATTCATGGTTTCGAAATGATTCAGTCGATTGAATCACATTCTGAAGAACCAGTAATTTAGATATGGCCACATTTTGCATCACCAGAATTAGTTAAGAACATTCCCATCGAATTGACTGAAATCGTACAGAACAGAAGACTTCACTCAATTTTAGTGCTGATATGAACAATGTGGCCTTGGAAGTAGTGTGAAATAGCCCTGTAGATCAATATGTTTGTAGGGACTCAAAATAATTATGAAACAATTAGGCTTGCTGATGTGATTTCTCTTACCCAGGTTTGATGCTTCGGACGGAAGACCACCCCCTCCATTCGAACCGGAGCCGCATTTCCACGGTCATGAGCCCCACCCTCCCATGGAGAGAGCTCCCTCCCCTCGAGAGCTTGGGGAGGACGGTGATGGACCTCCTTTCATTCCTCCTCCCGCGCCCATGCCCATACCCATGCCCATGCCCTTTATCCCCCCTCCTGTCGTGGACCCCCCTCCGCCTCCCCAAGTCATGGTCCATGACCGTGTCTTGGAGCCCGAGCCGGTTTTTGTTCCTCCCATGGCGTTTGAGCCTCCTCTTGAGAGGTCTCCCCACCACCACGGTCACGGGGACGCTCGAGAGTTTCCTCTAGACAGGGGTGGCGGCGGGGCCATGCCGTTTGAGCCTGGCATGGGGGGCATCCCTCCTCCGTTTCCTGCTCCTCATTATGGGGTAGCCACGGTATGTGCTGTCTCTTACATGCTTTTGCATAATTTTCTTAGGTTTTGTTTCGTACATGAGACCATTTGAAAGTTTTCTGTACAGCTATTTGAATTGGAAGGAGCCTTACCATCTACTGTAGTAACCGGTTGATATGTTTGTTTTAACAAGACCAGTATGCTTCTAGCTGTCTTTTCTGTAAGTTCGTGTCTTCACTACGAAGCTTGCAGTCCCTTACTTTAGAAGTGTCACCAGTTTGCAACTCTAATTTTCTTACATTGACATTAGATTTTAAGGACCCTCTTATGATTACTACGTTTGTTTCCTCCTTATTTCGTGTTCTAGCATAATGTGATCGTTGAGAGAATGGTACTTGGAACTAAGTGGTCCAAGTCATTCTTCTCGAGCACATCTGCAGTTTACATATGAAGGACTGACTTTGTTTTTTCTAATTTTGTGTGGCAGGAGCATGGACATGTGAAGAGGAAGCATTTCGAAGGTTGCAAAGATTACTGGGCGGGCTTTCTGTTCCTGTTGCACTTCTGGGCTGTGGTGGGCGTGTGCATATACTTGGGAGTTAGAGGGGTGATCAAAACGAATCAGAACAACGACTTGCTACGTGAATATGCGATGGCTCCTTCGCCCGCACCACCTCCGCCCACGAGGTTGTACAGTATCAAGCATTGGGCTCCTCAGCTGGCGGCTGCAGCAGCTTCAGGCTGGGTGTTTGCATTCGTTTGGCAATGGTCCGTCCGGTCCGAGACTATGATCAAGGTCTGCCTGTCGTTGGGAGCTGTGTCTACTGGTTGGTACCCTAAACCGCAAACCGCAAACCCAAAACTCGCGTTGGTTTCATGCTCTCATCTTCGCCGTGTTCTGCTATTTTTAAATGATTCGTGTTTCAGACTGTCTCAGTATTAGCTCAAAATCATTTGAAACTTTTTGTGTCATGCTCATGCAGAGGATACTGTTTGCGTCACACTTAAGCTTTTAACTAATACTTAGGAGTGGTTTTCGGGAGATTAGTACAGAGGTGTCGAGAGTTTTTTCGGGAAAATACCCATAGTCTCTTTGAGATTAATTTTTTTATCAATATGTATCAGTTTCTTATGCAATTTCGAAGTTGTTGGTTGTAGACCGCCATGGGTGGGATAGTCATTTACCCCATTTCGTAATCAAAGATGAGTGACCATGAACTTTTAGCGGAGTCATGCGTACCCTGCTTGCTTATTGAATGCAAACCTGTTGTTTGGATATAAGAATTGAATCAGGGGTTAATACAAGTTAAATGATATCAATCCAGTCATATTACATCTTACTGTGTCCTATCGAAATCTTAAAAAGTTTATGCCTACTAACCCAATGGCTATCATTCTGTGGACCTGTGCAATAGGACTCCTGGGCATCATTTTGGTTTCCACAGGAACCGCCAAAGGCCTTGTTGGTCTCATTTTTCTGGTGTTCGCTCTTTTCCAGGGACTCTACGTGCACCTTGTCCGGCATCGGTATGATCCAACTCCTTCCAATGAATAATCCGCGGTTTTAAAATGATAAATTTTACTGATTGTATAGTGGAGAGTGTACTTCAGAGGGGGCCATATTTTATGTTGCCAGTTTCAGTGAAGAGTATTGCGTAAAAGTCGTAGAAAGTGAACATAAGAACACCAGTACTATTTTTTCAACTGCTAGCAAAAACATGAGATCCTGTTTAGGGGTTAGAATGACTTATGAATTCGTTTCCGATCCGTGTCATGTTCAGGGTTTTATGGTTTAGGTTTAGGGTTTAGTCGAGTCAGAGAGATCATAGGCTGTTTGTTCTTGCTTTCCGAGAATCCAAATGACCAACTTGCTTTCCACTGATATTTTTTGGGGACATCAGCCTTAATTTTTGTGGGTTGATTCTGGCACTGTGCAGTATACCGTTCGCAGCAATCATGCTGAACAAAACGCGCGGGGTAGTGAAAAAGTACAAGGGCCTGCATCTGATCTCCATGTGGACCGTGTTTCTGGCCATGTTTTGGCTTGCAGTATGGATCTTTGGTGTGTCTGGGGCGGTCAGCTTGCCTTATGGTGGATGGTATGCTGCGTTACTAGTGGTCAGTCTGGCCTGGTCCATGGAGGTTCTTCGTAATATCGTCTACGTCACAGTCGCAGGTGTCGTGGGCCAACACTACTATGAGGTACTTCTTTATCAGGCTGCCAAATGACACCACGTTTACTCTATTATGAAATTTCAATGATCAGCAGTCTGTTGAAAAAATCAAAGTTACGATTTTAAATTCCTCTATATTATTTAATTTTTGACTGAATCTACAGTACGTTGGACTTTCTGCAAGTTTATCTAATCATAGACTTTAGGTTAGTTAATCTTAAATCCTATATTTTGGTAGAAGTTTGTGACTTATCAGTGGAAGGTAATACTGTTTGCAGGGGCATAATCACATGCCACACGCCCCAGTTCTGAGAGCTTACCAGCGTGCTTGGACCATTTCCTTCGGAAGCGTGTGTCTGGGATCCATGTTTGTGGCCCCAGTGCAGACGCTGCACGCAATTGTAAGCTTTTTACCAATGTATTTAATGTGATGTCACTAAAAAATAAAGTCTGTATTAGGAGTGCATAAAGCTATGTTCCCTTTTTTTGGCTTTATCATCTATTCCAGCTATACATTGTGCTTCTAACTCTGTAGTTAATACCTAGGCAGCCGTCCAACTCCTTTTCTAGTGTTGATTTTTGTACAGAAATCGGATAATAAGAGTTAAAGGTCTTTGTGCTCTTTCATCAAATTTGGTGATTTTTACCTGCCTCAGAGAAAATATTTTGTCTAGGTATATTTGTTTTTCATGCACGATTGTGTGGTTTTTGTTGCAGGCAAAACGTCTAGCAAATGAACAAGGGGCAAACGAGTTCCTGTTCTCGTGTGTGAACTGTTTTCTTGGAGTGTTAGACTTTTTTAATAAGCACTTCAACAAGTGGGCTTTCGTGGAGGTATGTGACGCACCATTGTTACGAACGGAAATCAGCTTGTCATCAGTAGAATCAATTTCTTTGTTGCCCCTGTCCTTTTCAGGATCAATAATCAACCCTCCTAATAAGCGAGGGCATTAGTTTGGGAGGAATTTGTTACTTGGATGTTTATTGTAAATTGATTCGACTTATAACATGGAGTTGGAGGATAGTTTTGATTTAATTAGGGTTTTAAGTAAGTGGTTGAACATTTCAATTGAAGTTCACTGCTTTGAAACCAAAGATTAGCACTTTGAAGCAGATAGCAAAGAGGACCATGTACGATAGGCACATAATAGGAAGTAGAGAGGTGTTCGGTTGATGACATCGGAGATAGTTGCATTTGGTATTTTTGAGAGTTTTGTACAATGTCAATCTACTAGTGATTTAGTAGCGGTTTGCAAGTCTCTTTTAGCTACTTCAAGTGACTGAAATGTACGTGCTAAGATGAGTTGGAATTCTTTTTCAACTGCCAACGAGATCCAATAAAAAAATGAAGCAATATAACAATACTAACTGCTTCAATGCGTACTTGAGTGCTTTCGGGAAATGTTCATTGTACATTTCATGTACGTTTTCTTTTGATGAGCACCTTGACATTGACCAAGGATTGCTTGCTATGGGGGTGGGGGTTGCAGGTAGGTCTCCATGGAAAGAGCTTTGTGAAGTCGGCCAAGCAGACATGGCACATGTTCAAGGAACAGGGCGCAATGCTGTTGATCAATGACGACCTCACTGGGGCAATCCTCTTGACAAGTTGCATAATTGGAGGCGTCTTCACAGCTCTGGTTGGGGGCTGTTGGACTTTTGCTACACATCGATACCTCACCGTCGGTATTTCTATCATATCATTCTGCATCGGTTTCTTTGTGGTGAGTTCCCTCAGTACCAGCCTGATTATTGTACCTTGAAACCCTAAACCCTGGTTATTTAGCATCTCTGGTTCATGTCATGTTGAGCATCTTGTTAATATTACTTCCGAGGTATCAAGATCTAATATCATGTTCGTTTAGCCCCAATTTCTCGATGTGTCTGATTGCGTATCTATAAGAGTTCAAATAAATCATTTAGGAAGGCTCAGGAAGGTATCAAAATGTACCGAGACCAGGAAGTAGTCATACTCTACAGTATTGAACGGCAAAACTAAACCCCTCAAGTGGCTGAACTAGAAAGTCCCCTTTGGAAGCTTATAGTCGAGTATAACTACTAATATTTATATTGATCTTGAAAAATTGTAGGTATGATTTCTTCTTTCTATCAA
Organism: Thuidium tamariscinum; assembly: GCA_947034885.2. Taxonomy (NCBI): domain Eukaryota; kingdom Viridiplantae; phylum Streptophyta; class Bryopsida; order Hypnales; family Thuidiaceae; genus Thuidium; species Thuidium tamariscinum. The sequence continues at coordinate 30,906,841 of OX344749.2, read as the reverse complement.
TATATTTCTACTCCTTTGAGCTTCCTAAATGATTCATTTTAATTCCTGTGATGTGGTAGTGGCCTCTTTCGGCCATTTAGGCAATTAGGGGTCAATGCTTGGATAGTTAATTTTATTGACTTCGCACTTTTATCTTTAACGTTTGTGGAGTAGAATAAAATCGTTTTAATAGCATTTTCTTTAGACTAACATGACGAGCTGCACAACGCCAAATTCATTCTCATGCGTTTGTTTTTTGAGATGCAGATTTTACAGCAAAATGTGAAACTCGATTACGATTCTTATCATAATTCGTGTGATACTTTGATTTTAATGCCTGTGAATGTTTGATCACAATGCCTGTTTTTGCAAACACTTTGTAACCGTCTCTTTTGGTTTCGGTTGCAGACGTACTTGACACTGGTTGTCCCCGAGAGTGCTGTGGCTTCCTATTACGTGTGCTTTGCGGATGACCCAGCAACTCTTGAAAAGCATGATGAACCCCTCTGGTCGTACATGAGAGGCCGCAAGCTAAAACTTGACCAAGAAATTGAGTAACTGCAAAGTCAATCCCTAGCCTTTCAATGTACTTGCAAGGGAACATGAATTGTAGAAGGGAACGCCAGGAGCATGTTTTTGCTTGGGATTTACACAGGCATTTAATACAGAAGACATGTCATTGTTGGCAGGTAAGTTTTTCATCTCTGATTTCAGCGCAGAGGAAGTACTTCGTTACGCATCCCTGCGTTGCAGAGTCTATAATAGTAGTACGTGAGAGTGTGAATATTTTGAGATTCTTGTGCAAATTTTCGCGGAGAACCTGCAACCGAGTTGGAGTCAATAGACACAGCAAATTGTAGCACCAGGGAAACGAACCTAAACTAGTTCACCACTGCACTGTGCATTATGTCACATTACTCAAATTCTCATAAATTCAATCGGTTCTTACCGGATCCTTCAGCAGACACCATTTCCCACTTGGCCTTGTGTTTTCAGGTTCTTAAGTAGGGACACTTGGAAGAAAATTGCACGGAGCAAATGCAGGTTTCCGAAGGGACTGCGCTCCTTGTAACATTTTTTCAGTTCTTGAAAGAATGGCAGAAGCTGCAGCTAAAGGTGATCCGGCTATTACTACTCGCATCTCAATTCCACCCTTAACTTGAATACCCGAGGGGTAAACCTCCAGACTGAACATGCGCAGTACAGGTACAGGAGGGTGGAATTGGAACAAGCGTGGTAATAGGGAAGTTTGTAGTAAATTCAGGCTGGGAGCTAGAAAGTGCTCAGGATCCATTGTCAATGTGATGACTTTTCTAAGTCTGATCATTCAACAAGTAACTTACTTTCTTCTTGCTTACTACTTTGGGACATGTATCATGACCTTACTAGTCTCAACCTTCAAAAAGAGAACCAAAACACATTCCAAGCTTGGGTTGGAAATTTATTCTAGCATTGGTTGAATGTGGACCCCTGGTTGGGAATGGGCGATCCTATTAAAACAATACAGTAGAATTTCTAATAAACAACATTCTCTTAACCCCTAAATGCCCAAAGCCTTTTTTGAGCTTTTAGGAATTTGCTCTAAAGTCAAATAAAAGTCAACTTTATGATGAGCTTTATCAATTTAATAAAAAATGTAACTGTACAAATTCAATTTAGACATGTTAGAAATCATTTAGGAAAAGAAAACATGGCAATATCACTTATGGATTGAAAGATTATAATGTTTGATCACGAGGGTGTTAAAATTGCAAAGGTGGTGTGAAATCTTTCAATCTTCTTTTCACAAGTCAAATCTAAAAATTTGGTGACTAAAAATATATGAAGTGAAAAGGCCTAACATGCATAATCCCAATCAGTTTATGGTTTCCTAAAATCTATTTTACAAATTTTTTAAGTGAATTTCTAATGTGATTTTTTCTCTTAGAACTGATGTATTTGAGGCTCATTTCTAAAAGCCTTCAACAGTAAAGAAAGTCAAGATTACAATGGGTACCCATGTACAAAATCTTGAATAAAAAATCATAGTCAATCATTTTTAAGATTGGATTTTAGATGCTTAAAGTAGACTTTGAAAAGATCCTCCAAAAATAAAAATGATTGAAAATAGCAACTTGGTTAGGTTTTCTTTTAACTTCAAAGTTATACAAACATTAAATTTTGGTGCCTTGGGCATTTATGGGTTGAATAGTAATGATTATTGATCCCAACCCAACTTTCATACAATCATGATGATTGAATGCAAATGACCCTCCCTCATGAAAGAAACCTCCCTAGTAAGGTGAACCTTTTTACAACAAGTGGAATGAATGGTTTGACTTATTGCAATTTGCGAAAAATTTCAGATTTTTCTCCATACAAGGACAAATCTCAAATGATGAGTGCAATACAGTTTATCATTTTACTTTTTAACAAAGTTTGAACTTGTTAAGAATTTTGAAGTGTGTTGTCCAATTGGTCCAAAAGAGCTTGTAGACTATTCCAAATTAGCTTGAAGTATTTCCATGGTAGTCATCTTACCACCTAAAGTCATCACAACATTTTTTAACATGGCTAGATCAAAGGTTTTTTAATATGGCCATGACATGAAGGGATAAAAGAATGATTTTTTATGACAAGTTTTTAGTAGAAAGGTATCAATGTCTTTTAATAGTCACCAATAATTCCATGACCATCTCCCAAGCATTGATTATGATGATATATCAATCTAATGTAGTCCTAATTTCATTTATTTAAAAAATCTATCATAGGTAGATGTAAGGCTCTAATCAAAATAAAGTAGAACAATCCATCATAGTCAAATGACCTATGATAGACATATAATAATTCCATGATGGTTTTTCAAGCCGCAATCAATATCTTACTTAACATTGAAGTTATTAGTCATCTCGTTAAGAACAATAAACTATTTTAGTATAAATCATTGTAGGAAGTAATTTTTTTATAGCCTTTATATTTTAAAATAAAATATTGTGATTGGCATTAGAAGAATAATGTGAAAATTATGCATACAATCGCATGTTGATTTTGGGGTAGTCTTCAAATTCTTTTGGATTGAACACTTCAAAAATTCATTGCAAATTTATACTTTGATGAAAAAAATATGATTTCAATTGCTCTTTTTACATAAGAGGTTTTCCTCCATAGTTGAGAGACTGCGAGTTCCCGGACTGTGGGAACTCGCTGCAGCAGCTAATCTACAGTGATCTGATATGGCAGGGAGACTGCCACATCAGATAATAATATTTTATTAAATTAATTAATTAATTAATTAATTATTTAATTAAAAAATTATTTTTTTTCATTTTTTTAATATTTTTTTATTCTGATCAGCAGGGCTGGTTCACAGAAACGGGGAACGAGGCTGAAACAATCTCTCAACACCCCCGAAAAACCTCTTATGTTTCTCACACTAGTCTAGATGTGGGAAAAAATTAAGGATGTTGAGAAATGGCATGAAGGTAAAAAAACAATTTTGACTGTGATGGGTTATTTTATCCTATTTCATTAGGAGCCTATCATGGATGGTTGGATTGTCATAGGTAGGTATACCTTATAATGTGTGAGAAGAGTCTTGGCTTGATTCCTTATAGAAGTTCTAATAAACCTGATTTTTTTTTAATAAATTATATTTAGACATAGAATTAGACATTCAAATGGAAAATTGCAATCTAGCATATAAATTTTTCAAAAATTTGTGTTGAATCTCAAAGTTATAAAATGCATTACACGAAAGGTCTGGAATGAGGGATTGAAGACCTTTGTACAACCACTTAATGTATAGTTGGGTATAGAATTAATTCAAATTTTTCTTTGAACAACATTGTTGCTAAAAAAAAAAGATTTTATTTAGATTTTGGTATTTGAACCTTGCATTGATACTAATTTTGTACCTTTGAGCATGATGGTACAATTTTTTTGCCAAAATTTAATTAAAATATAGAGATATTCATTTTCCAAATTTTGATTCATATTCATCACTTTATAGAGCATATTTTTGTTACTTAACCTCTAACGCCCAAAACACCGAAGTCTCGGGTTTGCAAAACTTTGAAGTTAAAAGAAAACCTAACCAAGTTGCTATCTTCAATAGCTTTCATTTTTTGAGAATCTTTTCAAAGTCTACTTTAAGTGTCTTGGTTTATCTACCAGGCTACTTGTGGCTAGCGGTTTGTATTGTATTTTTTGGCAATGAAATTCTGTTTCATTTGTTTCAAAAAAGAAAAGAAAAAGTCTACTTTAAGCATCTAAAATCCAATCTTAAAAATGATTGACTATGATTTTTTATTCAAGATTTTGTACATGGGTACCCATTGTAATCTTGACTTTTTCTAGTGTTGAGGGCTCTTGAAAATGAGCCTCAAATACATCAGTCTTTAGAGAAAAATCACATTAGAAATTCACTTAAAAGAATTGTAGAGTAGATTTTGAAAAACCATAAATTGATTGGGATTATGCATGTTAGGCCTTTTCACTTCATATATTTTTTAGTCACCAAATTTTTAGATTTGACTTGTGAAAAGAGGATTGAAAGATTTCACACCACCTTTGCAATTTTAACACCCTCATGATCAAACATTATAATCTTTCAATCCATAAGTGATATTGTCATGTTTTCTTTTCCTAAATGATCTCTAACATGTCTAGTTTGAATTTGTATGGTTATATTTTTTATTAACATGTAAGCACTCAAATGATCATTTTTTGGTCGTTGCCCAACTTTGGGTAGAATTTTTGGGCAAAAAAAAACTTTTTCCAATTTTTTTTTTCAGTTTTGAAAAAATTGGGTTTTCTTTCAACATTGATATTCAAAACTTAGATCAATACGGTCAAACAAAAATTATAATAGATATAGCACAAAAAGGTTTAGAAATGCCTAGTGTTGAAAAACTTACTATTTTGGAAAAGTATTGATGGTCTCATTACTAGATCTTTTGCATTTTTTCACAAATCAATAGAAACCACAATTTTGACCAATAAAAAAAATCATATACTAAATAAAGAAATTGTATTTTTGGTGAATTTTTGAAGTTATATGGGTCGTTGCAAGAAACACCTGCCATTTTCCGTAGCGTTTTGCAAAACTGGCTTTTGTCCAAGCTATAACTTTTGAGTTTTAAGCCCAACGCCAAAAGCAAAAAATATATTTCTAAATGTTTTGATTGAAATTGTATCACTTATTTTTCAGAAATTTTCAAAAATAATTTTATATTTAAAAGTCAATTTCTCTAATTTGTCACACTTTCAATGTTTTTTGTTTTTTGTACCAAAAAGTATCCAAATTTAATTATTTAGGAAAGAAATTTTGGTGGTCTATTCCTACACTAATTGGACATGTCCCATGGGAGGGGCATAAAAAAATACATTATTTTATGTCCTCCATGTTTGTCCAAATAGGCCAAAACAAAGGGTCCATTGCGCACACACTTCTAAACATAGAAGATGGATTGAAGATCATTCTTTTGGTGAAATCTCATCACTATAATGTCCTTACAAATGGACAATATTTAGATTTTTTTAGTTCACTATAAATATTTAATTAAAAATACAAACGTTGAAATACTCCTTTTTTGGCCAAAACTCTACATGTCCCCAAAAAGGAGTATTTCAACGTTTGTATTTTTAATTAAATATTTATAGTGAACTAAAAAAATCTAAAAATTGTCCATTTGTAAGGACATTATAGTGATGAGATTTCACCAAAAGAATGATCTTCAATCCATCTTCTATGTTTAGAAGTGTGCGCGCAATGGACCCTTTGTTTTGGCCTATTTGGACAAACATGGAGGACATAAAATAATGTATTTTTTTATGCCCCTCCCATGGGACATGTCCAATTAGTGTAGGAATAGACCACCAAAATTTCTTTCCTAAATAATTAAATTTGGATACTTTTTGGTACAAAAAACAAAAAACATTGAAAGTGTGACAAATTAGAGAAATTGACTTTTAAATATAAAATTATTTTTGAAAATTTCTGAAAAATAAGTGATACAATTTCAATCAAAACATTTAGAAATATATTTTTTGCTTTTGGCGTTGAGCTTAAAACTCAAAAGTTATAGCTTGGACAAAAGCCAGTTTTGCAAAACGCTATGGAAAATGGCAGGTGTTTCTTGCAACGACCCATATCTTCAAAATTCATTTGAAGAAAATCTAAAAATAATTTTATAATTTTAACCATATGGATACTTTCTACATTTTGTGCTTTACATTATCTTCTTTGATACTAACTTCAAAAAAGTTACAAAACTTACATTTTATAACACATTTGTGTTTTGTTCTAACCCCTTGGGCTTTTAGGGGTTAAATTGATAAAGCTCATCATAAAGATGACTTTTATTTTACTTTAGAGCAAATTTCTAGAAGGTTAGAAAAGGTCTTGGACATTTAGGGGTTAATGAAGTATTTTCTTAACATGAAAGATGTGCTTAAGGATGTTTCCAACATACCTACACAATCAAGTGAAAAAATTCATCACTTATTATTTTCAATAATTTACTATGTGAAACCATAGGAATTGACTTAAAAAATTCATCAAAAATAGAATTTTAGTTTTTTAAGGTTAAAATTTGGTGTGCTTTATTACGATTGCGTTAGAGTTGAATATTAATTATATGAGATATAAAATGAAAAATTCATTTCACTTTATACAAAGTTTTTTGAAATGATACAACAATGGTTCAAATTATTGTTGTACTCAACTGTACATGTTACAAGATCGAAAGCCCTATTACAATAGCCAATATAGACAAATTTTATGATTTTCTAAGTATGAAATATTCAAATTGTACTTACATATGTTGTAATACACAATAGAAAATTATAATATAATTGCGGATGCAGTACATTAGAACCTATTTCTATTGGCTAGACAAAGGATTAGAAAGTAGGTGGAGGTTGGATGCTCCTTTGACCTTCATTTGATTTCCATTGGCCTTCCTCCTAAGTTTCAAGCTCTATAGAAATCAATATGACATTGTAGATTTTTCTAAAGTTACCATGGAAATTACCATAGTTGGACATGCTTATGACCATAAAAAATCATCATTAACCTTGAAACTATAGGTTTTTCTATTTAAGGAGTCAAATTTCAACGACTTGTAGCTTAATCCTTACTAATATTGAATCCTTTGAGTTGACATTCTAGGCCTTTCAACTTTGCATTTGAATAAATTTCAAGTTGAAAGTTAGAGGGGTGATGTCGGGCATGGCATAACCCTTAAATTGATGCCCAAGGCACCAAAATTTGATGTTTGGAAAACTTTGAAGGTAAATAAAATCTAACCAATTTATTATTTTTGGTAGTTAATATTGTTGAAACCTCCTTTCAAAGTCCAGTTTTAGCAACAAAAATCTGATTTGAAAATGGTTGATTATGATTTTTCTATTCAAGATTTTGTCCAAGGGTGTCCATTGCAATCTTGGCTTTCTATAGTGTTGAGGGATCTTGAAAATGAGCCTCAAATACACTTGATTTTGGAGAAAAAATCACATCCAAAATTCATTTAAAAAAATTGTAGATTAGATTTTGAGAAGTCATAAATTGATTGGAGTTATGCATATTAGGTACTTTAACCTCAATTGTTTTTGGTGACCAACTTTACAGATTTGACATGTGAAAAGAGGATTAAAAGACTTCAATTGACTTTTGCAATTTTAACACACTTATAATCAAACATTATAATCTTTCAATCTATATGTAATATTGTTGTGTTTTCTTTTCCTAAGTAATCTTTAGCATGCCTAGTTTGAATTTGTATGGTTACATTTTATGAAAAATTATGAAAGTTTATCAAAATGTTGACTTTTTGTTCAATTTGGAGCAAATTCTTAAAAGCTCAGAAAAGGCCTTGGGCATTTAGGGGTTAATAGATATATGCAAATGAAAATCAACTCTCTATTGCAATTCAAGAGTTTTGAATAAGTAATGAAAATATACTCTTAGTGTATGTTTAAAGCATAATTATTACTAATGGATATGATGTGGTCACAATAATATATTAGAGCTAGCTTTGGATGTCAATAGTGCCTTTTTCTTTGTCAAACATCATAATGTTTGATTCCAAAATCAAAATTTGAATATTACTTTCATATACCGATACTTGCAAATTTGACATTTCATTTTACTTCTCTCAATGAATTAGGGCTTTGAAGGAATAAACTTCAAAATTTGACCACTACATTTTCATGCTTAAAATATATTCCCACTATTCATGAGAGTTTAGGGTCAATTATGGAAACACCTACTTTCAACAAGTTGAACAATCGTAGATTATTCATCTAGTATATAATAAATACATAAGAAGAGAATCTAATATACTTTTTTGACTTCCAACAAGATCCAACCAAAAATGAGGCAATTTAATAATGGGAATAATTCTCAGATGCATTTAGGTGTTTGCCTCATCACCTCTGGGGTCTTCAGAATCACGTAACCATACATGAGCAACTACTAAAATGTATCAATATGTGTCAATATTTACTTGAGAAACTAGTTACTGAAGTTTGAGGTTGACCAATGCCCCTAAATAGCAAACATCTAGCTGTAGTAACAAACACTGAAAGCATCAACAATGAGGTTTTCACACGGTGAAGTTTCGACAATGAGGTAAGTCAAGAGAAACTAACTTTGATAGCTCCAATTTTCCAGCAGTTAGAAATAGTTTTCAATGAAGACTTCCACGACTCAGGACCATGATACAGATTTTTCATGGAAGATCAATCAAGGACAGATGCGAACAATGTCGGTTCCTAGCAGCTAATTACCATTGCACTCCTAAGGTTTGCATACAGGCACATACGACCAGCTAACTTACGCTGATTTCTCAAGTGCGTAAGACAGCTCCTCCACAAATTCGCCAACCATCTAAGCCATGCAGTAAGTCATATCTGGTAGTGTAAGTACTTCTATAAGAGTCGTTGCGCTCGCTATAATTCCGGTTCACCAGTCGAGCGGCCTCTTGCAGAGTGGCCTCCACAGTTGCTCGCTTCCCATCCTCACTGACCGTCACACTGTCAACAGTGAGACCCAGGAGCGTGTATTCCCAAAACCAACCATTTCGCTGAACACTGCTAGCACGGTCTCTCCAGCTCTTCAGCATGTCGCCCTCCAGGACCTTCACAAACAACCATAGCTTCTCAAGTTCACAGAGAAGGACCGGTGTTCCAAATGTGTAAACAGTTCGGACTTCTCGAGCTTACTATTGTGATTATTAACCAGGAAGTACCCCAGCTCAAAATAAACAGACCACTTTGGAAGCATGCAGTCTATATAAGAATCTTTCAAAGCACAACATTTAATTTATCATTAAGAAATGTAAGACTTGATTTCTCCTTTCTATTAGTACAATTTGTCTTGAAAGGCTTTCTTAAAATCTTTCTAGAAGCTTTCTGGATGATTCACTTTTTACTCCTATAGATATGGAAGTTGGCCAGTTGAGCACGTAGGGGTTACTCCCGTGCGAGAGTAAGTGTACCTCGGGCAAAGTAGTCACATCATGAGTAGAACCAAGCGCAAGGGCTTTAGCAGTCTGCCATTTTCGGATCATAAGTTCCGCCAACCTAGCCTCCATTTGGGGGACCTCCACTTCTACAGCTTCTCTTTTCTTAAACCCTTCATGGCGAGTATCCCCATCAAATTGATCAGCTTAACCTCCAAAGTCGGAGAACTTATCCCCTAAATTCGAAAATGGCTATGACTGGCTGCTTCCATATCTACAGGACTTGAAATGAATAATTTCAGAAGTTTCAAGGAACATGTGTATAGATGTACCAAGAAGAAACTCATAAATTTAACGATAGAAACCAGGACATTTGACAGTTACTATGATTGAATATCGGCTTCCAAAGATGAATTTCCACTTTTTGGCTTGGGCACATAGAGATTAAAAAATACCATCATAAAAGATGCACATGCTTTTTCGGTGGTTCTAGATAGAGATTAAATTTGTCTGAAAGTCCAAATACCTACAAATCGTACAGAAGGTGCTATACGGGGATTTTCAGCGTCCACTCAGTTATGCTCAAGTTCCGACACAAGCCAAGGGGGCATGCAGAAGTGAGATTACAATTTCTCACTTTCTAAAGATAAAACAAGTAAACGGATCGCATGATGCTGAAATACCTGAAATAGAAATGGGGTTGTTGGACTTGAGCAGGTGACGGAGAGTGTGTATTTGAGTGTGTATTTGAGTAGCTACTCGAGGATGTAGTGGCAGATAACGCAAACTCGCCATAACCAGTGCTCCAAATACCAGACCGCTGCAGGTGATCTGGATAGCTCCTTGATAACCTCGGCAAATAGAACCTTCATCAGTAGATTTCCAGTCCTTCCTAGAAAAGATACGTTCCTGCTCTGCCTCACCGTCCTCCCAATTTCCACCGTCAGCAACTGTTGCGATATTTGGATCTCGGGCATCGCCATCAGTACCTTGGTGTGTCACAAACTGCTGGAAGTCTCGTCGTGGAAGCTCGACTGGATTATCAAGATCAGCACTTGTTATTAAGCCCTCATTATTTCCAATGGGAAAGACTCTCTTGAGAGTAGCCTTCAAAGCAGCACCTGCTCCTGCTCCAACCCGCACTATTGCAGCAGCTGCAACCATATGCGAGTCGTTCCCTTTTTCCAGTCCTTCCAAGTAGCTGAGTACACTTGGATCATCAAAATAGTCGCTGAGTTTGACATGAAGGGATTCGGTATCCCTGAACCTCGGGAACACCATCTCCGTCAACCATCCTTCCAGTAATTTACACAATCCAGGCAGGGAATCAGTCTCCGCACCTTCGTCTGAGTACGAATACACGTAATCCACAATCGAAGTTTCCCGGAGCGGTGAATTTTCGTCGTCTAAGCCCAGCCATGCTCGACAATCCGCAACCTCCCCAATTAGTAAAGCACAAATTCCCCTCTCTAAGGTAAATTCAAGCGGAAGTTCGCTGAGTTCTGTCAGAGAGGCGCTGTTCTGTTGGAGTTGGAAAAATAAAGCATCTGCTTTTTGAATCAATCGGGGTGTCTTCGAAACAAAGCCTTCAGCCACATGCGCTAGTGCTGCCGCGTACACTTCAGAACTGTTGGCAGGAATGTTGTTAGGCGTTTCTGTAAAAAGGGCCACCTGAAACGCCAGACAGTTAACGGTTTATAACTCTGACTCTGAAAAAAAATTGGTAGGTTATTTAATATGCAAGTTTTTGAACCGACAAACATATCTTAACCCAGTTATCTGCTTGCTTCGCCATCGCACCATTGCAACATGCGATTCCGTCCTAGCATCTTTACAGTATGGAAATTTGGCAAACACTGTAAGTCAATGTACCTGCTCTGCGGCAGTCATAAGAGAAAACGCCTCCTTCATCAACGACTCACGAGTTAACCCACCCACAGGAGGCCTATTGCCATCTGCATCCACGTTCCACAAAAGTACCCGTAATCCCTGGAGCCCCTGCGCCCGCTGATGTTCGTAGTCCTTGTCAAAGGGAAGGGCAAGATTTTCCAAAATGCAACGACCGGCGAGCTCATCAAGTGTCCCTTCGATCTGCTCTTGTAGGTTTAGAGCCAATGCTCGCCCGCTCACTTCCTGCATGAACACCAGCGTTCCTAACTTTGATAATAACATGGTGCACAGTAGAAATAAGTGATCGATGCAGTGAGTTGGTACACAAACAATCATCCCAGAGTAGTGTCCACAGACTATTGCATTGTGAACCTACCCTTAGAACCTTCAAAGCAGACTCCAGCAGCGAACAACTCTTTACAACGGCAGGGGGTGATTCAGCCATTGCTTCTCGCGATAGTTCCACAAAAGAAAGGGCCATAGCGAGCACCACATCTCGGTTCAAAGTGTTCGGGAGATTCTCTTGCTGCGTTAACAGAGTCTGCCCGGCCTGCAGTACCACCTGCGTCTCATGAACCTCGTGAAGTAAACAAAGAGCTCCCCCAACCTGATGCATCAGTTCTCCACTGTTTCAGTGCAAATGACAGACACAGGCATGATGCGTCTAAGGTGGAGGATACTAAAACCGATACGGACCTGATCCCAATTCCTACACGAACCCCAGTTACCGACAGCAACTCATAGACTTGGGTTTGATTTCTTAGCAAGCGGTGTAAGCATGACCTGGCTAATGTCTATGGCCACTCATCTTAAAAAGTAAATAGGGTTGCCCACTATCATGTAAAGTGGTCAACAACCTCCCATCTTGAACTTGGATGAAAAATTCATAGAGTAATAAAATTTCGATCCGAACAGATTTGGCACTTGTACCTAAAGTGATCCTCCTAAGCTCCATAGTGATCTCCAATGAAGCCACACATAAGACAAACAGCTTAAAGCGACGATATCATCTTCTACATCATCTCCTTAGGTCAATTCCAGTTCGTTGCAAACCAGAAATTCAAAGTAAAATACATTAAATCCTGCTTTTTAAAGAGAGAAAACACTGGCAACCCTTGTGATGGACACAATCATTCACCTTAGTCCATGGAACGTCGAGATTGAGGGTGTCCACCTCGTCTTCGGCAAGCGCCTGATTATACTCTGCCCTGAGTTCTGGGTCGGCGAGGGAATCACGCGCTCCTCTCAAGATCTCAAGCCGTGCAAGAAGCGCCTGTTGACTGAAGCCCTCTCTGGGAGAATTGTTCACCCGGGACTCAAATGCACGTACTACAGCATCTGACAGGTACCGTGGTTCGGCTCCCAATATCTGTCACCATGAGTCCACGACCTCGTTAAGCTTCTTGACTTAAAATTCTATTATCTCCATAACAACTTCGGGATCCTCGTAAAGCGATTACAATATCCACAACCAGAACTGGCTACTTGAGCAATGTAGAACCACATCAGGGGCATGTCCTTGTCCCAGTCGGATATTCGTAACGTAACACTTCAAAAATTGGCTCGGAGTAGGAACCAATCTGAGACAAGCCGAAACAGAGGAACCTGAATAGCACACGTCTAAGATACGAGGATGGCGAGTCTAGTACTCTGAAAAAATGACCTCCGAAGGCTCTGCCAGAACTCTCGGGTTCCAGTTACCATCGCATTTCTCCAGATTCGGCTTACGTCTAGAGCTTATAAAGTTCATCAATGCCATTCAATAGGCGTGTCAATCCCATAAGGCATCAAAGTACACCGGGGAGAAGACTGACTCCATGGAACTTTACGTCCCGGTGATACGCATTCTGAGCCACCCAGCGGCGTTGCGATTGCATTTCACAAAGTATCAATTGCTAACCAATGTTCAAGAAAATATTCTTCGCTACAACATTCATCCTTCTCCGAATGCATTCTCTTGCTCAGTGCAAACTCATAACCACAGCAGACTCACCAATTTCTAATTTACCATAGCAGACTAACAGCGTTTCTCCCCCCAATCGCTTCAGAAAAGAACAGAAGAGAGCAGAGTATACAAACCCAAGTGCGTTTGTCAAGAATGTCATACTATGCTGAACCAGTCATTACTATTCAAATCGAAAAAGAAATTCAATCGTCGCCGAAAATTATCACATGGAGCTACGAAAATTCCAAAGAACGAAGAACATGACATTGCAAGGCCAGACTATCACGAGTTCAAGATTGTGTCCCAAGTAAACCCAGACTCTTTCTCATGAGCACTTCCAAGGGCGTTAACGCAGCTCCTCAAGAATGCTATGGATCCGAGAAATTGAGAGACCAAAGCATGACCTGACCTCAACAACAAAGCCTCCACAAGCACTCGCAACAATCAAGATCCCACGCACTGCGAAACTAACTTACTTGGTAATAGTCAATGGGCAACCGAAATGTCCTCTCCGCTTGCGCAACTACAGCTTGAACACAGCCAACCTCCGCAATACTTCCTCTTCTGTCTTTCCCATTCTTCACCACCCTCACGCTACCCCTCGTACGACCCCCCTGACCCCTTGCCGCAACCTGAAAGACTCTCCCCAACTGCGCAAAAGCAACAGCGTTTCCGCCAACCCCACTTTGGCAATGACGAAGACGCACCAACCCCAAACAGTCCACCGCCACCATCGTCTCCATCGCATTCTCCTCTCACAATGTTCTACATCTTTTTACAATGGGAGCTTCAGAAATGACGAATCTCTGGGAGAGAATGCGACAACATTGGCTTGCAGTGTGGATGAGATAGAGCGGTTCTGGGATTTTAGGTATTCGGGATTTTTCTTCGGGGATTTTTCTGAAATTTTTTGCTCTTGCCGTGATTGCGGTCGTGATCGGGTGATTCAAACTGGCGATGGCGGGGTGGCTTTGAGGACGGCAGCATCGAGCAGACGCCTCCCGCGAAGTTTTCTGCCCGCCCGTGAAAATTTCTGCAAGCTGCCCACCTGGATTTTTCCCTCCCTTGATGAAGAATTTAATAAGAGTATAGATATCAATACTATTCAAAGAGGAGATCCGTATACACTAAAATTATTCATCACAATTATTTAATTTTAAATAATCCATTAGTGTAGTTAATATGAAATTTCATTTTTAGTGTAGTTTACACCCCAAAAAATTATTAATTTTTTTTTCTTTTGCTCAAAGGTAGGAAACAACCATCAAATGGTTTTTTAGGTTCCTAGACATTAAACTCCTAAATGTCCAATCAACCATTTCTAATTTGACCACCTTCAAAGATATTTTAGAATATTCTACAATCTATTCCCACTTGCCACACTATCACTATTTGTAGTAGACTTGTCCTAGAATCAAATTATTCCATGAGTAATATGATTTTTACTCCTAACCACATTTATTTATCTTGATAGTGAAGGAAAAAAAATAGCAACACTTAGAAATTAGAATGACCATAAAATTTTATTGTTATTGAAATTGATACAATACAAGAAAAATTCAATTTGTACTAATTCAAAATAGTGTGACTTTAGGGTGATTGCAAGAAATACTTGTACTATTTGTTGCATTTTGCAACAATACTCATGATTTTTTGGGGAGTACTTTAAAATTAGAAAAAAAACTTTTAAATTAAAAAAAATATGACTAATGTATACACCTTTAAGATGAAGGTACCGGAGGAAGGAATTGCATAGAAAAATTTTCTAAGTAGGAAAACTTGAAAAGTACTAAGTTTCAAGAAAAAACATATCTTCATGCTTTAATTAGGAAAAAATCGTAAAAATAAATAAATGCAAAAAAATAAAAATGGTCATTTTCAACAACTCTATGGACATGGTCATTTACCAAAAAATCCACCAAAATAATATTTTATATGTTTCAAAATACAAACAGAAGAAGCTCACTTTGTAGATTTCCACACCACATAAAATTAACTATTTTTAAAAATCCTTTTCTAGAGAGCTGGAAATCTACTAGAAGACCATCTCATCCAAATTTCATCTCAAAATCATTAAAAAAAGGTACTCCTTAGTATTAAAAACCCTGAAACTACAAAGCATGACATTCAATTGGGGTCTATTTTTAGATAGTAAATTATTTTTGAAAATTATTAAAAAATTATGAAACACGTGTATTAGTCATAAGTACCTTATTTATAAATTTTGAGTCAATTGAAGCCAAAATACAAAATTTATAGCCAAAAAACAAATCAACACACACCATGTGACACAAAACAAGACAAGTGTTTCTTACAATCACCTTTCAATATATTAGGGTCACATGCCTCATAAGGACAAATATAGGTAGTTGAATTAAAGAGGCTAGTGTATAAATGTTTTAAACCTAGTGTGCTCTCCAAAGTTGCTAGGAAGCAAATCTATAGCCCTATGATGTGTCCTATAAGTTTGTAAATAAAAACAAAATTAGATTTAAATGAAGGACTCAATAATTGTTGTCTTTTTGCACTGGACAGAATGTGCCATCTTTATTAGTCGATCTACAGACTTAACATTTATAACATCAAAAGAACTTGGTCACTTCCTATTACTTCAATTTTGGAGAAATTTTTAGAAACTTTCTTATAAGGAAAAAACTTATTAGCTTCATAAAAACATATTTTAAATTTTGATTGGTGCTTGGGAACAAAAATTATGCTACCTCAAACATAATTTTCATCTCATTGAGCAAAAAGAATCCACTAAAACTTAAAACCAAGTTCTTAAATTCTTTTTCCATATAAATCATAACTTTTTTTTCTATATTTGAAGCGTTAAGAACTTCTATTTTGATTAGTTATGTAAAAGTTGAACAATCTTGTTTTTTGGATAGTTGAGCTTCTTCTTGAAATAATAACTTATAGAATTTGTTTTTGAATGCAATTTTGACAATTTTTCCAAAAAATTTACAAATTTAAGTTTTTTTATTAGAACAATCTCATGGTTGGAATTATTGTATTTCACTCTTATCTTAGAGCTACTAAACAATTTAGTTTTTCTTTCAATCTTTGAATTATTTCTATTTAATACGTAGTAATTTTTAAGAGATGAAAATGAAGTCTGTCCGTTTTTCTTTAAGAAAATTCCTAGACTTTGAGCTCAACTTTTCAACAAGTTTTTAAAAAATTCAAGTTCAATAGTGCAAATTTTTTCCACAAATGGGTATCAAAGTCATCTAAAATTGCAAGCTACTATTTAAAAAAGAAAATTTCAACTTTGAATGCTAATATCTTCCAACT
Organism: Thuidium tamariscinum; assembly: GCA_947034885.2. NCBI lineage: Eukaryota > Viridiplantae > Streptophyta > Bryopsida > Hypnales > Thuidiaceae > Thuidium > Thuidium tamariscinum. The sequence goes on along the minus strand of OX344749.2, from coordinate 30,890,287 downwards.
TATATGGTCAAATTTAATAGAATTTTTTTAACAAGATTTGGGTGATTGCAAGAAAGACCGGTACTATTTTGCGTCACACTTTGAATGTTGAAGTTGTTATTGATAATAACTTCTAAATTATGAACCATATTAACTTGAAATTTTGACTAAAGATTTCTGATATGACAACAATCAAATTCCTTATTTTTCAGAAATTTTCAAAAATCATTTTATAATTAAATTTCAATTAAGCTAATTTGTCACACTTTGCGGTTTAGGGTTTTTTAGTACTGGGGAGCATCCAAAATTAATGATCTAAAACTGAAATTTCTGTGGCCTATTCCCATACTAGATAGGCATGTTTCTACCAGAGGAATCCTCAAAAATCATTATTCTCTTTCCTCTACATGTGCACGAACAGGCCTCCCTTGCGCGCATACTTTTGAACATTTAAGATGGTTTTGAGATCATTCTTTTGGTGAAATCTCTTCATCATAAAGTTCTCTCCAATTTTCAATTTTTAGTTTTTAAAAAAAATTATTTTTCCTATTTTTTACAAATTAATTTGTCAAAGTACCTATTTTCATGAAAATTTGCACTTTTCTAGTTCTCCTACTTAGAGAATTTTTCTACACTTTTCCTTCCTAGGGTACCTTCTTCTTAGAGGTATATACATAAAACATATTTTTTACATTTAAAAAAAATTATTTTTCTAATTATACAGTACTCCCGAAAATTTCAGCAGTACTGTGGAAAACGCTACATAAATCGGTCGGTCTTTCTTGCAATGACCCATTTCAAACAAGTAAAGTACAATAATCCTATGGTTGGATTTTTAAAACATATTCTTCAGTTTTCTTGGATGAATACTATAGAATTGACAGTTTTAAAAGGTTCTTAACAAAAAAATGGTGTTGGTCCTTTAGGAGTTAAATAAAGTCATTTATTATTGGCCACATGTTTTTTTACTTTTTGTGGCACTAGATACTATCTCCTAGACAAAGCATTTCATGGTCCTTATTATTTCTAGGGTAGTTGAGTTATTTGTAAAGTACATTAAACCGGGGTTTAAACCCATGAGTTTTGTGAAAAAGCCGGTTGAGTTAAAAAAAGTCAAAATAAAAGTGGGTATGAAACTTATTTTTCCATCAAAATGGTGCCTAAGAAAGTTTGGTCCCCACTTTTGAAGTCGTGTGACATAAGTATCTTGCAAAAAAGTTTGACACTTCAACTATAGTTGCCTTCTCAACTTCAAAAAAAGTCATGTCCAAAGTGGAGGGGACTTTACAAATAAATCAATTATGTGATTATAAAGTTGAAACAAATAGTGACATGTTCCAATGACCTTCATGATGATTCAAAGTGCAAATTGACACAAAGTATTCAAGATTATTTTCATGTTTGTATGCAATCACTTCATAAAAAGTTCTCTCAAGTAAATGATACCGTTTTTGAAACAAATTATCAATAATAAAGAGTTCCTTATGATAAACCTCATAGTTGATTTTGGCAACTAAAATCATTCTTGGATAAAATGACATTGCATGCAATCTTATTTTTCAAAAATTTGTAATAGGAAATCTTGTTCTTTATACAAAGTTTGAAGCATTAGTTTGCATATAGTATGCTATGAAAAATTTGAATGAATAAAAATTTGAATTGTAATGACAACAAACTTTAGAAGAAGAATTTTTTTTCTATTTCAACTTCTATTCTAATGTCTTTTCTTGTCAACTAGATCAGTAGAGTAGCTATTTGAAAACAATTTTTGATGAGAATACAAATAAAAATTAGCAAACCTTAGAAAACATTGTAGGCCATGTGCCATTTCAAGATTTGACTAATCTATGAAAGCTTGAATGTTTTTTGAATTCATCAACAAGCCTATGTTGAAACTCCATTCATATCCTAGAAACTTGATCCATTCGTAACCTAAAAACTCCATTTATTGTTGGTGCTCAGGTAGGTGAAATACAAACTTCTCCAAGTGAATGTAATGAGAAAATGCATATTGAAAGTACACGACTTTTGAGTAATTTTTCTTACAATGCATCAAAAAGAGGCAACACAGTTGCCTCCTCTCAAAATTGCCCCCCCTTGCGTTGCAAAAAACCCTAACCATTCATTGAAATGAAGGAAAATACAAGCCCCTTCCTCCATGTCGTTGATCTAGAGTAGGGGCAGTAAATTGAAGACCATGTGATGGGGTCCAATCTTGACCGTTCAATCAATAAGTGTAGTCAACTAGGGTTTCTCTTTATATTTCTTTGTTTTAAGTTATGCATTTAGCACTCCATCCTTTGTCCCACTCCTAGTGTCGGAGTTTGTACCTCGACATTGGAGCTTGTTTCTTTGGCTTCGACTTGGTTTTCTAGGAAGCAACTTGTTCCATTGTTGAGGTTCAACACGGACGGGTACATACATCAATTTTGATTGTTTATTTGATTGTTATTTTAATTTTTCAACTTGTTGTGTTCATCTCCATTGTTGTACTCTTTGTTTTTTGATGAAGTTTGTATTAACAAGAGGTGCAAACCTTGTCTTGTAGGCCATTGAAGATAGTGTGAGTTCTAGATTAGAATTCTAGATTCGTTACACTAGCAGAAAACCCCCGTTTAATGTGACAATGCCTAATTTTTCTTGACGGATTTTGCTAGGCATCAAAAGTAACAACTTTTATGTCAACATTGATGTTGTGTTGAATGTTTTTGTTGACATAAAAACATGGGTTGTTACTTTTGATGCTTAGCAAAATCCGTCAAGAAAAATTAGGCCTTGTCACACTAAACGGGGGTTTCTACTAGTGGTTAGTAATGCAATAGAATACATTGTTTTTTTGTGTTTGTGATTCAATGATTTTCTTGTGTTCATAATTCAGTAGCTTATTGTATAAATTTCCCTAGTTGTTCTTGATTTCTTCAATCACTTTACTACTTTCTTAAACATAGTTCAGTGTTGGATGTTTCACTCTACCTATTCTTTGTTTGAGTACTATTGTGAGAATCTCTTCATTTCAAACATAATTGAAGCATTGTTGATGAAGGTCTTCAAGTGCCATGTGCTCCTACATATATTCCAGTCGGGACATGAAGTTATTTTTGAACTTCCGTTTCTTGGGATTCAGTTTTTACGCTTTTTCCTTGTAAACATTTTCCATCAATTCCTTTGGAGTTTCTCCAACTTTAAAAATTTACATTATGAACTGAAGTGCCTCATGTATCCCTATAGAAAGATTAACTGTGAATGGGGCCATATGTATTTGTTCTAAAAAACAATTGGAATTTCACTTTGAAGTTCACATTCTCCCACAATGCACCTAAATGTTGTGTTTGGGACATTATTAGAAGTTATGAGAGTGACTTTTAAAGTCATTCTACCGCATTCTTTAAATAAACCATTTTAGAACATTTGAGCCTTGTTGATTGTCTGTAGAACCAAGGTTGTTGACACTTGTATTCTTGAGTGTTTGGTCTCGTAATTGGGCTTGCAGCCAGCTATTGTTTTCGATGGTTGTTTTTTCGAATTGTTGTTTTTCCTTCTTCAAAAGCAAAGCATCCTATCTTCTTTTAACTCATAGATAAAAGAAATTGACACAGTTGTTGTTCATCCATTCTATGGTATATTCTTTGACAAGTATTTTTTATACTTGAGATTTGTTTGTACAAGCACTGCAACGAAGGAATGCAATGTACAATAATTACAAAGTCAACATAAACTTTAATCACTTAAGCACTCTAAGTGTTGAGGTTCAAAGGAATTACCACAACATAATGCAATTAGCGCTATATAGGTTTCCATATTGCACATAATTTGGATTGCGCAATGCAATTTGCCTTGTGGGCTATCAACTAAACTTGCAATCTAGTTTACTATGCTATAGAATGTTGGTCGTAGTATACTTGAATCCTTTTTGCTGAAATAGGAGAGGCGCCATGTTTTCCTAGATGGCCTCTAAAATATTCACGGTTTCATAGAAGAAACTTATAGTCATTGATCAAAAATGGTGTCCGCAAATTTTAATTAACAATTACACTACTTCACATCATACATAGAATTTTTGTTTCACATACCTCTATGAACTTTACAAACGGTTCTCTTCTTCTCTACTACATAAAGAGCCACTTTGTTGAGAACTTTAGATGGATCCTTATGCAGTTGCACAATCATTGGCAAATAGATCATTGCTTAATGTTCCTATAAATTCTTGTGACATTTCAAATCCAAATTAAATTAAATTAAATTCACAATTTCAAATTTCTCAACTTCTTTGCATAGTCTTTGATACTACATAATATTAATTCTTCATTATAACCACCTAAATATGTTCGATGCTTCAAAACACATAGCCTATGGATTAAATTACCTTTCATGCGTATAATTTGTTATGTTGTTGTTATGCTCTTTACAAAATAGAATATACATTTTATAAATTGTGAGATGAAGCATCGAAACTATATCCTTTATTGGTGTTTAATTTCTATTAAAGTAAATGATTTTAGTCAACTTTTGCATTCTTCGCATGGGTATATACATATGCAACAAGTATAAAATAATGATTGCTATAGTAACCATGTATCAAATTGAATTCTTCATGAAATCTGCAATTTCATTGAAAAACATAACATTGACATGCATACATTAACAGCCTTACATTGATTTCAACAAATGTTTTTTTCCCTTTTTGATTGAGGAATGAATTGTCATGTTATTACCTCCTCTCATACACTCTCCGCATCTAGAAGACAACTTGAAATCCACTCTCAATTTCCTTAGATTGATAATTCGAGTCTATCCATATTCCTCTAGTCTTCAAATTCTTTGACGTTGATGGCTCCTAACATTGCATTCTATTTCAACCTTAAAAATATAACAAATTTAGTATCATCAATTTTATAGCAATCATGACAATTAAGAAATGCGCCATGCCTAAACTCCTTTATGCATTTGTTAAGGATCACTCAAAACATGAAAGACTATTTCCTTGGAGGTTGTCAAATTTAACGAATGTCATTATATCACGAGGCTATCTTTATAAGTGTAATGAACAAACAATATACAAGACAAGACAAGATACTAAACAAAACAAGACAAATTTTCAAGAATAAAACTTGATATTAACTTAAAGAGATACAAGACAAAAGCTCAAACTTAGAATTAGGATCAAAGAACTACTTCAACCTCGACCTTTATATATACTACTATCTCAAAAGAGTAGGAGGTTCATCTAAAACTCCATAGAAACTTCTAAAATACTTTGAAAGCTTCTAAAACATACTAATAAGCTATTGATAAGTTTAGAAAGTTTTAAAATGTTCGTGACAATAAGTGTGGCGGCAGTTGATAGTATAAACACTGTAATTTTGTACTATACATTAATTACATTTATGGTCGTTCACTAATAGAAGCAGCTTCCATTAATAAACTCAAGAACATATAGCCAATGGGATTTGTATCTTTGACAAATTGATTTACTCTAAAATCACATGACATCATGTGGATTAATGTGGGTGCTTAATTCCCACCCTTGGAATAAAGTACATACAATTAGGTTCTACTACTTTTGTTAAAAAATCTTAATGGGTATCTAACCTATGTATAATTAACTTACACCTTCCAAGTAATGGATCTTGCTAATTTTCCTACTCCTGATTGGTTCACTTTGCAATTGCTTGTTTAAAATAACCTCACGTGAATGTTTTGGTTGATTTTGACTATAACAATTCAAAATAAAGTATACTAAATTGACAATCAAGCAAAAAGTGAGCTAAACTAAGTTGTAAAACTTACTTTTTTCTTTCTAAAATAATAAAAAAATTTAAATTTGACCTAATTTCCTAGTGGATAATTGCAAATGAAGTTTGACTTCAAATTAACCTCTAAAACTTCATCCGTTTTTTGCAAATGTTCTAACTATTGGAATTGACTAATAATTTTTTTAATAATTTTTTTTAACTACTATTGAAATTTAAAGTTTAACTTGATTTGGTCAACTCTAGTTGGCTTTCATCCAATTGGTCACTACTTTTGGCTAAAACTTCCTTCTACTCTAATTTTTTTGCAATATGATTAATGTGTAAGTAAATTTGAGTTTTTTGAACTTCAAGATTTTTTGTTTAAGATTTTGTTCCTAGCTTGGTTTGTTTTTTTGGACCTAATGGATGAAATATTAATCGATTTTTACTATTTTGGTGAAATATCTAAAAGATGAATTGAATTTTATTTTTAAAAAGGTTTGATTTTACCTTTACAACAATGAAAACCTTAAACTTTGACTTTTAGATCAATGTAAATTTTTATAGTAAATTTTGACTGTTGACTAGTTCATCAAAATTTTACCCAGTTAAACTCCTACCTGAGCTAGTCAAGTTTTTATCTTTCAATTTTTTCCTTTTAATCAAAGTTAAGTTCTTTCTTTTAACCCTTGGATAAAATTAATTATAAATAAATTTTGACTGTTAACCGGTTCATCAAAATTTAGCTATTAATTACTTTTCCTTGGAAGTACTTTTGGATTTTAATTTTTACTTCTATTTCTAATCAAAAAGTCTAAATTTCCTTTTTAAAATCACCTCAAAATAAATTCTAATTTATCATCAAATTTTTTGGGATAATATTGTTCAATTATAATTTCTAAGATTCTTATCCAATCTTTGGATCTAATGTTGTTTTGAAAAGTTAATTAAATTCACTAACTACTTCTACCTCCAAATTATAAATTCCTAACAATTATACGTGTTCAATTTTGAATTGAGTTTCAATGACTAATAGCGAATCCTACTTTAAATGAAATTATGGAAAAATTGAAAAGGAAAGGGAAATTCCATAAACTAACTTCCATTATGAACACTTGGAGATTTTTGTGCACTTCCAAAATTCCCTTATGATGTGCCAATTCGACTTCCATTTTGATAACTTTGTGTCTAAATGTTGTATTTGGTATGCTCATACCCACTAGTAGAAAATGACGTCCAAATCAACATGTTAATTTTCTGTTGATTCGGGTATTGCAATGTCCAATTTCACATTTTTTTGTTAAGGGTGACATTTTTTTTGTTGATTTGGACATTAAGTGACAAATCAAAAAAAATTTGTTGAACACTTTTTGAACCTTCTAGAATCTTTTAGAATCTTTTGAAATCTTATAGAATCTCTTAAAATCTTTATATTACAATGTCTTTATAAAAAAAAATTAAGTATTTAGATTTTGGTGTTCAATAAAAACAATAGACTTTGGAGGTCATTTATACATAGTAAATAAACACTTTTAACTAAGAAAAGTTGTGGAATTAAATTTGACTTTCATCTCCAACAATTTTTTTGAGATTTCAAATCTCCAATCAAAAGTTATGGACAAATTTAAGGAGAATGTTGAAAATTGTTTTTTTATAAATTCACAAGACTTTGGAAGCCGTTTTGGTATAGTTTAAGGATTTTTTGCAAAATCTTCTAAACTAAGAGAAGTTGTAAATTCAAAAAAACTTCCATCTCTAACAAGTCATTTTAAGTTTTGATTCTCCAATCAAAAGTTTTGAACAAAATTCAAAGAGGATGTTAAAAAATGTCCAAAATGTCAAATGTGATGATTTTCCAACCTTTTGCTAAATTTTGTCCAAAATTTGAGTAAAATCTCCAAATCTCAAACGGAATTTTGAAGATGAAAGTTTGTTAGAATTATTTCTTTTTTTTAGTTCAAAATATTTTCAAGTAAGTTTTTTTTCTATGCCAAAATTAACAACCTCCAAAGTTTGTTCAATTTACAATGAAATAATCTTTAAAAAACTATCTCTACTTTGTTAGGTTTCATGTTAATTTCTACGCTATTCTTCAATTTTCAAAATTTCAATTTATATGGGAAGTATTTAGAAATTTATTTTAGAAATGTAGTCTAAAATGAAAAGGGAGCAAATATAATTTGCTTACAATGAAAGGAATAGTATGGATGGAAATTTTTTTTGAACATTTCTAGTCTTTACTTTGCACAATCAAACTAGGTCTGGTATAAAAAAATTCAAAGTTTTATTTTTAGCAATTTAAAAAAATATTAAATCCAATTTGTTGTGATAAAGAGTATAAAAATAATTAGAATGATTCTAAAAATTTGGAGATGTTCCAGACAATATACTAATGATATTAATTATTAAAATTTTAAAAAAGATACATTTATCATTTTTAAATTTTTTGTAGGATCCGTATTTGGTCAATTTTGGCTTTCTACTCCTTTTACTTGAAAATGTCTACAAACTTGGGAGAATTTTTAATTTTTTAATTTTTTAAATAAAAAACCATACATTTGCTTTAGGTTCTAAAATCATTTTTTTAGAGGGCAATAAAGCATTATTTACCTTTTTATAATTTTTTTCTCTAGAAATTGTGTTTTTTTCCTTAAAGAGTTGATCATCCTTAGTAAATTGTTATAATTTAAAAATCTAGTGGTTAGTTTTTTCCACAATTAATTCCATGCATACAAGACAAATTATCCTTCACTTTTTTAATAGTTAAAATTAAAAATTTCAAACATGTCCATGTGAAAAAAAAACATGAAAATTGGACAATTCACTGAAAACCTCAATTAAAAAAACATTGTTAGGCCTTGAGGGGTTAGAGGAAAAAAATTGAATTTTTGTCCACAATGATCTACCTAAAATCTCTATATTGTTAGAAAAATGATATTTGGTCATTTAGAGGTTAATTTTTTAATTCCCAATTGTTTAAGTTTTATCTTCCAAAGAATTTATCCAAAAAAATGTATGTCAACTCTTGAACTTGCAAGTATTCATTATGTATTGAAGAAATATGTTCAAAATTTATACTTCAAGCTTCAAAAAAATATTTCATATTCATGCTTGAAGGTAATAGTATATACAATTTTTTTTTAAACTTTATAATTCACAAATCGGTGTTTACAAAATTTAGCAGACGTCAATGGCCGTTTTCACATAGTAAATTAACTTATTTCTTAAAACTTTGAATTAAGAAAAGTTGGTAAATGAAGTAAACTTTCATCTTTGAAAATCCGTTTGAGAATGGGAGTCTTCAATTTAAAGTTATGGACAAAATTCAGAGAAAGGTTGGAATGGCCATTTTCTTTTGACACTTTTAAACACCCTCTCTGATTTTTGTTCATAACTTTGTATTAAAGACTCCAAATCTCAAACGTATTTTTGGAGATGAAAGTTCACTTCATTTCCCAACTTTTTTTAATTCAAAGTTTTAGGAGAAATGTTAATTTACCATGTAAAAACGACCATTGAAGTCTGCTATCTTTACATTGCCAATGAAAAAATAACGAGAAAGTCATTAAATAGAAAACACACCCATTTGTAAGCATGAGATCATTTGCAGGGTCTACTGGTAAAAGGCCTTAGTGTCCTAATCCCAAGGTGAGGGGTTCAAAACCCCACCGATGGCCTGCTCGCGTGGTGTGGTTGCCTAGGTGGCCTAGTATGTTTGGTGGGGTTGCTAGGTGGCTACCTAGGTGGCCCTGCGTGCATGGTGGAGGTTGCTACAAGGTGTCATGCCATTAGCTTAAAAATTTTAATTTTTTTTATGAAAATAAAATGTTGAAAATTAACATTTTTTTGTTGCCAAATCAATACTTTCTAATTACTTCATCAACACTTTTGTGTTGATAAACCAGACAAAAATGTTGATTTGGACGTCCAAATCAACATATTTGTGCTATGTAATGTCCATATCAACACGTCCTAATTAACATAAAAATGAACAAAAAAAATCAACATTTTTTTGTTACTTTGGATGCTGATTTTTCTACTAGTGACCATAGCTTGATTATCTTGTATTTTCTTTCAATGTTCCATGTTTTTTCTTCTACTTTCTTTTTGGATTTTTTTTAATCTTTTAAACTCCTCTCTTTTCTTTTCAATATATAGGCTCCCAAAGTCAAAAGATAAAATATCTTGATATAATTTAATTTCTAAATTAATTGCTAAATGGCTTTCAAAGTCAAATCCCTCTACAACTAAGTTCTTCAAACCTTTCTTTAATTTAGTAACTCACTAAAACTCCTCCAAAGTCAAAACATTCTTTAATTTGTTTCTTCCCCTTATCTTTAATATAAAACAAATGTGGTTAAGAAAGTCAATTTATTCTCAATGGTAGGCTTTCATGAAATTCTAAGCTCTTTTTTCTTCTATACTAACTTCTCCAAACACTGAACTCATTACTCATTAGCTAGTGTTCACTTGTATGAGTTGATTGTTGAAGTGCAATTCTAGAAGTTTGGACACTAAAGATTTTGTACAAAGAATTTCAATCAAAGCTCGGTGCTCAGTTTGAGTGAGCCTTGGTATGATCTGAGTGAAAGGGGGTAGCCAGTAAACTGAGTCAATTAAGTGGAGGGGCAGTTGTAAGTTGAGTCAATTGAGCTTGAAGGCTAGTCAACTGAGGTTTGAAAGTTGGTTTGTTGAGTTGGAATCTTTGCAACCTCTAAATGCCCTTAATTTGAATTTGTTGACACATGGTGGATTTCCAACCTCAGATATTCTCAAATTAGATTAAAATTCAAAATCATAATTTAAGGATTTCCAAACTCTTTGGTAGCCATTTTAAATCCACACTTTTTTATTTTTGAAATCCTTCAAGTATGATTGTTAATTGGAAAAAAAATCAAATTCAATATCCATGTATATCCATCGACATCCAAAGTTTAGCTATCCTCTGCAATTAAGCAATTTGCCTACTTGAGTGACCTATGTGGCTTGAACAACTTGTCGATTTTAAGCGACCTACTTGGGCTTTGCTGGAGTTTGAAACACCTTATTGGGGCCTTCAGCTACCATACTGGGGCTTTGGAACACCTTAACTAAGGCTTCAGCTAGATTGAATATAGCGTTGCTTGGTTGTATGCTAATCTTCATTGTTGGGCTGGGCTTTTTGCGAAAAATTGGCTTGTTCTAATCCAGCCTTTGGCCATTGCTCACCAACTTTTGGGATCTCTATATGAGGATCCTTTAATCAAAAAACAAACATAGAAATAAATTATTAGTGAGATCAAAGCTTCGTTGTCTAGGGGTTCTAGACCCAAATTTTAAAAATAAGTTAATGGAATTTTGTTCTAGTGCAATAAAAAAGTTCACAATTTTGGCGATAGCTTTGCCATATTAGAGGAGTGAGCCTCAAATTTTAGGACAATTTTGCCTAAGTTCTGTTATAAGGACTTTTAAAGAGTTTTGGATCAGCCAAAAAACTCTATAGAACAAAATTTTGGACTACAATGAAGCAATTAAGTGTGAGGGAGATCCTTGGTAACCCAATTCAAGTTGTGAATTTTAACTCAACAAGCTTGATAAAATAATTATCGGTATCAACACTTAAAGAAAACACCACAATGTGCAAATGGTTAGTATACTTAAAACACACGAATATTTGTCAAGCACTTCAATAGAACCCTAATGTTCTTTGGAAGGGCTTAAAACACAAAAGAAGTTCAAGAAAACACAACAAAAATCAAATTATAATGGAAAAGTAAGAATTTTGGCAAATACCAAAAAACTTCAACAACATGGCCATGTTTGATACAAGTACAAAATACATAAAAATGAATGATAAAGGGTGTGAAATGAGAGGAAGGGGGGGACCTTTTACACTTTTCTAAGGCCTCCTCCCCCTTCAAATTACTTCTAAACTACCTGGGAAAAAAACAATTTAACATTGAAGAATCTACTCTATTGTTGTGGCCATTATATCTTTTGGAGAAATGGTCCGATTGCCAAATAAACAAGGTCATTGGCTTCAAAAGATCCAAATTGATCTATATATTAAAACCACTTCCCTTCACTCCTAGAGCGAAATTGCATTCAAAAGCTAACAATTAAGAATTAGTGAAAATGGTAGAAAATTTAACTTTTGGAAATGATTTTCTCTAAAATTTCCCAACATCTTCTCTAGGATTGTTGGGAAGGTGTGAAATGTAAAAAAAGAGTCTAAGTTGACTCCAATTGGACATCGGATGCTCCTTGTACATTGGTCAACTTGTAAAGAATTTGATAAAATCATTAAAAGTTGTTGTCATTGCCAGTTCTAGTACTTGTTGGTGTCAAAATGTCTTGAAATTTGGCAAGGCACTTATTTATGCTAAAATAAATTACAATAATTTTTAATGGAATTTTATCATTATTGTGGAATTTTATATGAATTTCTAATTGCCAATAAAATCGATTGACTTTCCATGGAATCATTTTTGTAATTCATAAAATTATGAAACTTTTTGGAAAACTTTTAGAAAGACTTCTAAAGTCAAATGAAAAGTTTTGCTAAAAACTCACACTTTTTAAATAAAATAAAAAATGAACATTAGCAAAATTAATTTTTCCTCCAAGGAATCATTCCCGTACTAAGGAATCTTCACAATTTGACTTTGTTGTTGTGCTCCAGGCATGCTTTTATGCAAAAACACCTATATTTTCTCTTTGGTCGCACTTGTCTTTGTTTGTGAGATTTCACATTTATATATATATTGTAGATGTCTATTTCTTTCCAATTTTGTAATTGAAATGTATCTAAGAATTTTTTTTGCATAGAGTCCTAAAGTTCTATCACACTTCCTTGTTATCAGAATCCAAAGAGGTCAAGTTCATCCATGAAAGAATTTTGATAAGGGCCAATACTTAGTTTTTTGCACTAAATTGTTCTTGGAATGCTATCTGCTTTTAGACTACTAAACCACATTCTAATGTCTGATAAAACTTTAAAAATCAATCTTGGCATCTTGAGTAGTTTTTAGAGCATTCCTCGACAATTCTAATTAATTCCCTATAGTTATAGGGAATTTCTTCAAGCATTTTACAAACACTCATTTTAGATGTTTTTTAATCATAATAACTTTTAAAATGAGTAATAAGTGGAAAAAAAAATTCAAGGCTTAGGTGACAACTATAGGACTTACTATCTACAATAAAAAAAAGTTAGAAGTTCTTCTCTTTATTATGCATGTTTGACTTAACCCCTGAGCGCCCCACAAGCCAGAATGTGGCCTCTGAAAATCAAAAATTGCTGAAAAAAGGGTCCAAGTCAAGGATGTACTACCATGAAAAAAGGACATGGGTTTGGGGTGGTACTATAGTAATGTTGCGTAGTGGGCGATTGTGGCTCAATTTGTTGTACTATTGTATGGCTGGCCGGTGAGTTTTGCTTTTATGACTAAAGAACATTTATTACACTTCCGGACTGGGGACTACAGACCACAACCACCGGCTATAGTCGGTTCCATACCGTTGGACTCTTTTCACGCGCATGCCAGATCAGGATCTTGTCCATGCAAGGTCATTCACAGTCGTCTTCAGCTTCGACAACAACTGTCGGGTTCTTGTGCTATGAGTGCCAATGCTACAATGCAGTACTAGGGTTGGGTTTTAGAGTACAATTCCATTATGGACGGAGTACAAGAGAGTGCAAGAGGTACTCGATGTAGGAGAGTGGGCTTTCGATTTTGGAGTTACAAGTTGTGGATGTCTGGTCCATTTCAGCTCGAGCTTGAGTGTCATTTGCAAGGAATAGTGAGGGTGTACCTCCTTCTCTAATCTCTATGATCATCGTGAGTGCGGTAGTGGGGGAAATACAAATCGGTGATACTACTACAACATGAGCTGCTAACTTGAGCTTGCAAGATCTTTCAATAATAGGCAATATGGCAGGAGCAGAGAGTGAAGGTCAAGAGAGCACTGAAGCTCTAGTACCACCACCGAGAGTGAGGGCTACAATTGAAGAAGTGTCTGTCATCGAAGCAGCCTTAGAGGTGTGGGCAGTGCAATGCCACAATGCCACAGCCCGGCAGGTGACGGTCGTGAAGTCTTGCCTCCACAAAGAATTTCTATTGAGCCTCAATGAGCCTGGAGCAAATCACTATTGGCCAAGCAATCCAAATGGCAATTCATGGAGGTATTTATTTCGACGCCATTGCTTTCGATCTCTAGGTGTTTACCATCGAATTCCTAAGGGCCATCCAGACGGGTTGCCGGCAATTGTGAATGCCTTCATCCGCAACACATGGTGGCCGGACAATAACAATGCGAGGGATACAATTCCATATACTGAAGCAGGAGGAATAGGTAGCCTACATGGAAGACGTGCTCTAGACAGAGGTGGGAATGGGCACCTTCGGAGGCGGGCAACTCCATATGCAGTGCGGGAACGAGGAAAATGCAAACCACTTTCAAGCAACAGGGCTCATAACCAACCTTTTCCCAACCTCCCGGGGGGGCAACAGTCATCATGACGAGAGAATTCAGAGGGGGCGCGGCCAAGGAAATGGTCGCAGTGGTGGGGGAGGGCGTTCTGGGGTTAGAGGCGATAGAAGAGGGCATGGAAGAGGGAGGGCAAATTCAAATCTCATTGCCCATGATTTTAAATTGAATCAAGGTGCTCGTCAACTAGACTTGAATCGGGAGCTCAATTCAGATGGCGGAGGTGACATAGGGGGGCCGAATGACATATTTAGGCAAGTTGGTGATCAAGTGCTCCCATTTGGAGGGCGAGGACGGGGACATGCGAGCAGGGTGGGGCAAAGACTACAAACTCTACCAAACATTGGAGATGAAGCTCAGACTCATCGCGACAGAGGACGACCGCGGGGGTGCCCACGGGGACCTGGACGTGGACGGGGTTTAGAGCGAGCAAAGGCAGTTCAACTTGCTAGTGACATTGATAGGAGAGGTGATTCGCGTGATCCCATCAGAGCACCACCAGAACGATGGCAACCACCGAGAATTTAGCCTATAATTCGATCACCTCATCAGTTGAGATGTCACCGTGCAAGACCTGTGGCGTCCACATGTAGTTCAAGGTCAATTCAAGGATTCCAAGGTGATCAACAAAAAGGGACAAATGTTGGGGTTGAGGTGTTTTCTTCCAACTCGGCTCTTGGGCATCACAGAAGACGGAGGCGAGTGAGCCAAGAACGGTGAGTGTACATCCACGTGGTAACATTGCTTGCGCTTCATTCAACATATTTGGATACTACAAATGTTCATACAATTGCAATGAATTTCATAGGTTGATAATTTACAGTTCCTTTGTATAGCAATTCGGTGAAGCATTGTCATAATGGTGTGATTGCTAGTCCACAGTCCACACCATTGATGCATTCCGATGTCAATGGTACTCTCATAAAATAGTGCCTGAACTTCTTTACGGAATATATCATGGCCAAACACTCCCTCTCCGTCGTGGTATAATTTCGTTCGGCTAAGGTGAGTTGTCAGCTTGCGAATACAATCGGGTGTTCTTGGCCAGTATCTTCTGCTAGTTGGCATAAGGTGCTTCCGACCGCTACCGCTGATGTGTCGCAGTATACATGGAATGGTTTATTCCAGTCAGGTGCCCTTAGTACGGGGGCGGTAGTTAACTTCCTCTTTAGGCCATCATAACTTTCCTGACATTCGGGTGTCCAATCGAATTTGACCGCTTTTTTGGTCAAGTTTGTTAAAAGTAATGCCTGAGTGGCATAATCCTCTATGACATCCCGGTAATATCCAGTATGGCCTAGTACTCATTGTACGCCTTTAACATCTGTCGGAGGGGGTAAATTGGAAATGACTTCAACCTTCTCGGGGTCTGCCATTTTTCCGTCTTTTGATACCACGTATTCTAGTAATACCCCTCTTTTAACTCCGAGAAATAGTTTTGTTGGGTTGAGGGCAATGCCCGTTTGTCTACAACGGATTAGACATTCGCGGACCAATGTTAGATGATCTTTACTAGTTGATTGAGTGCTAAAGTCATCTCTGTAGACTGTCATGGATTTGTGTAATAAGTCGGCAAAGGCAAAACTCATGACCCGTTGAAATACTGATGGTACGTTACAGAGACCAAAAGGCATGACTCTATAAATAAAAGTCCCCCAGGGCGTAATGAATGCTGTTTTTGACCAATCTGATTGGACAATAGAAATTTGGTTGTACCCGGAGTAACCATCCATAAAGATGAACAATTCATTTCCTGCAACCTCGTCCACGATGGTGTTAATGAATGGAAGGGGGAAATGATCCTTCTGAGTGTTTTTGTTCAACTGTCGATAGTCTACACACACTCTGAGCTTTCCATTTTTCTTTTTTACCAATACCATAGGTGATACCCAATCGGTGATTTCTACCGGCCGGATAAACTGGGCTTGTAGTAACCGTTCGATCTTTGCTTTGACAATGAGTTGCAGAGATGGGTTCATTCTTCGTTGTCGTTGTCGGATAGGTATTGTGCCCGGGATTACTGGTATAGTGAATTCCACTATTGATGATGGTATTCCCCGGAGGTCTAGATATGACCATGCAAATACCTCTCGAAATTCCATGATTAATGACCGATAGGCCTGAAGTTCTTCTCCTTCAAGATGTGCTCCTACCTTGATTAATTTGGGCTCCTCCTCGGGATGCGAGACGTCGATTTCCTTCCAATCGTCCGTCTGGACGTGTATGGGGTCAGTGGGACCATGGTACCAGTCATTGGGTACTGATGGGTAAGTTGCTATGTCTGACCCGACTTCCAAGCCGTCTACTATCTTGCGTATATGTAGTTGGGGCATGATGTCTTCTTCTCATAAAATGGCATCCCAGTCGATGTTCTGGGTGCCGTCAATCTCCAAAAGACATGTGTCTTCATAGGAGATATCATCCACTAGGGTGACTAGTCCTGGTCCTTCATAATCTTCTAATATCTCCCAGGCTTCAGTTTCGTCTTCTGGTGGCAATTGCTTACGGGGAGAGATTGTTGCCGTGCCCGTAGAGGGTCTTCCTTCATCGGTTAGTAATAGGCCTAACCCTACTTGGAGTGGTGTAGTGATGTGTCTTTGGATACTCAGCTGTTGTATATATTGCATGGAGTTAAAGGCTGAATCTAGTTCCCTTGTGATGTGAATATTGGGGACATTGGTAGTTTCAAAAGGTCCCGGTGCTGAATATTTGTTTAATAAATGTCCCTCGCCGATTTGCGTGGGCCTCGCCTCGGAGTCTTGTCGGAAGAAGTTGTGTCGCAGAAATGCTCTTACGATTGTTTTCATTTTGTCACTGCTCCTATTGAAGTCGATGTTTCTTTGGATGTAGATAGCGAACTAATCCGAAAATTAGTCACTCCCGGCAGACGCACCAAAAATGTAAGCGCTCCTAACTCCACCCTCGAGCTAAGAGTTTTTCACACGGGTCTTGTGTCTAATTGAGTTTTCTTTCTAATTGGGTAGTAAAAGAAAGCCTTCCAAGCAATGAACTCTTTTAGTCACGTTTTTCAGTGTTTCTAATCTAATTTTGTGGTTATAATTCTATCTATTTTATTCTAACATTCAACCAAACGATTCTACTCTATTCTATTCCATCAAATGATATTGTTCCTAAATCTAAATCCAAGCATTCGGTAAAAAGAAACTTAACAGTAAAACAATGAGAATGAAAATCAAATGTGAGCGGTTTACCACTTCTGCATAAATCTCCATAGTCCCGTTGTCGAACATCATCATGTGCAAATACTCTCCCACAACCTCGCCATCGAAATCATCCCGACTCTCCATCTAATCCATAATAATTCTCACGTTGTTGGTCAATTAATTTTATCCTGCTTAAAAAGAACTAAATGTTATGTAGTGTTAATTGAATTGCGTAATTCTGTTAATTCCTAAGTCCCTGGTAATTAGGAAATACTGCAATTTAATTAGTCTACCCAAATTGTTAAGGTTCTAAAGAATTCAATGGAAATCTAATAATTCACTATTCGTTGTTTTAGTTTTTTATTTAATCCTAAAATTAAAATCCCAATTGCATTTAAAATAATTTGGATGGAAATTCCCTTCAAATCTTTTCAAATCCAATTGATTTTCGAAATTGTTTTAATTCTAACGAAATTGGTTGTCAATTTGTTTGTTTCCTTTTTGGCCTATTAGAATATTTTAATCAAAAAACTATCATCAAATCTTTTCAAATCTAATTAATTTTAAATTTGCGTTAGTTTGTAAGGAAATTAGTTGTCAATTTGTTGGTTTCCTTTTTGGCTTATTAGGCCTAATAAAACAAAACCAACAAAATCCAAACCTTCTAAGAATCTAATTAAGAACTACCGACCAAAGAATGTAGAACATACTCCCTAGAATAAGTGCCAATTCAATAGTAAGATTCTAAAACAATTAGTTTTAAAAGGGTGTGGGGTCAATGTTGAGAATAAAGAATTAGTTTTCAATAGTAAGATTCTTAAGAAATTGATTTTTTAATGGGTAATCCTTCACAAATCCTTTCTCAACTTTCTTCCTTCCATCCTTGCGCTCTCATTTCATTCTAATGCTTCGTTGCAAGTTTTGTAGAGAGTTTTGGCTATGGCGGTTGAGAGATGCTTATGAAGGTGATGAGAATTTTTGATACCCCAAGAATAGATTTTTATCAAAATTTGACAAAATGGTTTGTGGCTCCAATTGCCAAACCAACTTGATTTTGAAAAAAATCAATTTTTGTGAGTATCGGCACTTATTGTCTGCCTGCTCTCCGAACTGGCTTACTGCCTGGCTCCGAACTGCTGCTACTTGGCTCCGAACTGGCCGCCCCTTCCCCCACCGTGGCCGGCCACGTGGCGAGGCACGGTTGGGGGGACCCCTTCCCGCCTGCCCCGTCACCCCTGCCTCCGAACTGGCTACTGCTTGGCTCTCCGAACTGGCTTCTGCTTGGGCTCCGAACTGGCTTGCTGCCTGGACTCTCCGAACTGGCTTGCTTGCCTAATTCTTTTGGCTTATAAAGGCGGGTTAGGCTTCCCTTATTTTCTAATTTTGTCAAATAATTGGGATATTTGATGAAATTATGCTACCTACTTAGTGGGTAAAGGAAAGTACCTAGTTCAATGGGAGTTTAAATGCAATGGGTGCTTAACCTTAATTGTTCAAGGTTTTACACTTTAATAATTCCCAGTTTTCAGAGGGTCAAAGCTTCGCCGTATCCTGTTGGTTTCGTGACACGTAGTCCGTCAATGGTATTTTGGGAATTTTATTTGCAAAAGGAGGTACACATGACAGTGTTTAACTGAACTTTCACTTTAAATCCTCAAAATTTTTTAGTATTTCAAAATCTTGCTGCCAAAAGAGGTACACATGATAGTGTTTAAACTGAACTTTGGTGCTTAATGTTGAAATTTCACACACGTTATCCAAGCGAAATGTTGATGCTAAGTTCCAAGTGCCAAGTGAGAAATGAAAGAAAGATAGTTGAAGGGGCCCTAAGCCTTCAAAACTTCAAAACAATACAAAACTTAGCCAAAGTCTTTTGGTCCAAGTGGTGCTCCAACTATGTTGGTAGCACGTGGAAAGAACAAAGTGTCGGTACCAGAAATGAGGGTACTGGCAACCTCGAGGGGGGCCCTTATATACCCGTGGCCGGGCCCCTCTCGGTAATTGCCAATGAAAATACTTTGTTACTTTCTATCCTAAACTACCCTAATGTAAATCCAAAATATTAGTTGTTTAATGGTGGAAATTTCTAAAAACATCCCCATTTTGTCAAAGAAATCTTGGCCAAATCAAATCCAAGATCTTAACCCAAAATATTTTGGAATTAACCCTAATTTACGTAGATATTTTGCAAATTAACCCAAAGTCATTTTGGAAATTGTCTTTCTTTAGCCCAAAGATGGCTTTTTACGCAAGAAAGAGATCCTGACCAAATCCAATTTTTGATTTTCCAAGAGATATTTCCAAAATCACTCCTAATTAACCGCAATTAACGATTAAAAAGTCAAACTAAGAGCTGACCCTCTCTATCTTTTAGGGAACAACTCGAAACGAAAAACCGTCTGCGCCATTGTCTTCAGAAGACCCCAATTAGCCTAAAGGACCCCTTACCCCTCACTCCTAGGCCATTTGCGCGCCCAAATTGGAATTACGGTAACTCCAATTAAAAGTCAAAAATCTAACTTCTAGGATTTGCGCATTTCGATGAATCTGTCAGGCCAGGGTTGTTAGGAATGTCCGTGAGAGTAAGGAATGACTCCTTATTTGCGACAATCGGACATCATTCGCTCCTGATACGCCGGTCAATCCGCCACCAACTTGTAACTTCCAGTGAATTTCGATGTCGATGCCGGTTTTGGTAGTTGGGAATGTTGAAATATCTTCAAACTTGACCAGGCGCTTATTAAGCACACAAAAATCTATCCTAATTTTTAGTGAGATTTTACCGCATCATAAGTAATTTCTATGAATTTACGAACATTTCTATGTGCAGTTGACCTCCCATGGAGTCAACGTGGAATTTCGGAAAAATCCGAAATAAATTGGGTAACATCTAGGGCACTCCTAGATTCTTGGTGTGAGTCCCATGCAACCTTGCACCTTTCTAATTTTAGTAATTTGGAATTACTTTGCCCAATTGGACAATTTAATTCCCGATGCCCGGGAATCTTAGACAATTGTTTGATTCTTGTTCGCTCCTGGCATGCTCCTACCCTTGAAACACCTCTCTGTAGTCTTCAATCTCCAATCCTCCATCTTTTATCTCGTGAAGTTCGAATTCTCCAAATCCATTGTAGTGGTTTTACCTTTAAATTCAATTTGTTTCAAAATTGAACTTAAGCCCTAGTAACTCTTCCACGCTCATAGTAGACTCTTTTAGCTTAGTCAATATGTCATGTGCATCCTTAAAAGGTTGACTTTGCACAGACAATCACTAGGACTAACTAACTCTCTATTCCTTATTTCTCTCGGAATTACTAAATCTTTACATAAACTTGCTTTGGAGGCTTAGAATGATTCAAATTTCTAGGATTAGGAATTTTCTGCCTTCTAAGTTGGTTTTCCACCATTTTGGCATAGACTGACACCAAAACTTCCTCAACATTCTTTTTATGTCTTTTTCTTGAATATTTGACTAATTTTCGCTATTTAATCGCGAAAATGGACCCAGAGTCCTAAGTGCCATCTCGAGGGCTCACAGTGCACCCCAAGGATGAGTCATGAGTACCAAGGCATGGCACCCGGAAGTGATCACCTCGAAGTAAGGTGCGTGTTGCTCCCTTGTAACTAGCAATGGAAGAATGCTAAAAGATGTGCCTTAATGAGGACATGAAGTGTTCTAAGTAGGGGATGATGTAACGCCCGCATGGTGACTTGGAGGCTGGGTTTGTGGCGGAGGCACGCCGCGACCTTCAAGTTAAGTGTAGACCCCGGTTGAACTAAGTGTGGGGTAGGAGGACCCGCACTTGGAAGAAAGGAAGGTCCACACCTTGGAGTGGGGTATGAAGGGTGGCGCCACGGAGGTAATCATGACGCTGGGAGTAAGCTTTCCTTCTCAACTCCAAGTGAGGAGTTGAGGAAGCCCATTGGTGAGTTAAATTAGACCCCAATAGCTTTAAGGTGCATATTTAGACTAGGTCCAAACCTGCACCCTAAAGCTATTGAGGTCTAATTTAATTCACCCACGGACTCCCTCAATTCCTCATTTGGAGTTGAAAGTGGAAGCTAACTCCCCGTATCACACTTACCTCCATGGCACCGCCCTTTACACCCCACTTCAGGGTGTGGGCCTCCCTTCCTTCCAAGTTTAGGTCCTCTTAGAAGTCTCTTAGATGTTATCCAATTTGTTTCGGATTTTTCTAGAATTCCATGTTGATTCCATGGAAAATCAACTGCGAACGAATATATTTGTAAATTCTTAGAAATTACATTTGTTGCGATAAAATCTCACTAAAAATTAAATTAGATTTTTATATGCTAAATAAGTGCCCAATCAAGTTTAAAGACATTCCAACATTTCCAACTATCAGAACCAACATTGATATCAAATTTCATAAAAATTTACAATTTGGCAGCGGGTTGACTAGCGTACCATGAGTGAATGGTGTCTGATTGGGGTGAATGAGGAGACATTACTTGCTTTCACAGACAATCCTAACGATCTTGTATTCTTGTCTTCACAGATTCATCAAAAAGCGTAAACTCCAAAAGTTTGATTTTTAACTTTTAATTGGAGTTACCGTAATTGCAATTTGTACTTACAAATGACTTAGGAGTGAGGAAAAAGGATTCATATAAACTAATTAGGGTCTTTTAAAGACAATGGCACAAGTATTTTTCTGTTTTGAGTTGTTCCCTAAAAGGTAGAGAGGATCACGTTTTAGTTTGATTTTTTTAATCATTAATTGTAGTTAATTAAAAGTGATTTTAGAAAAAAAATTTGGAAAATCAAAGATGGATTTGGTCAAGATCTCTTTTTGTATAAAAAGCCATGTTTGGACTAAAGAAAGACAATTTTCAAAATAACTTTTGGTTAATTTGCAAAATATTTAAGTAGATTAGGATTAATTTCAAAATATCTTGGGTTAAAATTTTGGATTTGATTTGGCCAAGATTTATTAGCTAAATGGGAGAGAGTTTCAGAGTTTTTTTTACCATTAAACAAGTATTATTTTGAAATTACATTTAAGATAAATTAGGGGAAAAATAACAAAGCATTTTCACTGACAACTTACTGAAGAGAGTCTAAAAACGAGTATATAAGGGCCCCCTTCAAGGTTGTCAATGCCCTCATTTTTACATATTGACACTTTATTCTCTTTCTCTTTATTTTGTATTATCAACATGATAAGAGCACTTTTAAACTAAAGATCTTTGCCAAGTTTATTTCGTTTCTTGTTGTATTTTAAAGTCTTAGGGCCCTTCAATTGATTCTTATTTTCTACTTTTGTGGTTGAAGCTAAGCCTCAAATTCTTGTTTGGCTACTATTTTGTGAAAATTTTAAGGTTTTAGTGTCAAAGTTTAGTTAAATATTGTTAATATGTGTACCTTCTTCGGCTTTTAAGTTTAAAAATACTAAGTTTTTGTGGAAATTTTGAAAATTTAACGTCAAATTTTTGTTAAATACTATTATGTGTACCTCCTTTAACTTCTAGACCTTGAAATATTAATTTTTATGAACATTCTAAGATACTTTTTAGTGGAAGTTTGATTAAATACTGTCATGTATACCTCCTTCTACGTTTAAATTCTTAGAATACTAAATTGTGACTGTTTGTATCTAGGGTTGTACTTTGGGTTGCCCTCACACGGCAAAGCTATAGCTATTTAATTTCTTAATTTCTTTAAAATCAACCGTTAAAACTTAGGGTTGTCCCTACACGACGAAGCTTTGACTCTACAAAACTTCAATTTTAAAGAAATTATACCAGTAAATTTGAAGTTGTCCTACACCGCTATACTGCGAAGCTTTGATTTTGCTTCTTCTAAAATTTGCGAGAAATATTCTTATGAGTGATTAGAAATCAAAACTTTGTGAAGAAAAAAAGGTTAAAGAGATGTGGCATAGTAAGCAAACAGGGAATTCGAAACTACTTGATAAAATTTAAGATACACATCTAAATCAACTTGATTTAAATTGAATTCTCAACTGAAACTTTGATTTATGGACTAACTTAATCTTTGTAGGTTTTAAAGGGATAATCACACACCCAAATATTTGATTTTTGTTCCTTAAAGCAAGTGCAAATCTCAAAAATCAAAATGCTTAATTCACAAATTCACAAGCTTCAAATCAATTTCTCACATCTCCATCACCAAATGGATAAGACAATTTACAAGTAACAACTTAGAAGTCTTGGAAATTGGAAGAGAATGGGGAGATTTTTGTAAAGAATATTTGCATTTGATTTAAGTAGGGTCATACAATTTGATTTGATTTTTTTACTAGTCATTAGTTTGTTGTTTAGTATTTAATTTTGTTTCTATTAGAAATAGTAGATTAGACTAGTTGTCATTTGTTGACTTATTAGACTTAATAAGACAAATAAAAGAAAACAAACTAACAAATAAATATTAAATTAATAGGGAGAAATGATAAAACAATTAGGGATTAGTATCTTTAAAGATTTGATTTAAATATTAAACTAATGGGAGAATCGATAAAACAATTAGGAATAGTATCTTTCAAGATTTTATTTTATTTTATTTAAACATTAAACTAATATGTGGAATTGATGAAACAATTAGAGGATAGTATCTTTAAAGATTTGATTTGATTGATTTGATTTGATCAATTCGATTTAAACTTTAAAAATTAAAAAATAGACTTAGAAAACTAAAAATTAGCTTTTGCTTTAAAAAGCCATTAAAACTTGAACCTTTAACAATTGGATGAACTTTATTGAAAATTTGGATGAAAAATTGATATTTTCATTCAAAGGCATAAAATAAAAGAATCTTCAAATCTTGATAGGATTTAGAAGTGATAAAATAATTGAAAACTTAAAACACTCATTTAAATCAAAAGTAATTTATGAATAAAAGTTTTATTTGCTAAACTTTAAACCAAAACTTCATCGATTGATAACTTTTTCGTTAGAATTTAAAAATTTTACCTTTCTACTTTGTTGAATTTTTTTTAAGAAATTTTCACTTAAATTCTTTGAAATATCTAAAAATATTAATTTAGATTAAACTCGCCATTAGATTTGATAAAACAACCTTTTAGATAAGAATTTGAAGAAAAAATCTAAGGGATATTTCATTAAAGAATCTTTTAGAGAATCTAAATAGAATTCTAAAACCATCCTTCATTTGAAAAATCATTCATTTTTTAGTGAGATATTAGTGAATGAAGTTAGAATTCATTTAGATGAATTTTTCTAAAAATAACTAAATTTTTTTCAAAAGTGGCGGTCACATCTCATCCCAGAATCATTACTCTTAGTTTACAAGTTTGTATTGTTTATAACCATACAATATACACACGTTTTTTCATCTAATGACGTGACTCAATACATTTTAAAAATAAAATACTAGTGTCAATCACTAATTTTGCACAAGATTATTTATACTTCAATTATATCCAACGATGATGCTATCAAATTAGAAGTAGAGACCTTTTCATATATTTGTGAGCACTAGATTCCATCATTAGTACTCAATTTAGTATTTTTTTAATCATTTTAGAACATCTTAAAAGAAAATTCATAAGTAATTATATATTTTATGTATTTTAGTGATAGTTAGTAGGTAATTTTAAAGATCAATAATGGTTTTTGAGCCAAATGTTTATAAATTTGATGAAAAAATGTGATTTAAAAAAAGGTAGATAGAATAGAAGTGTATAATTAAAAGCTTAAGGGAGAGAAGAATATTAAATCTCAAAAATATCTCCTGCATATAAAGTGTAAGGGAAATTAGTGAGTGGGTGATTGCAAGAAACACTTGTCCTATTTTGTGTCACACTATGTGTGCTGATCTGTTTTTTGGCCATAACTTTTGTGTTTTAGCTTCGATTGACTCAAGATTTGTAGGCAAGGTACTCATAACTATCATAAACCTTCCCTAATTTTTTCATAATTTTCAAAAATAATTTACTATCCAAAAATAGACCCCAATTGGATGTCACACTTTGAAGTTTAGGGGTTTATAGTACTACGGAGTACCTTTTTTAATGATTTTAAGATGAAATTTGGATGAGATGGTCTTCTAATAGACTTCTAGCTCTCCTAGGAAGGATTTTAAAAAAAAGTTAATTTTATGTGGTGTAAAGGTCTACAAAGTGATCTCCCTTTTGCTTGTATTTTGAAACATATAAAATATTATTTTGGTGGGTTTCTTTGTGAACAATCATCTCCATAAAGTTGTTGCAAATGGACACTTTTTACTTTTTGAAAATATCTATTTTTACTATTTTTTCCTAATTAAAACATAAAGGTATGTATTTTTTGGAGGTTTGGCACTTTTCAAGTTCTCCTACTTAGAGAATTTTTCTATCCATTTCCTTCGGTGAAAACCTTCATCTTAGAGGTATATAAACTATTCATATTTTTTAAATTTTTTAAAAATTAATTTTCTAATTTTAAAGTACTCTCGAAAAAATCAATCTAACGCAACAAAATCGGCAGGTGTTTCTTGCAATCACCCAAGTATGTAAGAAGTAGGTGAATTAAAGTTCAAAGTTCTTACATGTAAGATATAAAAAATATTAAGTGTAAATGTAAAAAAAATAAAAAATATGTAGAAAATAAGTAGATCAAAGTCT
The DNA here is from genome assembly GCA_947034885.2 of Thuidium tamariscinum. Lineage (NCBI taxonomy): Eukaryota > Viridiplantae > Streptophyta > Bryopsida > Hypnales > Thuidiaceae > Thuidium > Thuidium tamariscinum. The sequence goes on along the minus strand of OX344749.2, from coordinate 30,864,337 downwards.
AAAGCTCTTACATGTAAGATGTAAGAGGTGTTAAGTATAGATGTAAGAAGGATTAAAAGGATATGAGTGGAGAATTAGTGAAATCAAAGTCCAAAAGTTCTTGTAAACGTAAGACATAAAATATAAGACGTAAAGTGTAAGAAGCGTGCGAAAGATGTTAGATGTAAGAAAAAGGGAGGTGAATTCATTGTTAGAGTCAAAATGGAAGTTCAAAATCAAGGTTTAATGAAAAAAAAAATGATCGTTGAAAAGAAAAGATGAAAATTTGCAAAAACTATATAAAGAGTGAAGAAGGATAACAAACATGCAATTTCTTTCCTAAAAAGCTTATTCAGATATGCATTGAAAATCATATAACTTTTTCACTAACTCACTCTACCTCTTTCTCTTCATCATTTTCATTTTAAAGTCATTTTAAAAATAGTAGATACTATAGTTAGAAAGTGAAAAAATTCTTTTTTCATTACTCTATATTCTCTCATTTGTGGCTTTTAGAGAGATTCTCAATAAAAATGAAACTTTGTGGGTAGGAGTGTAATGTTTTTAGTTTACAAGTTAAGATTCACCTAAATTGAATAATATTGTAGGAGTTATTCAAGTTTAAGTAGAAGGAAGTTAATTGTTAATGAATATCATTGGCTAAAACTTTGAGTGGGCATAACTTCCTATGTACTATATCTTTTTGAATGAAACTTTGTGAAGAAGGTAGATATTACTTTTAAGTTTTTAAAAAGACTTAGTTTGATTCATTTGGAGTATGTAGGAGAAAGTTATGAATGTTTAAGTGGCTGAAGGTCTATACTCATATTACGAATTATGTTGTAGATTCTTTTTTTTGTAGCTTTCATTCCTCTTGTATATCATTTGACTCCTCATAGGTATTAAATTGAAAATTGACGAGAATTTAAAAATGTGAGTAAAGATTTCAAAAAATCAAATCAAGCTCAATTTGGCCTTAAAACGAGATTGTAACACCCATTGAAGTAGGAGATTAGCTGCCCTTCTTTTTCACAATGATATATTCTTTTATCTTTTGTTTCTTCTTTATATGCTAAGGTGAGGTGAACTTTTGCTCTTAATTTAAGAAAAACAAACCCAAATAACTTATAAACATGAATTAAATTTAAATTAAACATTGATTAGCTTGAAAGGTACTGTTAAACATCCTAACCATTAAATAATTAAAAAATAAACAAATTATCATACAACTAATTTCTTATCATAAAATTTTTATATTCTTCTTTAAACTTTTTAAAGAAACTTCACCAAGAACTTGTATATCAACTTCCAATCAACAAAAATAAAATGAGTAGGGCATTTGGGGTTAACAATATTCATAACAACCAATGAACACTTTTTGTAACTATATTAGAGGCAAAGAGGCTTGTAATAAAAATTACAAAGAACGAGGCCACACTTCCACGGGTTTGTTAAATACAAAATGCACAGATTGTAAACTTTATTGTTGTACATATCATCTTTGTGTTCAGACCAGTTCATGACTCAATTGCAGAATTTTATAGGGAATTAAAAAATAATGTTATGTTAAGGATGTTAGAGTACAGCTCGAATAAAGACCGCATATTTAGCAATAAATTTGAAGAATTCATCTAATATCTATGCCTACAAAACCTTGTCATTAAGAAATATTGTGCCCCTAACGATTCATGAGTTTAATTACATTACTTTGACACTAACTAAGTTAGTTGATTAATTATGAATGAAGATGAAATAAATATCAAATGAAATGACATGAACTATATGAGATTTAATAAAGCAAATGACATTTTTAATTAAAGGACAAGAACAACAAGTGTCTCCTAAATTTTACAAATCAGGAGGTCACTCGTGAGGAATATAATGTAATCATTGTAGCTAATTTAATGACACACTAATTTGCTACCTTAAAATTTTGAGATCAAAATTCAATAGCAATTAGATTCTTTATATTTTCCTAAGACAAATCTCTCTACCCAATAATATGATTTGAAAAGAATTTTATTTATCATATCTCGAATATAATGAACTTTCTTTTGAACGTGATGAACTTTCTTTTCATTATAAAATAGCATCATTCTATATATAGATGAAAATTATAATTTCATTACTAAATTTTTCTTAAGGATTAAAAGATTATGAGATATTCTTAAAATCTCTCTATTTAAATAATATCGATGTTCAACCAAAAATTGATAATGTCTACTTCACAATATTGTATATGAACAAGATTCGAATGGCATAGTTTTCATTTTTCAAATCCCCTCGTGATGAATTACCTTTTCATTAAAAACATTTTTACTATAAATTCACTTACCATTAATGCCCCACATAAGTGACTTGTATGATTTTGATTGTAAAATATTTCTAAATTTTCTTCGAGGATCATTGACTACTTTGGATTATACTTTTCATAACCATTTATTAAAGTTTTTGTTTGCAATTCAATTCATTTTTTATACGATTTTTTGTCTTTCTTTACCTTTTTTTGCTTCATAATTCTAAAAGATTTTTGAACTTTTGAAGCAAAATCATAATTCTATCTTTTATCTTTTTCTTCCAAACTTTCTATATCTAAAATTAAATTAAATTGAAAATCTTCATTTTTTGAATCTTGCTCCAGTAGTTCTTGTGTTCCTAATTCTTTAATTTCCAAACTTTGTTTCATCTTTGTGCTTTTAAAAAAAATAAAAACCTCCTTTACTTCCAATGGTTTACAAAAAATTTCTCTACATGCTTTAACTCTTTCCACACTCGGAAGGTCTTTGAGATTAAAATTACAAGTTTCAATCTTTTTGTGAAACCATCAAAACCTTCTCCTTCACTCCTAAGTGCAAATTCGTAAGCTGCTACAAAGAACACACAAAAAATTCAGAAGTTGAAACTTAATAACTGTATATTTACTTTGATTAAATCATCTCGTGATGAAAAAATAGATTTTGTTTCTCTTTTAACCTTTTTAAAAGATGCTTGGAATAAAAAACATTTCAAAACTTAATGATATCAACTGTTATTTTTTGATGCTATATAAAAACATTTCAAAACTTAATGATATCAACTGTTATTTTCTGATGCTATATAAAAACATTTCAAAACTTAATTGAAATATTTTTTTTAACTTTTTTTTTACACAAATAATTTAATTATTTTTGTATTGCAAATCAATGAAAGGTCTTTACACGGTGCTCATTGATATACAACACCTACTTCAATGTTTTTCAAGCCTTCAAGTTGAATTGTCTATGTTTAAATATTTTTACTTAATACATTATTATCTAACTTCATAAAAGGCTTTTCCAACAAATTTTTTGACAAGTACAAGATTACTTTTTTATAATTTATAAAACCAAAAAAATAGCTTATACTCAAACAGTTTGCTAAAAGTGATCGTACACCTTTGGTAATTGCATTAAAATATAATGAGTTAATTCTCCAATTGCTCACTCATTCAAACCTTCAAACCTTATAAGCTTTTCAATTGGTTATGACTAATAACTGTTAATTGTAAATTTGAATAAAATTGGAGATTCATCATTATTCTATCTTTCTTTAAGAAAATCTCAATATTGATGACATATAAAATACCTTGTTGATGATTCTTAAAAACTTTTTATCAATCTAACCATGTCTTACTAGTTTCTATAGTGAGTTTTGATTTCTCATTTTATCAAATTTCAAGATCTTGAACTTCTTCAAATCATTATTTTTATCACATGCAATGCCATTAGAATCATTCTATATCGATTAGTGATTTTTAAATGAACTTCATTGAGAATTCATTTTAGTATTGTATAAGTTCTATTTATATATTGAAGCTTCTTCATTTTAAGATTAGAGTGTTTATGTGAAGAGAGATTTTTGACTCGACATTTTTATCAAGTTAAATTTTATGAATGATTTTGAGAGAAATTTTTTAAGCTTATTTGAAAATGATGATTGTCATTTTAAAAACTTTTATTTTTCTTTTATACTTTGTATTCTCAAATTTTTCCTTTGTGAGATGAGAGCTGCTTAACTTTATATATGTAGATTCATAATTTTTTCACTTGATAAGAATTTAAGAATATATTTTTTACACATTTTTACTTTGTTTTGTATATATGAAGTTCATTAAATTTTTTGTACATAATTTAATTCAGTGTCATTTTTTGGTAATTCTGAGCAAAAAGCAAAGCTAGGACAAGCAACAAAGAATTTCTGATAAAATGTTAGACAAAGTTCGATAAAAAAATTGTAAAAAGTGTTTGCCTTGCCTTTCTATTCATCCCATCATTTTTCAAATTTACTTGAGGTTCAAAAATGCAAACAACAAAGTATTGATCACAGATAAATTTTGAATTGTTTAATACTATTGCAAATCAGATAACATTTATTTTACATTTAAATTTATCATGATTTTTAAAGAAGAATAAATATTGTTGTATGAAATTTGAGACATCTCAATATGAAATATCATTGATTTCACCAAATATACTAAATTATTCACATGAATTATTTTTAATCTTCATGATTTCATTATAAAAAGCATATTAGCATTGAAACTGACCATCAATGATGTAATGAAAATATTTATTGTAAATATAGGAAATATTAGTGTTTTTTGAGAGGTTTTGTTTTACAATATTTCATTAAATTTTAAAATATTGTATGATCATAATATTGATCTTGATTGTTATTTTGATATTAAATAATTTCATTTTACAAGCAAGCAATCTCTCATCGATATAAGAGCTTTTGTTTTGATAATTACTTGCAATGATGATAATAATAAGAAGGTACATAAAGTTTATCAATTTTCAAATGTGAACATAAGTCACATTTAGAAGGATGATTATCAAATTGCTCACAATATCCTTTTCATGCATGATGTATCTGAATTACATACAAAAATATAAATCATGTACTAAAATATGAATTATATGCAAAAGTATGAATTATGAACAATGAAAAATCAAAAAATGAATGTCTAAGAGTTATTCATGGGGTTACAAGAAGGGTCATTATAACATTCATCTTTGGCACAAGAACTTCAATTCATGTTGAAGATAGTATGTTAGTTACTTTTAATTTGTTTGCTTTAAGCACCTCAAATATTTAATATATAGTGCTAAATTAAAATGGTGATCGTTTTAAATGTTTGCTTGAATTGAAAAGATTATTCAAGCATTTGCAGATGGATATCTTACTATTTTAAAAAGTGAGATGCAAAGTTATGAAGTAAATTCAAAATGTGGTGGCATTTTTGTTGTAATTGTATGATGAACATTCAAATTTTTGTAACAAAGAAAAATAAAATGATTTAATTTGTATACAAAAGCTAAGAGAATACAAAATTGTAAGAGAAAATTAATTTTGATGATGTTTTTGTGCACAAGATTTTATTTAGTGACATCACAAGATTTCATTTAATAGTGTTCAAAAAGTTTAATTAAATGTTTTTTACATCATTTAAAGAATCTATCAAATTGATTTTTACTAAATACTAATATTAAGTGTATTGAAATCTAATTCTATTGAACATTAAATAATCCTTTAAAATATATAATAATTATTCAGATAAAATTGATTTGTACAAGTTAATTTTAAGCTTGCTTAATGAATTTTCTTAAATCAACATTATTTCCAATGAAGTAAGTAAAAGTATATGAATGCATTTCTCTTAAAAACAACAATGTTCATTATTTTAATAAATACATGCAATAATTTGTTTTGCAACAATATATTTGATCAAAATCTTTTAAATATTAAATGACGTTTTTTTAATCATAATGTGCATTTAAAAGTCATTTTTTAAAAGTTAATGGAGTATAATGGTCTTCAATGATGACATAACGGTCTATGTTTTGTAAATATCAAAATTTTATGAGATTTGTGTTGAATAGATTATAATCAATAAATTTTTAAACAAAATTAAATTTATAATAAAAATATTAGATTAGTATATATTTTTTTAATCTTCAAAAAATGTAAAGTGAATTATTACTTGTGATGGTTAATTGTAATTCAATCTAGCTTGCACTTGATTTGAAATAATTATAGAGTTTGTAAGTGTTTCATTTTGAATGAATTCATCGACACTTACAATAACAATTATTCTAAAATTTATACAAAATTAGTAAATTCAATATAAATTGAAACATTTAAAAAAAGTGAGGCACATTAGATTTGTCGTCTTTGCATCAATCAATGCATGTTCAATTTTTTTTCTTACTTTAGACTTAAGACTGTGGTAAATGTAAAATGTTTAGAGTGATTTTTGATTATTAAGATAATACATTTTTTCCAAGATGATTTTTAAAATATTGATGAATCATTCTAGATTTCTAGTTCAAATTAATAAAGAATGAATGATTTCTGCTGCACATTTCTTACTATCATGTATAGTTTAAATAGATAATCAATTGAATGTAAAGGTTAAAAAACATAAACTCTCAATGTCTCAATGAATATTCCGTTTATAAATTTTTTTTAATTCAATTCAATCTATAAAAAAAAAGCAAAAAATTAAAGATTAAACTTTTGCAAATATTACAAAAATGTGACAACCTACAAATGAATCTTTTATTTGTACTTGGTAAGATGCTTAGATGCAAGTCTAATTTAAATAATTATAATTTTTTAAAATTAATTTGAATCATTAAATATAATTTTAAAAGATATTTCTAATTTGAAATGCTATTTTTGAGTCTTGAAGTTTTTATGTGAAAATCAAGAAATTACCCTTATAACAAGGTTGAATTCATCAATTTTTAATTTTTAACAAAAATCTTATTAATGACTGAAATTTTATTTAAACGTTGGCAAATAATATTTCATTCAAAAATTAAATCTAGTTTTTGGTTTAAGGTTTAAATCAGTGTATAAATTTTTTATTAAAAATTAATTATTGTATAATTTGATTTTCACAGAAGAAAAAAAGGTTTGATTTGATTTTCATTATAACAAAATGTCATGCTTATTGTGTAGATTGAACAAAAAACTATGAAGTAAATTTTGTTTTTAAAGATAAAGACTTCATGGTGCAAATCTTGTATTGTATTTGAATAAATATCTATTTATATTCTTGTATGAAAAATGAGATGTTTTTTTATTAGCATGAATGGTGAATTTTTTAAAATTATATTTAGTTAATTTGAATCTTTTATATAAATTGGGAGAAAGGTTTTTGAGATAAGTGTTTAAAATATAATGTTTGTAAATTGAATTACAATGTAAAAATTGTTTTCCTTTGCAGTAAGTTCTACTTTCAATTCCGAAAGAAGTTTTTTATGTTCATTCACTTATCAAGAACAAAAAAAACACAATATATAAATTCCACATTCATGAACGTCTCTTTTTATAATAAATCTATAGAGTACTATGAGAACGAAAATTTTAATATCGAATTGGAAAAACTCATTCTCTTAAGTTATTGCATTTTTTCCATTTAGCGCATGTTAAATTTAGTTTTGCAATCTTGAGATCTCTTACTACAAGCTATACACATCTGAGCCCTACATTTAAATTTTTTTATAATTATAAACATGTAAAATTTAAAGTATATGACTATTGTTTGTAGTATTGGGAATTTAAACACTACAAGGGAAATGGGCCTTAATCTACGGAATTTTTGACAAGAAAGTGTCCAAAATGAGAGCCCAATGTCCAAAATGACAGCTACAACTTCTAAAAGTTAGCACTTTGTCAATGTGGTCAATATTGCAATGTTTGTCAAATTCTTATCAATTTCTCAATCAGTTTTGACAAACAAAGTTAATGTCTTCTTTAGAATCCAACAAGATTTTACATATAATTTTTTATTTTGGATGAAAAATAATGAAGTTATCATTTACTAACACTATAAAAAAATGTACTTCATTGCAATCTTCAACCACACATCATCAACACCTTAGTTTTAAGTTAAAAATAGGAACTGTGTTAAAATTAAGACTTCAGACCTCATTTAAGGATAGTATAATGTGTTTTTAAAAAAAATTGAATTAAAATTAGGTAGAAAATAAATTAAAATTTTGCCTTCAAAAATGTTTTTCACATTTTGAATTTCCAATCAAAAGTTATGGAATTTCAAAGAGGTGTTTGAAATTGTTCTTATTATATTTTTTCAAACTTCCTCTTTGAAATCTGTTCATAACTTTTGATTGACAACTTGAAATCTCAAACAAATTTTTGAACTTGAAACTCCAATTTATTTTTTAACTAATCTCAGTTCAGTTTTTTTGAAAAAAGACATTCTACTATGCTTAAATGAGGTTTGAAATCTTAGTTTTAATACAAAATTTTGAGTTTTTAACTTAATTATGAGCTCTCACAACTTCAAGAATTCATATATCTCACATGGGTTGGTCGACCCCCTACCTTCATATGTGTATATGAAGAGCTTGTCTTCCCCATTTAAAAAAAAATACAAATGGTTCATGGAGTTAGACAATTTAATAAATAAATTAACTTTATAATCTTAATTTGTTTTAATCAACATTCTTGAAATTTGATTTTAAAAAATTAAAAAATTATAATCATCCAAAACTATTCCATCTAAAAATTTATCATTCATTTGACAAAATTTCATCCATTTTTTTTCTAGCCATTATTTCAACTATTTTATTAACTCCTTGAGAAAATGTTTTTTTGAATTGAGTGATATGGAAAAAAATCCACGGTGGCAAAAGAATGAGAAAAAGACTTGCTAATGTGTATTTTTGTCCAAATTGATAGTTGAACTGACATAATCTTGTCAAAAAAGTGTCTGAAACATGAAACATGTACTCCTAATCTACAATACAATTGACAAAATTCTATCAAAATTTATATCAAATTCTTTATCAAATAGGACATAGTTTCCTTGTAGTAAGATCTAATGAACACTTGAATTGATGGGGATGCTATTTTGTGAGCCTTAGAGCTAAGCCTGTGAGCTTATGAGCCTAAGAGCCTCCGTTTACTAATAAAAAATTTTGTAATTTTGAAATTGAGGACCTATGACCATGGTTTAGAGTCAAGGTAAATTGCAATCAGATAAAATAAAAGGTTTATGATATCATATTAGAGTTATCCAGTTTGAGGAGTTTAGCCAAAAAAATCGGCATTATCGTAGCTTAGAGGAGGTGTTTTGTATCTTTCAATTTTTATCCAAAAATGAGCTTCAATAGTGCAAATTTTACTGGATGACATCCCTCATTTTCTAATGAACTTCAGCAATTAGTCCACAAATTTTTGTTCTAGTGAACTAAATGTCTCACATAGGGCTGATAATGTATTCTTGTGGTGTATTTTCATTCCTTCCCTATTTTTTTATTTTTTTTAGATAGCCTTATCATTCATTCCCTATTATTTTTCTATCAAGTACTTAGAATTTAAGTATGTTGGCATTTCTTCTCCATTTTTCTTAAGATCCTTATTATTCATTCCCAATTCTTTTTGCAAGTGTAGAAAATTTAAGTATGTTGGCATTTCCCTTCCCATTTTTTTTTGTTTCAATTTCTTTATCCTTCGTTCCCTATTATTTTTCTATCAAGTACTTAGGATTTAATTATGTTGGCATTTCCTCCCCATTTTTCTTAAGATCCTTATTATTCATTCCCAATTTTTCTTTTACAAGTGTAGAAAATTTAAGTATGTTGGCATTTCCCTCCCTATTTTTTTTGGTTTCGATTTCTTTATCATTCATTCCCTATTTTTTTTTCCTCAATGTTTAGGAATTAAGTATATTGTCATTCCCTCTCCAAAAATTCAAAGTATAAAGTGCAATCATTGGAGTGATTCTATATTTTCCATAGCCATGCAAATTTCTAAATACTAAACGCTAATGATTTTGAAGGCCAACCAACTTGTGAATGAAGGATATCTAATTATTTGAAAGTTAGTGTAATAGCTTGAGACCTTAGAGTACTATATAAAAAATAAAGAAAAGTCAAAATAGTATATATAAAATAATCTCAGAAGTCATCAAACCTACATAAAAGTAGAGTAGACAAGGCTCATGGCGTAGATTCGTTAAGGCTGCTACAAGAAGATCTAGATGTAGAGCTCTCATCACAATGTGATGGCACATCACTAGACTCCTTAGTGGAATCATCTATGTATGTCAAAACACGTGGATCTATCTTACAGGCCCTAAAAGATGACTTAAGGTCATGAGTTTGAAGGTGTGTAGCTAAAGCCTCAATATACACTGGTGACTAAAAAGGTTTAGGAAGGCTACAAAGAAATTTTGGGTCCCCTAAAAAAAGATGATGTTTCTCCATCTTCATTTTTTCAGCTTGCCTACAAAACAAATATGAACATATATTAGAACAAAGTTTAAAATGTAACTTCAAAGTTCAAATTCAAAAGATTAAGGATAAATTTACTTACTAAATCGTGATTTCTTTGGAATACGATGAATTGGAACCTCTTCATCATCTAGATTGGTTGGAGGAGTCATAAGAGGATTTTTCAGGGCTTCAGGAGACCGTTTCAGCCCTGTTCCCTTGTCTGCGAACGCGTCAGATAAAATAATAATAAAATAATAATATAAAATAATAAAATAAATTAAAAAATAATAATATTAAAATATTACCAAAAAATTTAAAAAATAATAAAAAAATAATTTTTTTTCAAAAAAATATATTAAAATATTAATTAAATATGATTATCTGATGTGGCAGCCTCTTGGCCACATCAAATCGCCTCAGTGGCAACGTTCAGAGAGTTCCCATGGCCTGATAACTCACGGTCTTCCAGAGTAGCTAAAAATCCTCTTATGTGTTGAGATCACTGGCTGTGCCTCTGAGGTGAAAACACTGCAAATCAATGGAGCAAGGAGAGCCTCAAATATAGATTTGTCTTTCTCTAAAGCCACGACATGATGTCCAGTGGCTCGACAAACAAAAATGGTTGAACCTATAGAGATTATCGAAGAACAGAAGTTAGGATTCTGTAGAACTCATAAAACACAAACTATTCAGCAGTGGAGATAGTAAATAATCAAAATAACCTGTAGCTGCGGTACAGTCCATCACAATATCACCAGATGAAGTGCTTCCACAAGCATTTGCATGAAGGCTCGAGCCTTCTCTCGAGGACCTCGCTATGGCGTATTGCCATTCATTGTAACATCCTCTTTGTTGCAAAAGTTTTGTAGCACATCATCTTGGGCCACGCTAACACCTACAGCATTATGAGCAGGTACATCTTAGAAGGAGAATTTGGATTGAACTTCTCCTGTTGTAGCTTTTACACATAATGACAAACCAAAATGCATAGTCTGCAAAATATTTCAAAGTTAGTATACAGTGTTGAAAAGGTTTAATTGATATTGCACATCAAAACCAAGGCATAAGAAATTTACTGTGGCAAGTGGATTTATGGGCAATTTCAAATGAAGTCTATTCATATCCTACCAATCCTTCAAGGATTTGACACCAAAATCCACACAAAATCCTTTAAGGTAGGATTGGATCGTGTGATTTAGAGGATACATTACAAGAAGAGCCCCTCCCTCATGAAGATAGTTTTCAGCAAAGTCAAATATAGCTTGCAGCCAATCTTCGGAAAACTGATTCCACAATGGAATGGTTGTTGGTGAAATGAATACTATAGGAACCGATAAACCTTCTAAAACATCCACAATAATAAGGTCTATGGCGACTTGCTTTGTCAATATACCATTGAAAAAATGCTCCTTATCAGAAGCATGCTGCACACATTTGAATAAAATGTATATAATCAATTACATTATAATATAAAATACAAAAATGCAGCATTGAAGAATCTCTCCAAAACTTGTACAAATGAACAAAATAGAAGACAACAAAACAATGAAGATAAAAAAAGATTTGTTTGATACGTTCTCTAGAAAGGCAATGACATCAGTGAATGCTTTAGAAACAACGTCGTTCTCCGAATCAAGTAAAGAAACCACAGAGACATTCAAAATGCACTCATCTACGTGAGGCATCCCTTGCAAATTTGCAACATGTGGCGCAGGTCCAAGTAAAAGGCGCTCTTGAGTGAGGGAGAAACCAAAAGAAGTGTCCTTCATGGCACCCTCATTAATTGCTTGATCCGGTACTACTGGCTCAGTTTTCCTCTTCTTGCCCTTCTGCTTCCCTTTAGCATCATTCTTCGCTTTCTCTGTCAATCGCTATTTCTTCTTAGCATCCATCTCTTCAGTTTTCTTCCTTGCTTCTTCCCATTTTTCCTCCTTCTTGTCAGCAATCTCTTGCCTCTTCATCGCCTTGGCTCGAGCGTTAAGATCCAAACCAAAAAATTCATCAATTACTAACCCCTTAATAGCACTCTCTTTGATGGAATTGAAGAGCGTCAACTCTTGAGGCGGCATAAATCCTTGGTTGCACTCAAGGTACCAAGCAAGAGCTTGGACATGAGTAGAGGGCCAATTCTTCTCTTGTGCTGTAGAGAACATATAGTTGGGCAACGAACGATAAAGACAAATGTTCATAAATGGTGGTAGGGCAGACTTTGAGACGGACTTCTTTGCAATTAATTCAAACTTGAAATAACTACAGAAATTTCAATACATTTAGCCACAAAGACAACAATGTAAGTCTTAAAAGATCATGAATACAATAATTAAACAATACCACTAAGAATATGATTTAGGGGAATATAAGAAAAGAGAGAGGAGGCCATACTTATATAAGACCTTCCTCACAACATTAATGGAGCCTTTGAAGTCCTTGAATGAATCTAACTTCTTGAAGGAATCAGCCTCTTTGAAGACTCCCATAAAAGCATGATCCCAGAGCTTCATACACCAATTCTCAATATAATCCACGAGGGATTTTGGCTTTGGAGCCCCCACCATGCTCACCGAAATGTTATCTGATCGAATTATGGACTCATACAACTCAACAGCAAAGTCCTCAATCTGCCACGAAATTCGAATACAAAAAGGTTAGAATTTGAAATACAAGTGCAGTCAAACAATACTCATGGAATCCAAAAAAATAAATAATCAATTAGAAGGATTTACCCCAACATACCAATAGGCCCCAGATAAAAAGGTAATGAGTTTCTCATCATTAGCTGGGCGAAGAGGAAATTGACAAGCCTCTCTAGTTGGACCAAAAGAATTAAGCCACCTAAGCCACTTCACTTTATAGATAGCACTTGCATTTGCGGTTGCGATAATCTGAAGTTTATCTAAGGTCAACTCTGGAACTGAGTATAAATTTCAATGGCATTCAATCTGTAAATTACCACAATCAAATCAATAACATGAACAACAATAACAAAATACAAAGAAACTTTATGATTATTAGAGAAGTACCTCCTCAAGCCAATCGTTTTCTAATGCTGGATGAGCTACAGAAACAATCTTAGAGAGTTTCTTGTAAAGCTTGTCGGTCAATTCTTTTATAGCCACCCACATTGCCGTTGCAACCCCGTGAACGGTTACCTCCTCTAAGGGGGTCTTTTTGTAGTACTTACGAACACCTACATCTGCTGCAACTACAATCTCTTGTTGCAAACAATTGAACGTTAATTATATGCAAATTGACAATATAGAGTGGAATTTGAAGAATGTAGAATCACAAATACTAACCAGAAATTAGGAAAATCAGAACTGAAAACAGAAAATGTTCTTACTTGAAAAATAAAGGATGTAAATACATCAAATTGCATAGAATACCATGTTTTGCGACCACTTGTTTGGCATGCTTTGATGTCCTCAATACTCAAAAGTTCATTGAACTTCTCAATAGGTGTGGACCCATATTTTTTAACACAATAAAGAGTATAAATGAAGTTTGTCTTCATGTGCAAATGCTCTGTATGCCTACACAGAAGAACCAATTTGGAAAGTTAGCTCATTGTAACATCAAATGTAATGATATAATTTAAAATTTGAAAAATGACAAGATGCTTACTTATTAATGTCGTGCATGATTTACATCGCTACTCCAACTTGTCCTTTAGTATCCAAGATAATGGAATCGACACGATAGTGCCAATTCAACTCTGTAGAATAAAGACGACTAATATGTCTCATCCATGCAATGCACCAGTGATTTCCGCCACAAATATATGATTTTGCATTCACCAAGTGTTGGAGTTCAGGTATACTACTCAATTCCATGTTGAAATCATTGTTGACAGTGTTCCACACAAAGCTCCACTCAACCTTTTTTGCAGTAGTGAATACACCGGTCTTCCCTTCTTCATCGGAAATTGACACATAAAACACTTGGACGCATTCTTCATATCCTTGGGCAAAGTCTTGTTCAAGCTTTGTAATGTCACATGATAAAGTAAGTCAAACCATAGGCATAGGAACAAGACGGCACAACGGAATCTTGAGTCGTGAAAATCTTTCCGGTTTGAGTCTCATACTAGATATTGTTGATACAAAATCTAGTTTCTGTTTCTTGCGAATAACATCCTCTCCATCATCCAAGACCGCATGCTCAATACCTGTGCTTTCTACAATTCCTTCTCCCAAAAGGCCAAAACAATAGTAGGTATAGGATTGTTCACAATTTCATTAACAGTTAATGAAAATGGAAGACTGCTATCAACCTAAAATATATCATTGTCAAAGAAAAATAAGAAGGGAGTGAAAATAATATTGAATTTTCAATCCACAAAACTCAATAGAACTGATCATATTATAAAATTTTATAATACTAAATTTTATTTGTGAGCACTAGATTTCATCATTAGTGTTCAAATTAGTGATTATTTATCTTTTTAGAACCTCTTAGGAGAAAATTCATAAATAATTATAGATCTTACATGTTTTAATGTTATGTAGTTGGTAGTTTTAAAATTCAATAATGGTTTTTGAGTCAAATGTTGTAAATTTGATGAACAAAGTGATTTAAAAGTAGATAGGTAGAATAGAAGTGTGTAGTTAGAAGCTTAGAAGAGAGAATGATATAAAAATCCAAAAATAGCTCTTACATGTAAGATGTAAAAGATATTAGGTGTAAATGTAAGAGAAATAAAAGAATATATAGGAAACAGGCGAGCCAAAGTCTAAAAGCTCTTATATGTAAGATGTAAAAGATGTTAGGTGTAGATGTAAGAAGAATTAGAAGAAAATGAGTGGAGAAATAGCAAAGTCAAAGTTCAAAAGTTTTTGTCGACGTAAAGCTTAAGGTGTAAAAAGTGTACGAAATGTGTAAGATGTAAGAAAAAGGGGGGTGAATTGATGGCTAAAGTCAAAGTGGGAGCTTGGCGTCAAGGCTTAAAGAAAAAGAGAAAAATGGCCAAAAAGAAAAGATGAAAATTGACAAAAACTATGTAAGGAGTGAAGAAGAAGAGCACTCTACCCCATTCCTTTGCTAAGTAGATTATTTACATATGCTTTGAAGGTTATGTAGCTCTCTATTAACTCACTCTACCTCTTCCTCCTCTTCATCTTCATTCCAAAGTGGTTTAGAGATAATAGAAGTTAAAGTTAGGAAGTGAGATTTCTTCCACCATTCCTCCATTTTCACTCATCTGTAGTTTTTATAGAGATCTTCAATAGAAATTGAAACTTAAAGGATAGAAGCATTATGTTTTTAGCTCTCTAAAAAGTTAAGATCCATCTGATTTGAATAAGTATTGTAGAAGTTATTGAAATTTAAATAGGAAGAGGTCAACTGCCAATGAGTATCAAAAAGTTAAGATCCATCTGATTTGAATAAATATTGTAGAAGTTATTGAAATTTAAATAGGAAGAGGTCAATTGTCAATGAGTATCATTGGTTGAAACTTTGATCGAGCATAACTTCTTATGTATTGATTCTTTTTAAATGAAACTTTTTGGAAGAGGTAGATATTGCTCTCTAGTTTTTGAAATGATTTAGTTTAGTTTATTTGGAATTAATGAGAAAAAGTTATGAGTGTTTGAGTGGCTAAAGGTTTAGACTTCTACTACGGGTTGTAGTGTAGACGCCTTCTTTTCTTAGCCTTCATTTCTCTTTCATATCTTCTAACTGCTTATAGATATTAGATTGAAAATTGGTGAGGATTTGTAAGTGTGAGTGAGGAATCCAAAAAGTCAAACTAAACTCCATTTAGCCTCAACACGAAGTTGTGACGCCTATTCAAGTGAAAGGAGGTCAACTGCCCCTCTTTTCCACAATGGTAAGAGCTCTCATCCCTCATCTCTTCTCATTGTCTTAACTTGAGGTGCATTTGTGCTTTTGATTTAAAAATAAATAAATAAATAATATATATATATAAACATGAAATAAATTGAAATTGAACATTGGTTAGTTTAGAAGGCACTATTAAATATCTAATCGTGGGACAATTAAGGAGTAGGTAAATTATCACTTAACTTGTTTCTTATTGTAAGACTTCTATATTCTTTCTTTTTAGTTTTAAATATTTTTAAAAAAACTTCACTAAAAACTTGTATGCCAACTTCTAATAAACTTAAAAAGAGAGTAGAGTATTTGAAGTTGACACTATTGCAAAACAACCACTGAAATTGTTCCTTCCTATTGCTGTAATAGACATTGAAGAAGTCGTTGATGATAAAAAATTTAATACTTATGAAGCAAATTAATCAACAATATTACCATCCTTTTAGAATTAAATTCAAAGGTAGTTGCTGTAAAACAATGTTACAAAGATTAAAAGTTACAAAGATTAAAAGTTACCAAGAGCTCGTCTAAATCATCTTCAAAAGGCTTCTTTAGAGTGACAATGGAATCATCCATAGGTTGAGATATCTGCATTCCATCCCCCCATACAAAGCCATAAACAAGATAGGATTAAACAATATAATTATTAATATCACAAATGCACTAAAGAATTGTCCTACATGTCCATATCCTAAATCATCAGTGTCATGAGAACAACAAACACATAACATTGATACATGGTAAATTTTATTGAACAATGTCTTTTGAGTATTAGTTTAGATGTCTCAAGGCAATGTCTTAAGTATTGTCATCTCGGTACCAAGAGATGTTTGATGACTCTTTCTATCTGGAACAAGCTAGCTCAAATTGAGGAAGTTAGAAACCTTCAAATCAGCAAAACAGTAGAAAAATAATTCATATGCAAACAAATAGTACTCATCATTAGATTCTAGTGTGTATATAACACTAAAATTAAGGCTGAGTGACTCCATTTTCTCATATTGTATTGATAGTAAACATTATATTTTGATAAAAGTTATGAAATGGATATCGCTTAATTGTTGTCCTTCTAGCAAGAAACATTCTACATTGAGGCCTTATTGAATATATGAGAGGAATGTGAAACAAACACATTTTATTTGTTTTTAAAATCTCATCATATTATTCACACAAGGAAGTTCTGAAAGTGCAAGACATAGCCTTCATGAATCATGTCTTGGTACCAAGATATGTTTTGGGTACTTACAAAGTTGAAATCAATTCATTAGTATCAAAGACATCATCTGAATAACTATTTTTATTGAGCAGGACTCATGAAACCAAATGCCTCATCTCACTATAAGATTATAAAAAAATACTTCATTATCTATAAGACATTATTTCAAAAGGATTTAGTAATCACTTTAGTTTTAGTTAATTAGGCGATATTGAAAATCGCTGCCGAGAGGAAGGCATCGTCAACTCAATCTCAAGTCAATTAGAATAGGAAAACAATCCCAAATTAATCTAATCTCATTCCAACACCATGTTCCCCAAGAACTCGTCTCGGTGGCAAGAAGGCTGTAGTCATTGGCGGTTCTTGGGTCCAAAAATTTAAAAAGAGATTTAGTCTATTAAAATCTCAGGTTCCAATATATAAACTTTTCTAATTACAGGATCCTAATTGCAATTTAGATTTGTCAACTATTCATCCCTCACGCAAGAATGCATCCGTTTCCAAAATCATGAGTGAGCTATTGATGCAAATGTCTTCAAAAAACTATAGATTCATGGAAGTATTTCTATTTGTAAATGAAGAATTTTGAATTCAATCTATCCACTAGAAGAAATCCCTGTTATTTTCAACGCAGCACGTCAGGTAGATTGTGTTGAGGCCGTGTTGCTAAAAACACGGAAAAAACACAAAAAAACACAAAAAAACGTGTTTCCTGTGTTTTTCAGCGTTTTTTCAGCGTTTTCAGGGTTTTCCTGCGTTTTCAGCAACGCAGTCTCAACACAATCTACCTGACGTACTGCGTTGAAATTAACAGCGTTTTCAGTGTTTTTCTTCTAGTGATCTAACCAATAAATTGAGTGAATTTTGTTCTCAAATGAGGATTATGGTAAAACATCACTGAAATTGCTGCAAGGTGAAACTCTCCAAAATCTTGTCTCGGTACCGAGATAAGATTCTCCTGATCCAACAACCGCGATTACCAATGTAATTAGATGCCTCCTCATCCTAAACTAATAGTTTCAGTTCTAGGATCACGTTCCCTCACAACTAGCTTTGCAATCCGAGACACAGACAGCGGAAACCAAATGTTCATGAAACACTGATCAGGTACCGAAATCAGGTATGATCCACTTGACTGACAAAATCAAATTAAGAAATATTGGCAAGCCGATGTGCGTGGGAACTTTGTCTCGGTGCTGAGACGGATATATTTACTACTCCCGGTTGCAAAATCTTAAAATACTTGAGATTTTGAGAATTTAAAGTGAAAGTTCGGTTAAATACTATCATGTGTACCTCCATTTGCGAATAAAATCCTCAAAATACTATCCCACGAAATCCGTATGGCAAAGCTTTGAACCCTTTAACCCCCGTCATAAAACTTGGAAAACAAGTAAAATCATCATTCCAAAACTAGGGAGGTGAGTGGGGAACGTAATGGTCAAAGATCCTTAAGTATCTCATCATTCCAACACCTTAAGGCCCCCGGATAAACCATTTTCAATCCCTTATTTCGCTACTCTTCGAGTGTTCATAGGAGAGAATTTGAACCATCATAGAAACCCTAGAATTGTTAGATTAATTGTGTTGTCATTAAATTAGTTAGTTTAGGAGAAAAAGAAAAACCAGAAGGCCGAAACCAGAAGGCTGAGATCTAGAAGGCCGAAGCCAGGAGGCCGAGAGCCAGAAGGTTGGAGCCAGAAGGCCGGTTATCGGGAGGGCCGAGCCAGAGGCCAGAGCTAGAGTCCGGGACTCCCGGGGAGGACACTTCTTGTGTATTTGGGGGACCCACGTGCGGTGGTGGGGTATTTTTAGAGGGGCTATCAATTACTTGTAATCATTACTTGGCAACATTAAAAGAGCCCCTATTTTACAATAAAGCGGAAAAATCAGCCATATTATCATCCCTATTTTATTTTTAAAACACTTTGCCTTTTTAATGTCTCCTATTTTATATATAAATTTCTTATAAATTTTACCCAAGATTATTTAAATGTACCCTATCTTCCGCCGCACGTAGGTTATTAAAAAACGGGAAGTGTCCTCCCCTAGCCGGAACTGGGGAGTCGGGAGCTAGGGATTGGGTGGAATTCGGTGAGTCCAAACTCATAGTGAAACCACAAAAATTTGATTTTCTCAAAAATCATTGGGTAGGCAATGGTAGCCACAACCCCTAAACTTTCTTTTTGATTTTTGCAAAAAATCCAAACTTTGAGGTCTCAAGAATTTCTTACTACAAAACACTTAATCTTCTAATGCCATAGCCACATTAGTCTCAAAATCGTTGCAAAATTCCACAAAAACAAGAATGAGAGAGAAGAGAAGGGATTAGGAAGATTAAGGTGACGGAATCCCAATATAAGAAGCAATTCACATTAAAAAATTCATTTCCACAGAATAACACTATTGAACTTGATTCTTATTCTTTGGAGGTTGACCCTTGAAGAATAAAAAACCAATTTCTTGAGAATATTATTATTAAGATTATTCTCGTTCTTTAGGAATGTTCTACATTCTTTGGTAGTTAGTTATTAATTAGATTCTTAGAAGGTTTGGATTTTTTTTGGTTTTGTTTTATTAGGCCTAATAAGTCAAAAAGAAACAAACAAATTGACAACCAATTTCTTTAAAAATTAACGCAAATTCAAAAATTAATTAGATTTGAAAAGATTTGATGATAATTTTTTATTTAAAATATTTTAATAAGACAAAAGGGAAAAGACAAATTGACAACTAATTTCTTTAAGAATTAACAAGAATTCAAAAATTAATTAGATTTGAAAAGATTTGATGATAATTTTCGATTCAAAATAATTAATTTCATCTTGAATTTCTAATATTAATTTAGAATCAAAAGAAAAACTAACAATAACAAAAAACTAACAATTAAATTCCCATTGATTTTTTAGAATAGATTATTTGCTAAGGACTTAACCAAATAGGTAAACTAAGTTGAATTGCAGTATTTTTTTAATTACCGGAGAATTAGAAATAACAGGAAATACGCAAATAATGTAGAGCTATATCATCGTTAGATTTTTGCTTTTAATCAGGATAGAATTAATTTACCAACGACGTGAAAATTATGATGGATTAGATGGAGAGCTGTGATGATTTCAATGGTGAAGTCGTGGGAGACTATCTTCACATGATGATGTTTGACGACGGGACTATGGAGATTTACGCAGAGGAGGTAAACCGATCCCATTTGATTTTTGTTCTCATTGTTTTATTACTAAGTTTCTTTTTACCAAAT
This sequence comes from Thuidium tamariscinum, assembly GCA_947034885.2. NCBI lineage: Eukaryota > Viridiplantae > Streptophyta > Bryopsida > Hypnales > Thuidiaceae > Thuidium > Thuidium tamariscinum. The sequence continues at coordinate 30,843,786 of OX344749.2, read as the reverse complement.
GCTTGGAATTAGGATTAGGCACAATTTCAATTGACAAAGTAGAATAGGATAGGATAAATTAGTTGAATTTCAAAATAGAATTAGGACTATCTATCATGAAGGCTTGAATTAACAACAAACCTGGTAGTAAAATTAGTACTCAAAGGACGTCATTTAAAGAGTTCATTGCTTGGAAGGCACTCTTTGAACATCCGATTAGAGAGAAAACTTAATTAAACTCAGAACTCATGTGATAAACTTTTAGCTCAAGGATGGAGTTAGAAGCGCTCACAGACTCTGTGATTGAATGAGTACCATAATCGGTAGCATTCACTAGGATACTATCTAAGGATGTTCTACTTTTCATTACATGCTACAATAAAATGAAAGCCGCATGGAATGCCTTGGTTCTGAGAGTTAATCCTAAAATAGATGAACTTGCGAACCAAGCGTCACCAGAAGTATCTCTTGGCACCGAGACGACTACTGAAACTTGCTCACATTGGAGATATTATGAAGGCATAAGTATGCAAAACCCTAAAACTAACTGTCCTCATTTTCTCAAGCTATAAATCTCTCTCGACAATGCGTGACTCTACCTACCAAGGCCTCGAAATAACTAATGTTTTTTTAAAAGCCTCTCCCCACCAACTGTGCTTTTGGGGTCAAAGAAGCGAACTCACGGAGGTATGCAGTCGACAAAACTTAAAGCCTGTTGGGGTGGAGGTTGAAGATCTCATCGCTTGGTAGATTGAAGCACTGATAGTTCCATTCGAGATGACACACCCTACACTAACGAAACCCACAATCTTGGGCAAGGAGAAACTCACAAGAAAATCTTGCATGATTTAGAAAATATTAACCGAGATGATGTTGTCACTGGATCGTTTGATTCCTTCGGCATTGCTAGTAGGGGCAGGACCTGGCTCATATCTGCTCTAAGTGTAGCTCTTCCTTGCGCCACAAATGTTTTCCCAGCCTCTAGTTCCGTAGACGATCCCTCCTGTGCGCTTACATTTTGCTATTCACGCCACACAAGCTCTCGTCTTCTCCGTGTCTCCATCACTCTAAAGTCGCAGATCCCTACGACGTTCTAACGACACTAATCTTAATGGTGATTTCAGTAAGGTTGCTCTCCGTCGGTCAGGGCAGGGATGGTCCTCGCAATAGTCTCAAAGGAACTCTTCTATGGCCAGCATGAACGTGAGAGTGCAGATAGGGTTTCACAGAGTTGGATTTCAGGACCCTATGACCGTGGACGATGCATAGTGAGGCCTACCCAATCTCTTATTATAAAGTATTGTCTACGAAGGTTCATATTTTTCTAACTGAAACCTGATTCAGATGTCGAGGGGGTCTAGCTAGTAAAAATGATATTTGCAAGAATCTCAATAGTGTAAAGCATACTACTTACTAGATCATGAGAATCGTTAGTTGGAAGCACAATATCTTCAATCATCTCTTGGAGTTGTTGATCACCAATATTACCATGCTTTTGACTATTCAAGGTGATTGGTCCACAGTTCCCATTGGAACGCTCGTTATCTTCAAGTTCCACTTCAGTATCTGATGTAACCTCACATGTAACTTTTTTTACAAATCTCCTTCGGTACATCCTAGACCTTTTTAATTCTCTTGGTAAACTATATTTAAATTTGCTCTTTCTTTTCTGCCTGACATTCACACTTTGAATATTTCTATGTGATATTCCTACAGTAGGTGGCATCTATGGACCTTTTAAGATTACTCAAAGCCAAACATATCTATACTAGTCAAATGAATAGATAACACTAACAAAACTAGTATGCACCACATCAAAAAGTGAGAGACGTCTTGAATAGAAATTGCTATACTTTATACTCTTGTGGGGAGTATTTATTTCAATGCTCAAATATATTTCAATTAAATATTGTTTCTTTTTAAGTGCTTACATTTATGTTATCATTAAAGAAATAGTAGTCGTTAGTACTTTTTCTCATACTGTCATATCTTTGTGTCCTATAGTGTTTGATTCTATCATATCTTTTTCTTTTATTTAATTCATTATATCTCTAGGGTTGTTAGAAAGCTAGAGAATAAGAACCATTCATTCATCTATTATCTTTGTATATGTGTTTCAATTATTTATTGTTGTCTCTCATGGTCTCTTGTCATATTGTATTTTGAAATTGACATTACGCCAAGTATCTTTTCAAATCTACTTGACAAGATAACATAATATTTTTCAAAATTTTGAGTGGATTCCCTCAAATATATGATTTAGGTTTCAAATGAATTCAATAAAGGTACATCTATCCTTTATGGTTTTAGGTGAACTAGATTGAATAACCCTCTCACTCTTAGAATGTTGTTTATCCTTAAAATCCAATTTGTTTTCTACAGTGGACATGCCGCTTCTTGATAAACAACTATTGCTAGCTAGATGCTCTATGAACAAATAGTTTTTTTCGGCTAGTTGCTCTGAGAATGGCCTCAATTAGAGTTGATGGTCACGAGGTTCCTCTACTCCTCCATCTAAATGATGTTGGTCTGGCTCAAGCTCCTTCGCACATGCTTCACGTCCGTTATGGTTTTCTTGAGTCCTCCATTTATGTTGAACAGGAGATTCACTTTGAGTCGGGAATTCTCCTTCAATCTATTCTCATGTCTAAGGATCTTAACACAAACATGCATTTCTGGAGTTTGCCTAAAGGGTTTTATAGAGCGTTTGGATTACCTTCTGTTGTAGTAGCTGCTTCTACAAACACCTTACCTTCCCAATCTGATGCATCAACTGTACAAGTGCCATTTCTTCGAGTTGTAAAAGTTGAAGCTACGAGTCCTCTTCAGTCACCTAATGTTGAGGGTTGTTTTGGTGTCAATTCCAAAAAACGGGATATTCTAAATCCAATAGTAGAGTTATCCAGTGATTTTGAGGAAGAGCTTATTGTTGTTTCTGGTCGTGCATCTGCATCTTTTATTGCTAATGCTTCTAAGACAAGGGTATCAACGCATTCTGGTGGTGTACGAGATAGTAGTTCCAGTAGTTCAGTTTTATCACGCCCTCCACTCTATCCTACTGGTCATGATGTTCCTAGTGTGACGCAAAGCCTTAGAAAGTTGGGGTCTATTCGAGGATGTAGAAATGAGATTGCTTCTCTTGATTTTGATTCACTTACCCACCACAAGGTCCAATTTCTTCCAACTACTTTTGATGGTGACCTTGTCTTTGAATTGCCACCATGTCGGTCAGTAGCATCTTCTAGCTCTTCTAGGACCATGAGTGGCATGGATAAACGCTATGATGGTCATGTTTGGTGTCGAACTATGACCTCAAATATTCACAATGATTTTGGTTTGAAATTTAAGAAGTCTTCCTGTGTTCAAGGTCACTTAGCATGCACAAATGTTGCATGTGATTACTTGATACAATGTTCTAAGAGGAACGAAACTGAGTGGTCAGGTAACACGAGCACTCCCTTTCTTGTGGGCTCAGATCCCCCAAAGGATTCAACGTTGGTCTGTAAAGTATGTAGGGTGACTCCTACTTGCATAAATTTCTGCGATGGCAGAATTTACTATGTTATAGGTTCAAGTGACATGACAAGAGCTTGCATTCATCTAGGTAGTCATAGTCATCCAGTCGCAGATGGTCTATGTAGGGATTCTATTGACACCATATCTGGACTTATTGGTCAAGAGGTCATGAAAACACCTTCTACAAAAACATCTGCTATTGCTTTGGCCGCTAGTAAGGAGTTTTTAGACACATTTCTTGTACATGAAGGAGAGGGACCTAAAGAAATTCTTCGAGGGAAGGCCCTAGATGCCGTTATGGACAAGTTTCAAGTTCTTAGTTCCACAAATGTTAGAAACATTATTGCCTCTTTTCATAGCACTAGCATAGGAGTGGGAGACATTGACCGCATTCTTGCTATGAAGAAACAAGCAAAGATTGAGTATATTCATGATAGTGTGTTTCCAGGTCAAAGTCAAGAAAAAGTATATTTGTTTAAGATGCTTGTTGATGGCCTAGGAAGTGGTGTTGATCTTGTAAGGTGAATGCAACCAGGCAGAGATCTTGAAAATTGTTGGCTTATATTCGACCATGTGAGACGTGTGAACTGTGAAGGGGTGGACCACTATTGCCTGCCATGTATACGATTCTGGATACTGTAAAGTAATGACTATTGTAGTTTGTGATATGCAATGCGAAGATACTGAAGGGCAAGTCATTATGTGGAAATGTCAAAATAGAGTTATGGAGAAGAACGGCTTATCCACCCCGAACTTTAAAGGCTTTATGGCAAATAGTGCTCAAGCCAATTGGAATGTTGTTCGAATCGTTTATGGCTGAGGTGATCCGTCCGTAAAGATGATTGATCGGGAGTGCACATGCTTGTTTCATTGGGCAACTTCAATGAAGCAACACACTGAAAGACTTATTAAGCGAGATTTTCAAAACCAGCATATCAAGCTCTGCAGAGACTACAAGGCTGCAAAGACCTTGGAAGAAACAAAGAGTAGGTATTTACAAATCAAGGCATGGTGGTATTCATTCGGAGCAGCATCACAGGAGTCTCTAAGAGAACTAGAGTTGTGGTTAGCATTTTGGCACTTCAGATATCGTCAATGGGGTGGGTTTATGGAAATGATAAGTTCTAATTGCTTATCCTATTGAGCATCTTTTTGAAAATAATGTAACCGCGTATAAAATTGATAGAATAAATGTTTATTGAAAAAGGCTTCTTACTAGTCAAGAATAAATGAGCATAATCTTAGAATGCAATCTTATCATGCGGTATGATTAAATCAATATTATTTAAAGTGTTGAAAATAAATTTTATTTATGTGGTCAAAAGTTAGTACAATGTCATGAACAGTTGGAATATTTTTGAGCCAAGAATCTACAGGGATCAGTTTTATAGAATAAGGCAATATTAGGTGTAGTTACATTAATAAGAGTAACACTATGATTTTCAACTTATTCTTGAAATGACCTTTTTTTATCTTGCAGAAATTGTCAGAGGATGAGTTGGACAATATTCCAACTTGCAATTTGTCTGAAACTATTTACAACAAGTGGCTTCAAGCATCTGGAAAACATGGGGTAGACTTGTACGTGGCAATATGTGATGATTGGATTCGGGCCTTTATGCAAATGACAAATTATCAGGTGTATCTCAACGGAGGTCCATCTGGATTTGGACCATCGCGGCATGACTTAAAGTTGAAGAGAGCAATTGCATCAATGGACGGGAGAAAAATCACTGACGCCATGTACAGTATGCTTGGTGTTGAGGATGTTTGTATACGCATTCCACATTTAGAAGGAGAAGAAGTCTTTGGGTCCACAAAGAGGAAATTGGATGTTCCTATTGGATTTGAGGGTGATTTACATCGTCCGGATAAGGTGAATTTCTCTCATCCTCGAGTGCAAATGAGGACTACTGATGGCTCTCAAACAGTTTCCATACATCCCACTCCAGCAGTACGTCATGTAAAGTATATTTTAGAGACAGATTGCAATCCCAATGAGTGGCACATAGCCCGCATTTATGTAAAGTCCAAGAGGAAGTACGATGCAATTCAATCACAGACGGAAGTGAAGTGTAAGATGATGATAGTTAGGGGCGCCATAGCCACTACTGCTCCAATGTATAAGGGTCAGAAGCGAGAGTTCAAAGGAACTAGAGTAGAAACAGATGAGTTTTGGTTTTGCCCAAATGACATTAAGCGTCGTGTGATGGGTCCAAGGAGGTCCCATGTTCTTTGTCGACCAGAGATTCCAGAGATTTGGCCAGTAATGATTGGTACAGCTCTCACTACCAACGAAATTATACTCTTTGAAGAGGCTAGATTCTACCTTCAAGAGCGACCATCCTTCTCTCCAAGATGCCTATTCACATCCTCAAAACTATTTGAGATTGTTGAATGGACTTATGGAATCTGACAACCTCATTCTGACAAGCCTCCATGCATTTGCAATGGGAAGAGCATTCGTAGGAATGAGAAGGCACCTACTGATGATCATCAAAACCAATGGGAAAGTGCCCAAAATGTGACAGGGACTATTCTAGGAGTGAACATTTTGTCATATCCGGGACTTGGATGTGTCATTACCCTACAATCTGGTGTAGAACCTCACCACATGGTTAATCGGGTGACTCTCTCAAATTTCCCAACTTGCACTTGCTTGTACTTTACTGGTATGGTGTCTACTTCCATTGGAAAGCAAGGAAAATATGTGAACTGCAAACACCTATACTACATCTTTTGTTATTTATGCAAAGTAGATTCCAACAAGGATAAGTTCATTCATGCTCCAAGTCTCAGTATGGATGAGGTGATGAACCTTCTTGAGAAGGCAAGGATGATAAAGATTAACGTCTAGTATTGCAATATGGCTAGGAAGTGGATGAATTACTCCAATATGCTATATGTTTGTGTATTGGGTTACAAACTTATATATATTATATATTCTACACTGCCATTTTTTTGTATATTTTGTGGATGTTGTACACGTGTAATTATATTTTATGATAGTGTCTTCTATTTTGACCAATGTTAAAACAGAGTATATATCGTAAATACTTCATTTGTGTGCAAGAGTATCCCCCTAATTCTTACTCTAGAATGACCTAGAAAGGGATTTCTGTATTGATTTATATGGCACCAGGTGACTAAGATTGCAGCTTTAAAGAATATATAGCTATAAAACAACGTAGTTTTTTCATTGCCTAAGGTATGTTGGATCATGTATTATCTCTTTTTGTGATTGGCAACATAGCTCAATACCCTCATGTGTTATTTTAGTACCGAGAGAACATTTGAGGTTTTTTATTTATTTATTTTAAATCCTAAGTATTTTCTCCCTTCAAGAGAGTGAGTAATAGGTACAAATTTATTTTCTTGTTCTCTAACCAATGATAACAATTAGGCCTCTTCATTATGAAAATGTAGATTACTTCAATACACACGGGGTTTAGGATTTAGACACCTAAAGTTGCACCACCCGAAATTTTAAACGACATGTTTTGATACTAAATAGACTTCATTTATGTAAAATGATCCCTTTAAATATTGTAGAACTTGTCACTGAAATTAGTCCTAGAAATTTATAATTCTATAAAATACAAATGATAATAATAATTTTCACAAAAGTCATGCATACTAAGGAATAAGATAGTCATATTCTATTCTATTCTAACACATTCATTCAACTAGTGTAGTAGGACAATGGCAACTTTTCCACGGTAACAGCCTAACAGGTCCACGGTAATAGGTTTGCGGTGATAGGTCCAAATTATTAATTCATGTATTTATAATGTTTATAATTTTTTTTTAATTCTAGATTTTTTACCCTAACATTGGGAAACTTGCAACTTTTTTATAGTACATGTTTGGGCTCATAAAAAGTACGCTCATAGCTCTAAAGCTCGTGCTTTTAGGCTCACAAACTAGCGTCGTTGGCCATATTGTAAACCTTGAAGTTGAAGATGGTACCCATGAAGCAAAACGACTGTACCTTGTGAAGTGAAAGGTTGTGAAACCCTAAACCAAATTCACCCAAAACTACAAATTACACCCAAACACGAAAGCATGAAGATAGATTTCAAACCCTTGCGCTACAAAATTGCAGAGTGTTTTTCCTTGCAGACCACATTAGAAACCATGAAGTACAAAGTTACAAATTTTGGTTTGGATCCATGATATGTACGTTATCTACATTAAGTTAAAGGATGTTGGAAAATATACTAGTACAATCATCTTTGTGACTATTTCCACTGAAAATTCAAATTTCCATTCATATCTATTAAGTAGTGCTAATCCACTAGTAGTAAAGTATAGCACCCTACTAAATTTTTTTAACAACTAAGACTTTTATGCTATGCTACTTGACATGTACCACTCACATAAATCCATCTTTTTTTGGCTATGCTATATCACATATAACATGATCTTTTGCTAAAAGAGCACCCTAAATTACATTTCATTTTTGTACAAATTTTATCTTGAATGAATAAAACGGACCCTGTATTTTATTGCACGTAGTTTCTACGTTTTTTGCCAATGATCTCCCTGAGGAATTTACAAGGGAAAATTTGATTGACTATAAAGGTCACATTATAAGAAGTTTTAGTATTAAATGTTGAGAGTTAGTAGAAATTTGTGTTAACTTTTAAAAATTATTAGTCCCTTTAGTTGAAGTTTTGGACAAAATTTTGCTTTTTGATGAATATTTGATACATCTTCAATAGTTTCAAGTGGTTTATACATAATTTATACTATCCCTATATATTTTAGATATTTTATTTGACTTATATGACACTATATAAAATATATAAGAATATATATACAACTTTGTGTATTACAAAAGGTTTATACAAGTATGAATATAACTCATATGTATTACACTTAGCTACATTATATTTCGTATGTTTTATATGAATTGCTATACATTTGTTTGTATATAGATGTCTATATATGGAGTACAATAATTACATCTTATTTTTACATTCGATTACGCAATCCTTCATATCTTGAATCAAATCTAGTTTCAATTAGATACATTTGGTGTTTTTCTAGGATCCATCTTTTCTACTACAATACCAAAATCAATTTTTCACCTTGATAAAAAATACTAAAGCCAACCATGTATTTTCTTAAAAGACGATTACTAAATTATTAGAATCAATTATAAAAATTGCCCTAATTTGTATGTAATATGTGTGTGAGACAAAGGTTTAAGTAACTAAGAATAGTACAAAAGAAATACAACACCAAACTCCATCAAACCTAGATTTTGTACTTCATGGAATTTTGTCTTTTGTTTTTCTCAAACTCTAGCTCTTAATCCCTCATTTCACACTTTTTACAATTATATTAATTTCATCATTAAAATGGATTAATTTTCTTTAGATTCATGGATATTGAAGACATTTTTTGGATACCATATGATGATGAAGTAGAAATACCTAATTGTAATATCTTAAGCATTTAGCTTACAAGATATAGAAAATTCATTGAGGAATGGAGGTCAATGTGTGCAAACATATATAAGAATGAGGGAGAATGCAAAAGAGAGAATTCCTTTTCATAAGGATGAATATTTTACTCAATAAAAATGTGGATTTTTCATTCAAACCCATTCTGATCTCATACACTCACCTATTTCAATTAGCTTTGGCACTTCTCCCTATGCCAAGGGGAAAGAGAAATGAGTGGACACAAAGGTACAAACATATTTAATGAAACAATGCCTTCAATTGCCATCTCCAATGCAACCTTCAAAAGAAATCAGTCATTTGCATCACATGCTCTTACACCAAATCACATCAAACCTCACTAATCTTACACACATTGACAAACAAAGAACTGGTCAAGTGATGCAAGTTTGAAATGAAGAAACATTGAAACAGGTGAAGGGCATTTTCGATTGACATAAGGCATTATGAACATACAGAAACATCTGGTCTTCGATGGGCAGAGGAATTGGTATTATGAACACTTCAATAAGACCGAGCGCTCCTTAACCAATTTATTCCTGAGCCATTCAACTACCTGGGCTTCCCTTAAAGTTCTACACACAGCAATGCAATTGCCAAATTAACACATAGCCTGAGTGAAGAACATGACCCTCAGCTATGTGATGCACGGCGGAAGATTTTCAAGGCACCTAAATTTTGAGGCAGAAAATCCAGCAGATCCATAAGAGAATCATACCATGAAGTCTTTCAGATAACAGTCACCCGACCAACCCATGAAGCACGAATTCCCACTCCAAGAGGCTCAGCCTCATGCGTCTTTCCCATATACTGAAGCATTCAAGCATCCCTCCGAAACTTCTGAAACGACTATGACCCTTGTCAAAACATGTACATCTGTAATAAAAAATAGATACCTTTAAGGCAGGGTTAAGTTCAAAAACTCCAGACTTGTCGGAAATTTACGTTGTCAACTGCATCCAGATACAACAAGCACAGAAGAAATTTTGCTTTGGGACTCGATAAAGACTCGACAGACCAAGAGAGAGTAGAATACAAATTCACATCCAGGATAGTAGCATATGCAGTGCAGCGTTGTACCAAGAGTGCACCAAGAGTGCTATTTCCAATGCTGCATCACCAAGAACAAAAATCGGTTTCAAAAATCAGATGAATGTGCAATACCTTAAAGAAATAGTTAACTGACCAATCAAAAGTGGAATGTAGAGTGAAAGCTGACTGAATTTAGACTTGAAGGTCCACAGTTTGACACAGGCAAACTTGCGGCAAAGGCCCGCAACACTTCTTATTCATTTCCGCCATGTATCAAACCCTCCTAGTCATCCCCTGCCCTCCTTGCTACCATTGTTGTAGATAGGATCACTCACCGTCCGCAGAGTATGCACGTTGGTGGCATCAACTAGTCACATTATCACAAGTAAGCAGAAATTAGAAGCGTCATATCAAATCTACTCCACAAAACTAGAGTATCCGGAGGACCAAGTAAAGGGGAAAAAAACAAGCAAAACAACGCAACAAAAGGTTAACTGGATCGAAGGAAGACTTGGGTGGTCTGACACAACGGAAGACATTTAATTACATGGTCATAGATCCGACCTCTTAGGGTTCTTGAGATAGCATCCATGACTGAAATAGTTTAACCCTGAAACAATGAACCCATCACCGTGATCATCAGCCAGAAACTCATCCTGAGCCCCCAAAATAACCTCTGGCAGAACGAATAGCTGCATTCCTAGTTTGTACAGTAAACTTGAAAGTCGTTTACTGGACACTTTCAGTCCTCCACGCCATAACAGGCTACAGTGACAGTCTGGCAGGTGTTTGGGATCAGCATCCCTCACTTGCAAACTCAAAGCTCTGTAATGGAAGACAAATCACGATCCAGACATTCTATCAGATAAGAATTCGATAGAAGCACACACAAGCCAAGCCAACACCATCCCTGCACTCTTCCCAACACACAAAACAGACACCCAAACACGCACCATTCCGGACATTTAAACTGAAGTTCAGGGAAGCAGGGCTATCAAAAGGACATATCCTAAATGCAAGCAAGTAAGTACACCTCAGACAGCAATTGCTATCCCAACAAGCGCAACATTCGCAAAAGAAACCAACGAGGAATCAGAGAAGATGGTGTGAGAAAGCTTGCATGGTAGCAAGCCAAGCCGATAGCACCTCTGCACCAAACAACACCCCAACCCATGCCTGCGCACCATTCCCATGTCAACCCTTTCGGACATTGAGCATTCCAAAAAGATGGTGGTGTTCATAAACACCAGTTAAAATGTAAATCGCCAGGCAAGGATCTCACTTCCTCGCTTTCTTCGCAGCAGGTTTCGCCGAGGGAGACTTGGCCGCGGGCTTCACGGTCTTCGGGCCCTTCTTCGGCGTCACTATCTTGCGCACAGTCGGAGGCTTACGACCTGCCGCGGGTTTCTTCGCCGCCGCCGCTGGAGCGGCCTTCTTCGCGGGGGCAGCAGCTTTCGCCTTCTTCGCAGCGGGGACCGTCTTCTTCGCAGGAGCCGCTACTTTGGCTTTCTTAGCTGGGGGTGCACTCGTCTTACCCACGGCCTTGCGCTTCGTCACTGTAGTGGGCTTCGCCACCTTCGTTGGCTTCGCACTTGCGGCCTTGGCCTTCGGGACAGTCGTCCCGGCACTCTTGCTCTTCACTCGACCCGCAGCCGACGGTTTCTTGACGACCTTCGCCTTGGGTGGCACCTTCGCCGCTGCTTTGGGAGCACTCGGAGCCTTCACTGCCTTCGCGGGCTTCTTCAACTCGTCGGAGAGCTTGAACGAGTTCTTCACCTTCACCAGCTTCCCCGCCTTCGTCAAGTTCCGCAACTGGATCGTCAGCAACTTCTTGAAGTTCGGGGGCAGACCCGTCTTGTACTTGTCCTCCAAGTACTTCGCGATGGCGTACTGGCTAGACCCCGTCCGCTCCTTCAACGCGCCGATCGCCTCCACAACCATCTGCCACCGTCCACAAAAAAAATCACATCCATCAGCGAATCAACCACCTGCTCAAACTCCGCTCACACTCCATACACATTCCTAACCCTACCACATCTGTTACCATGTTCACCAAACACGTCTGCATGGAAATGGCGCCCAGACGACAACGCAATTGTCCACTAACATACACAAAGAAAGAAAGCAAACAACCCCAGCCACCATCGCAACCAAAAAAACTCCAAACGCAAACACACCACCCAACTTCAACACACACACACACACATGGCACGACACATCCCCCACTTACCACGAGGTACGATGGGTGCAACGCCGGCGCCTTCGGAGCCTTCTGCTTCGCCACCTTCTCCTTCGGCACCTTCACCGCCTTCTCCTTCGGAGACTTCACCGCCTTGGGCTTCAGCTCCTTGGCCTGCCTCGTCTTCGTCGTCTTCGCAGGCTTCTCGTCCGCCTTCACTTCCTCCACGGACTCAACTGCAGGGGCGGGGTCGACGGCCGGGGCGTCGGAAGCGGCCATGGCAACAAACACAAACGCAAACTGCACGCGAACCCTAACACCACTCCCAACCACAAAAGTCGTGCTCTATTGCGTGTAAAACCAAATCCTTCTCGTGCCGAGGTATCCGGAGGCCAAACCAGAAACAAAGCTCTCGGACTTACAACAAGGGACACACAAACAAAATTCACACCCAATTCAAAACACCAAGAGGAGCACACTATCAACAAACTATGACAGGAAAATCCGTGCACACAGGGACACACACACACACACTATCAACAACGACGGCAAGGATACAAATCCGTCCACAGATACTTGAGTAGTACAACGGCGAGAGAGCCCTTCCAAGAAGGAAAGCGCAGCAATACCACGAGAGCGCAGTGCAAGCAATCGATCAACAGGACCACAAGGAACAGAAACGCAAATTGCGAGAACGCAGAAAGGCTGTAAACGAGGTGTGAGCTCAAGGGAGTGGAGATACCGGGAGAGACAAGCGGAGGGGACAAGGAGGAGAGGACCTCGGTAGAGGCAAAATAAGGGGGGTGGGGTGTATTTAAAGCTTTCTTCTAATTATCCCTTTTAAGGGGATTGGATCTTGTTAATCAATTTTATTTCAAAGATAAGAGGAAGATGTATCTATTATAAGTTAATTTATAATTTTGGGATCTTTGAAGAATTAGTTATGGATTTTTAAAGTCATCATCGGGTTGATGTACGTTAGTGATTTGGGGCGGTGGGCGGTGGAGGTGAAAATGACTCACCACCAATTAACCTTAAATGAATCTTGTGACACTCAATAATGATATGAAGGCACGTTAGAGTTTTGTCACTGTCTTCGCAGAGAGTGAAAATGACTTACCAACACTGATCTTTGAGTGAATCTTGTAAGATTCAATAATGATATGAAGGCACGTTAGAGTTTTGTCACTGTCTTTGCAAAGAGTGAAAATCACTCACCAACACTGATCTTTGAGTAAATCTTGTAAGATTCAATAATGATATGAAGGCACGTTAGAGTTTTGTCACTGTCTTCGCAGAGAGTGAAAATGACTTACCAACACTGATCTTTGAGTGAATCTTGTAAGATTCAATAATGATATGAAGGCACGTTAGAGTTTTGTCACTGTCTTCGCAGAGAGTGAAAATCACTCACCAACACTAATCTTTGAGTAAATCTTGTAAGATTCAATAATGATATGAAGGCACGTTAGAGTTTTGTCACTGTCTTTGCAGAGAGTGAAAATGACTTACCAACACTGATCTTTGAGTGAATCTTGTAAGATTCAATAATGATATGAAGGCACGTTAGAGTTTTGTCACTGTCTTTGCAGAGAGTGAAAATCACTCACCAACACTGATCTTTGAGTGAATCTTGTGAGACTCAATAATGATATGAAGGCACATTAGAGTTTTGTCTTGTCTCCACAAAGAGTGAAAATCACTCACCAACATTGATCCTTGAATGAATCTTGTGAGACTCAATAATGATATGAAGGCATGTAAGAGTTTTGTTAGTGTCTTTGCAAAGACTAAAAATGATTCACCAATAGTGATCCTTAATTGAAAGAACCTTGAGAGACTTACTAATGAATGAAGGCATATAAGAACTCATAAGGGTTTTAATGTTTTACAGAAGTATTATCTATTTCTTAGAACTTTGAGGGATTAATTGCAACTTATCATCTGATCAAAGACTGGTTTTTTTGGAGAAGGACCAATGATCTCTGAGTGAATCTTCAAAGACTAAAAAAAAATATGGAGCACGAAAATGTAATCAAAGGAAGAAAACATCAAACATCAATGTCAAAGGAGGGGACAAAAACAACAACTAATAATCTTTCTATGAATCTTTAAAGATTTTTTAAAGATGTAAAGTCAGGCACCTAACATGGAGGGAGACAAATATCAATTATTAATAGGGGGACCAAGTACCATTTTTTAATGAATCTTGATAGATTGAAAAAAAGATATTAAAACACCTAAATCTAAAGAGGACAAACAATAGTCATTTAGAGACTCAAAAAAGATATTAAAGCACCTAAAATTGCAAAAGGGGGGGATCGTCATCAATGATACTTGAATGAACTATGAGAGATACAAAAAAATGATAAGAACTCACCTAAAAGTAGAACTTGGGGTAAACATTACTCATCAATAATAATTGAGATAATCTTGACAAATTCATAATTGATATAAATGTACCTAAAATTGCAAAAGGGGATCATTTTTCAATTATTCTTCAATGATTCTTAAATGAATCTTGAGGGACTCAAAAAAGTTAGATGAAGACATGTGAAATTAAACCTTCATAGTTTCATAACATTGACTTCTTTTTTCCAAGGTTTTCGCTTAGATGTTATTGAAATCAACATGTTAGATTTGGTGGGATAACAACTTGTTTTCAATGATATATTATAGGGGACTTAATGAAAATTCTATTGTAAGATGCCATACTAGCTATTATAGAGGCTATTCAAAGAGCGACAATAGTTTTAGGACACCTCATCTTAGTTTGATGGGTTTTCAATGGAAATTGGGGGATGTTCTTGGCTTTAATTGTAGTGGCCAATTCAAAATTTCATAACTTTCATGACATCTCATCAAAGATAAATGTGGTGAACCTTAGCTTCAAGAAAATCCTATGGTTTCTCAATAATTGACAAACAAACAAGTACTACATACATCAAAGTATAAATCAACTTAAACTTAAAGGTAATTTATAATTGAAATAAATCAAAAGTATATCAATTACCCCTCAAAAACTTTAGAACCACTATATCATGAGAAAAGAAAAGGTAGAGAGTTACATCAATTCTACTGATGGAGAGCTTGAGGATGTATGTGAGAAGACTTGGAGCTCAACTTGGAGTCTTGGTTTTAGTCTTGGTGGTGTTTAAAACACCTTAGTTGAGACCTTGATGTCCATTATTTTCACATGATGGTTGTGGGACTCATTTTTTCTAAGTTGAGTCTCCTACATGATGAAATGAAGGACATTTGTCTCATAGCTTCATTATAGCACGTAGATGTTCTTCAAGAATGCTTCAAACTTTACGATTTCTATTCGTGAGGTTTTTTAACTTCTACATGAGTTTTTCTTCACCTTTCATCACTTGAAAAATATCACATTACATCAATGGACATAATTGTAGTGAAAAAATGACATCTTTTGCTACAAAGTACTAGTTTTTGAGTGTTTTTGGAGTACTTATTGTGTGCTCGAATTGCAAATACGGCTTAAAATTGAGCCTCATGTAGAATCCCAAGGCCTTAGAAATGGATCTTAACTTGTATTATTTTGATAAGAGAATTATTGGACTTGATTTGGATGTCAAGGCACATGGATCAACCAAAAAGTGCAAATGAAGTGCAAAAAGTTGAAGATACTTACAAGTTCTTGGGAATGGTAAGTAAAGAAGGAACAATGGTTGTTTCTCTAAACAAAACAAATGATGTTTAGTACATGGAGAGGTTCTAGAATGCATGGGATCAATTAGTATTTAATTTCCATTATTGATTTCCAAACAAATACAAAAGCATTGTCTAAAATTTAGTATGCCAAATTGACTAGTTCAATTTGGAATGAGTTGAGGAAAGTACACAATATGTTGTTTAGTCATGGAAACAATTAGAACAAGATTGATGTTTAGGGATGCAACTTTGGAAGCATGGAATCTTATCAAAGTGAATCTTGTAAAGCATAGAGCAAGTTTATAATTATACGTGAGCCTTAGAAATGCAAGGCAAAGTATAACAATGATGTAGATAGTGCAAATAAGCTTTGAATCCTACTCTATTATAGAGAGCAATAACTACTACAAGTTTATCATTCAACGTAGGCATTCAAAAAAGGATCAAAGCTTGATATTGTAGCAGGTATATTGTTGTGGTGTGAGACTAGTTGAAGAATTGTCCAATGAGGGAAAACTAGTCTGTGATCTTGTGAGCATTGCATTGACAAGTTCATAATGAGCTCCAATCAGTATGTAAGGTTGGAATCAATAGGTTTGTTTTAATTCTTGTTTGGATTCATGGCCGCATACGGGAATCAATTTTAGTTTTAAAGACCGGTACAACGCTTGTATGGTGAGAAGAGAAGATGAAGCTACTAGAATTGTTTTTGAGACTATAAATATAAGATATATACACTATAGGCTCATTTTAATTACTAAAGTAAAGAGAGTGGTTAATGTGGAATCACTAGTAGAAACCCCCGTTTAATGTGATAAGGCCAAATTTTTCTTGATGGATTTTGCTAGGCATCAAAAGTAACAACTTGTGTTTTTATTTCAACATTGATGTTGTGTTGAATGTTTTTGTTGACATAAAAACACAGGTTGTTACTTTCAATGCCTAGCAAAATCCGTCAAGAAAAATTAAGCCTTGTCACATTAAACAGAGGTTTCTACTAGTGGATGTAAGTACTATAAAAAAATTTCAAAAAATTTCTAGGTACCTTGATAGAATTTTTGGAATCTTATAGAATCTTCCATAATTTACCAAAAGTTTCTATAGAATTCCAAAAAAAATTCCAAGGACTTCAACCTTGAGTAAATTTAGAAAGCAAGACAAAAGACTATTCAAGACGAAAAAAAACCATATCAAAACTAGTTTTGGATCAATTCTTTAATGTTTTCTTGTCTTGTATCTTGTTCAAATATCAACTTAGTGCAATATATTATTTTCTATAAGAATTATTTTTGTATACAATTATATTAATTTTCTAGTACCTATGTTTAAGAAAATTTAGCAAAACTACCAATGATGTGCCTAAAGCTTGATCTTTTCTTTATTGAGAGTAGATTACCACCTTTCTCAAAATTACTTAAGCTTTTTAGAAGATATAAATTATCTGCTTCTAAATTAGTATTGTTTCATACTAAAAATCTTTTTTTGATTAAGAAAAGATTATATCTTGTTTGAAAAACAATTTTAGCATTTTAAAGGTTGCAAATATCTTCCTTTAAATTAATTTTGTCTTCATTGAAACATTTTTTTAGCTTCTCTTCATAGTAAATTTTAGATGTCAAGAGAAATAAATTCAAGTACAGTTGATTTGTCTAATCCGAAGTTCAATGCTATTTTAAGAGCCAATGAGAAGAATCAACCAAATCAAAGAATTTGATATTAAATTTAACAACAAGCATTGGCCAAGATCTTCTCGATCTAAGGTAGAACCACTTGTAACCGATCATTTAAGACATAATCTAGTGTAGTGCAAGGCAAAACAAATATTTTCAAAGGTGTAAAAGATAAAAATGATGGGAATTGCAAAAACTTTGGTAATCTTATCACATAAATTGAAATTACTATGAATTTTGGAAGGCATAAAGTGTGCTAGACCAATTGCCAATCTATGGAGTCTTCTAATTTTGATCACACAAAAAAATACTTTTTTATTCACTTGTTTCTACTTTCTTGCACACTACTTTGGAACATGTGCTATGAACTTTTATTCCCAACTTTAAAAATGAGAAAAAAACTCATTCTAGCCTTGGTTGGAAATACGTCCATCAATAGGTTGGCTATGGGGGGCCGATTGGTTATAGATGGTTCTACCTTATGCTGAGTACTACGCCTCAAGGTTTTCAATCTAAGATAGGTGAATCTAATACCAAATTCTACTAACCTAATATCATCCAAACGTAGGCCCCTTGTTGATTCTAGAATGAGAATTTGTGATAGTAGTACACGCCTTAACTTCACAATATTGGTATTAGGTTCACCTACCTTGGAGATTCAATAATAGGGGGTGTCATGGCACTTTCGAAGTCCTCAAATTCTGTAAGAAAGAGCACGTGGTACACGGGGAGTGAAAGCCGGATGCAAAATTCTCAGAGAAAATGGAGTGCCGTTTCTTCTCCTCAATGGGTGAAGAAACGACGTTTTTGAAAAATTTCTTAAAGCCCTCGACTTGGCGCAAGTGTCGGAGCTCCCAACCCAACTGTGTGAGCCAGAAATTCTTGCAGAATCATTGCGAACAGCAGAAAGGGGTGTCACGGCTCCTCCATTCTATGATAGTTTTCATTGGCTCCCGAAAAATCTCACCAACTTGGGTTTCCCTGAGCAACTGAGTTTCTCTGAGGAGCCGTGACCCCCCCTAATGCTCCCAATCCAATAGGAGAATCTATTGGCTCATCATTTGGATGTTTCAAGCTTTACAGAGCCAAGGGTTAATCTTTTAAAAAGTTCAAAGTTATGCTATCAAAGTTCCAAACATTTGTCAATCAAATCCATCTTATTATATTTCTTCAATTTCAATAAGCACTTTCTATGATAATCATTACAAGATATTATTTATAAAATAGTACACATATTTTCTTAATTAAGTCCTTTTTATATTTGGCTCAAATTGTTTAGTCAATCTGTAGCTATTACATTTGTACAAGAATGCCTAGTAATTCTATACTCTACATCAAAATTTCCTAGTTATGCATGTGTATGCCATTTAGAATTATACAAATGGTCAAATTTTTCTTATTCTTTTTTTCCCACTTTTACTTTTGGTCAATTATTCTACATTCACACAAAGTTAGTTCCTATAGGCATGCACCAATGATGCTAGTAGGCAAGCTTGGAGCGGTTTTGCCTCTAAATAAATATTTTGGAAAATCCTCCCCCCTTCATTTTTTTCTATTTTTTTCTCCAAAAATTAGAGGAAAATGTGCTATTTATAGTAATCTTTGGGACCTATGATCATGGATCCTATGACCGTGGATTGTGATAAAATTTTATACTTTGTGATTTCCCTACAGTTTTGGAATATGTATATAGACTTTGAAACCTTTGTGCTAATCTTGAACACTTTGTTTATTCACTATAGTAGAAAACATGTTCAACATTTTAAGTGTAGTATTCCTATGAACCCATATCATTGCGCCAACAATCAATTGTATTATTTCAACTAGTTCAACTGGACACATAGAATGATGACTTTTCAAAATTACTAAATGCACTACTATAAGAGGACAAAGGTATAGTGTATAGTGATTTTGAAGGTTTAAGTAATATAATTGCCACTATACTAAAATTGGTAAATATTGTTGGCAACACTAATTTGTTGAGATAACACTAATTGTGATTTGCAAGGTTAGTATTAGAAGATTATTAACTCAATCTAACACTATTTTAGCTCTATAGTAAATTACAGTTTTCTAGGAAAAGGGACAGATTTTTGTGGTGCGAGGCAAAAAATACAATTTTCTAGGAAAGGGACGGATTTTCGCAGTAGGATGCAAAAATTACAGTTTTGCAGAGAAAGGACAGATTTTTGCAGTGGGAAGCAAAAATAATAGTTTTCTTGGAAAAAGACAGATTTTCACGGTGGGAGGCAAAAATTACAATTTTGCAGGGAAGGAACAGATTTTTACGGTGGAAGGCAAAAATTACAGTTTTACAGGGAAGGGACAGATTTTTATGGCAGCAATTAAGTGCCTCAGAACTATTTACACATAAGTTGAAAAATAGTGTTGAGGGTAAAAAACAAGGAACAACACTAATTATCACCAAACACTGTTTACCAATTTTAGTGTAATTATATTGGTAAATACCTGATTCAAATCTTAAATTGTTTTACTTCATACAATTTTGAATGTAAAGAAAACAAATTTTGGGGGTTAATCCTAATGGACTTGTATATGTTTCAATTTTGCCTTAATTTTTAGAAAATGACCCAAAAAAATAAACTACAAGAATAGCTAACACGTCATATAAATAAATGTCTTAAACAAATAGTGAAAAGGGAAACATTGATGAAGAAGAAGAGTCTAAAATATATTACAAGCATTAGAATAAGACAAGAGAAAGCCCCAAAAACTAGGAAGTAATTTATAAACAAATGGAGGGAAAGGAGGAAAAAGTGGACATGAGAACTACACAAATTTTAGTGAAATTAAAAATAAATTAATAAATCTTCCAAAAGTGTCCTACAAAATGGAAAAGTGATTCACAAGGAAAAAGACAATTGAATTCCATATTGATGTGTGCACTAGTCAATGATTTGTGTGGAATGATGTTTGTAATCATTCTAATTACTGAACTTGAGAACATTTATTGGATAGTTTTTTGCTTTGTAGTTTCTACACAAATATATTGTAGGACTTACCTTAAATTAAGCATTACACAAATAGAACTTCCATATATACTTGTAAATTAGAAAATAAAAAATCATTTCACGAGTTCCAAATCATTTCAATTGTAAGTAATGCATAATTATGAATACACTACAAATAAAGTAGCCACAGAAAAAGCCCGAAATGGCTATTCCAGAACAATGATCAATCCTACCCAAATTAGAAGTACCTTCAGTTCATTGAAGTTGTAACTAGATGCATGAATGAACTTGTCTTCATGGATATCCATGTTACAAAAGTACCTATACAAATAGTACAAGTACTTGCAATTCAAGTATTGTTGTCGTCCTTCAATTGCAGATATAGTCATATTGACAAAGTCTGGGCATGTGCATGTAGGGAGCATACCTATTATAATTTGGTACACGTTTTTGTTAGGCTCAACCTCAGTTTCTAGCGCCACTATCACCCCAAGGCCAAGGAAAGGGAGTAGGGTCACTCCCAAAAAAATTTCTTTATTGTTTCTAGCATTCTCCCACTTGTTTTGTTATTCTGCTCTTGGAGCATTTGCAATTCTCCTAATCGGTCGGTCGTTCCTAACGGTTGGATATGCATCCGGATTTGGTGGAGGCGGTTGGTCAAAGAAGACCATATCAAAAAATCTTGGACATATTGAATAATTCGTGTGGCGACAACAAAAGTCTCTCTTACATATGGAAGCTTGCATGTTGCAAAAGCAATGTTTCTTCTCGATTGAGGTTGGTTCCAATCAAAATAGGCCAAAACTCAAACACCTCTGGCCAATCAATGACCTACTTGCGCTTAATACCTTTTACACATCGTTCAATGTCATTCCAGCAGAACCAGAAGTTCAGTAGTACCTCATGTTTACTTTCATACTCTTCTTTTCTACCACAATAGGTGAGAGCTGCAGTGTTGTTTTTCCCTTTTGCTATTTTGGAGGTGCACTTAATGTTTGACGTCCATTATTGAGCTTGACATCTAGCATTCAATTTGTGGCTGATCCTTGCAATGTGCCACTTTGATGTATCACAATCACTTTCAAATGTCATTGCCACATATTGTAGGCGATTGACCTTAGTCCATGTTCTATTGTCCTCCAACAAGTCTTCTGATACCTTCGTTAACCTTGTTTGAAAGCGTGGTTGAGAGAAATTGATTTTGTTTGGTCTATGTGAATCTCCAGCGTCACTAATAGGTGCGTCCAACTTCCTCTTTGAGCTTCCAAAGACTTCTTCTCCTTCCAAATGTAGAACTTGAATTCCAAAACCATGTGCTTCAAGCAATGTATTCAAGGCTTCTACTATTTTTTTTGGACATCCACTTTGTCTTGCAGCTCTCAGCTTCAATTCTCCCTTTGATGGGCTTGATCCTAATAAATGGCCTCTAAGGTATGCACAATAATTTGTCAATTGCATCCATGCTCAAATACTATCATCACATGTAGCATCAAACAAGTTGTTTCCTTGCTTTCCAAACATTTGTAGCCACTTGTTATGAACCGTTTCAAATAAATTATAGAAAGGCATATTTATCATCTCCTCCAAATTCAAGCTCTTGGAAACCAAACACAATAATATAAAAGATGATTAAGACATATTAATTTCATATGCCAAAACATAAAGGTCTTCATAAATTACAATGGGAAAAAAACAATTTACATTTCAATGGGACCAAATTCTAAGATCCTTTTACAAGACAAAATAAATCAACAATTTTAATTTTAACAATCAATCCCTATGAGTATTACCTAACTTCAAGGGTTTACAATGAAAATCATTTAATAGAACTGATACTTCTAATTCATTGAAAACTGAAACATTCTAGAAATAGAAGTAATAAGAAAGAACACTTGAACATCAATCAGATCCGAGTGATGTTGAAGTACTCCCTCCTCTTACTCCTACTTTTGGTACCTTGCACTATTGAAATAAATATAAAAAATGTCCCAATTTTTTTCCCATAATATGAAGACCCAAAAATAACAAATTCCTTCCTAGAAGTAAGTAAGACACTTTATTGGCAAGCTAAACATAGATTTTGAAGGCAACAGAGGCTATATACATCTATAACAAGATATTATTCAAACTCACCATTGTCATAAAGCCTCCCCATTGAAGATACCGAAAATGCCAAAATGCCAACTAATGGTCTAAATGATGAAGCGCTTCTGGGTGATTGCAAGAAACACTTGTACTGCTGTGTTGCATTATGTTTTGTGGTGACTAGTTTTTTAGCCATAACTTTTGTTTTTTAGCTCCAAATGATTCAAATTTCTTAAAATGGATACTCATAACTATTATACATCATTCAGAATTTTTGAGGATTTAAGAAAAATATTTTACTATTTTTAAATAGCCCCCGATTTTTTGTCACACATTCCAATTTAGGGGTTTTTAGTGCTATTTAGAACCCAAAAAAATGAATTTTGAACTGAAATTTTGAGAGGACGTTTTCTTAGTAGAATTATAGCTTATCTCAAAAGGAATTTCAAAAATAGTCATTTTCATGTGGTGTAGAAGTCTACAAAGAGACCTTTTTTTTGCTTGCTTTTTGAAATGTGTAAAACATTTTTTTGGTGATTTTCTTGGTCAAGCCTTATCACCAAAAAGTCTTCTCAAATGGAAAATTTTAATTTTAATTTCAAAAAATGTTTTTTATTTTTTATTAATTAAAACATTGAAGTATGTATTTTCTTCACGGGAATTCTATGTGTTCTATGTCCAAAATTCTAGTGAAGAAAAATACAACTTCAACATTTTAATTTGTAAAAAATAGAAAAAACAAATTTAATGAAATCTAAAAACTGGCCATTTGAGAAGACTTTTTGGTGATAAGGCTTGACCAAGAAAATCATCAAAAGAATGTTTTATATGTTTCAAAAAGCAAGCAGAAAGAAGGTCTCTTTGTGGACTTCTATACATCAAAAAAATAACTATTTTTAAAATTTGTTTGGAGATAAGCTATAAGTCTACTAATAGAATATCCACTCAAATATTCAGCTCAAAATTCGGTTTTTTGGGTTCTAAATAGTACTAAAAACCCTACAATGTCAAAGTGTGACAAATTAACAAAATTGAATTTTAAATATCAAATGATTTTTTAAAATTTGTAAAAAATAAGGATAATAATGTGAGTCAAGATATCTACGAAGCGTTTTTTTTATTTTGGGCACTTAGTTTTTTATTCAAAAGTTAGAGCCATCTTAAAGCGGTCAACCCAAAAAAACGCAACAAATAGTACAGGTGTTTCGTGCATTCACCCTTCTTCATTTGCTCTTCCCGATGAATACCTCTATGAATGAATTGCAAGGTATCGAGTCTCTGCTTCATCCATGGTCCTTGATTCTTTATATTACTTGCACAAGGCCTATAACCATGAATTGCATCCCTAACATCGTAGTCCAAGTCAATGACTATGCAACTTGTTCCTATTGATGTACAAAAAATCCCTGATTTCTTCCTCACAAGTTGCTTTAAAGCTACAATCTATGAATCTACTTCAAATTTTTTCCGATTAATTTTGAATTCATAATTACCCTCTTTTATCACATAAACAATCGCAAACTTCAATCTTTCTTCACTTCAATTAGTAGATGAAGGAACTAGTACAAATACCACTTTTCAAACCAACCTAAGACTACAGCAAGTAACTTTCACAACTAATATCTCATGAAATTCTTGCCCGGGGAGATTACTCGCGATTTTTAGAAAACTATGTGAGTTAAAAGATAGGGTCTATTTAATTCAAAGGGGACAAATTTTATATATATACAGAACTATTATAGGATTTTTGAAATGTCACATATCCTATTATATATAAATTAGGCTATATATAAACATCATTTAGTAGGAATTTTTATTAATAATTTAGCCTTTACAAATAGGGTTCATATAAAAAGTTTGTAGTACAATGAGTATAGATGTAAACAAACTTTTTTAATTGAATGATAAAACTTACACAATTTAGTAAATTTAAGGATGTTTTTTTAGGAGATTTGTTGTTATCATTAAATAATTCTAGCTTGTACATACAAATCTTTCCTTGAGTATACCAATTATGTAACAACATATAAGAATCTATTGTTCCAAGACAAAAAAATTGAGTTGTAAATTTATAATGAGGTTGTACTATGGAGATTTGTATTCACACAAAGTACCCATTAAGAAATTGGTATAGAGTGTATAACATTTGCATGAAATCTTTTCTATACTTTGATACTACAAACTCTAGATTTGCCTCAACTACTTGAACATATACTTATAAATGTTTAGAATCATCTTCTTTTTACTAGTGTTTAATAAACACTCTTTTATTTTTTGATTCTAAATTCAAAACCATTGTAAATGCATATGTAAAAATCAAATATACAGTCTCTATATTAAAATAGAGGTCATATTCTTGGGTTAATTTACAATGTTTTTAGAGTGTCAATTTCTCATGTTGTTCATATTATATTACTAGTATTGGTGTTTTTCTTAGTTTTAGTATTGTAATTATATTTAATGTTTAGACTATGATGTTTATTATTCACCATATTAGGTTATTTAGAATACATGGCATAGAATTTAGAATATTTAAAACTACTGTTGCATTTTACATTTTTATTTGTCATTTGAAATTGTACTACAATACAAGTAGTGCATATATTAAAAAAATAGTGTATATGTAAGACACTACTTTTATAGTGTGTTGTAAATGGATATGAAAAAATTAAACATATAAATTTTGTATATAAGATAGTCTAACTATAAAAACCAAATGATTGAATTTATATGTAAAATACAGTCATTTTAATTACTAAAATGAAGGTAAATAGCCCTATGTTAAATACCCTCTTAACTCAAGTGTATGCTTAAAATTACAAGGAGTGATCTCCCCGGGAATTCTTGCCTCATTCAAAAAAAATTTAATACGCATTTAGACTGAATTTTTTCCTTCTTTCCAATGTTATAAGGCACGCCCTTAAACTCCTTGATTGTCAAAAGTTATTACAGTTTGAAGATCACAGTTTACACCAAATTGCATTGCAAGTCAAAATTGCCAAGCATTTTATTTATTTATTTTTGGTTTATCATTGAGGAATTGATTCAAGGATGGAAGATCCTTGATGTGACAACACCACAACTTTCATCGTTGATTTTTTCAACTTTGTCGACACTCTTTGGGGTGAAATTTGAATTTGAAATTTGGCAATTTTTATTTGCTCTCTTGCACTAGCATGAAGAAATGTTCACTAGCAACGTCAAATTGGGCTTTAAAATCTTAAAACTTCACTCCCTATTCCTTCCTCATCCTCTTTCTATAGCCTTCTCTTCTTTGTTCTTTCCTCCTAAGATCACCACAGAGCCTTGCTTCTTCACAAGAATTCTTTTATTTTTGCATTTTGTTTTATTTTTTTTAATTATTTAATTATCTTCCAACTTTCATTAATTCTCGTCAATCCCTTATATGAATTCTTAAAATCTTAGTTACAAATTGCAACATAAACTCTTACAATAAAAAATTACATTTCATAATGCAAAATACACAAAACAAAATGCAAATTTGGGTCTTATAATGCTTATGTTTTTATTTTTTTTAAATCTATTTGTAATCTTAAAAATGAGGAGTCACACCTTTTGTAAAAGGGTGTTTCCAAGGTCACACACCATTCATGTAAGTATTTTAATTTTAATTTTATTCATCCTAAGCAAAAAATCTCTATTTACATTGTTGTATATATTTTGGTTTTTAATCTAGTTTTATTTATATTTTTTTCTAATAAGGGGGCCAAAATAGGCTCATTTTTCGTAAAAATACTAATCTTTTCTAAAATTTTATCTACTTATAGTAATGCCAACGGTGAGATTGCTCTAACATGTGAATTTAACCTTGCCTAACAATTCGTTTCAAAAAATTGTAAAAGTTACATTAAAAAATGAATTTTATAAGTTACCCCCCAAAACTAAGATTGTCCATCATTTTCTCATTACTAGTCCAAATAGATTGAATCAAAGCTTTACATGTAGAAAGAAAAAATATTTGAGGAAATTTTTTTTGAAAATTAAATTATTTTTTTAATGGATATTTTAATTTTCTACTAACCTCCATTTTTGTTTATTGTGCCATATCATTTGCTCTTGAGGATTGATTAGTATAGGAACTACATATCTATAAAGTTCTTGCAAACCACATGTCCTCAAAAAGTTTCAAAAATACTACAAATTGAGACAATAGAAACCTACTTGGACCCAAATTGTCCTTAATTAAGGTAACAAAATGTAGTTTAGAGGTTAATGTTCTTGACATTTTACAATTTTGCTTAATCTAAGACCAAAAAATTTATTACAACTATTTTATTCGATTCAAAAGCCTCTATGTGTTATTTGGATAAGGAGTTGTAAGACTTCATAAGGTCTCCACCAACAAAAAGTAGACGATGTATATGCAAAAGTCATAGATGGTCAATGTTTGCCTTGTGAAGACGTTACGTTGTCACAAAATTATGTGCTTAGAAGTCTTGTTTGATGGTCACAGCAATTTTGTAGTATTCAATATTATTAAAACCCTTCCAACCTAATTAATTTAGATCTTTCTTGACTTCAAAATACATTGTGTCAATAGATTAAAATATCTTAGAAACAATCATTTTCAATAATTGAACCTTCTGTAGTTGAACCTGCCTGAAGACCTCTAACTATCAAGCCTTTATTTATTGGAGCTAAAATCTTCATAAAAGCTACTAAAGCTTCTACTTCTTTAGTTATTCATGCACCCCAACACACAAACAACGCACAATTTTAATAAATATTATGAAGCAATACAAAGAATTTCAAGGCATATTCAAGAAGTAGAATGATAACATTCAATTAGAATATTGTACATATGATTGTGCCATTGATCTTTAAGATAGAATTCAATCGCCATTTAGTTCAATTTAAAATCTATTATAGAATGAATCTTCTACATTGAAGAAGTATATTGAAGGAAACTTTTCCATGAAATTCATTCAACATTCTAAGTCTCTTGGAACAGTTGCAGGAGTATCAATTCTTTTTGTCAAGAAAAAAGACCTCTTCCTACAAATACATATTAGTTAATGTAGATTGAACAAGTTGACAGTAAAAGAAATTGCTACTCATTGCCATTGGTATTTGGACTTTTCGTTCAACTTGGACAAGCCAATATTTGTACAAGAAAATGGTCTCCATAGAATATGTAATTTGATGCATTGTAAAGAAGGGGATGCACAAAAAATTGCATTTCAAACCATGTATGGACATTTTAGATACAATGTCATGCTATTTCATCTCATGAAAGCACCATTTATCTTTTAGAATTTGATGAATAATCACGAGGAGGGGGGGGCACTTTGTATGGACGTTTGGATATCACGTGTGGCCAGGGTTTTTTGTTTGGGGGGTATTTAGATTTGTGTGACCATTTAAATGGTCCCTATCTTTAGCTAATTTTGGAATTTATGGTATTTTAGGGCCCCATAACATTACTTACAAATGTTACAATTTGTAATGAAGAACAATTTTTACTACACTTACTTCATTATTAGGAAAAAAGTTAAGAAAAAAAGGCAAATAAAAAGATTAAAGATGAAAACAAATCTCATGGAACAAATTGAAAAGTAAAACAATGAAAACAAGACAAAAAAGAAAAATGGGTTGAAGCCCCCTACATGGAAAGTTTTAGGAAAATGAGGTATGCACAAAGCCCAAAAAATTGAGAAAAAAATAGGAAAGGAAAAAAATAGAAAATATGTTAAGTGACCAAAAATAAGGGAAGAAAATAAAAAGGGGAAGGAAAAAAATAAGGAAGGAAAAAACATAGGAAATACATTAAGCGGTTTTAAAAATGGGAAGGTAGCCCCCCTTCAAGACATTTCTTGCTATCAAATATACATTACATAAAAACCTTGCAATCCTAAATTCAACCATGAAGAATAGGATATAAAGATTAAAAAAGAAGAAATCCAACTACATGGAATACAAGTGGAAAACAAACCACCAACATCACATTTGCAAAACTGAATAAGAAAACTCCATGAATTGCAATACACCATGCTAAAAGACACCATGTTGGTTTGTTGAAATCTACTTGTTGTCCGCACAAATGTATCAGTGAGACAAAAATCCATACATACTTCATCAACTAGAACACAGACAATTATAGCAACAAGTCATAAGAAGATTTATTGTATTTATAACACATTTCTAAGTATATAAAAAAATTTCAAACTTTGCCTTGCTAGAGATAGTACATGGAGATGCAAAATTTGAAATAGGGCCTAAATAACACTAAAATGCTATAAACTATATATTAGCTCCTCAATAGCTAAATACCAAAAAGTCTGTACCGCACTAAGACTCAAAAAGCCGAAAACTATGCAATATCTCCTCGTAAGTAAAATGAGGACAAAAGATGAAGCTAATGTGTTTGAGCAGCAGGGATCATCTACAAAAAGCAATTCCTTTGCCAGTCTTGATCTAAAGCAATGATGACCTTCTGAGGCTGCCAACCTAAGACTAGAATGCTACAAAGCTCCTCCAACTGAGAATCAATTTAATCCAACAAGGAGGGAGTATGCACATGCTCTGAAAGGGCATGAGAAACCTAACAAGATCAGACAACACCCCCACATTATAGTCAAAGTTGTCCACGATGAATGCATCTTGATCAAATATGTGGTGGTGGGGCACTTGCATAAGCTAAAACTCTGCCAAGCGCAATGTAGTAGATTCCACCGAGGATGCTACCATGTTGTGCCATTCAGGGTATGTTGCACCTATATGCAAAATGGAATGGATTTTGCTTGCCTAGCCTCCATTTAACATTGGAAGCTCTTCCTATGCATCCTTTGGTGTTGCAAGTCCCTACAAAATGCTTGGAATCATACAATCAATTGGCACAGCCTCCACTCGGTTATCCTAGCTGTCATCACACTAAAATGCATGGGACTCCAAAAAGAATTTAGTGAGTACCTAACCAAAAGTCTAAACTAATTAACCTCCATTATGAAGCAGAAAATCAGGAACTCTAAATTCAACCTTGATTTGTAGTGCATGAAACCTAAGAGCACAATAATCCATAACACATTAAACAAGTACTTGAATGCTCAGGATGAAACCACCTTACTATGTGTTGTAAATCACAAAATCAACAGCTACGAATTCAAGCCAGACTTGTAAGGAAGTAAACCCTAATCCACAAATTAACCCTAAATACATTGTACAAATATTGAAACAATAATATAAAATAAGACACACAAGCATCATCAAGCATAGAATCAACAACTAACAATTGAAGCTTGACTTGTAGGGAACCTTGAATCCCTAGAGCACAACACCTTCACACCCTAAAACTACATACTCAAAGTTTGAAACCCTATATCTTAAATACCAGCTAACTCGCATCATCAAGTATAGAATAGAAAATTGGGAATTGAAGCCTAACTGATAGTGCAAGAAATCCAAGGAGCATGCAACCGAATCACGTACACATTAAAAAAGCACTCCAATGTTGAGGACGAAACCACTCGGACTACTTCATAAAAAAAATTGACAACTGTACATTAGGGTGATTGCAAGAAACACTTGTCCTATTTCTTGTCCCCTTAACCTCCAACAAGTAGTTTTTTGCTCATAACTTTTGCACATTTTTTCCTATCAACTTGAAATTTGGAATGAAGGTGAACACAAAAGTTTTATATATTGTGTAATTTTTTCAATTTTTTCAAAATTAATTTACTATTTTTAAACTGCCCCCGATTGGTTGTCTACCTAGGCCATTTTGGAGGTTTTTAGTCTTATTTTTGACTCAAAAATCCGAATTTGAAGCCACAAATTGGACAAGTTGGAGGTCTACTAACATTTCAAGGACTGACATTGAGTTTTTATAAAAATAGTAAAATATCTATTGTCCACATGAGGTCAAAGTGACCTTCCTTTGCACAAACACTACGAAGAGGGAAAAACTTTTTTAGAGGAATTTTTTGTTGGAATTTGAGAAAAATTATGTTTAGAAAAATGGCTTCTTTTAAAAAGATTTTTTTGATTTTTTTTTAATTATTAAAAATAAAAAGTTTCACAGATCCTTTTTCTGCTATTTTCTACTCCTTGTGGCTTGTGAAGTACTTGTAGTAGTCTATAGCACTGCATAGTACTGCATAGTACCACACTGACGGCCCAGATCTACAAGCGCGCGAAATCGACGGTTGAGATTTGTAGGCATGCGTCAGATGCGATGTACTGTCAGGATCGCGTAGTACTGCCAGTACTATGTCCAAAAACAGCGTTTTGTGTCAAAAACGTGAAGTGTTTCTTGCAATCACCCATTAAAGCAAACCTGTAAGGTACGACACTTTTGAGACCAAGAAACCAAAACCAAATCAAGTAAGCACTCTAATTGGAACTTGAAAGCACAAAATCTAGAATTGTCAAGTACATGAACTTGCTGCATCAGTAAACTTAGGAAGCCTTCAAAACATAAAATCCACCTAAAACAATGCACACCAAACCCTAACCGCTAAGACTCTGCCACGTCGTTGCTAATGGATACAAATAATGAATTTGTCCATCCAAATGGACTAGTACTCACATTTCTTCATCCAAGTAGGCAGTTGGCTGGTCTCATAACTATTGAACCTATGAACAATAAATTCTTAGGATTCATATCTTACACCGTATCTTAGAACAAAGTTTTTTTTAAATATGGGGTATTATTCATCAATGTATCTTTATTATAATTGAGTGTATATGATTTAGTACACCATATATTACCTCAAAGTCATTTCTAAATTTTAGACACTTTGAATTAATACCTTGCTATATTATGCCACACATTGTTTGCTAAAAATTTCTAAGTGACCCCCCATGTGAATAATGTCTTTTTGTGAGTTCTTGAATAAGTTTGTTGTATATTATTTAAACAATATTTTGATTTATTCCACAAAATGTTGAAATACATGAAGAACGTATAAAATTAAAGCTACAAGATAGTAGATCAAATTCCTAACTAATTATATGTATATTTCATCAATTATAAAAAGAATTTTTGAAATATATCATTTTCAACAAACTATTTTTTTCTATAAATTTTTGCAAAAAAAATCAATCCTATTACAAAGTAGTTAATGCCTTGAATGATGCATAATGTATAATGTTTATTTAGATTTGCTAACTTTTATCAAATCTTCATCATGATTCTTTTCTAAATAGCTATTTCACTCACTTGATTCACTTAATTGACATGCAATGATAAGCTAGAATAGAAACCTTATAATATAGTTGTAAGCAACCTTTGAAATATTTCTTATAACAACTCTAAATATAAACGACTAAAGCCTAAGAAAAAGGGTTGCAAATGCAAGCTCAAGGCTTGGGATTCAACTTAAGGGGCATCACTAAGACCACTTGGGAGATAGCAAACTATAGTCTGCTTCTAGTGACACCTACAAGAAATAGGTTTAGAAGCACATGGAAGCACAAGAGGTTCCCGTACAATTTGATCTATAATCCTATCGTGCATACCAAGTAAACGGATTGCTTTCTTAAGAGAGTTAGAATTAACCTTCACTAGAAAGGTGTTGTGGGCTCTCTGGCAATGTAACAATAATTTCCTCAGGTTCAATGTTGTCTTCATTAACACCAATCTTCTTTAAAGTTCTCCAAGTTGTTGTGCTAAATTGTTGCCACGCCAAACCAGGACGCCTAAAATTTGGGCTGCTATACACAACGGATACTGTTCCTATCAGATTCAATTTCTCAAGATTCTCAATGCTCATTCTATTGCTTAGAATCAAATTTGCTTGCCCAAATCCTAAAGCACCAACGTTCATGATTCTAACAACGGCAACGTTCACCAAGTTGAAAGTAGCCACATTCAACAAGATGAAAGTGGTAGCATTCAAAACCCTGAAGGTGGTGTGAGTCCCATAGTTATCACCCAAGCCTCGGATTTTTCTTTTTTTTGCTTTTAGCTCATTTTTAGGGTTATTATGAATAGAAAACAACTAGAAAGAGTGTTCGTAGGTAGATTGAGGGAATTCCCAATATCTTTATGAAATTAGTAGGAATTGTCTAGGAGTGCTCTAAAGAACTCCATAAGACCGGTTTTAAGATTTATTTTAGTATTGAAACATGGTTTAGTGGTTAAGAGGATTTTCAAAAACTGAAGTGGGATCAAAAAGATTTTCTTGTACGGGAATGATTCCTCCGTGGGGGAATTAATTCTGCAATAGGGTAATTTCTACTTTATTTAGATAATGTGAGTTTTTAGCAAAACTTTGCATGGTTAAAACCAGTCTTTTAGGGGATCTTCTAGGAAGACCCTCAACTTTCCATGGTTTTACCAAATTCTTTACAAGTTGACCGGCGTATGGGGAGCATACGGTGTCCAATTTGGGTCAACTTAGACTCTTTTATAGCATTTGTAGACCTTCCCAACAACCCTATCCAGTCAAAACTTTTGGAAAAAATCAATTCCAAAAGATAGAAATTGTCAACATCGATCAAGTTCATCATATCTTCAAATTGTGATGATGGCTTGGATTTCATATCTAAACATAGAACGAAACATGAGTGATCTTGTTATGCTATGTCAAAAATATCTTGATTGCATTTGGATAACACATAATATCACCATCTTAGTATCATTGACTTCGAACAATTAGCCTTTGAAATGTTCATATAAGTAACAATTTAACAAATGCTTTTCTTATTGAATAGTAGTATCTCCTTCACCTTAGGGTGATTGCAAGAAACACTTGTCCTATTTTGTGTCACACTACATGTGCTGATCTGTTTTTTGGCCATAATTTTTGTGTTTTAGCTCCAATTGACTCAAGATTTATAGGAAAGGTACTCATAACTATCATAAACCTTCCATAATTTTTTTCATAATTTTCAAAAATAGTTTACTATCCAAAAATAGACCCCAATTGGATGTCACACTTGGTAGTTAAGGGGTTTCTAGTACTATGGAGTACCTTTTTTTTAATGATTTTAAGATGAAATTTGGATGAGATGGTCTTCTAATAGACTTCTAGCTCTCCAGGGAAGGATTTTTAAAAATAGTTAATTTTATGTGGTGTGGAAGTCTACAAAGTGAGCTCCCTTCTGCTTGTATTTTGAAACATATAAAATATTATTTTGGTGGTTTTTTTTGTGAATGACCATCTCCATAAAGTTGTTGAAAATGGCCACTTTTTATTTTTTGAAAATATCTACTTTTACTATTTTTCCCTAATTAAAACATGAAGGTATGTATTTTCTAGAGGTTTGGCACTTTTCAAGTTCTCCTACTTAGAGAATTTTTCTATCCATTTCCTTCGGTGAAAACCTTCATCTTAGAGGTATATACACTATTCATATTTTTCATATTTTTTTTAAATTAATTTTCTAATTTTAAAGTACTCCCGAAAAAATCAGCCAAACACAACAAAATCAGCAAGTGTTTCTTGCAATCACCCCTTACCTAAATCCAAAACTTTTTGCTTATACTTGATTTAACCCCATTTTCTAAACAATACAACAACAACAATGTGTCCTACCAAGGAACCTTGACTTTGCTACCAAATCTTTGGTAATGTCTCATTGGTGACATTGAATAGCTTAGCAACTTTGATTAGGGCTACTTTTGACCATTATATGAAGTGGCTCATGATCCTTGACTTAAACAAGAACCACCTAGTATATTGTGTGATGCTCTTTGTCAATCAAATTGCATTTATTCTCAAGTAGCAAAGGAGATAGTGATGGACTTTGGAATATTATAAACAACATTCAAGATGTCACTAGAAGAGGCTTTTTTTACTAGCTTAGAAAGTTCAAAAACATAGTTCCTATTCTTTTCCATAATTTGTTCATTTGCAAGTTTCAATCACTAGAGTTATCTCCATTCAAAACAGTAAAGTCAATCATAGCAATTTATTGTACTACAATTGATTGTAGTTCAAAACACCAACTAATTGTAGTTCAGTGCACATGATTGACCTAAATACAATTTAATGCACTAAAAATGGTAGCAAAATAGAACAAAATTGGCAATTCTGTTCTTCATTTTCAACAGACCTCACTGTGTGTTACGGGTTGAGTCCAAGTTGCAATAACTATGCATTCCCATCCAAATGCAAACGCCTCCTGTGTTAATATATAGAATCCACGATTTTGTTTTGAGTAAGTTACTGTATATATGATGTTCCACGTGTCTAATCCAAACCATATGTCTAATCACTAGCCCACTAGCCCACTTGATAATATCAGGCCATTGACAGATGTATGGCAATGATTGACAAATCTACCACAAAATTTTCATGAACGTGCTCTGGTCACCATCAAAACTTTAACGAGCTTCAAGTCTTCAACATGGAGGAAAGCACAATCAAGTCGCTACAGCCAAAACACAGTTTTCGCAGAGGCCACTCTGTAATCACGTACCATGTACTGGTATATCCTCAAAATCAAAATCCGCCGTAAACACATCTGATTGGACAACTCCACCTATCAAATAGTGAACACATGTGACACTGCATTGAGAAAACCATTTATCCCTGCCAGAGCAGTAACTTAAGTAAAGAGGGTTGAGAGGAAAGCCTCCAATAAAAAAACAGAGAAGTTAACTTTCGTTTATCGTAAGAGTGTGCAAGGACCTTCAACACTCTTGCAACAGCATTCCGATTCGTTCCATGCAGCACTAACAGTGTTGGTCAATTATTAAGATGTGCAAGCCTACAATGGAGAACTCCTGAACTTTCTACTCCACCTACAGTGAAAATGTGGAATACAAGGGCTTCAACAATAGGCTGCAAACCCTCTTTTCCTTACCCAACACTGGTTATAACACTAGACTGCTAGTTTCAAAATCTAATCTTGACACCGAGCTGTACAGTAGCACCTTTGAACTCATTTTAAACTCAATTCTGGTTCTAACAATCGCCTACTTTTTCATCATGTCGTAAGATGACAGATTTTATCTACTCAGTAGTTGCAGGTCTTGACATCACATTCTCCACGGGAACCGTTGCACTGGTAGTCCCTGTTCCGTTGGACACAGCCTTCGACATTCCAAACATCTGTAACAGAAACAATAGCGGTGATCAAAACCTTGGAAGTATCCCTCAGATCCCTCAAATTTATATGATAGACCAGCCTACCATTCCCGAATATGAACTGTCATTGATGGACAAGAACAATCACAAAACATTGGTTTACATACTTGATTTGCTCAGTGTTGGTTAGGACCAAAAGAAACGAAAGATATACCCCTAGCTTCATCTCATTTGTTCTGTTCTCTCAGAACCTGAAGAAACAGAAATCACTAGCCAAGAAGGACGTTGAAAAGCGTAACACAAGAAAATGCGATTACAAGCGAGATTTCAAGCCACGAGAGTCCACTTGCTCGAGCCCTAATCGAATTCCAAACCCTAAATTTACTATCCAATAAAAACCAATGCCAAAGAAAAACCAATGCCTACAATGCCCTAAAGAAAAGCTTCCAGAGTATCAAAGTTCATGGAACCTCAAACACGCATGCTAAATTCTCAGATGATGCGATTCCAAGCGAGATTTAACACCGTGGGGGTCAATTCCCCATGCTCCAGTCCTCATCAAATCCCCAAACCCTAACCCAGCTGTCAAAGAAAATCAAAGCAAGCTGAAAAAGCACCCAAAAAAAAAAGCTTGCCGGAGAATCAAAACTCGCGGAATCTCAAACGTAACGATAAACGATCAAGCCAAAAACAAATAATAAATGCAAGCGCAATGACATCACCGTCGACTGCGCATAACACGCACAATGTGAGTTTCATCCTCCAAACCCAAATTTCGAACTAGACCGAATTTAGCCAAGGTAGCAGCGTGAGCATCCATTCCATCCGCAACATACCTTATTCAGGGTCTTCTGCAAGCAAGTCTTGTGCTCGTCATACGAAGCGTTCACAAACTCGTCGATGTGGTCCACAATTTCGCCAAAGAAAGTCGTGGCCTCCGACTTCTTCTTGCGGCACGAAGACGAAGCCTGCTGCGCTGCTGATGCTGATGCTGCGGCTGCGGCCGGTGCCACCTGCTCGGATTTCACCGCCTGCGCGGACTCCTCCGGATGACTCATCGCCAAAAATTCACACAGCAAACGAGGCCTCCCAACAACAAACGAATCTCAAGCTTACAGATCACAATTCTGAACACTGATCTGAAAATGAACGATGCCCTCAATTGATTAGTAATCGAAAATCCTGGAAAACTTGGGAAAGAAGCTTGCGAAATTCGGCGAAGGCATTCGCGAACTTGGATAGGACGTTTGCGAAATTGGGAAAAGAAAGAGGTGACGAGGAAAGGGGAAGTTTCGAAATTCAGGGTTCGGCTATAGGGTGCAGGCGACTCTTCGTGCTGGGTACCCTACTACCGTGCGAGGCCCCTCCTTTACTTTTACTTTTCCGATTCTTACACCTAAATGCACTAAACCTAAATGCTTCCAATTGTGCATTGGTCTTATTATTAAATTTCCTACATTTTATTTTAACCTACACAATATTGTATAACCAAGTAATGATCATTACTATTCTACAAAAGTATTATGTTTTATTACATATTTGGGAGGGATTTATTAATTAATTCAAGGATTGGGGTTGGTTCAAGAGTCATACAAGTTAATTTTGTTTATTGTAAGTTGATTCTTTTTAAGAATGCAAAAGGGACCCCATCCTCATTGGTAAACAATGTGATGTAGTTGAAAGTCAAAAGAAAATTTAAATACTCATCTTTAAGCATTTGGGGGGCTTTATGTGAATAAACAATGAATTTTCAATCAAATGAAAATAGAATTGGTTGAACTTGACTTTAGACCTTTATCAATAAAAGTTACACATTTAGATTAAAAAATATATATAGAGAGTGTTTTTAACCCCTAAATGATGAAGGGTTTTTCTGAGCTTCTAGAATTTCTTTGTAAAGTGAACAAAAAGTCAACTTTATGATGAGCTTTATTAATTTCTTAAAAAATATAACCATACAAAATCAGTCTAGACATGTTAGAGATGACTTAGGAAAAAAAATATGACAATATCACTTATGGATTGAAAGATTATAATGTTCGATTATGAGGGTGTTAAAGTTGCAAAAGTGATGTGAAGTCTTTCAATCCTCTTTTTACACGTCAAATCTAAAAAGTTGGTGACCATAAAAATATGAAGTCAAAGGCTCTAACATGTAGGACTCCAATCAATTTATGGCTTCTCAAAATCAACTCTACAATTGTTTTAAATGAATTTTCAATGTGATTGTTCCTCCAAGGTCTAGTGTATGTGAGGCTCATTTCCAAGAGCCCTCAACACTAGAAAAAGTCAAGATTGCAATGGGTACCTTTGTATAAAATCTTGAATAGAAAAATTATAGTCAATCATTTTTGGGATCCGATTTTTGATGCTTAAAGTAGACTTTGAAAAAAAAATCTCTAAAAGTACAAACTACTAAAAATTGAAACTTCATTGGGTTTTTATTTAACTTCATGGTTTTGCAAACACCACATTTTGGTGCCTTGGGTTATTTAAGGGTTAAAGATGGTTTAGAATTCTTGATCTATTTATTCTAATTTTAAATATAAATTCAAATTTGATTATTTTGATGTAAATAATTAAATTTTTTGTTTTTTTGCAAGGTCAAGAATGAAACTAGCTTTTTCAACTAGTAAATAATGGCCAAATACTTGATAAATTGATTTTTTCTATTAGTGAGGGTGAAAAATTAATATCACCTGTAATATTTATAGCAACTTTAAGATTTAATGAATAAAATACAATGATATTTGAATCCGTATTGTTTCAATTATTTTACAAATACTTTAAATTTGATAAATTAGTATTACATGCACTAATATGACAATTCGATGTAATGTACATTCATTTATACGTTTCATGAAGTCAAAAAATTAGTGTCCTTGCAACAAATCAAAATTGAAAAAAATTACTAGATTATGATAATATTTTAGCCTATATCAATTTAAGTGTATTTCAAAGTAGTGTAATTGTAACAAATTGTTATCACACACTAATAGCTATAATAAATTGCTAAAGCCAAAAGTGCATGCTAGACTTAGGGCAATATATCAAATACTGAAAATGAAGTAACATCATTATAATATTCTTAAAAATAAATAAATTGAGAAAAATATGAAAGCTTTAAACATTGTCCTATAAATGTTGGAATTTTTTCCAACCATTTTTTAATCATATCCTTATGCATATATTTTTCTTTTTCAAATTCATCAATGTTGGTAATGACAAAAGATTGTCTCTTAAAGATTAGAATATTATTTTAGATGATGGAATTTTATTTCAAGAAAATATTCCCAAAAGAAATTACAATTATTCATCATGCAAACAAGGTCACCTTTGAACACTTAAAGATTAATCTCATGTAAAAATACTCTTGTGATCACAAGCAAATAAGCACCTTAGGTAAAGTATATTTTGAAAATAGAATTGGAATACCATAAACAATGACCATGGTCAACATTTCATGTCAAATCATAAAATAAAAATTAGAAAAGGTCATTCAACAAGTACTTTCAAAATTAATAAAAATTGAAATTGTTTAATTTTTTTTCAAAATTCTAGCACCTTGTATATAAACACTTTCTCCACCAATATTCTTCATATCCTTGCAAATTACTTAATGTTCAATTGGTGAATATAAAGCAAGTACTTTATAAATTGGAGTAGTAGGTAGTACAACAATCCACATGTGATATGTAAATTTAGACATGGAATAGCTCAACTATTTCTAATCAAGTCAAAATTATGAACTTCAAATCTTCATAATTTTCTATTAGAGACTCTGAATTATAAATGGATTTTATCTTGGGAAAAGGTATTTCATAGGACAAACTTGAATAACTTTTAAATTATAAATAATGCCTAAAGAATCACTTTGAATTATTAATATTTGCAGATTAATGTTAGAAATTGTCCAAATCCATTAAGTTAAACTAATTTTAATACATTTTAACAAATTATAACAAAAAAATTGTCAAAAAAGAAGCATTCATTTGGAAACTTCAACAAAAAAGTAGTTTTGTACAAATGAATTTTATGAAAAGTTGATTATTTTGCATGTTAGAATCAAGTTTGCATCCCATGGTGTACATAAATACAACTATAAACTATTTTAACTACCATTTTGCATTAAATTTGAATGCAATTTTTCATTTTCATTATGTATAGTGAATCATATGTCTTCTATGAATGATTAAAAAACATAGATGTTTTGTGAAAATTAGAAATTACCATGAGTTTTATAAAATGAGTGAAAAGAATTCATATCAAATGCAAATAAAGCTCTAAAAATTTGAAATTTTCTCTACAATTGTATATTATGGTGTATGACATTATGAAGTAAATTAAAAAATTTTATATCATCCTACAATCAAAAATTCTATAGGCCATATTTATTACACGTAATTCATATGGTAGTAAAAAACTCTGAAATTGAAAAATTTCCAAAAATTCAAATTGAAGTAGGAAGTAAAGTTTGTCAACTTCATTTCAATGATAAATTAGAGGCAACTTTTAGAATGATAATCCTTATAGCTAAAATTTATATTGAAAGTCAAAAGGTAGACACTAGAAGAAACCCATGGGATTTTTTTACATGCTTGGATTTTTAAGAACTTTTTTTTATATCTACATTGACATCTAGCTATTTTAATGTCAAAATTAGCATCCAATGAACATCATGAAAAATATAAAAACACCTAGATGTCAATGTAGATATTAAAAGAAAAAATGTTCTAAAAAATCCAAGCAGGTAAAAAAAAACATGGGTTTCTTTTGAGGGTTGCTATTATGTGAGCCTACAAGTCTAGAAGACTATACAACTATATTATAAGTGTCTTTATTAAAAAAAATTATGATTATAGTGTATTTATATTATAGATACCTATATCATGGGGATATATGTTATAAGCACCTTCAATTGTGGTAGTATATCTACTTATATATATATATTCAAGGCTCACATGCTTACATTTTCATGCTCACATACTAAAGCCATTGGATTTCTTCTAGTGAGAATTTGACAAATTCTCTTAAGGGTATCTTTTGAGATCCATGGATCAAGCATCTTTTTTTTGTAGAGTGAGCAATAATACTTCACTAAGAAATTTCCACCACCATCTCGTCCAAACATACTCAAGGAGTCATAAAAAAAACTTGATTGAAAATCATCTTTTTTCCAATAATAACAAGTTGCATCTCATCATCAATCAATAACTTAACACCATGTTAAACACTTAACCTTGATTGCCTAAAATATAATGCTAAGTCCAATTTTCAAGACAAATTTGTCACCATTCTATGTAATAAGGTAGAACCACCTATTCCCGATCAAGGACCCATACCCAACCTATAGGATGTGGCTATTTCCAACCAAGGCTAGAAGAAATTTATAATGAAAGCTTGGAATGTACTTTTCCCCCATTTTCAAGGTTGGGACTAATAAGGTCATGACACATGTCCCAAGGTGTCATAAAGTGTGTAGAAAATATCAATTGGGAAAGTAGTCATGGCTATGATCCAAATTAGAAGATTCTAGACATTGGCTATGGGTTCGAAGCACTTTTTGACTTCTAAAAATCATAATAATTTCAGTTTTGGGAGTAAAATTATGAAAAAATTGTAATCCCCATCTTTCTTATCTTGCTACATGGGAAAAATTTGCTTAGCTTCATATTCCTCATGATTTGTTCCAAAATTGCTTAAGTGATCAAGTACAGGTGGTTCTACCTTAGATTGAAAACTCCCATCTTTTTACACCATTAGATTTACAAGAAGTACAAATATGGCAATCTACAATGAACAATTAAACTTGACATAATGTCCCATAAGGTGGGAACACCCAAAAGCGTACATTTAAGAAATTCAGCATAGTTGGAGTCATTTTTTTGTAAAAATAATATTTCTGCAGGATTAGCAAGTGAAA
The DNA here is from genome assembly GCA_947034885.2 of Thuidium tamariscinum. Classification (NCBI taxonomy): domain Eukaryota; kingdom Viridiplantae; phylum Streptophyta; class Bryopsida; order Hypnales; family Thuidiaceae; genus Thuidium; species Thuidium tamariscinum. The sequence continues at coordinate 30,802,292 of OX344749.2, read as the reverse complement.
ATCATGAATATTCAACCCAAAAAAAGATTTTTCAGATGTAGTATGTAATTTCTGCAAAATTTCAAAGTGTTAGCACCTAGACCACTGGAATCGTCCTATAGCTGTACCCTGAACTGCGTGCTGCAGATTTCAGCTGTCAGCAAATTCATGTTAAACATGTGTCATTAAAGTATGAGAGCAAATCACAATCAAACAATTGTAAGATGCGTTAATGCAAATCTATGAACATATTTGGGTGAGTCTAGGGACTAACCCAAGGTACAGGACGGTTTTGGGTGTTTCTACCTTAATGCTCTCAAGCTTCCCAGCTCTCGAACATTACCTACTCCATTCTCATGGAATTATATTGTACATTCAAGTTTCATACTTTGAATTTAGATTAAAATTCAACCTCATATATTTTGGTGGACTCACAAATAACAGTTTTAAAATGTATATTTCCAAAAGATTTATTCAAATATAGTTTTTGGACAGAAATGTTGATGATCTCGCAAATACAAACATTTCCGGTATTAAATTGTCATTAGAGCCTATAGAGCATTCCCAACAATGAACTGCTGTATCTCCAAAGCAAAGGAGATCACCAAAATCAATACTGGCGTACAACGATATGTAAGTGCCCAAAACATCTTCAGCGAACTGCCATGCGATATGAGAACGAGTCACAGGGGTCAACTATTGCACTGGTTCGCTAGCAGGTGAAAAAAACATTAAAAAATACCCAAACAGATGCTCAAATTCACACACAACACCCCGTGGAGCTGAATGAAGGGCAATAAAAATGGACCTAACGACTTAACTAATCTAAATATAGTGATTCTGAACATATTTGTAACTCGAGCAGATCGTGTAACCACTGCTTTCAAATCTAGATTCTAAAAAAATAGTCTACACTGGTACCTAAATGCATCAACCCTACAAACTTATGCGAGTGATTTCAGTTTGAAATGCACCTAAATGTAGTTGAGAGAAGGATTGGCAGAAAAATCGGGTGGGCTCATATACTGGCTGCAAAACTTCCTCGCTCTACTTTTTGCACTCGCTGCATTTCTTCCAAGTCATTCAAAAAGCTGCAAAAAAACAGAGGATAAATTAGATCTGCAAAAGGATGCAAATACATACAGTTTGAAAGATGCTGACATACAACCACAGAAGTCTTACAGCTAAAAACCCTCACGCAAAAGAAAACCAAAACCCTACTATGATCTTACTGCACACGTTTCTTCAAATTTTCTAAATAGCCTGCTTGTTCACAGAGACTTCGAAACACTGTACTAGTGTAAAGCCGTCATACAATTGACCCCAATATGCCCAATCGGCTGCTAACTATGGATGAGGCATAACAGGAGCAAAACACCAGCAGCAATAGGAACCTCTTATAATATCCAGCAAGTTAGCAGAAGAACAAATTAGTTCACGCAGTACACATGTTCAAGAAGCGACTAACCTTATCGAGTTTTGTACAACGGTTCCGCCCAGAAATATTCGAGTTCCTGTTTGAGAGGCATTTACCAGATGCACGGTCCGTGCCTCTTCATAGGTCGTGCCGCCCACCATGAAAATCACGACATCTTGTGGCCTGCACATTCCAAGAATACTTTTGCGTAAAAATGATTCACAGTAAGTTTAAAAACTTTAACAATATCTCTATTGGATACGATAATGCAAAGCCCATACCTGCCCTGCTGAAAATGGTTGCCAACAAAGGGGTAATCAATATCCCGCAACCGTCCTCTCACAATGCTCTCAATTGTTTGAGCAAGTAAAGGTTGATGTTGAGTATACACATTCTCCACACCCTGTTACCAAAGGGCAGGTTCTATCAGCCATCCCTCTTTCAACCAGACAATTGGACGGAAGGCATCCCTGAATTTTGTAACAAGACATGTGAGACCACAGTTTGCATACAGACAATTGAGATTGGGCAGATGTTGTCGAGACATCACATCCAACTGTTAAAACGGAAAGCCAGTACATTCTCTCCCGCCCCTATATAGAAGCAAACATTCAAACAATGTGGCCCGTTTAACTCCTCTACTTTAATTAGCACTAGTCAGCTCCATTCAACACAAGATGGGCAAACCTTAAGACCACGAGCCATGTTTAGAGCCTTGATGAATAAGTCTCTGTTGCCAAACAAATCGCCTGTACGCTTATCAAACCCAGCTTGCTTAAGAAGAGTCTTCACTAGCTGCACAAGCAACTAGATATGATCAATATTTCGCCTTCACATGTTTTGTAAGCCACGTCTTGTGAATCCAAACAAACAAAGAACCATGGCTTGGCTTCCATACCCCCGCTTTGTGCTTGTTAGTTTTTGCTGCAAGCCGACTTATAAGCTGCTCCACAGACTGTGGACTCTCCCTCTCAAACCGGAGGGCATACAGCATGACCAATCGCACTCGGTCAATGTCAGCAGATTTCTCATTGTTCAAAAGGTTTGACACTGCCTGAAACAATTTCCGACACTCAAGGTCAGCAAATAAACTCTCTAAGGTCATTTCTCTAAGGTCATCTAACACAACATAATTGATCACCAGCATCAACCAGCAGAAATTGCTAAAATGCAGCCAATAGTGGCTAAGGCATATAATTGCTATCATGAAGCCACACATACCCAGATTAGAATCGAACCTTCATATGGATGAATTTTAGAGAAAGTAACTGATTTCAGCTTGTAAATATGCCTGGAGACAGTATGCGAAGAACAATCTAAACCTCTAGTGTAACTCAAACCAAAGCCTCAAGAACAAATAAAGAAAGGCTAACCTCAAACGATATTGCTTGATTCGCATTACAAGCAAGCTCCTGTTCAATTTGTGATATAGCCATGAGCTGTCGTTCATCCACAATCCGACTCAACTCAGTCATCATTGTCACATGTTTGGATACATTCCCATGCTGCTTGCGATACTCTGGATAATTCTCCACAAACTTAACCATGTCCTCTGCATCACCTCAGTCCATGGTACAATTAGACCTTTGAAACACAAGATTCAGAAACCAAAACTAATATGAGGTAGCAACTTAAGGAAAGGACAGCAGAAGACTGACCAAGTGACTGGATATTCTGATTGCTTTTGGATTTCAGTTGAAATTCGTCCACAAGCTTCTTAATGTTGGCACCCAGGTCTCCAAAGTTTTCATACATGTTTGCTTTGAAAAACGCATCCTGCTGAGACGAAAACACAACTTCCTGCCAGAATAAATAATTCCAGTATCAGATATGTTCATCTAGAGTGGAAAATATACGATTTCTCAGTCTAGTAAGAATAAAGGAGTATACCAAAAGGAGTGCAACCTCACCATTGAATCACATAACTCAGCACCTTTCTGAGAATAAAATAGACTGGTGATAGTGAGGGAAAAAGACCTGCAAGTCTTTTGGTACTTTGGGGAGCTTGGTAAGATCAACGCGGTTGTCCTGGATGCCAAGCAGCTCATGCACCATAGCCTGTAAAATAATCCAAAACCAGCCTCTTTCAGAATCTTGCTTCAGGAGACCAGAAACACCTCAAGCAGAGAGAAAGGAAATAATTCAAAAAAGAAGATAGACCACTTCAGACAGCAAAGATAACCAGGGTAAGTTACAGTGAGCAAGCTGATGCCTTAAAACTCAAGCATTACTCTGCACTTGGGTGACTAGCTTGAACTGGGAAGGGCAGCATGTTGAAATTCAATAACAGACTATCAACAACCCGATAAGGCCTAATCAATCAATCTAGAAGTACCTGGTAAGTCCATTGGTTCAGTAAAGGTGTGACTGGATCATCACGCCTATCCACCACCAGCAACAATGGAGCCACTTCTGTTCGTCTGAAGTCAAACAAACCTGGTTCTTGCTCGTACATCAACCTCTGCCAAAATGTCCACAATCCTGGTACTCATAACTTTACCCGCTAATATGGAAATTCCATTCGCAATAAGTCATCCCCATGACGCAGTAGAGATAGAATAAAAATAGAAATAGAGAGTTAAAGTAATAACTCGCGACTCAGTAATACGAAATGCGTAGGAGGAAATGACATAGGAATTGAAATCATGAACTACGCAGACAGCATACCTAAAGCGTTCATTGCTTGCTCTTCAAAGTATTGCAAAAACAAGGGCTACATGTAGGCAGTCAGATACTAGAAAAAACAATCATTCCTACAGGATCCAGCCGGCAGAGACACTCACCGCAGCATCCTGAGCAACACGACGTGCGATTTCCGAACTGCGTTCGTAACGTATGACAGGCCGCTTCTTAAGAGATAAAAAGACGGCAGCAATGGCGTCCAACATCCGATCACAGGCCTGCTGGCTGTTGTGAGGATCGACCACAGTCGGAAGCATGGAAACATGGTTCGCATGCAGATCCAGTGTGAAATGAAACGGATCTATTGCAAAATAGTCGGCGTAAAATTCCTGTCACACAGCAGCTCTACGATGTTAACTTCATCCAAGTGCCATGAGACTCAGCAATGAAAGGCCATTCAATCAAATATCACTTCCATAACCGCGTCCAGATTCTAGTGTCTATGCGGTGCTTACAAATTGGAAACTTTCTACCAGGTTGGGCAAGGCTCTCAAATGGTGCCTCATCGTCGTTTCAAATACTGCCCAATATCTTTATATTTTTCGGAACCGATCAATATGTTTTATTCTCAGTTTGTCAACATCCAGGATATGCACGAGGCAACAGCACATGTGCCCAAATGGCCACAAGGCTGCTTCTACATGTATAGAAGTTAAATAAATCAATTAGAAAAATTCAAGGTAAAATATGTGTCAAGAGAGGGAAGAAAGTGAACCCTAAATATTTGAACGATATACTGGTAAATCAATGTTTGAAACTTAATACAATCGACTACTAGCTTCCAAAAATGGACAGACTACCGTGTTAAAGACTTGAGCTCTATTCTTTCCCAGCCATTGGCAATGCTCTCTAAGGTGATCTGGAAATAAATATCTTACTTGCACTTGTTGGACTAAATCATGTTCGTCAGAGTCAGCAAGTATTTGGATGTAGGACTTCTTGATGATGTTGCTGAAAACTGCAAAGACATCACAAAAGATCAAGAGGAATGCGTTCTTAAGATTAGAATTCGAAAATGTGCGTCCAACTACTGTCATTTACTTAGGTCTATTGGAAATTGCTTTAGTTCCTGTCAATAGCCTAGAAAGAGTCAAATTCTTCTAATTACAGTGGTCCAGAAGTGCAAACCTACATAAATGGTACTCTCCAAACCGTGCATTGTTCAAATGGCGCTTGAGGTGCTGAATGTTTTCGACCGTCGGGCGTAAAAACGTGACAGCCTTGAGATGTCCCATAGACTCTTTAGCTTGCGCATCCACTTTCTCCACCAGGAAGACTTCCTTCTGCAGAAGCTCCGACTGGCTCATTGCTACACTAACAATACCGACCTGCAAACCCAAACCCTAATCAGAGCTTCCTTAAATCCAAAAATCACCGCTACAGCCCATCAATTCCCAGACAATAAGGTTTAACCTAAAACGCAAACCAAAATCGCACGATCGGAAAGCTACTCCATCTCCAAATTGACCCGAAAAAACCCGTAAATCATTTCCAGTTCAAGAGCCATTACAGTTTGCGCGTCGAGTATAAGAACTTTCATCCCCGGAATGTCATTAAACATCCGATTCAGATAATCGCGCACAGCGCCAACGAGCACCATCGTGTCCGCCACAGAAAACACCTAGTCTCTCGATTTACCCTTTCACCGAGTCATACAAAAGATCGCAAAATCTCGTAACCCGAAACCCAATTTGCGGTACACAAATTGCACGATTCAATCATGCTCTACGAGAATCTGCGAGCTGCTTCTACTTCTTCTTCGTCTTCCTCGTCCCACGCTCTCCACACAGCGCCTGCAATGAAACGACCTCTCCAGCTCCCTGCACCGCACAACAAAATATTTTTCCAGAAATTCGTGTAGAGATCTTCTCTCTGAAGACACAATTGCATCAGAAGCTAGTTGAGCGCATAGGCGTGCCGTGATTGAAGAGTCGCAGATTCTGGAAGACGACGGCATCCAACGCGAGGTCTCGATCTGCAATGGCGAACGCCAGATTTTGTCCGTGAAGTCGCTTCCGGTTCTATCACAGCGGTTCCAACTGGGAACGGTCGTGGTTTTGTTCCCGTCCAATTTCAGCCGGAACTGGTTTTGTGATCCTGACTTTGGTAGGGCCAGGGAGGATTGACCCCCTATTGCCCCATTTTCAGAAAACATTGGATTTTTTTATTTGCCACATATGATAAAATTTTCAAATTATGAATATATGTTTCCAATAGAAGGCCTAAGAATACATAGTTAAAGTGAAGAAATATAAAAAATTTATTGCACAAATTTTTTTTCACCAAAGGTAGAAAATGACGCAATAAGGGGGTCGATTTTCCTTAATTGCTAAGCTAAACTATTTGGTAGTACTTGAGTTATTTGTAAAGTCCCCCTACTTTGGGCATGACTTTTTTTGAAGTTGAGAAGGCAACTATAGTTGAAGTGTCAATCTTTTCTACAAGATACTTATGTCACACAACTTCAAAAGTGGGGACCAAACTTTTTTTAGGCATGGGAAAAATAAGTTTCATACCCACTTTTATTTTGAATTTTTAAACTCAACAGGCTTTTTCACAAAACTCATGGGTTGAAACCCCGGTTTAGTGTACTTTATGAATAATTCAACTATGTTCCCCAACTCCAAGAATCCCTTAGAGCATATGCACTAGTTACTTGGAAAATCAATCTTTGTATTGGCAAATGGAGGGGCATTCCATGAGGCCTACATAATACAAAGTTTTTTTTAGAAGAAATTGATCCAAATGTCAAATGGGCTTTTCTGCATTAGAAAAAGAAAGAAAGGACAAGACTCTACATTAAAAAAGACTATTCATGCAAACAAGGGAAGGTTGCATCCATCGACACACATTACAATTTGGGAAAAAATATGTCATAGATAGTTTTTAGAGCATTAGGAGACTATTTCAAGTCCATTTCTAATGCTATAAACCAATCATTGTTGGTCAAAGTAAAAATAATTACAAAAATAATAAAAAATAAAAATATATTAAAATTATTTTAATATCAAAATATTAATTAAATATCATTATATGATGTGGCAATAGCTCAACCACATCAAATTACTTACATGGCAAAGTTCCTTAATTGAGTTTCTACAATTTGGAAACTAATAGTCTTCCAAACACTAGAAGAAAAACACTGAAAACGCTGTTAATTTCAACACACTACGTCAGGTAGATTGTGTTGAGACTGCGTTGCTGAAAACGCAGGAAAACCCTGAAAACGCTGAAAAAACTCTGAAAAACACAGAAAACGCGTTTTTTTGTGTTTTTTCAGTGTTTTCAGCATTGCGGCCTCAACGCAATCTACCTGACGTGCTGCGCTGAAAATACAAGGGATTTCTTCTAGTGAAAGGCATCAAAAAAACATTTAATGGACAATAATGACCATTTTTACAATGGGGCAAATTGTAGGCCCTTCATATTTTGCAAAGTAGTTGATTACAAAGGATCATGGTGATAGAAATGGAGCCCATTGTGAGAGTTGCACTACAACACAACTTTAATTGGAAAACTCTTTCTTTTCAACATAGTGCCTATGTTGTCCCTATTGCAAAGACTGTTGCACATGTTTTTAATCCTTAAAGGACAAACTAGTGACCATGAATAGAGTTTTAAGCTCATAGTTAATATGTCAAATATTGACCATTCATTAGCCAATACTGATGATTATAATAGCTTCTTTGAATTGTGTGGTATTCAAACTATAGTCAATTAACTTCACAAGAAACCCGCTTGACACCCTCAAAGATATTGAAATTGATTTTAGGGTTCACAATTAAAAAAAAAGTGTGATTTATGTAATGGCTTCATCATTTTTTGTGACGCATTTTAATAAACTTCCAATAATAAAAACTTGTATTTTTATGTCAATAATAACGTTCAATAGGGTGATTGCAAGAAACACCTGTCCTATTAAAAATAGTAAAAATAGATATTTTCAAAAAATAAAAAGTGGTCGTTTGCAACAACTTTATGGAGATGGTCATTCAAAAAAGAACCCACCAAAATAATATTTTCTATGTTTCAAAATACAAGCAGAAGGGAGCTCACTTTGTAGACTTCCATACCTCACAAGATTAATTTTTTTTTAAAATCCTTCGCTACAAAGCTAGAAGTCTATTAGAAGACCATCTCATCCAAATTTCATGTTAAAATCATTAAAAAAAGGTATAGCTTAGGTATTGAAAACCCCTAAACTGCCAAGTGTGACATCCAATCGGGGTCTATTTTTGGATAGTAAAATATTTTTGAAAATTATGAAAAAAACTATGGAAGGTTTCTGATAGTTATGAGTACCTTCCCTACAAATCTTGAGTCAATCGGAGCTAAAACACAAAAGTTATGGCCAAAAAACAAATCAGAATGTGACGTGTGATACAAAATAGGACAAGTGTTTCTTGCAATCACCCAATAATTTTATAATGACTACTTTTGGCTATTCTAAAAGTTCAAGGAATAAATCAAGAATGAGAGAATGGATAACACAACATGACAAATTTCAATGTTGTAAGCTTCCAATTTGTCACTTAGAACAAGAATTTTTTCATATTTTTCATATTTTGCTAGAGTCCTAAAATTGACAATTTTTCCAAAGAAATATATTTCTTGTAATGCCTTGTTGCATTTCTCCAACTATATCTTATTAAAATCATATCTCATCCCAATCATCTTATCATTTTTTTTCATAGTTTAAATTAAATATTATGTATCAAAATCCCCTAAAGAGTATTAAGTAATCTACCATGTATATGACAAGTTGTGGCTAAAATGATTCAAAAGAATCGTAATGAGATTTTTAGGTCGATTTCCAAAGACAAGTTTTATTATCTTGCTTAATTTTGAAAAATAATAAAAATCCCAATTGTTGGCATATACTTAGGTGATTCAAACTTAAGATGGACCAATCAAATTCATTTCACTACAAGAGAATGGGATGTTTTAAGTATAGCCCTAGTAGTATTGTCCTATTTGTATTGCCCTAAAAAGGGTGTTTTAGTAGTATTTTACAAAAAATCCATGAGTTTTTAGTAAAACTGTACTTAAAAAACTCCTTTAAGGTCATTACTTAAAGAACCATACTACTATGACTATACTTAAAACACCTCATTTTCTTGTAGTATTTGTAGTAGATATGAAGTATACAAAGAATGAAATCATTTTAGAAATTCAATAGCAAATTAAATTAGTTTGCTAAAATTCCTCTCCACATGAAAGATGATCTATTCATCAATAATTCAAAGAGATGGCAAGATTTTAATCTTCTTATTCTACAAATGTGTAATCTTGAATCAAAAGTCTAAATCAAAATTGAACATTAGTTTAAGAACTTGAATTAAGATAAATCAAGGGATGATGTTTCATGTATTAAATAGTTGTAAGCCTTCATCTATTTGTGACTTACATTAGGAACGTAGGATTTATAAGTATATCATATTTTCAAAAACTAATTTTACTCTTAATAAATAAAAATACCGAAATCCTAAAAAATAATAAGTTTACAATAGTAGTTCAAAGATATAAAATCTTGATAAGTAATGGATTGAAATCTTTAGAAAGCAATTGAGGAATATTTTAGACATAGAATGATGTCTAAAGGCATCTTCTAAAAAATCCATAAATAATTCGCACTTAGAAAATAGGTCAATACCAGTATTGAAAAAGTTATTTTAAGTTTAGTCTTAGTTTAGAATAGATTTGGATGAAGTTTTTGAGTATTTGATCAATTTGAGTGAAACTACAAGTTAGAAACTAGAATTAGTTTATAACTAAACTTTAAAATCCTAAACTAATTTGGATTTTGAAATTGGAAGTTATTAGTAAATGAAGTTTAATAGGGAAGTTCTTAAATTAAAACTTCCTTTATCAATACCTTCTTGTAGAAATGTCAATTTTAGATAAATTTTTAGCTTTTTGAAAAGGTCATTAAATACTCTATGACATGTTAATTTGGTATAGTTTAATTCTTTTTTCATTTAGTTTATCTTTAGTAAACCAAAATTTTGGCTACTTGGTCAAAATTGACTTAAACTACCAACAATTTGAGATTTTAATAGTTAGGTTTTTTATTTAAACATTCTAAAATTTAGGAAAAAAAACAAGGTTGTTCATTGCTAGAAAGGTGTATATGGATGATGTTTAGATAGTCAACCATTTAGGAATTTAACAACCAATACAAGAATAAGAATATAGTTATATTTGTCTTCTCTCAAGAATGGAAAGAAAAACTCTTACAAAGGTTTGAAAAGGTTATCTTTACTACAAAAAAGGGGGGGCCCTAATCAATACAAGATGATGTAATTTGTGTCGATTGTGAAAAAAATGGAATTCACACAATTCATGTGTTGATCCAACAATCCATCAAGCACACTTCAAGTAGAATTTCAGACTTCATTTAGGCATATTAGAATAACTATTTTCAAAAAGCTTTTGGCTAAAAAAAGATGAAAAATCAAATCAAATTTCAAATCATTTGTTTGACAATGCAAGTCTTTAATAAAAAGTTATAAGCAAATTTTAGAGAGGGGTTGGAAAGGACAATTCTTTTGACAATTTAAAATTTCTTCTCTGATATTTATCTATAAATTTTAATTGGAGACTTTAGATGTCAAACACATTTTTGAAGATGAATCTTGGTGTGATTTTCCACCTTTAATTAGTTCAAAGTTTTTTGAAAAAAATTATCCTTTTATGCCTAAATGAGGTATGAAATTCTATTTTTAACATGATTTGCTAATCATAACTTAACTATGAGTGGTCAATGAGCTCTTATTCATCCTCGTTTATGTATCTCACTTGTATGAAGAGGTTGTCATCTCCCCTCTCTTAATTCTAATTCATGAAGCACTTGAAGCTCAATTGCATATGATTCATTTAACTACTTTGAATATAATTCTAAGTTGAGAAAAATTAAATTTCAATTAAAATTTTCAATTAAATTTTATAGTCTTATCCATGTAATGGGTTTGCAAATTTGGTAGCTCTACCTTTGTTATGAATTTTGCCTATGTCTTAGTTTATAAATTTAAATTTTTGAATATTAAAAGTTTGATCAAATCTTGAAAGAAAATCAACACAATTGTCTTCATTATTTGTCCAAATTAAGATGTCCTAATCAACAAATATAATCAACATATATCACTTCATTTTTGTATTGTTTTGGACAATGTTTTTTTCTTATTAATAGTGTCTTGAAAAAGGCTTAAAAAAAGGTTTGTACCTTGACCTGCTGCCATTTGATTTCACTCCCAAGCTTATATATTTGCATGAATTGCAAACTTTGATCAATATGTTCAAAGCTTCCTATGTTCAGTTCAAGGTCATTGCAAGAAACACCAACCACTTTTGTAGCGCTTTGTAAAATTTGTTCTTGTCCAATGCTATAACTTTTGATTGATGAATCCAATGCTCAAACCAAAAAAACTATTTCTAGAGTTCTTAATTTCAATCATATTCTATATTTTTCAAATTTTCAAAAAAATCATTTTATATTTAAAAGTTATTTTTGTTAATTTGTCACACTTTCAAGATTAGGGTTTTTTTATACTATTGATTGGTTTAAATTAATGATTTTTGGTTGAAATTTTTGTGGTATGTTTTTACAGTAGGTAGACATGCCCCTACCAAAGGTCATCTAAAAAAGCATTATTTTATGACCTCTACATTAGTGCAAACAGACCTCCCTTGCGCGCACACTTCAAAACATTATAAATGGTTTTGAACTCATTTTTTTAGTCAAACCTCATCACTAAGAAGTCTTCTCAAATGGCCAACTTTTAGTTTTGTTCAAAAATATTTTTCCTATTTTTTACAAATTAAAATGTCAATGTATGTATTTTCTAGGACATCATCTTCGACATTGAGTTCTAGTAAAGAAAATACATACATTGACGTTTTAATTTGTAAAAAATAGGAAAAACGTTTTTGAACAAAACTAAAAATTGTCCATTTGAGAAGACTTCTTAGTGATGAGGTCTGACTAAAAAAATGAGTTCAAAACCATTTATAATGTTTTGAAGTGTGCGCGCAAGGGAGGTCTGTTTGCACTAATGTAGAGGTCATAAAATAATGCTTTTTTAGATGACCTTTGGTAGGGGCATGTCTACCTACTGTAAAAACATACCACAAAAATTTCAACCAAAAATCATTAATTTAAACCAATCAATAGTATAAAAAAACCCTAATCTTGAAAGTGTGACAAATTAACAAAAATAACTTTTAAATATAAAATGATTTTTTTGAAAATTTGAAAAATATAGAATATGATTGAAATTAAGAACTCTAGAAATAGTTTTTTTTTGGTTTGGGCATTGGATTCATCAATCAAAAGTTATAGCATTGGACAAGAACAAATTTTACAAAGCGCTACAAAAGTGGTCGGTGTTTCTTGCAATGACCCTTCAACATATGAATTCATTGGTGAATTAGAGGACAGATTGCATCAATCATCAATGATAAATTATACTTGTTAAACCATCTAAGCATTAACATTAAAGTATGTTTGGAGTTGGTATTAAAGAGTGTTGTTATTGAGGTTAAATTTAGGAATAAATTTAGACCTACTTCAAGATCAATTTCACATTACAAACATCTCCCAAAACACCAAGTGTAAATATACCTTTAGTAACATAACAAGAATATAATTTTCCTAATGAACATGAACATTGCTTTAGTCAGATTGGAAACTTCCATTAAAAGTTTCTTTTGTAGTAGCTCAACCCCCTCAGTGACATTCATTTGTGGTGCTAGATTATCCTGGCCATTTCAAAATAAATTTCTACTTTTCACCATATGAAAGTAATCTTTATTTGCTAAATTTTTTTCATTTATATTCAAATATATAGATCAAAATATAGATGAAATTGTCAAATTTGGAATTGTCAAATGAAAAAGTGAATGAATACAATTGAAAAGTGTTTTTTTTTGCTCAAAATATGGATAGCCAATTTCGTTAAAATGGCAGTATTTCATTAGTTTGACACTTTTGACAGTTCAGACCGTGCAGTTTGAAATCTAGACCTATTATAGATTTTTGAAATCTACATGTGTTGTAGATGTCTAAAATCTAGACCTATCCAAGATTTTCTAGATCCTACGGTCTGAAATCTAAATTTGTCATAGATTTTGAAAATCTATATGAGTCCTAAATGTCTGAAATGTATATCGGTTGTAGATGCTAGTTTTCAATTCAGACTGTGCGGTCTGAAAAATGGCATTTGGAATACCACCATTTTAATGAAATTCGCCATATGGATGGATCATGTAGAAACACAATGCTTCACCAAATTTTACATGATGGCCATCTTGGCATTTGATCCCGCTGTACATACTTTCCCAAGCAATCGACAGGATCTGAGTTCTAAAAATAAAGATTCACAGACACAGCGAGATTCACAGGGCACTATGAAAGTCACGAAATCATATAAAATCTAGACTGACCCATTCAACAGCTTGCGTTAAAAACATCATTCGGACCGACTCGAAGAATCATTCGGACCGACTCGAAGAAGCTGCAGCTGAATGTACCATATCATGAAACAGAGAAGCAGTTAGTTTCGATAGGTCTGTGATTTCGATTATATATACAGTATATCCTGAAGAAACTCTAGCACGTGCTCAGTTTCAATTGTGAAGGAGACTTGGTATGTTTACCTCTACTGTAGCAATCTTAATGACTTTATCGATATGCAATTCTGGTGGTTGTTATCAAACAGAGGTAGTTACGCATTTGAAATTTACATATAAACCAAGACTTCTTAATTACTTATGAGTTGCTGCTCGAATCTCCATGAAGTTCTCACTTCAGATAGTGCTTGTATACATTTCTGGCATCGGCAAAGGCTTTGTCCCCGGCCTCTCATATGATAACAAGGACGTTACTGAAAAGCTGGCAAGAAAGCCGACTTGGAACCCGGTGATCGAGGACGGAGGCATGCAATTGGTGGTGCATCGGCAACAGGAGCTCCAGCTGAGTATGCTGTTGCTAGGGTTCCCAGATGAATCGAAAAGTATATTTAAACTGATCGATCAATGAGGTGGGTATATCATCGCACTAAGAATATACAAATGTAACCTGAATTTCATTAAATTGGCGGTATCCCACAACCTAGATACTATGACATATTTCATACCACGAACTAGGACAGTAGACCTGTACAGATTTTGGTTTCAGGCGGCGACACCTGAACCGCGCCTAAGCAATGGAAGATCGTCAATTTAACAAAATCTGGCTCAACCTAGCTTTTCATAAGGTTATGGGTAAAGAAGGCTTCTTTACCCATGCCACTTTTCGATCTACCCACACTTGTGCACAACAGGCTAGGTTGCAATAAATTAATTGCCCCTAATGCCGAGATATATCAATTAGAATTTTCAAGTTTATTACTGTAATTAATTAGTAATTAGTCTAGAAGTCTCGGCAGTTGGAGATTTCTGGACATGATTATAAAAATGAGGTCTTCAGTTGCCTTACCAATACCTAATTAGTCTCAAGGTTTTCTTAGTTGCCAGGCAGAAGTCTAGTTGCTGTACTGTACACACCCGTGAGTTTGGGTGAGCACCAATTGGTTAGTTGCCATTGAAATTCCTGAGAATTGAAGGTGACTGCTGTGAAGAAGGATCGAGCAGCTGCTCCATTCATAGACATGTGTAATTGTGGCAATTCATGTTTTGAAGCTAGAGGGTGTAATACACTAGAACGCAACATGCCCGGACATCGCCCACCCTGCTCTCCCAGGTCTGTTGAGTTCAATGATTCTGTCAAACTTCTTTTTTAAGTAGAAATTAAGTGACTATGATATTTCAGTTGAGGAAATGACTCACTTCTTAACCCCTTGCGAGGGTGTGTCTTTTCTCTTCCGGGTAAACAGGCATCCTCCAACTAACAGTTAATCACATAAATAATGTTGCGATCTGTAATGAGAGTCACTGCAAAAGCATGTCGATATGTTGGGCAGAGGCTTTCTTTTGAATAAAACTAAGAGAAACTATCACCTTAGAATTAAGCTGGTTGTGCGATACCTCTCTGAGTCATCGGTGGCAATATTTTCTGTCCATTTCCAGCCCTTGCATTTCACGAAATTTGGTATACACCTTCTGCAGTTACCACTTAGATATCCCTCGCTCCAGACAATAAGAATTTATTGATTGATACAATTAAAGCTAGCTATTGGTGATGGTTTAACCTTAGTTTCAATCTATTGACTTGATATTCCTGCATGATCGAGAGAAAGTTAAGTACTGTGCATCTGTTGCTTCAAGTGGCACTTTTTGGTTAGGAGTTAATTTCGTTGACCTTATTAATTTTCTCTGCAGTGCCTCAAGGAGAGTCTCAAAGCGACGGAGTGGTCCAGAGCACCGGAGGCAAGGAAAGCAAGGTCGAGTCCGGTGGGTTGTCTCGGATGTCACTGATCACTGATCAAGACACTTGCCGGTAGAGAAAAAATGGAATGATCTTTAAAATTCTAAACTGTTTTAGTAGGTTGAATTTACCTTTTTTTCAATGATTTGTATATAATTATCTGATTAGTTGTGAAATAAATTGAGAAAATCCTTCTAGAGATCGACAACTTTTACCCAAGTTCTTGTGCTTGCGTTTCTTTTGATAATCATCTTGCATTTTACATCACTTTATACTACTTTTGGAGTTTTGGTATAAAATCTGCCATAATTGTAAATGTAGTTCGAATCCAGGCTTCGAATCGATCGGATTCTTTTCAGGAGGCTGTGTCAATGATACAGTATCATTGGTGGTTTATTTTTTTGCAGTGGCCATGGAAATCTAGTCGCTGATACAGGCGTGCTTGATGTGAATAACGTAGTCGCCACATCGCCGCAGGCTCCGCAAGATGAGGCTAGACCAGATTCTGCGGATTTTAGGCGCATGAGATTCGTTGTGGACGAGAGTGGGCTAGCATCAGAGGAGGCTGTAGGTCATCAATCAGGTCCACAACAAGAGATCAGGGTTGGAGCTAATGCACGGCAACGAGCTCCAAGAACCGATTTACCAAGAGAGTTTCCATCGGAGCCACGATCACTTAATTTGCAGACTGTTCGGACTGTGTTGGAAGACGCCAACCAACATGAAGTTCGCAAGGGCACGAGAAAGCAGGTTCGGTTTTCCAGTGAAGAGCAGCTAGATTACCCAGCACCTCCACCCACGCTCCACCCAGAGGAACCCCGTGTTACGAAAAAACGCCGCACCGAGCTGGCGAATCTCGTAGACGATTACAACCCCAAAGCCAAATCGGCAGCAGCGGCTAAGAATCAGCCCGCAGCTGGAGCACGACCTTTGTTCAGGTCCAGCAGGGGCGGAAAGCCAAACTCCAGCACTCTCAGTGCACTTCTTCTTGCGAATAAAAAGGTGAACAACCCAATCAGTTCTTCCCAGGTCTCAGAAAAATACTCAAGGCCCCCGTATCCATTTGACTACGGCAAAGTTTCGCACGTGAACATCTGCCCTGTGTGCGAGAAGTACACCGCAACAGAGCTTGACAGTGCGGCCGCAGGTACCGGCGAGACGACTCTCCGGGCCAGGTTCCAGTGCGGCCTTTGTCGAGAGGTTTTCGATCTCGGCATTCCTCTGTTCGACCCTCGGGGCATTTCTGGGTTTACGTTGTACGAAGACGAAGACAGGTTCCAGCCTCCCATGGCGCCGCCGGGGAAGTACCCTTGTCCTCGGTGCTGGAAGAATACCCACACGGCGTTTCAGGGCATGGTGTCGTACCTTCGAGAGGAGTCCAAGGTGCAATGTGAGCCTGCGTGTCCAGCGGAGAGGCTGGATCTGAGCGCTTGGGGGGAGCCTGAGCCCGAGCCTGAGAAAGAGAAGCCTGAGGCGAGGAATGTAATACGGACGGTGCTAGGGCTATAAGTACGTTCTAAAACGTATTCTGATATATTTGTGGATCAATTGAATCAGTTGAACAAAATCTTCAAGAGATTCAGAAGCTAACAAGACCGGGATATAACGTAAGTTCCGTGTATATGGAACTAGTTGTGAACTGTGAACCCCAAGCACACAATCATTCTGACGAAATTGTGTATTCTAGAGTGGAACAGATTTTAGTTAATTGGTTGGTGTATGGTGCACGTGCGGCAGAGGTTGACTGCAAAAGATTAATTGCATGGGTGCTACGTGAAATTTCACATATTCAAGTAGGTCTTTACTTTTTAGTGTATTTTGATATCTACCAGCTAGTCCGAACAAACTACGTTCTGAAAGTTCTTCATAGTGGAAAGCCCTCCCACCTGAGCAGCTGCAAGCCGCAGGAATGGATTCTTTACCGAGAGTTGTTCCAACTTAGTTCTTGTGTGTGTTGCTAGCTTCTTCAAGGTGGAGTCACATGAGTGATTCCAGACTACTAGTCCATGAAATTTAGTGCAGTATGCTACCTAGTTATGGAATGTAGTGCAATAGGTTACCCTTCAAGACAAACAAGCATCAACTTTGGTTACCTTGAAAGGGAGTCGTATCAAAATAAAATAGAAAAGAACCAAAGGATTTTGCAAGATGTGAAGGGTTATTGGGAGTACTATAACACAAAAAGTAACTACTGATAGATGCTAATTTCATTGTGGAAGAAGTTGCAAATTGGCTATCAAATTCTATTGTTTGTTGCAGTTTGGGCTAAAACATCTTCATTAAAGACCCTTTTGCCAATATAATGTACTATTAGCGCAAGGATATTTTGAGTAGAAACTGAGCAAAATTTAGCCAGTTTTGGAAATGCAATTGCAAGTGCTGGGAATATTAGAATGTGCTAGTAGTTTGTAATTTCACATTTTGGATAAATTATCACGTGTATGTAAGTTATGCATAACATTTAGTAGCCCATAGAAGGACTACCTTTCCCTTTGTGAAGTCCCCATCACCTAATTTCATTTGACATTTCTTGAAGTTTGCAACTTTAATTACTGAATGGTGCGGGATATTCCACACCATTTCATCCGATGGGAGGTAGTGTGACAGGTTGCTACTAAATGTTATGTGTATGTGTGTGTATTTCGTGGGCCGAGACTTACCAAACTGAACCTCGATGTAGTAGAGCATCTCAGCATCGCTACCAACGCGTAAACTGAGTACTGACCAGTGATCTTAGAACAAATTCAGGATTTTTAGCCAAATGTTCATTTCTGGAAGATTTTTAAAATTTATACAAAGGGCATGAAAAAATTAAGTAGAAAATGAGGGAAATTTAACCAACTTTTGGGATCATTGGTACTGACCCAGCAAGGAGTTTGCCGTGAGTGTAGACTTTCTTCATAAATCCCACTTGTTGTAGAGTTCAACCTCTAAAGGATGTTGTAGACATTTGGTGTCTCATAATGATAAGGCATTTGCTTTGTATAGGGTGATTGCAAGAATGACTTCACGATTTTGTCTTAAAATGGCTTGAGTATTGCAGTGACTTTTGGAATACATTTTTTTTTAATGAAATAAAATATGGATACTCTTAAGAACACTCTAAATAGTATATGGATGAAAGTTCTAACTTAGAAAAATTTATCTCTAAAAGTTATGCTCTCTCAAAGAGTGATGAAAAATATAAGAAAATAGGTAGTTTGGAATTTATTTATTTTTAAATAGTAAAAAAATTCAAAAAAAAATTTCATTTTTTCTAACTTAAAGTTGCTTCTTCTTGCCAATTTCCATCTTCAAAAAAATTATTTTGTGTTCTCTACAAGTGTACCTTGGTAGTGCACTTAGAGCACATGTGGAAGGTGAATACTTTACTATTTTTAGAAAATCTCTTCACAAGCTTGTGTAACTATAGTAGAAGTCTTTGTATTCCAATTTTCACCTTCAAATTTGAAATTTAGGGTTGGAAAGAGTACTAAAAACCCTCAAAATGGCCAAGGTAGACATCTAATTGGGATCAATTTAAAAATAGTAAATTAATTTTTAAAAAATTTCAAAAAAACACCAAACGACAAGAACTTTAGTGTGTACCTTTGCTCCAAATTTCACGGCAAAAAAGGCACAATGCAAAAGTTATGAACAAAGAACCACTTGTCCAAAGCCTAGGGGACGACAAATAGGACAAGTCATTCTTGTAATCACCCTATAGGACAAAAATGCAACTATTCATCCTCATAATTAGGGGTGGAATGTAGAGATATTCTACAATATTTTGACTTCAAATGAATTTTTTTGGTTACTTTTATACCAATGATTTCCATGGTTTCAAAAAGGATGATTTCCACAATGATCTTTGCGCCGTTAGAATCTCTAAAATTTGCTTGTCATACTTCAAGCTACATGGCCTCTCATATTTGTTGTACACCAAATCTAAGCAAGACTATAAGTGTATTGTTTTTTTATATTAGCTACAACTTTGATCCCAACCAATCAAAATACTATTCCTAATATAGAAAATTTCATAAGCATGATCAATGTTATGGGCAATTTGTGAATTGGATCAACTATAGAGTTTATAAGCTAGTCAACATTAGAATTTGGAATTTTGCATTGGAATTTGCAATTGCATAGTCTCCCAATAGGCCCTAGACTCCCAATGACAATGGAAAGGAGGGGAGGCATTCTTCTTCCTTGATACACAACATTCATAATCTAGCATGTTCAATTTCAAGTAGACTAGTAGACATGCTATAAAATAAGATACCCATACAAAAATCTTATATAGTCTTATAAATATAAGATGCCTTGTCCAAATGTGTATAAATGGAAATATTTGTTGAAGTATTTGTTCACTTTGATGGCTTGTAAAGTAATTTTAATAAGGTAAGGCAATCTAATTGTCATGGTAACTTCTTTCACTATTTTCTATATACATATAATAATTTTATTGTTGGAACATTTGCAATGTCTCCTTGCATCAACAAGAAGATGGCCTACTCAATAAGCATTGGACTATAAAAAGGCTTTGGAAGAAAATAGTATTAATGAAAAATTAAGTGAATGAAAAAGTGACCATGATACGATATAAATTTGTTTATTTATATATAGTTGCAAGTCCTTCTCAAGTCTCTATTCATAAAGACTTGTTGCTAAGGGGTTTATTTACCTGCTAGACATCTTATTTACAAAAACAACCTCAAAATGCCAAGTACTAGAGAATTTTGTTATGAGACCTTTGTAGGCAAGTCCTTATACTAGATATGGTACTTGCACTAGGGCTTACATATATACTTAAGGTACCCTACTCCATGAGCATTGGACTTTTGCCCTATGGAGGTTCATGAGTCCCAATTACAACTAACAACACCTAGTTCAAAAGTAGTGCATTCCTATTTAGGAATAGTAAGTATTTATATATATATGACAAATTTTATTAAAATGTTGAAATTCCATGACTTTGACACTTTTTATAGTTCAAACCACACAATTTGAAATCTAAATCAATCATAGATTTTTTAAATGAATATATGCTGTAAGATGTTTGAAATCTATATCTTTCAAAGATGTTTTAGACTATATACTCTAAAATCTAAATCTGTCATAGATTTTTGAAATATATGTGTATTCTCAGATGTATGAAAATCTATACTTGTCCTAGATGTCAATTTTTAGTTCAGACAATGTGGTTTGAAAAATGTCATATAGAATACAACTATTTCAATAAAATTTGCCATATAGTATCAAATGTCCAGAAATTAATATTATGAGGCAACCTAATTTCACCATTTTCTATAGTATATATATATTTATAGACTATAGCCATGATTTTAATTTAGTTAACCCTTAAAGCCTTGAACTGCGTTTTTTTGGCAACATAGAAATTTCGGGCAGCTCACTACGAATGGAGTTTTTACTTTATTTCTTTGAAGTTTTGATACAACCTGTATCCAAGGAGTAGCTTCAAGGCCCAATAATTTTTGTAACTTTTCACTACATAGTTAAAAAGTTATGGCATGATATGTCGTTTTGTTTGAAGTGTGGGCAGCTTGGGCAGCTAAAAAAGTTTTTTTAAAGATGTTTTTTAGCTGCCCAAGCTACCCTCACTTCAAACAAAATGACATATCATGCCATAATTTTTTAACCGTGTAATCAAAAGTTACAAAAATTGTTGGGCCTTGAAGATATTCCTTGGACACATGTTCCATAAAAATTTCAAAGAAAAAAAATAAAAACTCTACCCGTAGTGAGTTGCCCAAAATTTCTATGTTGCAAAAAATGCAGCTCAAGGCTTTAGGGGTCAACTTAATTTCTAGCCCCTAAGCCTCTAGAGTCATCCTCAAAATTGATGCTTTTGGAAAAATCATTAAAAAGTACAATTTGGAAGAATAATTTGGATATGATATATGAATAAAAATTGTAGATTTTGATTTTCAGATTCCATCTATAAGGTTAGATGGACTAATGCTATCACCAATACTTTTTTCTAATTTTCACAAGGAAAATTCCAAAATCTTTTCTAAATTCAACTGTTACAAGCAAAATGTTATCATTCTTTGAGTAAATTTTGTTGAAATCGATTTTGAAAAGAAGTTCTCAAGACATGATGTTTTTTCAAAAAAATTGTCTTATAATCTATGACAGCATTTTTGTAAATTTTATTTTGAATCAAAGCTATTACAATTTTGGCTTGGTCAACCACTTGAAATACTTCCACATTTGTAATTTTAAAAAAATAAAAAAATGTAATCTAATAACCTCAAATCCAACCATTGGATAGGGCGTTATCTCCACAAATTAAGGTGATTTTCATCCAAGCAGTGATGAGAAAGGAAACTGCTTCTCCATCCATCTGTACATCGGCCAGAAATTGGCGCTTCACGGCTAGAGTTGCAAGTTTGCAACAACAAATGTCAACTTCGTTCGATTGGCGTCTTCCAGAACTTTGGCACTTCCATCCGGACGCGCGGCCTGAAACGGAATTCGATCAATGCCCCCATTTTCAGAGCTTCGTGTCAATTTCTGGCGCCGGAAACTTGAATGTGGATCCATGAGCGACAGGCATTTGTGGAATTCTTTCCAGGCAAGTGCTGAGTACGAAACCTCATTGAACGCGCGCCGCGGTGATTGATTACAGCTTGCAATAGCCCGCGCCGCAGATGTTTACTTTGAACATTTAATAATTTCTTTGTGAACCCAACATTGTTATTCCATCGATCGATAGTTAATTCACATCCTTGCTGCAATTGATTGACTTACTAATCTCGTCAGACCATAACTTACAGTCTCGGCGTGTACTCGCAGGTTAATTGCCCTCCATTTCTCCACCAGTTTGATTAGTTTGTCCGATAATAGTATGAGTCGTTTTTGATTGCGCGGAAGTCCATTCGACGTGCGTAGCGAACCAGAAGTACTTCGAGCGAGCCTTCGAGCGGGCGGGACAGATTCGCGTGGTGCTTTGACGAGTCGGAATCCGCGGAGGTGCAGTATTCCGTCGATTTCAATCTCCCTTCAAAAAAATTCAGTTCCATTATGCAGTTCCATTCGATTGAACAAAGATTGCCTGCGGCTGTTCTGTTTATTCTGTGCGCGTTAATTTTTGTGTGACGCCTTGCTATCCTCTGTTCAAAGCAAATTAATGTGCTTAAATTCTGCCACGCCTGGCAAAACAGAAGAGCACTATATATTGCAGACAGAGAGAGAGAACGATTCCGTGATGCTCATTGTCAGTTTCGAATCCAACATCACAATGACTGAGGCAATAATTGAATTACCAATTAGGTACTAGCTGCACTTGCTCGTGATAGTCATCTTGGAAACGGCTCCATTTGCATTTCTTGTGACGCCATTTCCAATGTCCGCATGCCAGTTTGCGGAGCGGGAGTGAGAGTCGACATCCCCGCCGGCCATTTTCCAGCGCTTCGAACAGATCATGCACGAGCTAGCTAGCTTGGTGGAAGATAATTCAAATTTTCGGTGATCGATTGAGA
Organism: Thuidium tamariscinum; assembly: GCA_947034885.2. Taxonomy (NCBI): domain Eukaryota; kingdom Viridiplantae; phylum Streptophyta; class Bryopsida; order Hypnales; family Thuidiaceae; genus Thuidium; species Thuidium tamariscinum. The sequence goes on along the minus strand of OX344749.2, from coordinate 30,779,368 downwards.
TGCGCGCAATTAGTTTCTAGGACCATCATTTCTCGGGGAATTCAACAGTGATTGGCAGTGTTGCAACTGAGGTCACATAGAAACGGTTTGTACTTGAATCGAGGTAGCGGGCAGTTGCGCATTCAAGGAGCTTGAACTCGGATTTCATAGTCTGCCTTCTCGATCGCCAGCAGGGAATTACATTGCCAACTCGGAATCAATTCAATTCGGCAGCGCGCTACAGCTAACTATCATACATTCATGGCAGACGAGATCCCAACCCCGGACCCCGTTCAGGTTGAGAGCCATCCGCCCGACTTGAGCCTCTTTTGCTACCGTGATTGGTGTCAAGATCAGGCAGCGAGGGCCGTGCTCAGTCCTGCAGATTACTCCACGTACATAGATATCACATGGAATTATTACAATCAAGTTACACCTCATGACCAATTTCAGATTCAACTGAAAACGCTGATCGAGCGTCCGGACAGGGAGTACGGACATCTGCAACCCTACTGGGATGTTTTCCACCGTGGGCACATTGAAAGGGTGCCTGTAGAGGACGACCCCCTGTTTTTCTATCCCATCGACCTGTGCAGACGGTTGAATAGAATCCCTGGCTTCGAATTCTTTTCAGACCCAGAGCAGGCTAATCGGATCCGCGAACACAACAGCAGAGAGGCCGATAGAATAAACGCCCAGATGCGAGTAGCCTTTGAGTTGCGGTCGAAGCCCAAAAGGCGGCCGTACCGCAAACGCAAAGCCCCACCGAATCTCGAACAGGCCCTCCTCGAAGGCGCAGCTGGTAATCAAGTAGAGGCACAGGCAGGTACCCTTAAAAGGCGCCCGTACCGCAAACGAAAAGCACCACCGAAACTCGAATACCCCGTTCAGGTTGTGAGCCATCCGCCCTATCATACATTCATGGCAGGCGCGATCCCAACCCCGGACCCCTTTCAGGTTGCGGGCCATCCGCCCTATCATACATTCATGGCAGACGCGATCCCAACCCCGGACCCCTTTCAGGTTGCGGGCCATCCGCCCTATCATACATTCATGGCAGACGCGATCCCAACCCCGGACCCCTTTCAGGTTGCGGGCCATCCGCCCTATCATACATTCATGGCAGACGAGAGCCCAACCCCGGACCCCTTCCAGGTCGTGGGCCATCCGCCCTATCATACATTCATGGCAGACGCGATCCCAACCCCGGACCCCTTTCAGGTTGCAGGCCATCCGCCCTATCATACATTCATGGCAGACGCGATCCCAACCCCGGACCCCTTCCAGGTTGCGGGCCATCCGCCCTATCATACATTCATGGCAGACGCGATCCCAACCCCGGACCCCTTCCAGGTTGCGGGCCATCCGCCCTATCATACATTCATGGCAGACGCGACCCCAACCCCTGACCCCTTCCAGGTTGCGGGCCATCCGCCCTATCATGCATTCATGGCAGACGCGACCCCAACCCCTGACCCGGCCCTTCCAGGTTTCGGGCCATCCGCCCTATCATACATTCATGGCAGACGCGATCCCAACCCCGGACCCCGTTCAGGTCGTGGACCATCCGCCCGATGCGAGTAGAATAAACGCCCAGATGCGAGTAGCCTTTGAGTTGCGGTCGAAGCCCAGAAGGCGCCCGTACCGCAAACGCAAAGCACCGAATCTCGAACAGGCCCCCCTCGAAGGCGCAGCTGATAATCAAGGAGAGACACAGGCAGACACCCCCAAAAGGCGCCCGGACCGCAAACGCAAAGCACCGACTGTCGAACAGGCCCCCCTCGAAGGCGCAGCTGATAATCGAGTAGAGACACAGGCAGACACCCCCAAAAGGCGCCCGGACCGCAAACGAAAAGCACCAGCTAAACTCGAACAGCCCCCCCTCGAAAGTGCAGCTGATGTTAAAGCAGAGACACAGGCAGACACGACGAAGGTTGAAGGTTGAGGGGCTGAAGGGCAGACGGATATGTCGAGCTAGATCTCACACTTTGTCTCGATGACTATCGCTCTCATCTGGTAATCACGGAGCCGGGTTTTGGGTTTTTTTTGGGGGGTTTTGGGTTTTTCAGATTTAGGAAATACTCTGTCCAGAACTATGATCTCTACACGTTGTCAGCGACAACGCCGGTGACGATGTGTAACACACAATTCGTCTGGAGACAGAGCTCGACCAAGAAGGCAAGAGATTGTCAATGCATTGTATAATTGGATCAAATTCATTTGCGTGATTGACTAGCTTGGAATAAAGCATGGTCACCACTATGTGATCGACCTTGCATCCTACGTACCCTATTGAAAATCCTGAATCACCAGTACACGCAGCTCCTAGTGATCATCTCTTTGCACAAATGGTTCTGAATTCATTGGGGTTTTGCAATTGAAAGGAATGAGACTACGCTCATGGTGACGATGCTTTTCTGAGGAGAACGTAATTGTTCAAAACAGAGGACACAGAACATTACTGTTTTGCATTACGGGACGGATTGATCTTCGAATTGTTGGGTGTGCATTGCGAGCTATGAGCGCTTGATATTTGATCGATCAAGGGTTTCGAGGCCTAACAGGCGGATCGTATGATACACCTCGTCATTACAGGAATTTCATTCTGGTGTACATGTAAATGGACGGTGATTTACTGGATAATGGAGTCCCGTTGTTCGCTCGTGGTTACCGTTGTGAGATGTATTGTGAGCTGTGGCTGAAAATATTTATTACTGTTATAGGTAAATTATTTTTAATGGATCTCATTAGCAAGTGAAAAGAGGACTCCAAAGCGCTTTAGCATGCATCATAAAATAAATACATTGATATTTTAATTTGTAAAAAATAGGAAAAATATTTTTGAACAAAACTAAAAATTGGTCACTTGAGAGGACTTCTTGGTGATGAGGTTTGACTTAAAAAATGAATTCAAAACCATTTCTAATGTTTTGAAGTGTGCACGCAGAGAAGGCCTGTTTGTACTAATGTAGAGGTCATAAAATAAGGTTTTTTTAGATGCCCTTTGGTAGGGGCATGTCTACCTACTGTAAAAACATATCACAAAAATTTCAACCAAAAATCATTAATTTAAACCAATCAATAGTATAAAAGAACCTTAATCTTGAAAGTGTGACAAATTAACAAAAATAATTTTTAATTATAAAATGTTTTTTTTGAAATTTAAAAAAATATAGAATATGATTGCAATAAAGAAATCTAGAAATTGTTTTTTTAATTTGAGCATTGGATTCATCAATCAAAAGTTATAGCATTGGACAAGAACAAATTTTACAAAGTGCTACAAAAGTGGTCACTGTTTCTTGAAATGACCCCATCCTCACAATTAGGGGTGGAATGTACAGATCTTCTACAATATTTTGACTTCAAATGAATTTTTTTGGTTACTTTTATACCAATGATGTCCATGGTTTCAAAAAGGATGATTTCCACAATGACCTTTGCATTGTTTTAAGGTTAAGTTTTTTTGCGGTTAGAATCTCCAAAATTTGCTTGTCATACTTCAAGCTACATGGCCTCTCATATCTATTGTACACCAAATCTAAGCAAGACTATAAGTGTATTGTTTTCTGATATTAGCTACAACTTTGATCCCAACCAATCAAAACACTATTCCTAGTATACAAAATTTCATAAGCACCATCAATGTTATGGGCAATTTGTGAATTGGATCAACTATAGAGATTATAAAGCTAGTCAACATTAGAATTTGGAATTTTGCATTGGAATTTGCAATTGCATAGTCTCCCAATAGGCCCTAGACTCCCAATGACAATGGAAAGGGGGGGGAGGCATTCTTCTTCCTTGATACACAAAATTCATAATCTAACATGTTCAATTTCAAGTAGACTACTAGACATGCTATAAAATAAGATATCCATACAAAAATCTTATATAGTCTTACAAGTATAAGATACCTTGTCCAAATGTATATAAATGGAAATATTTGTTGAAGTATTTGTTCACTTTGATGGCTTGTAAAGTAATTTTAATAAGGTAAGGCAATCTAATTGTCATGGTAATTTCTTTCACTATTTGATATATACATGTAATAATTTTATTCTTGGAACATTTGCAATGTCTCCTTGCATCAACAAGAAGATGGCCTAATCAATAAGCATTGGACTATAAAAAGGCATTGGCAGAAAATAGTATTAATAAAAACTTAAGTGAATGAGAAAGTGACCATGATATGATATAAATTCATTTATTTATATATAGTTGCAAGTCCTTCTCAAGTCTCTATTCATAAAGACTTGTTACTGAGGCATTTATTACCCTATTAGACATCTTATTCACAAAAACAACCTTAAGACACCAAATACTAGAGAATTTTGTTGTGAGACCCTTGTAGGCAAGTCCTTATACTATATATGGTACTTGCACTAGGACTTACATATATACTTAAGGTACCCTACTCCATAAGCATTAGACTCGTGCCCTATGGAGGTTCATGAGTCTCAATTACAACAACACCTAGTTCAAAAGTAGTACATTCCTATTTAGGGATAGTAAGTATTTATATATATATATATATATATATATATATATATATATATATATATGTATATATGGAAAATTTGATTAAAATGTTGAAATTCCATCACTTTGTCACTTTTTATAGTTCAAACCACATAGTTTGAAATCTAAATCAATCATAGATTTTGTAAATTAATATGTATTGTAAGATGTTTGAAATCTATATCTTTATAGATTTTTTAAATGTATGTGTGTCTAAGATGTTTGAAAATCTATACTTGTCCTAGATGTCAATTTTTAGTTCAAATAGTGTGGTTTGAAAAATGCCATATAGAATACAACCATTTCAATAAAACATGCCATATTGTATCAAATGTCAAGAAATTAATATTATGGGGCAACCTAAATTCACTATTTTCTACAATATATATATATATATATTACAACTAGCTCCATGATTTTAATTTAGTTAAAATTCAACATAATTTCTAGCCTGTAAGCCTCTAGAGTCATCCTCAAAATTGATGCTTCTGAAAAAATCATTATAAAATGGCGCATTTTGTTAAAATGGCTATATTCCATTAGTTTGACGCTTTTGATAAATTAGACCGCACGGTCTAAAATCTAGAACTCTCATAGATTTTTGAAATCTACATGTGTTGTAAATGATTGAAATCTACACTAGTCTAAGATGTTTCAGACCGTGCGGTCTAAAATCTAAGTACATCATAATTTTTGAAAATCTACATGAATTCTAGATGTTTGAAATCTACACCATTCCTAGATGTCGATTTTCAGTTTAGATCGTGCGGTTTGAAAAATGGCATAAGGAATACCACCATTTTAATGAAATTTAGCATTAAAGTACAATTTGGAAGAATAATTTGGATATGATATATGAATAAAAATTGTAGATTTTGATTTTCAGATTCCATCTATAAGGATGGTCAATTTCGTTAAAATGGCGGTATTCCGAGTGCCATTTTGACATATTCCATGTGCTACTTTGACAAATTTCAAGTGTCATTTTGACATATTTTGTGTACCATTTGGACATAGAGGCTTAGTGGTAGAGGAAGAAAATGTCCCATTTTAATGGAATGTTGTGCCATTTTATTGGAGGATCGCCATTTTAATAAAATGGAATATAAGGTTAGATGGACTAATGCTATCACCAATATTTGTTTCTAATTTTCACAAGGAAAATTCCAAAATCTTTTCTAAATTCAATTACAAGCAAAATGTTATCATTTTTTGAGTAAATTTTGTTGAAATCGATTTGAAATGAAGTTCTCAAGACATGATGATTTTTGAGAAAATTTGTCTTATAATCTATGACATCATTTTTGTAAATTTTATTTTGAATCAAAGCTATTACAATTTTGGCTTGGTCAACCACTTGAAATACTTCCACATTTGTAATTTAAAAAAAATAAAAATATGTACTCTAATAACCTCAAATCCAACCATTGGATAGGGCGTTATCTCCACAAATAAAGATGATTTTCATCCAAGCAGTGATGAGAAAGGAAACTGCTTCTCCATCCATCTGTACATCGGCCAGAAATTGGCGCTTCACGGCTAGAGTTGCAAGTTTGCAACAACAAATGTCAACTTCGTTCGATTGGCGTCTTCCAGAACTTTGGCACTTCCATCCGGACGCGCGGCCTGAAACGGAATTCGATCAATGCCCCCATTTTCAGAGCTTCGTGTCAATTTCTGGCGCCGGAAACTTGAATGTGGATCCATGAGCGACAGGCATTTGTGGAATTCTTTCCAGGCAAGTGCTGAGTACGAAACCTCATTGAACGCGCGCCGCGGTGATTGATTACAGCTTGCAATAGCCCGCGCCGCAGATGTTTACTTTGAACATTTAATAATTTCTTTGTGAACCCAACATTGTTATTCCATCGATCGATAGTTAATTCACATCCTTGCTGCAATTGATTGACTTACTAATCTCGTCAGACCATAACTTACAGTCTCGGCGTGTACTCGCAGGTTAATTGCCCTCCATTTCTCCACCAGTTTGATTAGTTTGTCCGATAATAGTATGAGTCGTTTTTGATTGCGCGGAAGTCCATTCGACGTGCGTAGCGAACCAGAAGTACTTCGAGCGAGCCTTCGAGCGGGCGGGACAGATTCGCGTGGTGCTTTGACGAGTCGGAATCCGCGGAGGTGCAGTATTCCGTCGATTTCAATCTCCCTTCAAAAAAATTCAGTTCCATTATGCAGTTCCATTCGATTGAACAAAGATTGCCTGCGGCTGTTCTGTTTATTCTGTGCGCGTTAATTTTTGTGTGACGCCTTGCTATCCTCTGTTCAAAGCAAATTAATGTGCTTAAATTCTGCCACGCCTGGCAAAACAGAAGAGCACTATATATTGCAGACAGAGAGAGAGAACGATTCCGTGATGCTCATTGTCAGTTTCGAATCCAACATCACAATGACTGAGGCAATAATTGAATTACCAATTAGGTACTAGCTGCACTTGCTCGTGATAGTCATCTTGGAAACGGCTCCATTTGCATTTCTTGTGACGCCATTTCCAATGTCCGCATGCCAGTTTGCGGAGCGGGAGTGAGAGTCGACATCCCCGCCGGCCATTTTCCAGCGCTTCGAACAGATCATGCACGAGCTAGCTAGCTTGGTGGAAGATAATTCAAATTTTCGGTGATCGATTGAGATGCGCGCAATTAGTTTCTAGGACCATCATTTCTCGGGGAATTCAACAGTGATTGGCAGTGTTGCAACTGAGGTCACATAGAAACGGTTTGTACTTGAATCGAGGTAGCGGGCAGTTGCGCATTCAAGGAGCTTGAACTCGGATTTCATAGTCTGCCTTCTCGATCGCCAGCAGGGAATTACATTGCCAACTCGGAATCAATTCAATTCGGCAGCGCGCTACAGCTAACTATCATACATTCATGGCAGACGAGATCCCAACCCCGGACCCCGTTCAGGTTGAGAGCCATCCGCCCGACTTGAGCCTCTTTTGCTACCGTGATTGGTGTCAAGATCAGGCAGCGAGGGCCGTGCTCAGTCCTGCAGATTACTCCACGTACATAGATATCACATGGAATTATTACAATCAAGTTACACCTCATGACCAATTTCAGATTCAACTGAAAACGCTGATCGAGCGTCCGGACAGGGAGTACGGACATCTGCAACCCTACTGGGATGTTTTCCACCGTGGGCACATTGAAAGGGTGCCTGTAGAGGACGACCCCCTGTTTTTCTATCCCATCGACCTGTGCAGACGGTTGAATAGAATCCCTGGCTTCGAATTCTTTTCAGACCCAGAGCAGCCTAATCGGATCCGCGAACACAACAGCAGAGAGGCCGATAGAATAAATGCCCAGATGCGAGTGGCCTTTGAGTTGCGGTCGAAGCCCAAAAGGCGGCCGTACCGCAAACGCAAAGCACCGAATCTCGAACAGGCCCCCCTCGAAGGCGCAGCTGATAATCAAGGAGAAAAACAGGCAGACACCCCCAAAAGGCGTCCGTACCGCAAACGAAAAGCACCACTGAAACTCGAACAGGCCCCCCTCGAAGGCGCAGCTGATGATAGAGCAGGGACAAAGGCAGACACGACGAAGGTTGAAGGTTTAGGAATTAGGGGTTGAAGGGTTCAGACAGATATGTCGATCTGGATCTCACACTTTGTCTCGCTCACATCTGGTAACTATGGAGCCGGATTTGGGTTTTTTTGGGTTGTTTCGGTTTTTCCAGATTTTAGGAGATACTCTGTCCAGAACTATGATCTCTACACGTTGTCAGCCACAACGCAGGTGACGATGTGTAACACACAATTCGTCTGGAGACAGAGCTCGATCAAGAAAGCAAGAAATATCTTGGAATAAAGCATGGTTTCCACTATGTGATCGATCTTGCATCCTACGTACCCTCTTGAAAATCCTGAATCACCAGTACACGCAGCTCTTAGTGATCATCTCTTTGCACAAATGGTTCTGAATTCATTGGGGTTTTGCAATTGAAAGGAATGAGACTACGCTCACGGTGACGATGCTTTTCTCAGGAGAACGTAATTGTTCAAAACAGAGGACACAGAACATTACTGTTTTGCATTACGGGACGGATTGATTTTCGAATTGTTGGGTGTGCATTGCAAGCTATGAGCGCTTGATATTTGATCGATCAAGGGTTTCGAGGCCTAACAGGCGGATCGTCCGATACACCTCGTCATTACAGGAATTTCATTCTGGTGTACATGTAAATGGACGGTGATTCACTGGATAATGGAGTCCCGTTGTTCGCTCGTGGTTACCGTTGTGAGAGGTATTGTGAGCTGTGGCTGAAAATATTCATTACTGTTATATGTAAATTATTTTTAATGGATCTCATTAGCAAGTGAAAAGAAAATTCCAAAGTGCTTGAGCATGCATCATAAGACACTGAAGAAATAAGTTACAAAATTTTCTAGCGCTGTTTGGAAGTGAAGCAGAAATTGACACATACGCTTCCTAAGCTCGCATGCTTCTCGGCGGTGTGGAAGGAAGGTTAACTGCAGTCAAAGTGAACCGTCTGTTGGAAATCGGTCATCTCGTCCTCATGGATACAGAGTTTGGACTGTGTAAGCTTACATCTTGTCTAATCAGTGTCCAGGATTGAGTTTAAATTTGAGTGTTGCTTTTGGGTCCAGACGTGGGTTCCGCAGTTTAGGCGCTGACAATTATAGGTGTTTATAAATTACATGAAGACAGGTAAGGTAGAGGCACCAGTAGTCATCATTTCAGCAACTATGCAGCAAATTGAAGGAAGATAGGAATTATGGAGAGAGAGAAAAAATTCAAAATTTTCTTCCCAAAATTGAAAGTACTGTGCTTTCTGCTCACTTCTTCCATTCACTACTTCAAGACATGTGTCACTACCTTAATAATTCTAACCTTGAAAAGAACCAAAATAGACACATTTTAAGCATTAGTTTGAATATCACTCCATCCCTTGGTTGGAATTATTGCACTCCTAGAAGATGGCTACTAGGCATGAATAACAATTGGCCCTTCTACCCTAAATCAAAAAAAATTTGTCGTGAGCTCTCTGAGTCAAAACCATAACCAATAGACAATTGCCGGTTCTCCGCAGAAGTGATAATAATTCCATTTGATACTGGTCGTCTCGGAGAAAGCGGTCTAAAATATTACTTACGGCACAACTCCATTTGACTTGAATGCCGTATGGGCAGTTATTAGACTCCTAGCTTTGCCTGAAAACTTGATCTCCCCGTAAGTGGTAAGCACTGTCATGAATTCTATATGACCGTACCATCTATGAATGTCCACACCCAGCTGACATGATCAAAACATTTTCAGAGAGCCCAACAAGACTCCTCTGAAAGTAAAAAATAAGACATTCGCAACCTCTGCGAATTGGGGAATGATAAATAGAAGCGGACCCTGGGAACCCGATCTGGTTATGCTACAGACTATACTCAAGTCTTCAGCTCCAAGAGTGAAGAACCATTAACCTTCTCTGGCTGATATCTGAGCCCATTCATGATATTCTTAAGCCCCCACGCGAAGTCCCCTTCAAATTTCAAGATCCAATTCTCTATGGCAGGAGAAGAGAGCCAGAAACTTAAATACAGTGGTCGACAGTGGTAGTAAAGATGAGATATTCCATCTACAGTACCACTGTAAACGGGACAACTGTAGAAGGTTCAAGAATGTCACGTTTAAACCTTGGTCTGACCATATCTGTACTTGTACTCAGCTCGCTCCCTCCGAGTACTTTTCATGGCGGAGCACCCACAGGAATAGACGGCAATAATTAACACCAGCACAATTATGTTGACAACTGCAACTCTCCGCCAGTTCGACTTCATGTTCTGCAGCAGACCAGCTCGGCATGCGTTGCAATCGAAACACAGCTGCGCTTGGGTGTTGCTCCATGCTCGGCAGTCGGTGTTGGTGGTCCCTGATGGATTGCCTACCCAGGTTGTGGCGTTGCTGAAAGTAAACCCGCAGTCTGTAGGTGGCTTGCAGCATCCCGACTGCGCACAGAAGGCATATAAGTACATAAGTCACACATCAGGACTGAAATCATCAGACTTCCAAATTGCATTCATTAATCTCCAAGGACCGAGATTCTGGACACATTCTGGGCCAGGTTCCAGTGCGGCCTGTGTGGAGAGGTTTTCGATCTCGGCATTGCTCTGTTCGACCCTCAGGGCATTCCTGGGTTTACGTTGTACGAAGGCGAAGAAAGGTTCCGGCCTCCCGTGCCGCCGCCGGGGAAGTACCCTTGTCCTCGGTGCTGGAAGAATACCTACACGGCGTTTCAGGGCATGGTGTCGTACCTTCGAGAGGAATCCAAGGTGCAATGTCAGCCTGCGTGTCCAGCGGAGAGGCTGGATCTGAGCGCTTGGGGGGAGCCTGAGGAGGAGAAGCCTGAGGCGAGGAATGTAATTCGGACGGTGCTAGGGCTGTAAGTTTTAAAACGTGATCTGATTTGTGGGTGAATTGAATCAGTTGAACAAAATTTTCAAGAGATTCAGAAGCAAACAACACCGGGATATAACGTAAGTTACGTATATATGGAACTAGTTGTGAACTGTGAACCCGAAGCACACATTCATTCTGACGAAATTGTGTATACTAGAGTGGAACAGATTTTAGTTAATTGGTTGGTGTATGGTGCACGCGCGGCAGAAGTGGACTGCAAAAGATTAATTGCATGGGTGCTACGTGAAATTTCACATAGTCAAGTAGGTCTTTACTTTTTAGTGTATTTTGATATCTACCAGTCCACGTTCTGAAAGTTCTTCATAGTGGAAAGCCCTCCCACCTGAGCAGCTGCAAGCCGCAGGAATGGATTCTTTACCGAGAGGATTTGTTCCAATTTAGTTCTTGTGTCTGTTGCTAGTTTCTTCAAGGTGGAGTCACATGCATGAGTGATTCCAGACTACTAGTTCATGAAATTTAGTGCAGTATGCTACCTAGTTATGGAATTTAGTGCAATAGATTACCCTTCAAGACAAACAAGCATCAACGGCTTGAAAGGGAGTCGTATCAAAATAAAATAGAAAAGAACGAAAGGATTTTGTAAGATGTGAAGGGTTATTGGGAGTACTAGAACACAAAAGTGACTACCGATAGATGCTTATTCCATTGCGGAAGAAGTTGCAAATTGGCTATCAAATTCCATTGTTTGTTGCAATTTGGGCTACAACATCTTCATTTAAGGCCCTTTCCCCAGTATAATGTACTAGTAGCACAAGGATATTTTTATTATAAACACCTACAAACTTAAGGTGGTAGTATATCTACTTATACACATATTAGAAACTCGCATGCTCACACACTAGCATCGTTGCATTGGTACTAACCCGGCAAGGAGTTTGCCATGAGTGTGGACTTTCTTCATAAATCCCACTTGTTTTGCAGTTCAACCTCTAAAGGATGTTGTTGACATTTGGTATCTCATAATGATGGGGCATTTGCTTGTGTAGGACAAAAATGCATCTATTCATCCTCATAATTAGGGGTGGAATGTAAAGATCTTCTACAATATTTTGACTTCAAATGAATTTTTTTTGTTTCTTTTATACCAATGATTCCCATGGTTTCAAAAAGGATGATTTCCACAATGACCTTTGCATTGTTTTAAGGTTAAGTTTTTTTGCGGTTAGAATCTCAGAAATTTGCTTGTCATACTTCAAGCTACATGGCCTCTCATATTTGTTGGAAACCAAATCTAAGCACAACTATAAGTGTATTGTTTTTTGATATTAGCTACAACTTTGATTCCAACCAATCAAAACACTATTCCTAGTATACAAAATTTCATAAGCAGAATCAATGTTATGGGCAATCTGTGAATTGGATCGACTATAGAGTTTAAAAGGTCAATATTAGAGTTTGGAATTTTGCATTGGAATTTGCAATTGCATAGTCTCCCAATAGGCCCTAGACTCCCAATGACAATGGAAAGGGGGAGGAGGCATTCTTCTTCCTTGATACACAACATTCATAATTTAGCATGTTCAACTTCAAGTAGACTAGTAGACATGCCATAAAATAAGATGTCCATACAAAAATCTTATATAGTCCTAGGCAAGTATAAGATGCCTTGTCCAAATGGGTGAATGCAAGAAAGACTTGTACTATTTGGCGTCACACTTTGAGTGACGGAGTTGTCATGAGCTATAACTTTTGAAGCATTAACTCTTTGAACTTGAAATTCTTATTGAAGATGACTGACTTGATAGTTATCAAAACCCTTATTTTTCAGATATTTTCAAAAATTATTTTATATTTAAATTTTAATTTCTCTAATTTGTCACACTTTGCGATTTAGGGGTTTTTAGTACTGGGGAGTACTTTAAATTAATAATTTAGAGCTGATATTTCTAGGGTCTATTCCTACACTAAGTAGGCATGTTCCCACTGAAGGAAATTTAAAAAATCATTATTCTCTTTCCTCTACATGTGTGCTAACATGCCTCCCTTGCGCGCACATTTTTGAACAATCAAGATAGTTTTCGAATCATTATTCTGGTGAAATATCTTTACCATAAAGTCTTCCCAAATATACAATTTTTAGTTTTAAGAAAAATTACTTTCCCTATTTTTTATAAATTAAAATGTGAAAATATAGTGAAAGTTACAATTTTCACGAAATTCAGCACTTTTCTAGTTATCCTACTTTAGTTAGAGAATTTTTCTATGCTTTTCCTTCCTAGGGTATCTTCTTCTTAAAGGTATATACATCAAACATATTTTTCACTTTAAAAAAAATTGATTTATTATTTATACAGTACTCCCAAAGAAAAAAGTGAGTACTGTACAAAATGCTACGCTTTGCCACATGTCTTTCTTACAATGACCCAAATATATATAAATGGAAATATTAATTGAAGTATTTGTTGACTTTGATGGCTTGCAAAGTAATTTTAATGAGGTAAGGCAATCTAATTGTCATGGTAATTTCTTTCACTATTTGATATATACATGTAATAATTTTATTGTTGGAACATTTGCAATGTCTCCTTGCATCAACAAGAAGATGGCCTAATCAATAAGCATTGGACTATAAAAAGGCATTGGAAGAAAATAGTATTAATGAAAAACTAAGTGAATGAGAAAGTGACCATGATATGATATAAGTTTATTTATTTATATATAGCAAGTCCTTCTCAAGTTTCTATTCATAAAGACTTGTTGCTAAGGGGTTTATTTACCTACTAGACATCTTATTCACAAAAACAACCTTAAGATACCAAGTACTAGAGAATTTTGTTGTGAGACCCTTGTAGGCAAGTCCTTATATAATATATAGTCCTTGCACTAGGGCTTACATATATACTTAAGGTACCCTACTCCATGAGCATTGGACTCCTGTCCTATGGAGGTTCATGAGTCTCAATTACAACAACACCTAGTTCAAAAGTAGTACATTCCTATTTAAGAATAGTAAGTATTTATATATATGGAAAATTTTATTAAAATGGTGAAATTCCATTACTTTGACACTTTTTATAGTTCAAACCGCATAGTTTGAAATCTAAGTCAATTATAGATTTTGTAAATGAATATGTGTTGTAAGATGTTTGAAATCTATATCTTTATAGATTTATGAAATGTATGTGCATCTTAGATGTCTAAAAATCTATACTTGTCCTAGATGTAAAATTTTAGTTCAAATAGTGTGGTTTGAAAAATGCCATATAGAATACAACCATTTCAATAAAATTTGCCATATTGTATCAAATGTCAAGAAATTAATATTATGGGGCAACCTAAGTTCACTATTTTCTATAGTATATATATTTATAGACTACAACTAGCTCCATGATTTTACTTTAGTTAAAATTCAACATAATTTCTAGCCCCTAAGCTTCTTGAGTCCTCCTAAAATTGATGCTTTTGAAAAAATCATTATAAAATGGCGAATTTTGTTAAAATGGTAGTATTCCATTAGTTTGACGCTTTTGATAGTTCAGACCATGCGGTCTAAAATCTAAAACCCTCATAGATTTTTGAAATCTACATGTGTTGTAAATGTTTGAAATCTACATTAGTCTAAGATGTTTTAGACTGTGCGGTCTAAAATCTAAGTACAGCATAGATTTTGAAAATCTACATGAATTCTAGATGTTTGAAATCTACACCATTCCTAGATGTTGATTTTCAACTTAGACCATGCGGTTTGAAAAATGGCATAAGGAATACCATTATTTTAATGAAATTTACCATTAAAGTATAATTTGGAAGAAAAATTTGGATATGGTATATGAATAAAAATAATAGATTTTGATTTTCAGATTCCATTTGTAAGGTTAGATGGACTAATGCTATCACCAACACTTTTTTCTAATTTTCACAAGGAAAATTCCAAAATCTTTTCTAAATTCAATTACAAACAAAATATTATCATTTTTTGAGTAAATTTTGCTGAAATCAATTTGAAATGAAGTTCTCAAGACATGATGATTTTTCAAAAAAATTGTCTTCTAATCTACGACCTAGCTTGTTTTTGTAAATTCTATTTTGAATTAGAGCTATTACAAATTTGGCTTGGTCAACCACTTGAATACTTCCACATTTGTAATTTTAAGAAAATAAGAATATGTATGGTCAGTTTTGTTAAAATGGCAGTATTCTAATAAAATGGTATTATATTCCGTTAAAATGGCACAACATTCCTTTAAAATGACACATTTTCTTCCTCTACCTCAATACCTCTAGGCCTCTATGTCAAAATGGTACACGAAATATGTCAAAATGGAACACAAAATATGACAAAATGGCACTCCGAATATTGCCATTTTAACGAAATTGACCATATGTACTCTAATAGCCTCAAATCCAACCACTAGATAGGGCAACAATATGATAAAGTATCTCCTCAAATTAAGATGATTTTCATCCAAGCAGTGATGAGAAAGGAAACTGCTTCTCCATCCATCTGTACATCGGCCAGAAATTGGCGCTTCACGGCTAGAGTTGCAAGTTTGCAACAACAAATGTCAACTTCGTTCGATTGGCGTCTTCCAGAACTTTGGCACTTC
Organism: Thuidium tamariscinum; assembly: GCA_947034885.2. Taxonomy (NCBI): domain Eukaryota; kingdom Viridiplantae; phylum Streptophyta; class Bryopsida; order Hypnales; family Thuidiaceae; genus Thuidium; species Thuidium tamariscinum. The sequence continues at coordinate 30,763,875 of OX344749.2, read as the reverse complement.
CATCCGGACGCGCGGCCTGAAACGGAATTCGATCAATGCCCCGATTTTCAGAGCTTCGTGTCAATTTCTGGCGCCGGAAACTTGAATGAGGATTCATGAGCGACAGGCATTTGCGGAATTCTTTCCAGGCAAGTGCTGAGTACGAAACCTCATTGAACGCGCGCCGCGGTGATTGATTACAGCTTGCAATAGCCCGCGCCGCAGATGTTTACTTTGAACATTTAATAATTTCTTTGTGAACCCAACATTGTTATTACATCGATAGTTAATGCACATCCTTGCTGCAATTGATTGACTTACTAATCTCGTAAGACCATAACTTACAGTCTCGGCGTGTACATGATCGGAATCGCAGGTTAATTGCCCTCCATTTCTCCACCAGTTTGATTAGTTTGTCCGATAATAGTATGAGTCGTTTTTGATTGCGCGGAAGTCCATTCGACGTGCGTAGCGAACCAGAAGTACTTCGAGCGAGCCTTCGAGCGGGCGGGACAGATTCGCGTGGTGCTTTGACGAGTCGGAATCCGCGGAGGTGCAGTTTTCCGTCGATTTCAATCTCCCTTTAGAAAAATTTAGTTCCATTATGCAGTTTCATTCGATTGAACCAAGATTGCCGGCGGCTGTTCTGTTTCTTCTGTGCGCGTTAATTTTTGTGTGACGCCTTGCTATCCTCTGTTCAAAGCAAATTAATATGCTTAAATTCTGCCACGCCTGGCAAAACAGAAGAGCACTATATATTGCAGACAGAGAGAGAGAACGATTCCGTGATGCTCATTGTCAGTTTCGAATCCAACATCACAATGACTAAGGCAATAATTCAATTACCGATTAGGTACTAGCTGCACTTGCTCGTGATAGTCATCTTGGAAACGGCTCCATTTGCATTTCTTGTGACGCCATTTCCAATGTCCGCATGCCAGTTTGCTGAGCGGGAGTGAGAGTCGACATCCCCGCCGGCCATTTTCCAGCGCTTCGAACAGATCATGCACGAGCTAGCTAACTTGGTGGAAGATAATTCAAATTTTCGGTGATCGATTGAGATGCGCGCAATTAGTTTCCAGGACCATCATTTCTCGGGGAATTCAACAGTGATTGGCAGTGTTGCAACTGAGGTCACATAGAAACGGTTTGTACTTGAATCGAGGTAGCGGGCAGATGCGCATTCAAGGAGCTTGAACTCGGATTTCATAGTCT